>CM065735.1:36176388-36341388 GCA_033310375.1 Conus canariensis
TGCCCCCGTCTGTCTGTGAGTGCCCCCGTCTGTCTGTGTGTCCTCGTCTGTCTGTGTGTCCCCGTCTGTTGTGTGAGTGCCCCTGTCCGTGTGTGAGTGCCCCCGTCTGTGTGTGTGCCCCCGTCTGTCTGTGTGTGCTCCCGTCTGTCTGTGTGTCCCCGTCTGTCTGTGTGTCCCCGTCTGTCTGTGTCCCTGTCTGTGAGTGTCCCTGTCTGTCTGTCTGTGTCCCCGTCTGTCTGTGTGTGTCCCCGTCTGTCTGTGTGTCCCCGTCTGTGTGTGTGTGTGCTCCCGTCTGTCTGTGTGTGCCCCCGTTTGTCTGTGTGTGCCTCCGTCTCTGTGTGTCTCCGTCTCTGTGTGCCTCCGTCTGTCTGTGAGTGTCCCCGTCGGTCTGTGAGTGTCCCCGTCAGTCTGTGTGTGCCCCGTCGGTCTGTGTGTGCCCCCGTCGGTCTGTGTGTTCCCCCGTCTGTCTGTGTGTTCCCCCATCGGTCTGTGCTCCCGTCGGTCTGTGTCCCCGTCGGTCTGTGTGTGCCCCCGTCTGTCTGTGTGTGCCTCCGTCTGTCTGTGCGTGCCCCCGTCTGTCTGTGCCCAGGTCTGTCTGTGTGTGCCCCCGTCTGTCTGTGTGTGCCCCGTCTGTGTGGGTGTGCCCCCGTCGGTCTGTGTGTGTCCCCGTCTGTCTGTGTGTTCCCCCGTCTGTCTGTGTGTGCCCCCGTCGGTCTGTGTGTTCCCCCGTCTTTCTGTGTGTTCCCCCGTCTGTCTGTGTGTGCCCGCGTCTGTCTGTGTGTGCCCCCGTCTGTCTGTGTGTTCCCCCGTCTGTCTGTGTGTGCCCCCGTCTGTCTGTGTGTTCCCCCGTCTGTCTGGGTGTTCCCCCGTCTGTCTGTGTGTTCCCCCGTCTGTCTGTGTGTGCCCCGTCTGTCTGTGTGTGCCCCGTCTGTCTGAGTGTGCCCCCGTCTGTCTGTGAGTCCCCCCGTCTCTCTGTGCCCCCGTCTGTCTGTGAGTGCCTCTGTCTGTCTCTGTGTGTGCCTCCGTCTGTCTCTGTGTGCCCTCATCTGTCCGTGAGTACCTCTGTCTGTCTCTGTGTGCCCCCGTGTCTGTGTGCCTCCGTCTCTCTATGCCGCTGTCTGTGTGTGCCCCATGTGAGGGGTCATGCTGTTGGACACCCCCCCCCCCCCCCCCAAGTCCAGGTGTCCTCCCGGTCTGTTTTCCCAGGGTTCATGTTTCTCCTGGGTCTGTGTCACCGGCAGATCTGCGTTCCCCCATCACCCAACACAGTTAAAAATCGTGTCGCCCTCACACGGGTCAAGCTGATCCACATTAAGGTTAAAGGTCAAATAGGAGGAATACCCGGGTCGAGGTTAGGGGCCAAGGGATTCCCAATAGGTCACTGACTCAGGCCGAGGTTAGGTCAAATGACCCAGAGTGATGTGAAACGTTTGTCAGTCCAGACTTTGCAGCTGGCCGAGACACTGAGATCCAGAATTTGTCCAAACGACGCAGAATGTTGCTGGGGTTCAGCGACACAGAGTGAATTACGGTGACCCATGCCTACATCACAGCTTTAAGTGGGTCCCCATGACCCATGTCAGTGTTAAAGCTTGGGTGTTCCAGACCATTCCAAAGTGACTCAGACTGATAAAAATTGTTGAATGACCTGGTACGTTGGCCTTCATGTACATGAACGATCAAGAGACCATACCTGCACTGCCGCAGTTCAGTCCGATGCTGGCATCAACTTCTTCACAGTGTGTCATGGGGGTGACCCCAGTCGCAGTTAGAGATCGGGTGACCCAGAATGGGTTATGGACGCCCTGGGGTACGGGAAAGGTCAAGTGACCCAGAATAGGACATTCCCAATCAGATTAAAGTTACAGGTCGGATGACGGACGATGAGTCATAGTGACTCAATGTGTGTGTGTGTGTGTGTGTGTGTGTGTGTGTGTGTGTGTGTGTGTGTGTGTGTGTGTGTGTGCGTGCGCGCGCGCGCTCGTATGTTGTGTGTGTGTGTGTGTGTGTGTGTGTGTGTGTGTGTGTGTGTGTGTGAAATAGCCGAAACACGCGCTAAAATCCATGAAGTGAAGTTGTAACAAACGACAACAAGAGATGGGAGCACATCAGAGTAAGGGAAACATAGAGGTGGGGGTACTTACAGACAGGACGGGGGCTTATAGAGACGGCATTGGGGGACAAAAAGATGGTGATGGGCTTCATAGATTCGAGGACACAAAGAGACGGGAACACACAGAGACAGATGCACACAGCACACAGAGACAGGGGCAGACAGAGGCAGGAGCAGACAGAGACAGGGGCAGACAGAGACACAGAGACAGGGGCAGACAGAGACAGGGGCTGACAGAGACACAGAGACAGGACAGACAGAGACAGGGACACAGACAGGGCAGACACAGACAGGGGCACACAGAGACAGGGGCACACAGAGACAGGGGCACACAGCACACAGAGACAGGGGCAGAGACAGGGATAGACAGACACAGGGGCATAGAGAGACAGGGGCACGCAGACAGGGGCATATAGAGTCAGGGGCAGACAGAGACAGGGGCACACAGCACACAGAGACAGGGGCAGACAGAGACAAGGATAGACAGAGACAGGGGCATACAGAGACAGGGGCACACAGCACACAGAGACAGGGGCAGACAGAGACAAGGATAGACAGAGACTGGGGCATACAGAGACAGGGGCACACAGCACACAGAGACAGAGACAGGGGCAGATAGAGACAGGGGCAGATAGAGACAGGGGCAGATAGAGACAGGGGCAGATAGAGACAGGGGCAGACAGAGACAGGGGTAGACAGAGACAGGGGCAGACAGAGACAGGGGCAGATAGAGACAGGGGCAGACAAAGACAGGGGCAGACAAAGACAGGGGCAGACAGAGACAGGGGCAGACAGAGACAGGGACAGATAGAGACAGGGGCAGACAAAGATAGGGGCAGACAGAGCAGCTGGTATGTGACATCTTCCAGAAGAAGTGCGCATGATCCATAACATGCATGCCAACAGATTGCTCGTGCCCCCTCCCCTCGTCTCCTTTTCCCCCTCTATCTCATTGTCATAATACGCGCCTCTAACTGTTGTGGGCGTTGTTCTCTGTCATAACGAAGATACGAGTGAATACGTCTGACGTCTAAAGGCTTCAAAGGAGGGACAGGACTGTAAGATGTTGGTGGGAGTTTGGGAGCCTGCACCCCAAGAGGTGTGTGTGTGTGTGTGTTAAAGATCGTTCACATGAACAGGATGCGCAAGCCTCCACGAGAGTCGGTTTGCTGTGAAATTCTTCTTGCATGTTGCTTGTTGGTCCACTCTCCAACAGCAACAGAGAAAGTATCCTAGAAGTCAACGAACTTCTCCCTAGGATGACCGAGGGCGGTCCCAAGTCCTCGTCTGTGGTGATGTTAATAACCCCAGGTTCAACTTTGCCGGATAAGCATTCTCCTAGAGATTGCTGTCATCCAGTGTCTGATTACATGAAGTAGTTCGAGCCTCAGTTCTGGTGCAGTGGGCCAAGAAACCGACATACTTCAGAGGAGAACAGACTCCATGTCACCTGAACCTGGGTCTTCCAGGTGTAGAGGTTACGACCGCTGACATTAGGCCTGAGACTCCCTTGTCACTACCAATCGTCGTTTCAGTTCAAGCGCCACACTGAAGCATCCATCCATGGACCTGACAGGACGCCTCCTTTACGTTACGCTGAGACAGTCTGTGGCTGGTCATATTTTGGTCACAAAAATAGCTGACGGACGTTACTAAAGCCTGCATACTTTTCAAACATCGTCCATTTCAGCAGTGAGTGACTGGATCCCCACAGTGAAATGGGTTCAAAGGACAAAAGTAACTGTCTGATTAATTCTAGTGCTACAGCAGGAGTTAAGATGAAGGGGCAGGCATACCAGAGATAGTTGCAAACTAGACAGTCATGACTACTTCAAACATGCTAGAGCCAAACATTAAGTAAAAACCGCATGCTAATGGGCAATTGTGGGGGGGGGGGGGGGGGGGGGGGGGGGGGAGGGGGGGGTCTTTTTTTTTTTTTCTTTTTTTTTTGGTTAACAGGTCACAACATGTTTACATATAGCATTAGACAATTTAACCAGTCTCTCTCTCTCTC
Source organism: Conus canariensis (assembly GCA_033310375.1). Lineage (NCBI taxonomy): Eukaryota > Metazoa > Mollusca > Gastropoda > Neogastropoda > Conidae > Conus > Conus canariensis. The sequence continues at coordinate 36,180,516 of CM065735.1, forward strand.
TCTTTTTTTTTGTTTGCTGTAGAGTCGGTTAGATACTTGCATATGCTGACTGGTTTTCTTTTTCTCATTTTGCCCCTTGAGGCTATGGATTTTGCAGACTGCAAATGGATGTATTTGTCTGGGTGTGCTTTAGCTCATGAGCAGGTTCCACATTTTCCTTTTCATAATCCTTGGCTATGCACTGAATTATTGATAACAAAGAATCATAGGAATGCATGTGTGTGTGTACAAGTGAGTGAGTGAGTGAGTGTGTGTGTGTGTGTGTGTGTGTGTGTGTGTGTGTGTGTGTGTGTGTGTGTGTGTGTGCGCGTGTGTTTATGTATCATATGCATGTTGAGTCCTTGAAACAACTGTAATTAAAGTGTAGTATGCTGCATATATTGTTCTCCCTGGTCAACTTATATGAAAAAACTGTATGGGAGCATATAAGCGTCAAAAGCTAATATCTGTTTTCCCAAAGAAAAACAGACACTATCTTCAGAAAACAAGCGATAACATGGGAAAACAATTATTAGACTCACATCACTAATGATCACAACTATTTTCTTAAAAATGATAATTGTTCTCCCTCTTTTTTTTTTAAAGGATCACAACTGTTTTCTCCATTCATCTTAGAATAACTTTTTTCTCTGTTTTCCTGAGGAATATTTAAAATTATTGCAAGAAAAGAGTAATAACTGGGAAATCAATTATCATCGGTCTCCCCTTTATTCCCGAGCTGGAAGCCTGAAATGGAAGTCGGGAAACAGAAAAAAAAGAGGAAAAAACGTTGGGATCCTACAGATAACAGTGATATTCACCATTTTCCTCACTTCTGCAATTTTCCTGAAGGATAATAAACGTTATGGTCAGGAAAACTGGAAAAAAACAGTTTTCCTGAAGGATAATAAACGTTATTGTCAGGAAAACTGGAAAAAAAACAGTTTTGATCTTCAGGGATAACTGTGATAATAGCTGTTTTCCCAATCATCAAGTTTTCCTGAAGGTTGATGGTTGTCTTTACAGGGAAAACAGTTGTGACTCTTGGGGATAACAGCAGTTATAACTGATTTCTCTATTATTGTTGTTTTCCTGAAGGATAGAGAAAAAAACCCCCAAAAAACTTTAATTAACAACTTGCGACACTACTATCCTCTCAAAGATCTGCTAGTGACACTACTATGCTCTCAAAGATCTGCTAGTGACACTACTATGCTCTCAAGGTACTAGTCGTTGAACCCCCATCATGATTTGGTAATCTATAACAGAGCTCAGTGCGTTTGGAAAACTAATACCAAAAAAAAAAAAAAAAAAAAAAGACTAAATATACACAATATTTTGAGAAGAAACTGCATTACCATTCCCCACTGAAATGATGTGAAGAACACTCAGAAAACACAGGCATCATTGTTCATGTTTTGGTTATGGCACCCTTAGAATGCTTACGGAAATAATAAATATGCACCCTTACAACGGTTTTGAAAATACACACCCTTGCAATGTTCATGGAAATAATACATCTGTCAACAATGGCCTACCTAACCCACCCAAGCTGGAATGGGGGAGAGGTGTGTGTCTTGTTTTTTTTTTTCTTCTTTTCTTCCTTATCTGTGAACTGTGTGTATTGTACAACATTGACATACAGAATAATCTGTAAACCTTTACAAATCAAAGGGATTTTGACTACATCTTTTGTGATCTGAGACAAGAGTGAGTTTTCTGATTTTGGTTTCATTTCGTTTTTTCCTTTTCCCCCCATAAAAAGTGCAGCGTTATGTGGTGTGACTGAGCAAACTTCACTGTACTTGACATCATGTTCACAGTCTGATTTGCTGCTTTCATTGCATGGACAACACTCAGTGGCATCGTATGTTAGATCAGAACAGGCGCCACTGAACACCACCGAAGTGACTCGGCAGCAGTGCAGTGTCTCCTCCGGTGGGTTGCCTCTCGACGACTTGACATTGACTGTTCCCTGTGGATTGCCGGTGCCGGGGCTGCGGCGGGGCCGACCGGGCTGCGGCTGTGGACGGGGTGTCGGAATGAGCGGCGTGGGTGCACTGCCTCTGAGGTGGCACAGAGGTTGGGACAGCAAAAAAAAAACAAAAAAAAAACAACTCAGTGGCATGAATCTATAGCCTCCCTGGCTCTACATCGGATGTTTGGGGGTCTCTCATTATCAGGGTTCTTACATTTTGTAGTGCATTTTCTCCATTCTTAAAAAAATCTCTTTTTACGCTCTTGTATATGTATGCACATGCACATGCTTGCACACACACACACACACACACACACACACACACACACACACACACACACACACACACACATACTCACACACACACACACACTCTCTGTCACAGACTTGAACAAAAAAACAACAAAAGACATGCCATTCAAATCAAGAGAAATGTACTGTCCCAAAGTGTCATGATGGTAATACAAGGAAAGAATACTGTTGATTATGCTGTTATGTATGCTTCTGGCACACTTTTGGCAATATTCTTTTGTTCATGTCATATGATATCCCTCCATGTACATTACCCTAAAACATGATCAAGATTAAATACTCCTTCAACAAGATGCCCAGAATAAAATTGATACGCTGTAAATAATGCATCGATAACAAGTATGATGCTCAATCCTAATTATAAAGTACTCTCAATGATAATCAATCATGTTAAAAAAAAGACATTTGACATTAAAAGCAAACAACCCTGCAATTCCAAAAGCAACAAACCTTTAACAACCCTTTGTTTGGTTGAAATGAACTTTAAACCTTTGTTGTTGTTGTTGTTGTTGTTGTCGTACTCTGGCTAAAAGACACCAGGGATCATCCAAACAGCCGAAGTACTTGAACACTATGGTACAAATGCATCAGCTGGGGATGAGAACATTACATGTGTGACCGTTCTTGATTACCCCGCCACATGGGCAGCCACACTCCGACTTCGGGGTATTTTTGAGACTGACATTGTTATGCTAGGAACTTGTCACAACTGAAGACAATCCCTGCATAACTATGCAGAGCATAACAACATTTTGATGTAGCCTTGGTGTTCTAGCCTATGTCAATTGGCCTGACAACTTTAAACCTTTTTTCAGATTTTTTTTCTCTCTTCTAAATCATGCTGAATAAGGACAAGGTTAATGAAGATGATGCCATGCCATTCCATTCTGATTTGAGACTACATGACAGGGCTGTACTTCACGCTTCTTTTCATGACATATCCCAGGTCAGAAACAGACAGACATCTGCAGTGCTGGTCAGGAAATATGACTATGAGCAACAACACAGTCAGCGACACATCCATGAAATGGCCGAGACTTTTTTTTTTTTCTTTTTTAATGCTGATCAATGAGAATGAGGATGATTCAGATGATGCTACTGATTTCCATTCTGGTCTGAGACTACAATGACAGGGCTGTACTCTACGCTTCCTTTCATAATGTATCTCTGCGTCAACCAGGCCCGAGAGATACAGACACCTGCAGTGTTGGTCAGGAAATTTGAGCAACACTCTCAGAGACGCATCCATTAAGTGGATAAAATTTGACTGTGTGGTCCCAGTCTTCCCAACTGAGCCTGTAGCAAACTCTACTCTGGGTAGGAGCCGGTCGGAACAGAAAAATCACACATGACTCTGATGGGAATCAAACCCATGACCTCCCAACCGGGAATCCCGTGACGCTAACCACTTTGCCACAGAGGCTGGTAAATGGCCGAGACTTGACAGCATGGCTCCTGTCTTCCCACTGAAGCCCACAGCACACCCAGCTCTTGGCAGCTCTATAAGTCAGCTGGGGCCCCACAACCCAGCAATTACATGCCTGCAATGGGACTGGAACCTCCCGGCCTGTACATCGGCGTAGTTAACCACTGCATCACAATGGGTGGCTGTTGAGACAGACATGGGAATTACTGGACGGGAGGGGAGGGCCCCCGAGCTCGTTCCCCCGGAAATTTCTTTTAAGAATACATCAAATCTGGTCCATTATGGGGCCTGCATAAAGGATTTGCAAACAGCTGGGAGAAAAAAGGTTGTTTTTTTTTTCCAAATCTCATTTCATGAGAATATAAACCATCCTGAATAGTACACACAGTAAGCTGCATATAAATGTGCTGACAGATACATATAGATAAAAGGCCATCAAACTTTTGAAAGAGAGAGAGAGAGAGAGAGAGAGAGAGAGAGACAGAGAGACAGAGAGACAGAGAGTGAGAGAGAGAAAGAGAGAAAGAGATGGGGAGAGGAAGACACAGACAGACACAGATGCAGAGAGAGAGAGAGAAAGAGAGAGAGAGAGAGAGAGAGAGAGAGAGAGAGTGGGAGAGAGAAGAGTAGGGGAGAGGGAGAGGCAGACAGACACAGATGCAGAGAGAGAGAGAGAGAAAGAGAGAGAGAGAGAGAGAGAGAGAGAGAGAGAGAGTGGGAGAGAGAAAGAGTAGGGGAGAGGGAGAGACAGACAGACACAGATGCAGAGAGAGAGAGAGAGAAAGAGAGAGAGAGAGAGAGAGAGAGAGAGAGAGAGAGAGTGGGAGAGAGAAAGAGTAGGGGAGAGGGAGAGACAGACAGACACAGATGCAGAGAGAGAGAGAGAGAGAAAGAGAGAGAGAGAGAGAGGAGAGAGAGAGAGAGACAGACAGACAGACAGACAGACAGATAGAGACAGACAGACAGACACAGACAGAGAGAGAAGCACTTCAGGATATAATGCCAGATCTGAAAAAAATGTCTCTAAACCACATCAATAGGAAAAGAAATAATTGAACAACTGTTATTATTATCAACTTTTTTTTTGTTTTATCTCACCAATTCTCAGACTTTTCTTTCCATCTGAAAGTAAGTTAAAAAAAAAAAAAAAAAAAAAAAAGATTCCATGTAAAACAAAACCTTGAAGAATTCCCATCCCTGTTAAAATCTGTTCTCAATCCTTTACTTTTTTTCTGTTAAGTATACATCATTAGCACTGCTGCTGAATATGCATGCCCACACCTAATGTACTATGGTGCTCTATCTATATGTATTAGATGACACCTTTGACAATCACCATCAACAATAACAACAAATGTAATAATTATGAAAAAAAAAAAAAGGATATGGAGAAATATAAAAGCAAACAAAGACACTTGCTCTTCAGCATCGAGGTATAAATCTGACATAATTCAGAATGAACATAACAAAAAAACAAATACAAAAAAAAAAAAAAAAAAAAAAAAAAACCCGCTCCCCCACCCCCCCTCCCCCCCCCCCTGTCAATATAGTTAAAGGGGCGCTTTCTGTAATGAAATATCACACAAAGAAGCATATGAAATCATAAAGCAGTTATCGTTCTCTCTCTCTCAGTAAATATGTACATCAAACAATGTCATTCAACTCATAACAAAAAACTTTTGCAAGGACAAAGTTAGAAGGCTTTTCCAAAAAAGTATACCACAGGCAGATAGGAATAAGCAAATGTTCACAGAGATATAGACACACTACATCTTGTCTCCATTAGTCATGGCAGAAAGCAATTTAAGTCCATAAAATTGTACAGATTTTCAACAGGAAAACAAAACAAAAACAGAAATAAACTACCCAAAAGCTATTAAGAAAACCTGTTAAACTCTACATAAAATATTACATTTCTTTTCACTTCCACACACTCCATTTCGATTCCACTGGGAAAAATCTAAAGATCACACACATACACACACACATGAAGTACAAACATGCATCATGTGTGGAAATGGAATGCATATCTCAGCATTACACCATACTATTGCCTGAAGTCAATCATGGAATAACATATTGCACTTGAACAGAGGAAAAGGCACACAATTCAATATTTACATCATGTAATATAGTAAAATAAAGTGATAACAACAAGCACATATCATACACAGTGAAATAAACCAAAAAAAAAAAAAAAAAACAACAAGTAAATGCTAAGAAAAATTCTAAAACGAAGAAGAAAGCTCTCTGTATTAAAGCCACTTTATGTTTTTCCCTATATTCTTCAAACAATTTCCACAGTTTCAAACAGATATATTTGTCTGAATGAAACGATGTACACAACATGTACTGCTGAAAATGCTTGATCATATTTCATTACAATTTGTTAGCATCAGGTTCTTCCTCCTCTTCCACAAGGCTTCAGAAGCTCTGAGATTTTTGTGCGTGTGAAAGTTTTTAACCTAACCCTTGCAGTGACCCCATTCCACCTTCTGGAAATGTCAAAACATGACCCCAAAGGCTAAGGTTAAAGTTCCAACAGATCATCGGCCGCAAAGGCAGTGAACAGTCAGAGTTTACTGTGTCTTGAGCATGGCCTGATGGAAGGCAGAGCCCATCCCTCTCCTTCTGCCGCATTCAACCTTTCCTGAACTGAATCAGGTACCTCTTTACTGCTGGATGAACAGAGTGGGTTCAGACGGTTCCAACTCACAACCGTCAATGCTCTAACCATTTCTGACCATGGACCCGCCTGCATGCATACACTTACCAGACCTCATTTCAACTAAGGCTCATCCAAAGGACTTGGGGCTGGGGAGGGTGGTGTCTGCACAAACACTGACTTTGAAGAGAGTGTCTCTTACCTATCTCCAGTGGAGACTGATTCCAGGACTCTTGGTGGAGAGCATACTCCTTTGTCCATTTGGCCAACTAGTCCCCCATCAACTTGTAAAAATCTTATGAAGCTTGAAAGATAATGGCTGTTCTTTCTAACCCCTCCCCCCCCCTTTCTTCCTGTCGTCATTTCCACCTCCTCCCTTTCACCTTCGACTCCTCTTTGCTTTGGCATTGAAAATGCAAGTAAAGCGTCTGTCGAGCACAATAGTTACTCGCTTTTATTCTGCCCAGTATGGTAATGAATCACCATAGCAAATTTACAGAATAATAAATGAGAACTACTGATTCATATACACAGCAAGATGACAGACACACAGACAGACACACATATGTAAGCACACACAATGTTAGGCTAACAATCTCACAGACAAAATCAAATGTAACAAATGTTTCAGTCTTGAGACCTTGAACCAGACCCAAGTCTAAACAACACAGTATTTAAATGCAGTACAGCCTGGTGAGTAATATATCTTTCTCTTGATCCAACTATGCACAGTTCAATCCCCCCCCTTAGGACAGGCAGGTTCAGGACAATTTTTTCTTCAGAGACAAAGTATGTGCAGACACCAGTTCCACCCCCCCCCCCCCCTCCCCACCCCAAGTCCTTCAACTGAGACTTTGTGTAAAAACAACATCAACGATGATAACAACCTTGAACATACATCAAATTCCATCTTTCACATAGAAAAGTAAGCCAATATGTGGCAATTTGATCAATCACACACACACACACACACACACACACACACACACACACACACACACACACACACATCCCCCTTATACATACTGGTGTTATGTTCAGACATCATGCCCAAGGACAGAATGTTAGCTCCTTAGTGGTGGGATTAAAACAGGAGTGTGTTAAAACTCTGACCAATGGTGAGCTTTGCTCTTCTAGCGAAGGAACACAGGCAAACAAAAATATAACAACTGTGAACTGCACCCAAACAAGTAGAAAAAAAAATCAAATTCCATGTAACTAAACAGATTTTTTCCCCTTGCTCTGCAAAGTGCTGTGAATTCTTTGAACTATGTGTTCATTCAAACCAAAGTCGGTATGAAGTATCATTCATCTTCTGATCTTGAACTGAGGTCAAGGTCATGTCAATCATCTTTTGAATGCATTTTAGAACCTCCGTACATACTGAAACAAGTTTTAAATCAGAAACTTAAACGAAATACAAAAATGTACAAAATAACGCTCTCTCACACACATACACTGTGTTACACACACACACACACACACTCTCTCTCTCTCTCTCTCACACACACACATATATATGAAAGTATGGGATTAATTTCTCAAAAATGAAATATGTCAAAACTCTTGTCCAGTCAACAGTAAAAAAGTGGCTTAAAATGACCAATGGTTGGTTTCTGTAGTACGCATAAAAGCAAAACGGAAAGGACACGCAAAACAATGACTGCAATATTTTCAGGTGGTTTGATTGTTTATAAAGCTTGGTGAAAACATCCAGCAATACCTAACGTAGCAAAGAAACAGAAACTTATACATAAGAGGACATGGACTGATCTCTGGTTTGATTGTTTATAAAGCTTGGTGAAAACATCCAGCAATACCTAACGTAGCAAAGAAACAGAAACTTATACATAAGAGGACATGGACTGATCTCCTTTCCAATGGCAGCATGACATCAGCCAACCAATCATATGTGCAGAGTGTCTGTGGAATCCTGCGGCTGTTGCTCTCTGCAAGAAGGACTCTGCTGTACAGGAGGTGTTGGATGCTCTGAAAACTTGATTTCCAGTTTTCGTCTCAAAACGCCAAAGATGAAGTATCCTGCTCCGCAACCTGCGCACGAATCACATCAATATACTGCAATAGAAAAAAAAAAGGAAAAGTGTACCAAAACACCAAGGCAGCCAGAACTGAATGGGAGGGATTCCGGGTCAAGAAGCTTAATGCACGATGGTCAAGGGGTCTGAATTTGCAATGAACATGGACTACATGACTTTTTTCCCCCAGGAAAAAAATACTGCGTGTAGTACGTTAATATCAATTTCAATGCATGCCTGGTGACAATTTCTTCCCCCCCCGTAGCAAAATCAGAACTTTTGTTTTCTTCCCGCTCTCAGCTGTACTTGATGAAAGGTGACTGGCCAATTTCAGAACAGAACATCCTGAAAGAAGATTTCTTTTTTTCCTGAGTAGCTTTACATCTGAAGCTGCCAACCATCTCCACCAGAAAAAACTGTCTTGTTTGTGACCAGTGAAGAAAAATGAGTTCAAGTGTTAAGTCATATTTGCATGTGATTCCTCTACACTTTTTTTTTTCTTTTAGCAACTGATTTTTTTTCATGTATATGGGTTTGATTTCTCTTGATGTTTTTTTTGTAAATGAAGAATTTAAAAGTTTATTTTGTTCAAAGCACATCCTTTTCTATTACAGACTGTTATACAAATTTGTCAAATAAGAGAATTTAAAAGTAAATTTCAAAGCTGTGCTTCTGATGGTCCTGCTATGCCCTCTTGTTTTTAATAAAGACTATGCTTGCACTTGACGTGAAATACTATGTTTTTGCCAGCTGCAATAGTGATGTGGTTAGCGTCATGGACTACCAGTCTGGAGGTCATGGATACGATTTGCATCAGAGCCGTCATTTATTTATGGAATTTTTCTGCTCTGACTGGCTCCTACCCAGAGCTGAGTTTGCTATGGGCTCAGCTGGGAAGACTGGGACCACACAGTCCAGTTTCATCCACTTAATGGATGCGTCTCTGACACTGTTGCTCAAATTTCCTGACCAACACTGCAGGGTCTGTATTTCTCAGGCCTGGTTGACACCAGGATATCGTATGAATGTAAGCATCGAATACAACCCTGTCAGCAGTCTCAGATCAGAATGCATATCTGTAGCATATCATTTTTGTCATCCTCCTCTGCGCTGATAAGCACTGAACAAAAAAATGTTTCAAATTCGGTGGCCCTTCATGTTCCACTCTCATGGCGACTTGTTTCGATGGCCTCACCACATCGATGGCCTTGGTATGAATCTGTCCAGGTCACCGCTATCAGCAAAATTCACAGGTATTATCACTAGTCGGACATGGTGGCGTTCTCCAGAGGGACAGCTCACTCGGCTTCATAACCAGGCAATTACTGTCACCAGTCGGGGCTTGATAGGTGGTGTCCTGCATATGCTGGATCAGAACAGGCACCAGTGGACACCACTGAATTGACTTGGCAGCAGCGCAGTGTCTCCTCTAGTGGGTTGCCTCATGATGATTTGACACTGGCTGCTCCCTGTGGATTGCTGGTGCCGTGGGGATGGCAAGATGGGCCAGGCTGTGGATGAGGGACACAATGAGCAGCTTGGGTGCAATGCCACAGAGGTAGTACAGAAGATGGAACAGCAGCAACAACAACCACAGCAACAACTACAAAGAGAGAGAGAAATACCATGTTGTTATTTTTTTGCAAATTTGTCTGCAACTCTTGATGTACTCAGACCTATATTTACAAAGGTAAAGTACTAACATACTTCGAGCACAATAATTCTAGCAGCAAATTTTCTAAATACTGCAGCCATTAACAGCTTACACTCTGGTAATTTTGACAAATCAATACAGAGCGCCAACAGATATGACATGACCAATTGCGTAAAACAGTCCAAATGTCTACGTAACAACATCATTTATTGTAGTCCCTGAAAACTTAAAAACAAAAACAAACACAACATAAAAAATCCTAAATTTTTGCCTCCTTTGTTAATTCTAAGACTATGTTATCTGAATCACAGTCTGAAACTGTTGATCTTAACTCAATGGGGTTTTTTTCTTTTTTTTTTTAAAGACAATCTGCCTTCCTTGTGTGAAAATCGATCACACATCCTTCAAAGCAACACTAACTTTAGTGACCCTTCACTTACCCGCAATGACGGAAATGGTCAGCCATGCGCTGAATGTCATCACCAACAGCATCAACATATAGGCCCAGAAGACGCTGATCATGTAATTCAGTGTGTTGAGAATGTGGAACATCAGTCTGAAATGAAAGTGTATCTATCAAGCTTTGGGTACAAACCTTAGTGTCACACACACACACACACACACACACACACACACACACACACACACACACACACACTAACATACACACACACACACACACACACACTAACATACACACACACACACACACTAACATACACACACACCTTTCAGTCAGTGATGGGGTGGGAAGATGAAGAGGGTTACTTTTCCAAACATATGGATTTCATTTTTCCCCCACTTCCACACTACTGAAAACTGGATATACAGACACATCGCTTCTTCACACTCTAATTCAGCAAGCTGACATCATACTCTTTACCTGACTCAAAGCATGTACACACCAAGTGGGCTGCTTAACACAATGCACTTATCAGGGCTCCACTGAGGAAAAACAAAAACCCATGAAATTCTAGGAGGGTCTGGGGCAGGTCCACCCCACCCCCTCTGGAGAATGTTTCAAACTTTCTGTGAAAAAAAGTGCATTGTGGTGCACACCCCCTTTACTGTGATTCAGCCTACTTCAGCACAACAAATTAAAAGTGGACCGAACACCTTCCCAGCTTCATTCGGCTTGCAACACCACGAATCAATCAGTAGACCATCCAGCCACAACCAGGACCCTTTGTCCATACGTCCTTGGTTAATCTCTTGATTGTCACTTTTTTCTCTTTTTGCCCCTGATCCCCCACCCCGCCCTGAAAATATGCTTTTCCCTGATTCCCACCTTCGGTTTCCCTGAAATCAGTGAATTCAGTGAGCAGTGAGAGGCCTGCATTACATACACAGAAACACTAACGTAGTAACACACACACACACACATTGTGTAACATAACTACACAGTATTATACACGCATACAGTACTACAAAATGATCATAGAAATAAAGCTGCACATCCCATATGTCTGTAGCCACACACACACACACACACACACACACATACACACACACACACACAATACACACACACACACACACACAGAATTTCCCATTCTCCATACCACATGATGTGCTCACCTATTCTCTACCATCGTATTCAAACACACCCACACACACAGTAATATATGTATAAACACACACACCCACACACACACACACACAGAGTCATAAGAATGCATGCACACACACACACACACACACACACACACACACACAGTGATATATGTATAAACACACATGCACACACATACACACACACAGAGTCATGTGAACGCACGCACACACACACACACACACACACACAAACACACGCACGCACACACACACACAAACACGCACAGAGTCATAAGAACGCGCGCGCACAACACACACACACAGAGTCACACAAACAAATACAAACTCACACACACACAACACAAACACACACAGAGTCACACACACACACACACACAGTCATAAGAACGCGCGACAACACACACACACACACAGAGTCACACAAACAAATACAAACTCACACACACACACATACAAACACACACAGAGTCACGCACACACACACACACACACACACACACACTCACTCACACACACACACACACACACACACACTCACTCACACACACACACACACACACACACACACACACACACCAGTGACTCACTTTTGAGCCTGGATCTGACGGAGATTGGCTGGAAAGCGCAAGCTGGAGAGCAGGACGACCTCGTCATGGGCACGAGAGTTGTTGATGGAGTCGGCCACCTGATCGCCGTCATGGTGCTGGATGTGGGCCAGTGGGTTCTCTCTGAGGCGAAGTGTCAGGTACAGCTGCAGCAGCTTCAGGGCCTCGCAAGCTATGGCGGCTATAAACGTGATGATGCATGCTCCCACCAGTTCTGCCATTCACATGACATAGTCATAAAGTACTGCAGCAAAACCTCCAAACAAAGGCTGGCATATCCTGGTTAGAACTCCTCCCATGTTCTCAAGACTAAATCTCTGTCCACAGTTCTCAGTGAAGGGTACCTGCTTAGTAAATCTCAGGTTTAAGGGACTTCTGTAGGCAAGTCATTTAGAAGTTCCAGATCAGCATTCTCATTCGTAAAAAAAAAGAAGTGTAATTGTACGCATATTTCCACAAATCTTAAACCGTTCTGATGTCTACCACAGTACAAAACTGGAGGATCAAGGGACAGCCTGACTGCAAAATTTCTTCTCTTTAAAACATTTTTTTAAAAACTTATTGATGAAGCACCGCCAAAAAACGTAGCGTAGACAAACGAGTCACAAGACAAAACACGACGCGTTTCAACCTCTTAGGTCTTCTTCAGGCAAGATACCCAACACTCAGAACAATGAAAATAAATGAGCAATCACTTATCTTCATCCATATTCAGTGCAAGACAGGTGCCTATCTTGGATGAAGGTAAGCGATTGCTAGTTCATTTTTGTTGTCCTGAGTGTTGTGTATCTTGCCTGAACAAGACCTAAGAGGAAATGAAATGAGGCAGGGAGCAGTAAACGATAAACAGTAAACAAGTTGGGTATTTTTTGCTCCCATAAGAAAACCTAACACAGAGTAACTTTTATTCAAGACTGGCACAGCCTTTTAAACTTGAATAAAGTCAGACAAATACATAGACGAACAATCTAATTGTGGGGGAAAAAACAAGCGCAGGCCAACAACTGAACTATCTTCAATTTTTTTCCTCCCCACACTTTCCTTTGGTTTCATTTACTACTCTTCGCTGGCTGCTTTGGGGGTGCTATTGGATTCTTTTTTGCACCCTTGGTGGTGAGAACACCACAGTATTATGGACTGTGGTGTGTCTCTATTTGACGCCAGGAGGGCAGACACAACCAGCCGTGTCTCCCTGATGAGTCGACCCAGCGGACGAAAGGCCTCGGAGCAGGCAATACAAATATATCTGCCTTCAAAAGGGATTGCGATGGTTCCCTTATGCAGCTAGTGAACAGTTTTCATATCTGTAACATATTTTCTTTATTTCATGTTCCCAGTTTCTCCATCTTCAAACCCCCCCCCCCCCCCCCCTCCTTAAGTCCAAATCTTTGCCAAGTCATTACTATGAAGATAGTTCAGTTGTTGGCCTGCGCTTGTTTTTTCCCCCACAATTAGATTGTTCGTCTATGTATTTGTCTGACTTCAAGTTTAAAAGGCTGTGCCAGTCTTGAATAAAAGTTACTCTGTGTTAGGTTTTCTTATGGGAGCAAAAAATACCCAACTTGTTTACTGTTTATCGTAAGACCTAAGAGGTCAAAATGCATGTTTTTGATTTGTGATTTGTTTGTCTATCAGCAATATATGTTTTTTGGTGGTGCTTTATCAATAACTTTTCAAACTTGCTTAGATTTCCACCTGCAGTCGCTTCACTTTGCAACTAGATTTTCTCTTTACTATAATTAGATTTTGTTTGTCTTTGTCTGGTCATGTTTGCCTTTCAAGATTTTCATTCACTTTTGAGTTTTTATGAAGTGAGATGATTGAAGGATTGGTAAACACATGTCCTGTTTGCTATTATTTCCCATTAATTTCCTTTGACTTTGTGTTGCCTTATTAAAAAAAAAAAAAAAAATCCTGCCGACATTTCCCCCCCCCCCCCCCCCCCCCCCCCGAGGAAGGGAGTTGTCAAGAGCGAAGGCAAAGGTTTCTGTGTAAACAGTGTACTGTTATAGATGATTAGAGAGAAAAAGGAAAATTTCTAGTTTTGTATTAAAAATTGTAAATGTGACAAACACAAATTTCATTAACGTTTGTTGTAGGTTGAACAACCCTTAACGTTTAAGTAACTTGAACAAGCAGAAGAATCACAGAATGCATGTGCTCATGTAGGTGTGTGAGTGACTGTGAACTTGATTGTAACGAGACAGACACTGAAAACTGACTACGCATGAAGCTGCCCAAAAGTGCACCTGTTGAATGCTGACGACGATTACAACGACAGGTAGTAGTCTTTGCTATGCTGTATCTGCATCATTTAGTTTTGTGTTTAGCAAAACTACTGCGCCTCTTTTGGCTCATCATCTGTCTTTCATTCTTTTCCAGATATTTGTTTGAGGAGACAGAAGCCCTCAGGTAAATTACTTATTTTTCTCTTTGTGTTGTGTCTGGATAACATTATTTACTTCAGTTGTTCTCTGAGGCAATCCCTCGTGCAACATCAAGTCCATGACAGTGGTGACCCCCAGTTTTTATGTAAAACAGTGGGTCAGAGCATGCACCCATATTCTCACTGGAAAATAAGTTCATTTTAGTTAACCCACTCCATGCCTGTGTATATTTCTGTTTACCCATAAAACAAAAATTCTTAAACAACAACAACAACAACTACAAAACTCAGTGTGCGACCGGTCGCACATCATCGTTCCTCTCTATGCTCATGTTCCTGAATTTATTTGTTGACAAGACCTGTAACAAATTATCCAAACCAAGAACAGAATAAAATTGTAGTATCCTACGAATTTGTTGAGGACAGCTCTCTTGTTGTCTTGATCTCTCTCTCTCTCTCTCTCCTTCCTAACTCCATGGGGAGTCACTGGGGCATCACAGTGAAGAATAATTCACAAGGTTCCTGCTGTTCTCTCAGTTGTGTGTTAAAGCCTGGGTTTCTGCAACTGTGTTCACAGTCCACTTTGAAAATGTTGTCAGTCCATCAGTTTTTCTGTCTTCCCCTCAGTCTCCTCCTTTAAGAGTTCTCAGGTGGACTGTTTAAGCAAAGCCACTGGATCTTGTAGCATGGTCACACCAATGTAGTTTCCTCTTCCTGACTGATGTTTGTAGTCAGGTCAGAGGTTCTTCTCTGCTACTGGTGATCATGTAAACCCAGCACTATCTGCTGCATGTGGGACGTAAACATAGCAACAACAAAAATCCGACCCAGAGAGGGATGGACTTCACCAAGTTCAATTTGTTTGCCCAAGGAACTTCACATGGAAGAAGAAAATACAGAAAAAAATACTGGGTTCTTTTACGTGTGCTAAATGTATACCACACACAAGACCTCAGTTTCTCATCTCATCAAAAAAACAACAACTGAAAACAATCAACTGGACAGACAAACAAAGAAAAAAAAAATCAACTTCCGATAGAGTGGAGGGCTGGGGGAACGGAGAGAAAAAAAATTCCCAAGCCTGCTTTATGTGGCACTTGAATCATGAACTAAGACTTCTCTCAACAACCTTCCTTTTCAGACAGAGAAATCTTCCGTGATGATGAAACTGCTTACGGCAAAAATCCAAAGGCTCAATTCATTTTGGTCACTCATTCTGAGCGTGGGGGAGACCGAAAGAGAAGAGGGTGAAAAGCCCGACACAAACTGCATGCAAAACATTTACCTGTATGGAAACAATTGGACATGAGGGTCCATTTCGGTCAGAATGCAGGACAGGACTGTGACCTGTTTAGGCTTCCTTCCAAAACTGTGATCTCAGGGTCATGGAGATACACACCTCAGCAGAGTTGATCTGAGGTTCTCTTAAACTTTTTCTTTCTTTTTTTTTCTTCTACAAGGAGGATCAAGACATACATTTTTATCTACATGATCTGATGGAATTTGAAACTGCATCCCCCTGATGCTATTGCTCTGTGATAACTGTTTGTGAATCAACTCTTTTTCATGAGGTCATCCACTCAGATTCCCCTTCGTTGTAACTGAACTTGTGGAAACGTGCACACCGCAGTACATGACCAGACTGATGGAACATGAACACTAGCACAATGTTGACTACCAGTGCAGAATAAAACGAACAAACAAGATAAAACAAAAAAAAATTTTCACTCAGTGTCAGTAGAATTAAAAAAAAAAGTTTTCAACAACATTACAAACTTCATCATGAACAACATTCAAGGAATAACATATGTTTGTATTGTCCAAGGGCTGTCTGTCATCCTGAACATTCATCTGCACTTCAGCAGCAGCTCTACAGTGCTCATCTTTTCAGAAGCAACTGCACTACTGGACAAACTAGGACATATGCCCTAGTCTGATGATCATGGATTCCAATACCCCCCTCAAATTCGGTGCACCAAATCTTTCATCAAGACTATGAAAATCATCACAATCTGACTGTCACCGATCGGCGGTACTAAATCAGTATGTCCATGTGTTTAAGAGTAGTGGTGGTTCAAGATAGAGAGCGTGTGCGCGTATGCGTGCGCGCGTGTGTGTGTGTGTGTGTGTGTGTGTGTGTGTGTGTGTGTGTGTGTGTGTGTGTGTGTGTGTGTGTGTGTGTGTGTTGCGCTCTCGCGTATGTGAGGTTGGGGTTTAGTTAGCTACAGTTAGGTTAAGTTCCTCAGGGTTAGGTAGAAAGATTAGGCTAGGTAGGAGGCTGGGGAAATAGGACATACAATATTCTTTCATTCCAGTCTTCACTTATTGAAGGAATGGATTGGAAGCGGGAGGTTGGTTTCGTTCCCGATTGTTACCCTTTTGTTACTTTGGTTCTATACCAGAGAAGGCGGGGCAGGATATCGGCTGTTGTTGGGTTGTCAAGTCTGTGAGTAGTTGTGGTAAATTGTCGTGTTGTTGCACGAGCAATAACTAGTCCGTTGGTCAGGCGTGTCAGCTCTGCGGAGGGATACACTGCTCTGACCAATCGTTGTTTTGTGTGGTGAGTAGAGTTCGCTTGATTCCGACCAGGGCGGAATGCGTTGGGGTAGCTTCACTTCGGTCCCTGGTGTTCGTTGGAGTGACGTACGCCTTGTAGGTGCGGCGGCAGCGCCGTTAGTTTTTGAAGAGTGACTTCAAGTCATAGTTAGGGCCAGGTCCTCGTCGGGTTTGGGTGCCCTTGGCCTGTGCTGAGTCGGTGTCGTCCTTGTTGGCAGCCACTTCAGCCAGTTGCAGAACTGGTGTGGTTGAATGTCTGTCTGTCCAGGTTGGTGACCTGTTAGGTTCGTTGTGTTGTGGTTCGTCGTGTTGTCTTGTATTATGGCGAGTTGTACTGTAGTTGTCTCATGTTGGGATTAGTTGTATGGTGTTCGTTGTGTATACTGGTTGTCTGGTATGATGTTGTCTTGGTTCCGTGATTGAAATTTGTTGTCAGCCGGTTTGTGTTGTTACCTCTTTTCGGTATATTCTGTAAGTAGTGTACATAGTGGTTCCTGAGTTCGATTGTCATGTGACAGTTTGGCTAGACAATGTGGGTTCGATATAATAACCGTTGATGGACGGTGATGTAGATGTTGTTTGTGGTTAGTCTATGTTAATTTCCGTGGGTTCAATGAGAAGGTAATACGAGGTTGCTTTTTGTTGAGGATCATAATATGGGTCAGGTGCGGATGTGTCTGCGTGAATCATAAAGGGATTGTGCTCAGTTTCAGTCGTAAATAGTAATAGTTCGTTGAAATTGATTAACGATTTCGGAGTTGACCTGCACAGCATTGGAATCGGTTAACTGTGCAGTAGGGCCAAGGCGGATTTGTGGTCGAGTGGTTTATACTGGAGTACGGTCGTGACTATTCAACTTATATTGGTGTCTTCTCACTTTCGTTACGAGTCATGGTTCTCGACGCGGGTGTTGTGCGCGTGCAGACTGTATCTGTGGCGTACGCATTTGGTACAGGACAGTGAGTCCATATGGTTAGAAGTTTTTTTTAAAGCAAATGAGTCGTCACACATGCAGGATGTATGTAGTTTGTGACAGAATAGGGTTGGAGAAAGATGTCTTAGGTTGTGGGAGACAGTCCATGTACGAATTTTAGTAGTCGGAAAGAAGGGAAAGGTAAAGTTAAGGCGAGTAGCTTAGCAGCGATAGGATAAAACGGCTGATGTGCAGCATGTAATATTGTATGAAGTGTGGTTGTGTTGGCATAACAAAGATTAACCATGGGTTATCTGACAGAGATGACATGAGAGTGAGGTGCTGGATGGAAATTTGGCGAACAAATCATGTTGTTTTTGATATATGTTATAATTGACAGTGCAAAGAGGGGTAATAATGTGAAGGATTGTGGCTGCGAGCCGATTCTCTTGTGTGAACATGTGGAACTGTGACCGCTAAAAATTGATGTTCTTTTTTTTGTTTTCTGAGAGATGTGTATTACTACTGATCATTATGTGGAGACATTTCCTTGTGAAATTGCCCATTTCCTAGATTACGTAGCATTTCCTAAGGGGCCCGTGAAGTCCGCGTTGGGATCGCTTAGTTTTCTTTTCTTTTCCGAGAATTGGGGTGATTCATAATTTCATATGTAATAGCGTGAATTGGCTCAGGGAGTATATTGTTTTACTGCTGTTGTAAGGGTTGGCAGGAAATGGGTCTGATAACCCCAAAGTGAGTAATGGGTTGGGGGATGTGTTCGAAATTCAAGGGGTCACTCTCATGCCCGAGTGGGAAGTAGGCAAGGGAGATGGAGAGTTAAAGCTTTACCAAGTAGCCTGTGTGCCTTGATGACTCGGGTAGTAGCAACATTACAGTAGGGGCCTACAGTTGTGTCAGCAGGTATCCTGTTTCGTCCTGAGGCTGGGGCCAGATCACCGCAGTCTACTGCCGCATGCCGGCAGGTGAGCGGCGCTTTCCAGTACCTGTTGTTTCCCCGGGAGAGGGAGACCACCCAGGCCGTCTGCCTTCTGTGGGCAGCTCTCCTCTGGCTACCGGTGCTCTTCCGGGAGTTCTCCGGCACTGGTTCCTCGTCCCGGTTTAGGCGTCCTGTGAGAGGGCGCTGCACCAGGCCTTTTCCCACCCTTGGTGTCCGGCGGGGCCTTCAGAGGAGGAGGCGTCCTACGAGCCCCGGACCCGTCGAGAGGGCGTCTGGTGCGTGTGCGTTGGGTGTCGTGCCCATCGCGGGGAGGAGTCAGACTGCGGGAAGCCACGGTCAGCGCCGGGGCGCAGAGTCTTCGGGGAGGGTGTCGGCCCGCGGAGGAGCCACGGACAGCGCCGGGGTGCAGAGTCTTCCGGGGAGGTGTCAGCCTGTGAGGGGCCACGTACAGCGCCGAGGACTGGAGCTTTCCGGGCCGGGATGGGTTGTCCCATGTTTGTGGTAGAAGGGGTGTAGCGTTAGGCAGTAGGGTTAGGGGTGTTAGCTACTGCCTCCTTTTAGGACGTAGTGGCCGGCACAGTGTAGGGTACTTGTCGTTGCCTCCCTTAGGGATGCAGCGACCAGTTTGGTAGTGGTCCGGGTCAAAAGAGAAGGG
Source organism: Conus canariensis (assembly GCA_033310375.1). NCBI lineage: Eukaryota > Metazoa > Mollusca > Gastropoda > Neogastropoda > Conidae > Conus > Conus canariensis. The sequence goes on from CM065735.1 coordinate 36,200,214, forward strand.
CGAGTCCTGGGGAGAGGTGTGGGTGGTAGCAGTCGTTAAGAGATTAGAGTCCCTTTGGTAAATCCTTGTCCCTAGTGGTTAGTCACCACGTGTGCGGGCTATCGCTGTGTCCCCAGGTCACAGTGATATACCGCAACTGGTGTTTTAGGTTAGGTTAGGGTCTTCCAGGTCATTATCGTAGAGTAGGGTAAGTCAGCGGGAATTAAGATACTTGTGTGCAGTTGTGGATGTGCCTGAGTGGTGGCGCCATGGAGTGTGTGTGAAATAAAGAAGCGTGCGTGATTGTAAAACTGTGTGCTGTGTTGTCTGACCTAGTGTGTGATAGGCGTGGGTAAGGGTGGTAGGGCCGTCCGGCTTAGCGACCGTGACACTGACAACACTGTGACTAAAATTAAAGTATGGAGTGGTTTCTATTTTTCAATCAAGTAAATGACAACTCCTGGGACCTCTGGGGTATCGTTAATGGAGAAACCTTACATGCAAAGAATACATAATTTGAAATCTGATGACTTATCACCACATTCTGTAAAAGAAATTTCACTTAAAGTAGCCCAAATACAACATCCTCCATGTGGTCACCTGCTAACTATAATAGAGTAATGAGAAAAACAAAATACTACAAAATGATTCAAAATGGAGTGACTGATGGTGGAGAACGAAGCAAAATTTTGAAAGAGAGGGGGTTAGTTACCGCCAAGGACATTGACAAACAAAGCACAGGACAAGACACGATGCATTTCGACCTCTTGGGTCTTCTTCAGGCAAAAAACCAGATCACATTTAACATTTAGGACAGTACAAACAAAGAACAAACAAAGAACGAAGAGTGACTTATCTCTTCGTTCTTTGTTTGTACTGTCCTAAATGTTAAATGTGATCTGGTTTTTTTTTGCCTGAAGAAGACCCAAGAGGTCGAAATGCATCGCGTCTTGTCCTGTGCTTTGTTTGTCAATGTCTTTGGCGGTAACTACAAAATGAGATGAAAACAACAAACCAATCAAAGAAACCAAAACACAAATACCTGCAGTGTTGTTAATGTCCAGTCCCTTGAAGAGCAGATTAGAAAATTTCACTTTGGCTACAAAGTACATCTGCAACAATATCAACCGAGGTTGACAAATCTGAATTCTTGGTGTGCACAAAAATCTTTATTCATTCAGAATATCATCTTAGAAGTTAGACAGGTAACAAGAAAATTAATAAATCTTACACTGCACTCAAATACACCACTGTATCAAAGCATAGCTAGTCAATACCAGAAAAATAAACAGTGACAGTGAAATTAATCAATAATAAGAACCAAAAATCCTCAAAATGGAGTGCCTAAGCGGAGGGTATGGAAGTCTAAAATACAAAAACATGTCGACCTGCAACTCGACTGTAACAGAAGACGATCTCAGCTGCAGGTAAAGAGATCTGGTTATTTCTATTTAACAAACTGTGGCAGAAATCTGAGAAAGTCTGTACACAAACAAGGCCTTTCTGGTAGTTTTTGCCAGAACACTGACCAAATAACCTTACACAGAAATACCCTGAAAAGCAAGCAAACAAACAAAACAAAAGAAAACAAACAAACAAACAAACAAAAAAAAAAGAAGAAGAAGAAATCGCTAAGGATTTGACTTCTTGCAAAACTGTTTAAACAGACACTTTTGCTTTCTATCATTTGAAGTAACTGGGAATTAAACTGTCCTGGTATTACATTCACTCAGTTGTGAATCATGTTTCTTTTATTAAAAAAAAAATTGTTTATTTATCTTATCTATCTATTTATGTATTTATTTATATTTTGCACCGAAAAGCAAGAAACCTGTGTCAGCATATTCTTTTTACCTGCACGATTACATTAAACTAGGAGTATCGCTGAAACCACTAAGTTTAAAACTTAGCAAAGTGCCACATTTAGCTTATAAACACCACTGACAGAACCACACATTTTGTCTCCCTCTTAACATCATTTTAGTGAATCTTAAATAAATGTTAGCGAACCGCCCAGAACGTGGACAAACGAGTCACAAGACGAAACACAACTAGTTTCGACCTCTTAGGTCTTCATCAGGTGAGACATTAACGAATAAAACAATGAAAATTCACTTGTCTCACCTGATGAAGACCTAAGAGGTCGAAACTAGTTGTGTTTCGTCTTGTGACTCGTTTGTCCACGTTCTCTGGGCGGTTCGCTAACATTTATTTAAGATTTGTTTAGATTTCCGCCTGCAGTCCTCTCGCTTTGCAACTAGATCATTTTAGTGGTCTTGAGTTGGAGCTACTGCCGCACAATTTTTTTTTTTAATTTAAAGTATGAAAAGTGCCAAAAATGATGACACCCAACTCTTTTCTATGCTGATAACACAATCAAAATTTCCCATTTCTTGACTGACAGTCTCAAACACTTCGTACTGGCACAACTAGTTTGGGTTTTATTTTCTCCTCCTCCATCTGTATGAGGGTTTCTTTTGATTGCAGGCTCTAATGTCCAGCGACTTAATGTTCTGATGCTGCTCTGTTTCATCCTTTCTAGAAACCACTTACAAAATCTCCACCCCATCCCACCCCTCCCCTCTCTCCGACACATGACCAATTCCATTTCAAGTCTATATTTTTGTTTCCAATTAAAAATTACTACAGGCTCCATGACGCAAAGACAGATGGGGGGTCGGAGTAGCTCAGCTGGTAGAGTGCCAGACTTGTGATCCTGGGGCTGCCGGTTCGAATCTCTGCCAGTGTGTTTTGGTATTCAGGGATTTCCCCCTCAGACTTTACACTGGCTATGATCCTATTTCCAAAAAAGTCTGTTGAGTGAGACTTTAAACCAAGGTTCCAAACCTGAATGCACACATGAGATCTTATACACACATAAAATCTCATCACCCACTTTGGAAGATGAGTCAGTTTGGCTGCTGGTACAGATGACAAGTAAATATGCGATAAATTCATATGGATGACATGGGAAACAACAGAATGTATTGCCAGTAGGCAGCTCTTCAACTGACTCTGCCCAGGTAGGCAATCCACTATGTAAACAAAAGTGTGGATGGCAAAGCACTTATTGTTTGGTCTCTATCCAAGGATAGGTAGGTACTATGTTAGTACTCTAATAATGATAAGATGAATAATAATAGTATATGAATAAAAACAAAGCACCATTGCTGCTTGCTCTTTTCTCCATCTAAACCACACATAATTTAACAAATCAATATTTCAAAACATGGGTGCCAGACACAGTATTTTCATAAATGTGCACAGTGGAGGGTCACATGATTGTCACATGTGTACTTCTAGTTCTACCCCATATCCTCTGTGTCACCTGTGTATTTCTACCTCCTAACCTCAGCTGATCAGTTCCTCAGACTTCCTAATTGAATCAGCTGCAAGAAACCCAGGATATGAAACTTACTTTGCTGACATAAATTTAATACTGATGTGTCAGTAGGACTGAAGTTATTCAAGTATGAAACTCACATGCTGAAGACTGTAAGTTTGAATCTATGATGTCGAAGACACACATCTTCATTTGATATCCATCATATTGTCTTTATGATGATCAGTTGAGTCCAGAACTGCTTCAGTACTTGATATCCAACCCCGCCTCCCCCTTACCCCCTACTTGCCCTTCCCCTCTCTTCCCTGTCCCAATTTTTTATGATCCTGCCAACTAACGTCCAGTTTTCTTGACCTGCATCACCTCTAAGGTACTTGAGCAAATTGTCATTAGCTGTGTTAAGGACCATCAAGAGAGCAAAGAAATCCAGTGAGATCTTCAGCACAGCTTCAGAATAGGGTGATCTTGTTAGACACAGCTTCTTGAGTTTGTTGATGGGGTTATGGAGAATATGAAATGGGGAAAGGAGATGGACGTATATATCACGTTTTTCGCCAAGGCATTTGATAACTTAAACATAGTCTTCTCCTTTAAACATAGTCTTCTCCTTCCAGGCTTCATAAGCTTAGTGGCTACTGTGCCCGTAGACCAATCAAACGATGGATTGAAAACTTTCTCAGGCTGACACCAAGCAGTGGTGGTGGATGGCACTCATTCTTGATATACATGCAAGTCTTCACTCAGAAGTACCTGTGGGCTCAGAACTAGGTCCATGTTTTTTCGAACATACATTGATACAACCTCCCTGAGAAGCTTACATCATGGGCCAGATTATTCGCATATGTTTTATGACATGGTAGTATACAATATAGTTGCAAGATTTCAACAGGATCACCTGTGGGAAAGCAGGTGGGATGTATGGAATTCCACTTTGGAAAATGTACAGTACTGCTGCCACAAAAAGCAGGAAGCCATTGCATCATCCTTACCAAATCTGAAAACATTCTCTTCCAGCCAATACAGATCTTGGAGTGACAACTCAGAAAGACCTGAACTGGGAGAAGCATATTTCCAACATAACTGTTCCAAAGCAACCCAAGTTCTGGGATTTCCCAGAAGAAACTGAAAATCAGTTCCCCTTTTGTCAAAAAAAAAGGCTTACAAAACCAATAGTAGACCACTGGTTGAATATGCAGCCACAGTAATGGACCATTCCATGAATAAACACATTGCTATGCTAAGGAATTGTGCCGCATGGCTTGCTTTGTTTTCAACAGAAATCAAGTCTTCCAAGTGTCCAACAAATGCTGGCTCAGCTGGAGTGGTCCTCACTTAAGCAACGCAGAAAAACAATATGTTTAACAATGTTCTGCAAAACAAAAGATGGAATAGTCCTGACTTCCCATCTGACAGCCCAGCAGAGTCCCCTGCCACCCCATGACAGACATGGACACAGCCAGCAGCTGACCCTTGTTTCCTGCAGAATGCATTATAGACAGAGTTCCTTCCGTCCTTGAACCATACGGGACTGGAATTACCTGTACAGATTGTTGAACGTTATGCGTATGAAAGATATCCCGCTCCCATCACCCTTAACTCAAATTTTCCTTTTCTTCTTTCTTTTTTTTTTGGTGTGTGATACTAGGTAAAGGCTCACCCTTTTTTTGTTGTGTGTGATACTAGGTGAAGGCTCACCCTTTCCCTGTGAATTGCTAAGTAGTCAGGATGCCTGCGCCTCTGATCAGGTCTACAGTTCCTTACTGTTGCAGGAGGCCTTTGGGTAACTTATTTTTTTCCCCCTCGGCACACTGATAACCAATAGCGCAGATCCCCAATTAAAAAAAAAGAGTTAAAGTGGCAGTCATCAACTCGTTGATGACAGATCTGCTTTATCAGATATGGAAGAACTTCATGAAGAAGAAGAAGAAGCAGAAGAAGAAGAAGAAGAAGAAGAATCTCCTGGTTTCCCTTCTTTCAGACACATTACGTGAGACAGATGTGTTATTCCGAGAAGGTAAAGTCTATTCTGGATGCCGTGAGATTTACACCTATGCTAAATTATGTCTTAACAAAGTTTGTTCGTTGTCATTCTCACAAGGAAAACAGTCTACTCTTTCTTTTACTGGGTGGTTGAGGGTCTGGTGCCAGCGATCACCCCGAGTGACTTCATCACACCTCAGAAACCAGGACGACGCATCCGCTCCACCAGAGACAACAGAACGTACCTGACACAAAACCCAGTGGAGAACTACATACGAAACAATGATAGGTGCTACTGCATTCCTGAAACACACACCGATCAGTACCGTAACTCATACTTCCCAAAGACAATAACTGAGTGGTACCACCTCGACGATAACATCGTCCACCAAAAGTCAGTCGACAGCTTCAAGTCGGCTCTGGCAAAAGCCAGAAGCCGATAATATCATCACGCTGCGCACCCCCCACCGTCGCGCCTATGCCAGTAAATGGATGTCAGCGACGTACCGATCCAGATCCAGATCCAGATCCTCTCTAGTGAACTGCGTAAAGCTCTCTAGAACGTGGATCAGAATGAAAATCTGTTCGCTTACCTCCATGATTGGAAATAATGGAAACCTTTCAAGTCATGCAGAACAATCAGACAGTGTGAAATAGATCTTATTATAACTTGTCAAGCAGTCATGCTCCTTCTTTCGTTGGCAACTTCTGCCATTTTAGTTTCTACAACATCATGTGACCAAGCACATGATTTGTTTGTTGTTGATGAGAAACATTTATTAATTGGTTGAACAAAAATAGAAAACGTCAGCCGATTGGTCGGGTATTCTCGGAGGTTCGAAATTCGAAAGTCATGGACGCTATGAGACGCATGTTGGTTGTTGATATTATAAAACTTTTATAGAGGTAAGTACATTCCGAACTCGAAATGCTCAAAGGCGAATTATGTGAGTAAGTGATACAGGTCAGCTTGTTTACTGGTGAAATCTGTCTTCAGGTTGCAATGTGGATGACATGTAATTACAATGAAAAGTATTCAGACGAACTGACTTCAGAAAATCAAAATCAAAATGGGCAGAGTTAAAAACGAATTGATCGTTATCGTGATTATCTTGAATCAGTTTTGAATCAAGGTCTGTTGCAATCGAACAATGTGAAAAGAGTGTAAGAAGTGTGTCCGATTCTTTTGCCTATTATTATGTTTTTCACTTTTTGATGTAACGTACTAGTACTGATCCTGATCCTGATCCTGAATTGTGGTTAGTTTTACTAAAATTAACGTCTTGGCTGTCGTCTGCATTTTGAGTCAGAATTTGCAGGAAAAAAAAATTGAAAGCTGTGGAAATTTATGGAAGTATGTGCAACAGAACATACATTCTTCATAGCCAACCACTCAAGGAGGTTACCACCATTAATCACTGTGACTAGTGTGAGACAACCCACCAAACGTGACAGTACTGATACTGCACAGACCTTGCAAGAGTAACTGTGACGGTGGTCAGTGGTGCCTGTTCTGATCCAACTTACAGAAGACAACACCTGCAGAGCAACCATAATTGCTTAGCATGGCTAGAAATTCCTAGATAATTTTCCGTGCTGACCTGGGGACAGATGGGTGAAAACATTTGCTTGCCCCCCCCCCCCCCCTCCCCTCTTCCCCCCAGTTTCTGCTTGCTCTTCCAAAACAAGATGTTCATCGATCATTACATTGGCTTGCTACATTAAAAAAAGAAGAGGGGGGGGGGGGGGGCTAGGGTTTGAACGGGGAAGCACGCTCGGTCAACCTCTTCCTCCAAGCTGAAGCTCATGTCCCACATCAGGACCTTCTAAGGCAGCCTCACTCAGGTGTTTCCTGTGCTAATCCTCAGCTCTTGCACCTTCACTTGCAGTTCCTGTGCAGGCTTTCCTGCAGGCATTCACAAACTCTTGTCATCTCAGCCCAACTTAATCTGTCACTCAGTGTCGGGGAGCTCCTAGTCAATGGGGATACCTCTGCAGAACTCCAGTCCATGGCAACTGCATCACATGCTTTTGAACAAAGTGTCTGTAAAGTTGCCATAGGCAAAAATAGGTGGCATGGAGTTTGGACAACTTTGTTCAACCCTCCCACCATATATCCAATGTCCAACTTGGAAACTTCCTTTCCTACTTATGGGCAGTGCAGAAATTGTCAAGCAGCTCCATTTGGGGTCATCGACACCATATGCACCACCATCCACCAACTAACCTCAACAAGTAACTTCATTGTGCAGGAGGTCTCTTGAGAAATTCCTTGTTGGTTCTGTTTCCAGGAGTTTTTTTTTCCCATGTCTTGGCCTTTCTCTGGAAACTGCCTCTTGTCGTCTTGAGCTGCTCTCTGATATTTCTTTTGACCTCTTGTCTTTTAAGACCACTTTCCTCCTTCCTGTCACTCAGCTTGGTGTCACAGTGAGATCCATAGTCACAGTGATGACCCCAAGGACATTGCCTTCCAGTTCTACTGAGATTTGTCTGTCACCCTCTGTTTCTTGCCCAAGTTCCTTGTCTAAACCCAGGAACTAGGCATTCCCTCACCTTCCCTTAAGCTAGGGTTCTTTCAGATATCCTTGGTTGGAAAGAAAAGGTGGGGGGGGGGGGGGGGGATGAAGCTTTAACCGTCCAGGTGCAGGAAGAGGTTCCTCCTTGAATGCTTCTCCTAATATCACCTTATCTGTCTTGACACCAAGAACAAGAACTTCTGACATAATTGTCAGTGTCATACACTATCTATTATAGGTGACTCACAAAAACTATCCATAGGGTGTACTTACAGGATCTGGTCGATGCCACTGACCTCTGACTGATATCTCTCAAGATTAGACGGCTTGCCACTTCGGTTGCATTTCAAGTCCAGCGCTTTGTTCATCTTCACCACCTGGAGGCAGCTTTCTAGCACTCACAGAATCTCTTCATTAACTGTAACTCATGGATATTTGCATGACCGGAGCAGATAGTCACAAGGGCATATCATTCATCATGGAAACTTAATACATCTGGCCCTGCAAACCATTAGAGCAATTCATCCTCCACTTTTTGAAACTCTGTAGGAGTTTGATTTGTACAGTATATGACACCAGAATGGGGGAGGGGGTGGCGGGGGTGTTCTCACATACGCCCTGTTTGGCGAATTGTATCTAACCATGTCAAAGTCGTGCCCAACCTCTCATGTATGATCGCTATCGACTCGTCCGCGGGGTACTTTGGTTTGGCCATATAATGACGAAGAAGCAGAAACAATTTTGCACTGTCTGCTAGAGTCGGAAGAAGTTAAGCAGGGTGTCTCATTTATAATACATGTAATCACTGTGTTACTGTTACCCATGAAAATTTGGCCACACAGAACTTATCAAGTGCTAAAACTTGCAAAATTTAGGCATGGCACATATATTAAGTAAGACAAGGAGTACAGGAAAACCTATTTCGGTGATTTAAACAAATTGAAGTCAGAAAAGTTTCTTGTCAGCCAGTGTACATGGAAGTCACCACAGGTTTGAAACACAGGCATAGGAAGGAAGAGGACGATATTCTCCAGAAAGATGTCAACATTAATGATAATAATTACTACTCAAACTGAAAGTGGAAAAGTAGACAATTTATTCTTCTGGCCAGCCTCTTACATTCACTGATGCCTGTTTGTCAAGCAGTTCTTTCTTGCTTGTGTTTTGTCTGTTATGTGAATTGTGATGTTCACGCCCCATTCTCATGTGAATCACTCTCAGTAGCCGCCGTTGCAAACGCCATTATGTTGTCAAAAAGGACCTTTTGTCAAGGAAGGATCAATTGTCATGTTAAGGACCAGTTGTCATGTTAAGGACCTTGTCTTAAAATATACACTTGAAATGCCTTCAAGAGTTTGCAGAAAATGAGATGGAACATGTCAACAGCATTAAAGGCCCTTCCATGCTTATGAGTTGTTTCTTTAACTTGCTTTTGCTTGAAATGTATACTTTTACTTTTAGATCTCCAGACAATGATTTTTCACAGTCAGATGGAACCAAGTGTATCTTGTAGATTCCCAAATTGTGCAGCATGTCGTAAGAGTGAAGTCACTAAAAGAGGTGTAAGACCTAAAGGGAATGATTGTGTGATGCTGTGAGGATGATTGTCGACCCTTTAAGTTATCTGTACGCTCAGGCATTATTGTGTTGTACTGTAAGTGTAACTATTAAGAAGTACAACTACAAATAAAAATTGCACTGTGTCAGTTTGTGGTGAAACTTCCCAGTACAAAAACATCTTCCATTCCCCTGAATTTCATTGGTTTTCTTCTTTTTTTTCCCATGGCATGGTTTGTGTGTGTGTGTGTGTGTGTGTGTGTGTGGTGTGGTGTGGTGTGGTGTGGTGTGGTGTGGTGTGGTGTGGTGTGGTGTGGTGTGTGTGGTGGGTGTGTGTTGTGTGTGTGTGGTGTGTGGTGTGGTGTTGATGGAGAAAAGCCATCCTAATCCTTCTGTGGGGCCTTGTCACTTGTATCATGTATATATCTTTTTGTTGTACATAACTTATAAAAACACATAAGGAATTTGTTAATGTTCTAAATCTGATCCCATTCTCCATAAAGATGCTTGCACGTGAAAACACACATATGCACGCTCGTATGCATGCACGCAGACACATGCGCATGCATGCACGCACACACACACACACACACTCTCTTTCTCAGTCTCTCTCTCTCACCACAATGTAAGTTATGCTCTATTACCTGTAATATAATGATGATCAGAATTGTTATTTTATTGTCCAATTGTAATTGCTTAGACTACAATTTAATGAATGCAACTGCAGGTAATGAGCATGCAATGATTTAATATTTCTGTAGTCCTTTTCAACATGTCAAAGCTGTCTACAGTATCAATGAAAACACATGCTCAATGTTATGCACACTCAAAATCAAATATCTGCATTTGGACACTTGTTCACCTCCCTTCTCCCCTGGCCCATCTGGAAAAAAAAACAAACAAACATCATTGTACATTTCAGGCAATATATTTTCTGTGATTATATGATGCTGCTTCTTGATCTGAAGTTGAGTCGACCTTGAAGTGGACAGTGCACTTGGATTACAATACATTATGCATACTTCACTTAGAACTGTCTCATTTTGTTTCAGTTCCAGACTGACATCTTGTAAAACTTGCAACGCACAACAAACTGGTCGACCCAGTCCCAGGGGTCTGCTTCCATGGCAATGCCAGGCACACACAGTGCCGCTGGCTTTGCGGCAACTCCCAAATCTGCCAGTCGACGCTCCTCCCGGCGGTCCTGGTTTGACACCCCTCCGGCCACACCCCTTGATATCGCTGTGGAGAGACAGCCGATGAAGACCATGAACAGCCGACACAAGCGGCACAGCGTCGACGATGTGGAGACGCTGGTCCTGAGCCACTTCACCAAGCCTCCCAGGATCAGTTTTGGGAAGGTCATTGTGGGTCGATCCAAGACGAGGGTACTCCTTGTGCAGAACCCTGCCGAGTATGAGCAGGAAGTGGTCATCGAGAGGTTTCCTTACAAGAAATGTTTCAACGTTGACCAGTCGCACTTCATGGTGCAACCTGAAGAAGTGGTGTCCTTGACCCTAACTTGGACACCTCAGGATGCAGGCGGTTGTCGAGAGATGGTCCTGTTCCATGTGAATGATGTGTATCGCTTGCAGGCTTACATGTTTGGCACTGTGGATGATCCCAAGCCAGTAAAGAAAGGCGTAAGCATGTGTTTGATTAATTAATTCATTAAAAAAAAAATGTTATTCATCTGTCTAGTGATTGCTATTGTCATTTCCACTCATTTGAATGTACTGACCATAGTGAGCAAATGATCTTTGTAGAATCTCCCTTAATTTGCTGTCCACTCATGATTGAAATGAATGGAAGTACATGTATCTACATTGGAATTCCACAAGAACAGACAATTTTAAGATGAAAAACAGCCAACAATTTTAAAAGCTTCTTTCTGTCATGAGGATATCTTCTCTTACCGAAAACATGTGGATATTGCAACGCCCTCCCCAAAAACAAAACACATACAAACAAACAAACAAAAAGTTGTAATCTCATGATTATTTGAAAAGAGTTGTCTGAAACCAATGAAATTATCTGAATGTTAGGTATATTTTGTTAGAAATAAAATGTGAGACTCCTGTGTCCTGTCTGCCCACAACTCTGCAAATCACGACTAGTACTATACAGCCACTCGTGTTGCATTGATGACTGCGCAGATGATGATATTGATAAACTTCTTTTTTAGATCATAGATTTTTTTTTTCACTTTTAAATGTCATTATTGCTGAATTACATTTACATATTATATATGAATGAATGAATGAAACTGCATTTAAACAAGTGAACAGTATAAGAAAACTGAAAGTACTTTTGAATTGCTGTTTGAAAATTTCACATTTTCTGTCTTTTATATGCTAATGTTTAAAACTGCAGCATCGATGACATAATTACAAAGTTCTTATATCAGCTTTTTAAAACCTTTTTGAATTTACTCTTTGGTGGGTTGGCTCTTCATTTCTGAATGTGTGCACATGATTTCAGAGGAAAGGTATGTTGGGAACTCGCCAGAAACAGCCTTTGACCTCGGTGGTGCAGACCAAGTCCTTGAAAAGCATCCATGATAACTACAGCCCAAGGAAGAGTGAGGAGACCCGGGAACTGCGCTCTCATGTCAGGCCCTCAGGGCTAGTGCTGCACATGGATCAGGAAAACCTGTGTCCAGGAGGAGAGCTGGAAGAACATTCTCCACAGACTCCGCCTCCACTGGAGTCCACTGCCATCTGCAAGGGTGATGAGCGGCATGAGCAGAAGGTGATGGACAGACGGAAGAGTGGGTTCCTTTCTCCCACCTTGTCCAAGATGAGTCCCATCCCTCTGACAGCAGACAACAACAACGGCTGTATCGTGGAGTCCTACTTGTCCACCACCACTGGATGCCATGCTTCCATGAATGGAGGTATAGGAGGAGAGAGGGGCCCACTGAAAAACGTAACTGGGAATGGAAATAAGGGACAGGGTAGGAACAGCAGGGAGAGTGACAGAGACAAGCCAGACATGTCTAACTTGAAGAAGAATTTTGGCAGAAATGTGTCCATTGATGCAGAGAAGCCCAAGGTACATGTGTCGCCCAACTCCTTTCTGAATGACTCCATAGCAGGCAAGACCACAGCTAGCACAGAAGCAGAGGTTGGACAAGTAAGAGCATCGTACCATGTGGCCAGGGTGTCTGAAAAGGTGACGGTCAGTCCTAACTCCTTTGTGCAGAACATGGGCAACAAGCAGTCTGTTCCTTTCCCACAGAGGTCCAGCATTCCCAGCCCCTCTGCGGTCCTCAATGATTCTATCCCCCACACCATCATGATGAAGCAGCTTGAGGATGTCCGGAAGTCTCTTCACGATGGTTCCTTCCATGAAAGTCCTGTCCTTTCCACTGGTGCCAAGATCCAGGTCAAGCCAGTGCCCAGGCCTCACCCTCCAGGGAAAGTTACTGACAGACTTTCCCAGCTGGCCCAGCCCAAAACCCGCAACATATTCATTCATGCACAGCAGCCTGGCATTCCTGGCAAGAAGGAGAAGTTCTTGCAGCGGAAGCTCCATGAGAAAGCCTGCTTTGCCAAAATCACTGATGTTCCAAGCCCCAGGAGGAAGACGTTTTTGATCACTAAGAAACAACAGGGCAAAAAGACGTCGCCTCTGAAGAATCAGTTGCAGAATGGTAAACGTGGAAGGAAGGGTATGGAACAGAGAGAACTGTTGAGCAGCCGGTCCTCTTCAGGTGTGTTGAAGAAACCGACAGCTGACACAGAGCAGGCACGAGTTAATGTGGTAAGAGTTGACAGTCAGACAGCGACGAAACACTGCAAAAAGAAGGAGCAAGTCTTCCCAGAGCACAGCAAGATGCACTCTGTTGTCCCTGATGACCTTCATAATGAGGGGATCACACAGGATGATGTCATAACCGATCGCCGTCGCTCCATGTGGAAGTCCCCTGCTGTGGCTGGCTTTGTGTCCCCTGTGATTGCAGTGCAGTCAGACTGTGACTCCACAGGAGATGAGAGACAGATGTTGGGTAATGTGCACTCACAGATGATCAGAGCTGAAGACCGTTGTCACCCAACGCAACAAGCCTCGTCTCAGCAGGTCACATTGACTGCAGAGACAGACAGAGACATCACAAAAGCAGTTTCACAGGAAACGGAAGACAAAGGAGGTCGAAGTTCAGGGCGTCACTTGTTTCCTGGTGTAATCAGTGACGACCTGAACCTGTCCAAAGACTTCCGTCCACTATGGTCTGGCTCTGCTACTGTCACCAAGGAGCGCCCCTCCTCCATCACCCCACCATTCCCTGGATCTGCTAATAGTTCCAAGAAACTCTTCCCAGAGATTAGCACCAGTGCTGTGTGGAGCATGGACACCAAGTCCACTCCTGAAGCTGTGTCGCAGAACAAGGAAGGGGTAGTAGATGCGAAAGCAGACCATATGAAGACTGGTGAGATTGTGGGCACCATTCAAGCAAATGATTGTCCCAAAAGAGGGTCAAAAGAGAAAGAAGCAGCTAGGGAGACTGCAAAAGTGTTGAAATAGTGGACATGTCTGTGGAAAGCAGGCACTCATTAAAAGGTCAGATAGACAGGTCTCTGAGTAAAAATGACATGCAGAAGGCAGAGATTGTGGACATGGCTTTGACTGACGGCCAGCTGCAGAGAGGAAAGCCAGAGCGATTGTTTGATGATCTGCAAAACACACAGGAAAAGAGCATGCCTGAGAATATGCATCTGCAAGGAAAACGCTTTAACAGCTTTGAATGGGGTTCACCTCAGCAGCTACCACAAAATCCTGGTAGTGAAATGAATCGCCGTTCGACACTCACTGTCACCAAGTCCCGCCCTTCTCAGGCTCTTCTGGATGCCTGCAACAGTGGTAGTACTGGTACAGGTACTGGTAGGAATGTTGCCACCAGTTCACAAGACAATACCATAGAGATGCAAGGAAATGAAAACGACAGTGATGAACTCTGGCGGTCAGAAACGATCATTATTGAGACAAAAAATAACAATGTTGTCAGCTTTTCAGTTCATCGTGAGGTTCTGACCCCTTCTGAGCTGCCTTCGTCGCCGTCATCTGAGAACTCTCGCCGTTCCACTCATGCTGTTAAAAATCCTGTTGTTCTCAACAGAGACAGCTTGATCCCCAAGAACTTATTCGGTTCTGTCCCCAAATCCAAGATGCTTTCCGAGAACGGAGAGATGAATGATCCCAAATGTGTGTCTGAAACATGGGGAATGGTTCTGAAGGACAAAGAACAGAGTCATGATGTAAGGCAAAAAAGTGAGATGGAGGAAACGCATGAGATGGACCACATCAGGCAGGGCATCGTAACATCAGTCAGCGATGACAGTCCCTTGCTGGATGTGTATACAGATAGAGTAGAGCACCATATCAGTCATCTGCGAGACAGGATTGACAGGCCTGGCTTGTGCCAGCCCCAACCCATCCTGGACAGCTCTGTTAGCAGCCAGGAACTGTCCACTGACTCTCTGGAAGCAGAGAAAAAAGCTAACACTGACGTCAAACAGACCGAAGAAGATAGCATTTGTGCTGTCAGGGACACTGATGTCTGCGGAGATGTTTGTAAGCAAGACAGTTGTGTGTCCCTGAAAGATGGTAGAGAGTGCATCGCTAATGCAAACTCTGATGTGATTGATGCGAATGAGAATGGTGCCAGCAGACAGTTCATTACTCAGCGATCGTCTTGTTCAGAAATACATATGCTTGAACAAAGTGGGGCAAAAGCAGCAACTTCTCAACACACCTATTCACATCACTTTAAAACACAAAATACTTCCAAACTTCTGTCAAAAGACAACAAGGCCAGGGTACCTAGAAAAATTGAACCCAAGGAATCACTATCCCAGGAAGATGCAACAGAATCATTCATGGAAATCACACCTTTCCTATCTGCAACCTCAGTTGAATCCAAGGAAACTGTCTTTGAAGCCTCAGGGCAGTATTCAGTGGATTATCCAGTTCCTCCAAGTCCAGACAGTCTTGCCAGAGAGACGTGGGCCAAACCTATCACTTCAAGCAACATTGTCAAAGAGGCATTGCAAAAGAAAGGCGCCAAGTCAGAGAAGACTGCAGAATCATTGTCATCAGCCACCTTGAGCCAGGATAAAAAAATAACACCATCACATGAAGGTGTCCTCCGCAGATCATTGTCTGCTAGTTACCACTCCAGCGTCATGCAACCATCACAAGCAGGAAAGCCGGCTGCTCCGACTTTCAAAAGAGATGAGCCTTTCACATCAGAAAGCCAGGACTGCCTCTGTCCTTGTTCCCAAAGGTCAGGGATTGCCCAAGGCAAGGTCACAGGGAAGTCTCAACCGTCGCAGTAAACCAGTGGAGCTGCAGAGCAGTACCTGTGCTGGCCAGCAGACAGAACAGCGCTTCAGCAGGAAACGATCCAGTCCTGAAGCTGGGCTGAAAGCGCCGCACAGCAAGAGAGGTAAATGATGGAGAAATCTGATGGAAAGTTGGTTGTAATTGTAACATTTGTTGCTCAAAAAAGAAAGACTGGTTTGTGTTAGTTCATTAATTTCAGCATGGAATCAGCACAGTGATCACATCCCCTCAGAAAGTAGACTAACATGCAGATTGACTCTTGACCTTATTTTCCCCTTTTCGTTGTTGGTGAATAGTTGTGTCAGGTAGGTAAATATGGACATTTTTGATGGCATTGTTTCATACTATTTGCAGGTCAGTAAATATTCTTAACTTGTAGCAAATCGAGTGGACATCTTAATCAATACAGTCGTTCTTAGATTAATGTCAGACCTAGGTAAAATTTGGAAGAAATATTCAATGCTAAATTATGTGACTTAATGTTTGGTTTTACAAAATGTTTAGAACTGATCAAGTAATGGCAACACAACTTTATAGACTTCAGGTGCAGATGTTCAGCTTTTCTTTCTGAAGTTTTTAATTTTGCTTTATTAGTCTAATGATCCTTAGCGATGTGTCACCTTATTCAGCTAAAATGTGATGCTGAGAATTATGTGGTTTTACAAAGTGTTCAAATCCAGTCAGACCAGAGTCAAAATGTTAATTCAGGAAAGCTAGACGAGATATGGGCATACTTCATGAACAACTCATAGCTGGAATAAGTATATATGAAAAATAAATACTGTGAATAATGATTTCACATGCGCACATACACTGACTGTGGGGAGCTAACTATAGCAACATACTCACACAAAAAATAAATCAGTTTCTCTTTGTTTATGCACAGTAAAACTGACACTAACTTCCACGTGACGTTTCTTCCCAGTGGAGCTGGAACGGCACAGCACAGGCAGAAGAACTCAGCAGGCCACGTCCAGCCGAGGGATCGCCCCAGCTCGACCTAAAGCGAGGAGAGCAGTGAAACCGTCCACAGGGGTGGCATTGTCCAAGCTTATCCTGGTCAAGAAATCCAAAACTGGTAATGAGAACTGAAAGGGTTTTTTTTTTTTTTCTTTTTATGTAAATTGTCTGCCATGGGCTAAGAAAGAAAATGGCGTAGAAGAAAGGGCAACAGTCTGAAGAGGGTTGCTTGATCAATGCTTTTTGTTCACACCCAATCCTAAAGAAATCAAGCCAAGTTTTCATCTCATATAAAGGTTAGAGCTGAAGATCAGTGTGAAGACAAACCAAAACGCAGCAGCCTATTAATTGTTTTCATGCACTATCTTCACATCATTTGATAGATAGAGCGTTTGAAAGCTGCCTACATGTGGACACCTGGCACTGACCGCAGTCTCAGAATGAACCTGGACGAGGATGGGTAACACAGCTGCAATAAACAGTGTGGAAGTAAAGCTGTCGAAAGACTATAGAACATAACAGTGAAACAAAGCAAAATTAGCCATCCTCCAATCAACCCCGTTTTCTTGTATGTAATGACTTCATCAGCCGGAAAAGCCTAGATCGGCAAACTATTCAAAAATAGAGATTGGAGTAGTTATTTGTCTCTACACATTGGTCTTTGTGATGGAATTGACATGTTACCTGCATCTGGCATGATAAGTGGGCCTCCTCAAGGCCCCTTCCCTCCTTCCTCCTTTCAACACCCCCTCCTTCCTCCCTCTGCCCTTTTTCTCCCTTCCCTCCCCTCCCCTTTTGTTCGATGCCCAGTCACTGGGTTTAAGTATGAGATTTAACGTTGTGACAGTTTTGCTGTGGTACACTTTTCTATCTTAACTAGGCCCTTTGAACTGTACTTCTGTTCTGAAGCAAACTACTGTCTAGTGTCTGTATCTCCATGAGCACTGACCTATAGAATGAACAAGGCAGACATTTGACTCAAGTTCTAAACTTTTTTGTTGTGTGTGTGTTTTTTTTTTAAATTTCTAAACAGTGTGGATTACTGTCAATAGATGCAACATTCCAAATACAAATAGTACTTATTTGACATTTATTGTAGGCTAAATGCATTCTCATTCAAGTAGCAAGGGTCTGACGCAAAGACTGTGCTGAACTTTCTTCTGACAGCCTTGCCCAAACATCCACTGCCGTTTGCGGCCAAGAACATGTACTATGATGAGCGGTGGCAGGACAAACAGGAGCGAGGGTTCGTGCATTGGCTCAACTTTGTGCTCACACCAGCTGACGAGTATGTGCTTGCCACTACCAAAACTAAAGGTAAAAACTGATTTCTGAATCTTCTTCGCCATTTGAAATTTCACTGCATTGACAGACCTGTAAATCTGTACATGCTTTCATTCAAGATGTACTTTGTTTTCCATTTAACATAAGATAACAAGATGGATTTCTTTATCATGAAACAAGTATGTGTAGTAAAAGTATTATATATCTACAGTCACTTGTAATAAACAGCAAAGGTTTGTCTTACACCAATACTGATGGCATGTATAAATCGGCATGCATTTGCTCACTTAGTAAGCTATAATCTAATGACATCCGTACAAATGACGAAAGTATGTAAAAGTTCTAGAACCTTCTCGAATATTTCAGAAATGAGATCATGCCCTGTTGGCTATGGATTGATAAATTTTGTTTCTAGAAGATTTCATGCTTTTTGACAGTTAGTTTACATTGTAATGCTCAAACATTCTGTTTTGAAAATTACGTAGATTTTGATTTTTGAGGGGATCATCTCAACCTGGAGTTTGTTTTTAAAACTGAGAGGCATGCTTTGTTTTTAGATCATGGTATGCATGTGACAGTCGTGTGAAGATTGAAACCATAAATGTTCTGTTGGTAGGGGACCTCAAATTTATCATCTGATATAATCCTCATTCTGCGTAGGATCTAACGAAAGATCATCGTTTATTTCACTTGCTATTCTACATACACCGAAGTATTTGTGGCCTTTACTGTATATCAGGGGTATCAAATGAAGAACAGTCATGATTTCATCTTAATAACTGACTTAGTTTTTAAACTGCCTACACAAATTTCATGACTTTATCAATAAAGCATGGCCCCACATCTGTACCAAAAATAGTTTGTTTTTATTGACAAACAAAAGGATATATACAAAAAGCAAAACCAGGGCAAGGCTTTAGTCTTTTAGAAAGGCATGGGAAGACCCATCATCTATATCAAAGTTTTAGTCTTTCAGTAAAAAGATGGGTCTCTGAAGACCCATCATCTGGTAAAGTTTTGGTCTTTCAGTAAAAGTACGGGTCTAGGAAGACCCATCATCTTTGGCAAAGTTTCAGTCTTTCAGTAAAACTATGGGTCTCTGAAGATCCATCATCTATGGCAGTTTTAGTCTTTCAGTAAAAGTGCGGGTCTCTGATGACCCATCATCTAGGGCAACACTTTAGTTTTTTTGCCAGTTTCGGTAAAAGCATGGGTCTCTGAAGACCCATCATCTATGGCAAAGCTTTAGTCTTTCAGAAAAGCATGGGTTCCTGGAGATCCAGGACTTGCATTAAGACTTTATTTTTATACAAAAGGCATGTGTCCTTAGAGAGCCATGATGTATGGCATGCAAAATTTCAGGCAACGTGTGCTAAAGATTAAAGAACAGTACTTTGTGTTTTTTTCATTGTAACAATGCATCACAATGTGAAACTAGTTTTGAGTGAGTGAGAGAGAGAGGAGAGAGAGAGAGAGAGAGAGAGAGAGAGAGAGAGAGAGAGAGAAAATCTCCCTTTGGCATAATGATGAGATTAATGAATTTGTTATGTACCGCTGGAAGTTTTAAAACTCTCAGTGTTTTGCTTCACTGCTCTAGCAGTTAATCCCAGTCATTCAGGAATGCAGATTGCTTTCATGCATTCAGCTTTAGTGAAGAAACTGTCAAGTGCAAAGAAACACAAGGTACCCCAGTTTTGTAGAAATTACACTTTCACCTTTAATGACCTATCACAGAGAAAGGTCCAGTTGTACAGGCCTGCACTGACCTTGTAACGCTTCAGTAAAGAATTACAGCAGAGAGAGAGAGGGAGAGAGAGGGGTAATTAATGAAATCTTTGAGTTTCGTTTTCTGTACATTTGTATTTTTTACTCTTTTTTTTTCTGATCTAGAGATGATAACTACTTTTGACAGATTTGTTAACTTAAAAAAATGAAATCTGAAGGTGAGGAACTAAACAAACTGGATTGCACTTACGGTGCTACTCCAATTTTTCTATGGAGTTTAGTGTTTAGAGTTGAAGATCTTGAGTGTTGTATGCATTCTGTGCATATTTCATTTTCAGCCTGAGAATTTTGTTCTGTGACTAATACAGTGGGTTTATTTATCCTTATTTTTCTAATGGTCTCAGCTCTGATACATCATCATATGGGCAAAAACAAGATGTAGACTGTGCTCTCTTTCCCCAGTGGACGCCAGGACCATTGCCTTCGATGGCACTCCTCACCAGGTGGCCCCCGCCTGGCCCCCACCAAAGAGATCCTGTCCTTCCGAGCCTACGCAGCCAGGCGGAGACTGAACCATCTGCGTCGAGCCTCGTGTCGCCTCTTTCAGTCAGAGGCTGTGGTACGCGTTGTGTGTCGTCTGGAACTGGAGGTAGAGCAGAGACGACTGGCAGTGCGCACTGACCGCATGATTCACGCTGATATTGGTGAGCTGGTTTCATGCCTGAAACGTTGTAGCCTGTTTTGAATATATTCTGAATTTAAACTGGCCATTGATGTATTTGGATTTGGTTCATGACAGTATTGATGGGTGCTCAAGGTAAACTCTTATTTGTGATCAGACTTTGTCGAGATGAAACTAAAGAAAACTGTTGTATCGGACTGACTAGGAGAGTGATGTGTTGGATCAGGATAACTGTACAGTCTCGTGAATGGCATTCTTTGGATGTCATTTGCCTGCAGCAAGAAACTCTGACCTATCCTGTCAATCTTTCAGTGGAGAGCAAAGATAGGGATTGAGTAACATTATTTTGGTTCTAAGGTGACTTACTACTGGCTACTATTTTCGATTTTGGAAAGTCAGAGAAAATGATATTTTCTGGTCTTTGAATGCGAAATGTGCTTGCTGCTTTTTTCATCTCATGTGTCAGTTTGAAACATTGTCACTAGAAATTAGTTCTTTCTCAGGTCTCAAGCAGAAGATACTGGACCTACTGCTATCTTACAATCCCCTGTGGCTCCGCATTGGTCTGGAGGTATGTGGCAGATGCATTGACAGGTTTTTCTACTTTTTTTTTGGGCTTGCGTTCCTTGTTTTTCAGTGTGTATGTGTGTATTAAAAAAAAATTGACCTGATGTTTGCATTTGTCTGAAGGTGATTGGTTGGCTTCTTTTTTTTTTTTTTTTTCACAGTTGATTTCACTTTACCCAGAGAGACTGAAATTTTCTTTTTGGGTTTTCTTTATTTTGGGCTGACAACATTTCAGGTTGATCAAATAATGCTATCAGGAGCAGTCTATGATTCATGCTGACAAAAATTTGGGCTTTTCTGCTTGGGGTTATGTGCACTTCACTTTTGTCCCCTCAAGAATATTGAGGTCTTGCTCCATGATGTCTTTTTAGCAAACTTACTAGTGCTTGTGCTTATGCTTGAAACTTAGTATTCTGTGTGACATCTCTCTGAAAGCAATAAATAAATGCACATGTATACAGCTTAGAAAAAGGTAATGTCCCTTTTCTTTGTGCAGAACCAGTGAAGTTCTAGAATTTCCTCACACCTACATCGAAGCAGAACAATACTCAGGGCTGAAATAAAACACGGGTTTGAGTGAACAGAATTTGAAAACAGATACATGCTGTGAAACTTCACTTTCAAGATATAGTTTTCTGTGTGTGGGTGTGGTGTGGGGGGTGTGGGGGGGAGGTGTGGGGGTGGGTGGGCGGGTGCGTGCGTGCGATGTGTGTAGGATTTGCCTTCTGATAAATATCCACTCCCTTTCAAAGGCTTAATGTTTTCTGGGATGTTTTGATTTGGTAATCATCAGATATACCTTCCTATACAGACTTCCTCCCTTCTACAGACACACTATTTTAAAATCTTCTAAGCATCCTCAAAGACATTTTGCATTGTTGCCAGAAGATCTGCAGTCAAAAATCTGTTTTACTAAAGATTTGCATGACTGAGAGGGTCAGCTCTTTTCTCCAGCTACAGTTGATTCCTCCCCAGAGTTCTGTGTGCTCTCAGCTCATATGTAACAAAAAATTAGGACCAAACAGTTGAGTGTTTTCCACATCATTGATGCCTCGTCTTTGATACTTTTGCTCACTTTTTGTTGGCAACACAACAGGTATGTGTTTTTCTCAGTCCTAGCTGATGTCATATTGTTTAAAAGAAATGTAGCGTTAATTCCCAGCATGAATCAGAAATCAGATTGATGATCTGAGAGGAAGATACGAATCTGCCTACACTCTGAATGAAGCCATTCTGTGCCAAAGTGTAAATAAGATAGTGTTAACTGTTTATCAGTGTTTACACCCAGCAACATCAAACTGAAGGTTTCTAGACACTGGCAGACATGTTTACACATACAATTTTGCCATGTTTTGTACACATATTTGAGGAAAATATGATGAATTGAAAAAAGAAAGACAGGAGAAAAAAAAGATGTAAGGGCGAAGATTTTGAGCTGTACTTGCGTTTGTGCTCTGTAACCATTTTGTTCTCTTGATGTGCCATTTTGTATTGCTTTGACCAAAGAGCAATGTTTCTTGCTAAATCTTGTGCGTACAATCGTGTCTGGCTGTGTCTGAATCTTCAACAATATGCCTTTACACTGGAACAATAGTGGGGGCCACAAGCCCTGAAATATTGCTAAAGAAAAGAAAGAAAAGTGGTGAAAGAGCATGAATTTGCGCCAAAGTATGCTTAAGAATCAGGTTTTAATTTGTATTAGGAGAAACTATTTATACAGTATTTGAAGATCAAGTATCCTCTGCCCACTGCCCTGCCATGTGATGGCAGTTGAAAAAGAATTCCGTTCCTTCTCCCCCCTCCCCCCTCCTTCTATGAAAATTTGGAAGATAACCCACCTGCATGCTTTAACAAAAATTTGGAAGATATGTACACACACTTTGTAGAGCGTACACTTTGTATACATTCATTTTTGTTAAAAAAAAATTCACCAGTATAACATTCAGGTAAACAGGTCGGCACTGGCCACACAAACAATGCAATACTTAACATTTTATGAAGTTTCAACTCAGGGTTTCCAAGTTCTGATCTGGTGGACAGGAATCCCGACTGAAAGCAGCACCTTGATCCACATTGCTCTGTCTAGATGTGGATTATTGATCTGCAGCATCATTGCTATTATGATTAACCATAACAATTGCCATAACAACTCGATGAGGATAGGCTGTGGTGGATGGAGGTAATCTCAACGTTTGGTGCCTGAATGAGTTAGCATTGTGCATACTGTGATTGATGATTCATCATCAACACATAATTTCTCTATGTGCATGTGTGATTATGGTTGTGACCAGACAGTGTATGGAGAAGTGCTGCCCATTCAGACCAACAGTGACGTCGTTGGGATATCGCGCTTTGTCCTGACTCGCCTGCTGACCAGTCCTGACATCTCCGCTCACTACGCTCACCCCACTGTTCCGCACCTCTATCATGATGGTGAGTCACATGTTGATGGACCTAGATCTGTGGCATGGTGGTGAGGTTGCAATGAATCAGAATTCTGGGGAACAAACTTTGAGCCTCTGAGTGTTTGATTTTCTTTCTTTTTTTTGGCATGATATATTTTGAACATTGACGGAAATATCACTGAATTTTTTTGTGGCCTTGCTGGTTTTAGTTAACAGAATTCACTTTTTCTCTGTGTGTGTGTAATTTATGAATATTCAAGATATAGTCGTCTTTTTTTCTGTTCAGTTGCTTTTGTCTGTGGAACGCGTGTTTTTCTGTGGTGTTCACAGAATGTGAATTATTCTGTCGGTGCTGACAGTCACATAGTGGTTTGTTGTGTGCATTCAAGGGAAAAAAAAAACTGGGCCAAAACAAAACTATAAACAAGGTTGGGAGCTAGACCTCATATCCAAATACTACTCTGAGCATGTACTCACGCAGGAAAGACAGTTACATGTATGCATACGTTATATTTTAAGACATTCATTTTTGTTCAGTGTAGAAGCTGTCCCTAATTGGATGAAATTATAATCTGTAGACCTATATTGTATAGTAACATAATCTCAATCATCATGCTCTGAAGTGCCTTTGACTTAGATTGTATAATCTTTCAATTCATAGCTTAAGATCAAGCTAGTAAATAAAGCATGTAATTAAAAACAGCTTAACAGTGTGCATATCTGCATAAGTAACATACAACCAAATGGATACTATTGTAACTGAATTTGTGTGTGTGTGTGTATGTGTGCATGCATGTGTGTGTATGTGTGTGTGTGTGTGTGTGTGTGTGTGTGTGTGTGTGTGTGTGTGTGTGTGTGAGTGTGGTATGTGTGTGTGTGGTATGTGTGTGTTGTGTGATGTGTATGCTAACAGGTTATGCTGATGCAGTGGCGCAGCACATGCTGAAAAAGTTTCTGGTACTGGTCTATTTTCTGGACAACGCAAAGCAGTCGCGCCTTATTACCCATGACCCCTGTCTCTTTTGCAAGGATGCTGAAATCAAGGTTAGCCTTTTAAAGAAATCACTTTCTGACAAACAGGATGAGCGATGAAGACATGTTGGAAAATACAACGAATACCAAAAAAAGACGAAGAAAAAAGTTGAAGTAAAAATCTGGGGAGGGGGCTCAAAGCTCTCGGGCAGCATTCACACATGTGGTGTGTAACTATAGTGTTGTCTCTGTGTGCAAATTGGGGTGTTTTGACCAAAGAGTGATAACTCTTGATATCTCTTGTATGGGAAAGCACAACTATTTGTGTCTGCTTTTTTGACAAAAAGCTGATAAACATGAACAGCAGTGGAATTTGTGCCAGTGCATGCCGGTGAACCAGGTATGAAAGAAATTTGGTGTTTGAAGAACACACCACTTTTTCTTTGTAATCAGAGCAATAAAATCGTGTTGCTGTGTGGTGGCAGTGGAGGAAGACCCCCCACCCCCATCCCCCCCCTCATCCCCCTACCCTTTTACAAAAGTTTGGATGAAGAAACACCCTATCATCCCCCATCCCCGGCCCACACCCCTCCACCCTGCTTTTACAAGCTTTTACACACACATTCCAGAAAGTAAACTCATTCTTTTTTTTTAAT
Organism: Conus canariensis; assembly: GCA_033310375.1. Classification (NCBI taxonomy): domain Eukaryota; kingdom Metazoa; phylum Mollusca; class Gastropoda; order Neogastropoda; family Conidae; genus Conus; species Conus canariensis. The sequence continues at coordinate 36,225,182 of CM065735.1, forward strand.
GGAAAAGTACTTTCGTAGCAGTTCTAGAGTAAACAGTTCTGAGACTTGTCACTCGCAACTATACTGTCTCAGGAGAAGCCTGAACTGTAGTATGGTGTAGTGCCAGTGGTGTCACCTCCCCGTTCTCTCCTTCCCATGTCTTGCCTCTGGTGATTGGTTTTTCTATCAGTGTTAGGTGCATGTAATTCACCTCTCTCAAATTCCTCTCTCACACCCCTCTCGCTCCCACTCCTATCCCCTCAAATTGTCCGCTCCCCATCCACTCCCTGCGTTTGTCAGATTTCTTGTCTTGTCATTGTTTTTATTTCCGTTTCAGCGTTTCATATTGCATCAATCAGAAGTTTTTTGGTGTTAGCATTTGTTTGTGTGGTATGTACAAGATTGTGTTGTAGTTATTACACCTATCATGTTGCAGTGTGTTGTGTTACATTTATGTAATGTGTCACTGTCAGATCCACAGGTCACTGAATTTTGATGCAATCTGTAAAATGTGTTTGATTAATGTCACTGAGAGGAGGGTTAGGAGAGGGGGAGAACAAGGGGGAGGGTGGAGCATGAAAGACGAGGCAGCAGAAAAAAAAGCAAAACCAAAACAAAACCAGATCAAAGGTGAGTAATAATGTAGGGGAGAGGGCTTGAGGGAAAAGTTCCTTCCTCCCACAATTCTGATGGTCATCAGTAGATGTACCACTATTCCATTAACTTTGAAACAACTTAATATCTAAGCACTCACTTAAGTTGTCTTTTTCTGACTGAAAGTAAATAATGGTTGGCCTTAGGAGGGAAGAAGTGTTCATTATTACCTGTGATGGACTGAGCATTAGATTTGATGAAACATGTAGCGTGTGTATGAACAGCCTACTCTGTTCTTTCTCTCCAGTCGACCAAAGACCTGCTGATCCAGTTTTCCCGTGACTTCCTGAGTGGGGAAGGGGACATCACCAGGCATCTGGCCTACATGGGATACATCGTGTGGCATGTGCAGACGCCCTTAGATGAATTTGATTACGCCGTTGCCAATCTCTGTACTGACCTGAGAGATGGTTTGAGGCTAGGGTGAGTGGGGCATAGAGGGGCCAGAGCAAATCTAAAGACATTTTAAATGTAATTAATTACGAACAAGCAATTGCTCGTTCAATTTCATTGTCCTGAGTGTTTTGTATCTTGCCTGAAGAAGACCTAAGAGGTCTTTTGTCTTGTGATTTGTTTGTCTACGTTTTCTTGGCAGTTCGCTATTAATTACATTTAAAATTTGTTTAGATTTCCGCCTGCAGTCGCCTCACTTTGCAACTAGAGCAAATCTGTCTTGACTACTGATGTAGAGCTTTGGTATTTCTTTCACTCTCAAGTGGAACAGAGTGAGTGTATGAAATCACCATTTCTGTTCCTGTGCGCAAGTATGTACATGCGTGTATTCATGGTAAAGCTCTTGCTCAACAAAACGTGGCATTAAGAATATATATTGATGAGATTTTTCTTGTTGTTCCAGACATGAAGATTCAAATTGTAAAGCTGGTGAATCTTCCCATTGTTATCATTTTCATTATTACAAGACTGACCTTAGGAATTTTCTTCAAATGAATTTATTGGTCTTCAACTGATAATATATATAGTAAATGAGATATGCATAAAATCAAAATATTTACTGACATTGGTGCCGATATAAAAATATCCTATTGAATATAGAACACATATTGGAGTCATATAGATTGATCTTGCCAAATATAGCAAAATGAGTCATGTCATTTATGGTCAGTCAAGTAAATGAAGCCGTATGAAAGCAGCGAATTAAAAACCCTCACTTGTTTCCGCAGTGGAAGTTATACAATACCAGTACATCATGAGTTTACCTCTGTTACAAGAGTCAAATAAGTTTAAGTTGTGCCAGTCAAAGTGGAGATATCTAAAATGGATGGGTTAAAGAGTATGTCAGATAAGATACATGCTTTGTATACTGATTGATGTCAAAATGAAATGCAGATGAACTTTTGAATACATTTGCACTAGGCTGCATACATGACAGAAGGCAGATTGCTGAGCTTGCCATCTGTATGAACTTTGAACTTTCACCTCTGAAGGAGGCTTGGAGACTATGGACAGTCTTTCACTCCACTGCCCTGCTGCTGCCTTCCCCATGGTGGTAGCCAGAGGTGGAGTCAGGGCAGTTTCGTGTTGTGTTGCGTGGTAGTCTTGTGGAAGTAGCCAGTCTTTGAAAGGGTGAATGTGTCAGTATGATAAACTTTACAGGCAGTGGGTTCTATAAGATCATAACAAGTTAGTCGAAAATTGCTTCGACTAACTGGAGTTACATGTATGGCACATATCTTTGTTCCCCTCCGTTTTTTCCTGTGAATATAAAATGATAGAACAGATGCACCCATACCTACCTACATGTGCTCACAGAGGGATGCCCAACCTCACATTTTGTCTCTTTTCATTTGTTGTTGTTGTTGTTGCCCAATCATGACTCTTATGGGTTTTCCGCATGCATTATTCATGTTTCAGTGACGTTCCTACCAAAACATTGCCAGCATGGGGCAAATAATAATAATATCCATTGAGAACTTTTTCAATTTGTGGGTATAGTACATCTCATTCTGGTGGTGGAGTCCAACCAATCCTGTTTTTGGTTTTCATAATGCTGAAAAACCATGAACAGGTGAATAGTGATGGAAGGATTGTTTTACCCCAGCTTGTCCAGGTGAATAGTGATGGAAGGATTGTTTTACCCCAGCTTGTCCAGGTGAATAGTGATGGAAGGATTGTTTTACCCCAGCTTGTCCAGGTGAATAGTGATGGAAGGATTGTTTTACCCCAGCTTGTCCAGGTGAATAGTGATGGAAGGATTGTTTTACCCCAGCTTGTCCAGGTGAATAGTGATGGAAGGATTGTTTTACCCCAGCTTGTCCAGGTGAATAGTGATGGAAGGATTGTTTTACCCCAGCTTGTCCAGGTGAATAGTGATGGAAGGATTGTTTTACCCCAGCTTGTCCAGGTGAATAGTGATGGAAGGATTGTTTTACCCCAGCTTGTCCAGGTGAATAGTGATGGAAGGATTGTTTTACCCCAGCTTGTCCAGGTGAATAGTGATGGAAGATTGTTTTACCCCAGCTTGTCCAGGTGAATAGTGATGGAAGGATTGTTTTACCCCAGCTTGTCCAGGTGAATAGTGATGGAAGGATTGTTTTACCCCAGCTTGTCCAGGTGAATAGTGATGGAAGGATTGTTTTACCCCAGCCTGTCCAGGTGAATAGTGATGGAAGGATTGTTTTACCCCAGCTTGTCCAGGTGAATAGTGATGGAAGGATTGTTTTACCCCAGCTTGTCCAGGTGAATAGTGATGGAAGGATTGTTTTACCCCAGCTTGTCCAGGTGAATAGTGATGGAAGGATTGTTTTACCCCAGCTTGTCCAGGTGAATAGTGATGGAAGGATTGTTTTACCCCAGCTTGTCCAGGTGAATAATGATGGAAGGATTGTTTTACCCCAGCTTGTCCAGGTGAATAGTGATGGAAGGATTGTTTTACCCCAGCTTGTCACACAATCACCAGCAGTCTTTGGGAGGAAGGATTGTTTTACCCCAGCTTGTCACACAATCACCAGCAGTCTTTGGGAGGGAAAGGTTGGGCAAGAAAGTGCACTCTTATGTCATGGAAGGAAGAGTGAGCATGGCTGTCATCAATGCACATATATGCATCCCTGAATCTACAACGATCAGGGACGCATTTTGTCCATAAACAGGGCGTCCAATGGAACACGCTATAAATCAGAGCTAGAGTAGCAGTTTACAGTTACACCCATTTTATCTGACCACATACAGATTCTGCTGTCAGGTAGAAGAAAAAAAATTCCCATCAATATCAAACTGCCAGCAGAACTTGTAGCAGTCACTTAGCTAATGCAGTGTATGCAAGTATGGAATTCGCCACTCTCTACTGTGCTAATACAAATTTTTTTGTCTAACCGATTGCTCCTTCAGCAGCTTGGAAAGTTGAGATGAAAGTGATAGGTTAGTCTTGACTGTTCTGTACCTTATTTTGGGTAGTATACTGTGTCCTCATTTTAGTGATCTACTTCCAGCGCTCCAGGGAGAGGGTGTGAGGGACCCTTTCTGAATCAGTTCTAATGGGAGCCCCGAGTAAGCCATCACTCTCACAGGCCCCCTGGGTGCTGTAAACATGGAAAAAGAAATGAGCAAGGAGACATGAACCATGAGAGCAGGAGTCTTGACAGTAATCTTTGTGATTTCAGTTCTGGGTTTGGCTTAGTGTACATGGTCAAAGATAAGGAATAGAAAGACAAGAATCGATTTGTGGAACAACTCGAGTCGGGCCCATTTGCATCCACACTGTGCTTCTCTGACCACTTCCGTTGTTTCTTCTGCCACTTCCCATCACCTGACACTTTGATCTTTAGTCTTCCTGGCTCTGTCGGTGTGTCCATCTCTGTTGGACTTTCTTTCTCTGTCTGTCTGACTCTCTCTCTTGTTCTTCTTCTCTCTGTCTTGTTGGGTTTCATTCTGTCTCTCTCAACCACACACACACATACAAACACGCGCGTGTGTGCATGCACGCACGCACAGAGTGAAACCATGCCAACAGAACATGTCTTGCAGGCGAGTTGTCACGCTGCTGTCTGGTGATTGGACCTTTGCTGCCTCTTTACGCGCTCCAGCCATCAGCCGCCTGCAGAAGATCCACAATGTGGAGTTGGTCTTCAAACAGCTGGCACAGCGAGGGCTTGACCTGCATGATGCTAAAGGTAGGCCACAGTTGTGCAGTGTAGCCTTCCTGTACAGACCCAAGTAAAACTCCCTCTAAGTCTGATTGTGGTCAGAATGTTAGGCACTGCAAGACTGATTGTGGTCACCGTGTGTTGTGTCTTCCTGATACAGATGCCAGGTTTTTGTTCAGTACACATATATATTTTGCCTGCCTTCTAGAAGATGTGTACTGATGACTTTTCTGTGACTCTCTGTGACTCTTCCCTTTTTGTTTTTGTCTTTCTTTAACCTCTCCTTTGCAATTGTTTTGCCTTTGTGGATTATTTTCATTTATTTCTTCTAGAAACTATTTTACACTTATTCCTGGTCAATTGCCATCTTTTTTTCTTCACAATGGTGACAAGGTACTGAAAATTCTACAGGCTGTTCCAGTAGACACTACCTGTCCATTCTGCAATGTCTATTTGCTTATATGCATTGAGGGCAGGATGGGAACTGACTGAGGGTAGGGTGTGTGTGCACTGCTGTGATGACTCACTGACGGCAGAGTGGGGACTGATTCAATGATTGAGAGCACATTGTGTTCTGTAATGGCTGAATTAGGACAGGATGTGTTCTGTTGTGACTGGTTGAGGGCAGGGTTTGCTTTATGATGAATGGTTGAGGGCATAGTGTGTTCTATGGTAGAATGATTGAAGGCAGGGTGGAGACTGATTTTGGGCATGGTGTGCTTTATGATGAATGGTTGAGGGCTTAGTGTGTTCTATAATGGAATGATTGAAGGCAGGCTGGGGACTGATTCAGAACTGAGGGTAAGGTGTGTCCTATGGTGACTGATAGAGGACAGGTGTGTTCATATAGTGACTGATTGAGGACAGGGTGTGTCATATGGTGACTGATTGAGGACAAGGTGTGTCCTATGGTGACTGATTGAGGACAGGGTGTTCATATGGTGACTGATTGAGGACAGGGTGTGTCATATGGTGACTGATTGAGGACAAGGTGTGTCCTATGGTGACTGATTGAGGACAAGGTGTCATATAGTGACTGATTGAGGACAAGGTGTCATATAGTGACTGATAGAGGACAGGGTGGTTCATATGGTGACTGATTGAGGACAGGGTGGTTCATATGGTGACTGATAGAGGACAGGGTGGTTCATATGGTGACTGATTGAGGACAGGGTGGTTCATATGGTGACTGATTGAGGACAAGGTGTCATATAGTGACTGATTGAGGACAAGGTGTCATATAGTGACTGATAGAGGACAGGGTGGTTCATATGGTGACTGATTGAGGACAGGGTGGTTCATATGGTGACTGATAGAGGACAGGGTGGTCATATGGTGACTGATTGAGGACAGGTGGTTCATATGGTGACTGATTGAGGACAAGGTGTCATATGGTGACTGATTGAGGACAGGATGTATCTTATGGTGACTGATTGAGGACAAGGTGTCATATGGTGACTGATTGAGGACAGGGTGTGTCATATGGTGACTGATTGAGGACAGGGTGTGTCATATGGTGACTGATTGAGGACAGGGTGTGTCATATGGTGACTGATTGAGGACAGGATGTATCTTATGGTGACTGATTGAGGACAAGGTGTCATATGGTGACTGATTGAGGACAGGGTGTGTCAATGGTGACTGATTGAGGACAGGGTGGTTCATATGGTGACTGATTGAGGACAGGGTGGTTCATATGGTGACTGATAGAGGACAGGGTGGTTCATATGGTGACTCATTGAGGACAGGGTGTATCGTATGGTGACTGATTGAGGACAGTTATGGTGACTGATTGAGGGCAGGGTGGTTCATATTGTGATTGATTAGAGGCAGGGTGGTTCATATGGTGTCTGATTGAGGACAGGGTGTGTCATATGGTGACTGATTGAGGACAGGGTGGTTCATATGGTGACTGATTGAGGACAGGGTGGTTCATATGGTGACTGATTGAGGACAGGGTGTGTCATATGGCGACTGATTGAGGGCAGGGTGTGTCATATGGTGTCTGAATGAGGGCAGGGTGGTTCATATGGTGATTGATTGAGGACAGGGTGTATCATATGGTGATTGATTTAGCGCAGGGTGTATCATATGGTGACTGATTGAGGGCAGGGTGTATCATATGGTGATTGATTTAGCGCAGGGTGTATCATATGGTGACTGATTGAGGGCAGGGTGTATCATATGGTGACTGATTGAGGCAGCGGTGTATTGATTGATGACTGATTGAGGGCAGGGTATGTTCCATGATGATTGAGGGAGGGTATGTTCCATGATGATTGAGGGCAGGGTATGTTCCATGATGACTGATTGAGGGCAGGGTATAATAATAACAATGATAATAATAATAAATCGAGCTTATATAGCACTCTTCGATGAGAGATAAAGACTCATCCTCAGAGCGCTTCACAATACAGGAAAAATAAAGTTTTCATAAACATTGCACAATATTGAGAAAAAGGCATCAAAACAATAGGTCACAAAGCAACACTAAAACAGGTGCACAAGCCACATCCCCCACACTCTATCCTCCCCCCACCTCCCCCCCCCCCCCTCACCACCACCCCACACACACACCACACACATGACATTTTATGAACAATGCTCGACAAGAATTTGGGAATAGAAGAAAAGAACCAACCCCCATCCCCACCCCCACCCACCCACCCACCCGCCTCCAATTTTGTGAACACTGCACGGGTTACAATTTAAAACATGCAGAAGGTATGTTCCATGATGACTGACTGAGGGCAGGGTATGTTCCATGATGACTGACTGAGGGCAGGGTATGTTCCATGATGACTGACTGAGGGCAGGGTATGTTCCATGATGACTGACTGAGGGCAGGGTATGTTCCATGATGACTGACTGAGGGCAGGGTATGTTCCATGATGACTGATTGAGGGCAGGGTATGTTCCATGATGACTGACTGAGGGCAGGGTATGTTCCATGATGACTGACTGAGGGCAGGGTATGTTCCATGATGATTGAGAGCAGGGTATGTTCCATGATGACTGAGGCCAGGGTATGTTCCATGATGATTGATTGAGGACAGGGTATGTTCCATGATGATTGAGAGCAGGGTATGTTCCATGATGACTGACTGAGGGCAGGGTATGTTCCATGATGACTGAGGGCAGGGTATGTTCCACGATGACTGACTGAGGGCAGGGTATGTTCCATGATGACTGACTGAGGGCAGGGTATGTTCCACGATGACTGACTGAGGGCAGGGTATGTTCCATGATGACTGACTGAGGGCAGGGTATGTTCCATGATGACTGACTGAGGGCAGGGTATGTTCCATGATGACTGATTGAGGGCAGGGTATGTTCCATGATGACTGATGAGAGCAGGGTATGTTCCATTACGACTGAGGGGGCAGGGTATGTTCCATTACGACTGAGGGCCAGGGTATGTTCCATATGATGATGAGGGCAGGGTATGTTCCATGATGACTGATTGAGGGCAGGGTATGTTCCATGATGACTGATGAGGGCAGGGTATGTTCAATGATGACTGATTGAGGGCAGGGTATGTTCCATTACGACTGAGGGCAGGGTATGTTCCATTACGACTGAGGGCAGGGTATGTTCCATTACGACTGAGGCCAGGGTATGTTCCATGATGATTGAGGGCAGGGTATGTTCCATGATGACTGATTGAGGGCAGGGTATGTTCCATGATGACTGATGAGGGCAGGGTGTTCCATGATGACTGATTGAGGGCAGGGTGTGTTCCATGATGACTGATTGAGGGCAGGGTATGTTCCATGATGACTGATTGAGGGCAGGGTATGTTCCATGATGACTGATTGAGGGCAGGGTATGTTCCATGATGACTGATTGAGGGCAGGGTGTGTTCCATGATGACTGATTGAGGGCAGGGTATGTTCCATGATGACTGATTGAGGGCAGGGTATGTTCCATGATGACTGATTGAGGGCAGGGTATGTTCCATGATGATTGAGAGCAGGGTATGTTCCATGATGACTGATTGAGGGCAGGGTATGTTCCATGATGACTGATTGAGGGCAGGGTATGTTCCATTACGACTGAGGGCAGGGTATGTTCCATTACGACTGAGGGCAGGGTATGTTCCATTACGACTGAGGCCAGGGTATGTTCCATGGATGATTGAGGGCAGGGTATGTTCCATGATGACTGATTGAGGGCAGGGTATGTTCCTAGTGATGGGGTTATCTGATATTGAGGGCAGGGTGTGTTCCATGATGACTGATTGAGGGCAGGGTATGTTCCATGATGACTGATTGAGGGCAGGTGTATGTTCCATGATGACTGATTGAGGGCAGGGTATGTTCCATGATGACTGATGAGGGAGGTGTGTTCCATGATGACTGATTGAGGGCAGGGTATGTTCCATGATGACTGAGGGAGGGATGTCATGATGATATGTGTTCCATGATGACTGATTGAGGGCAGGGTATGTTCCATGATGACTGATTGAGGGCAGGGTATGTTCCATGATGACTGAGGATGGGTATGTTCCATGATGACTGACTGAGGGCAGGGTATGTTCCATGATGATTGAGGGCAGGGTATGTTCCAGATGACTGAGGTTGGGGTGTGTTCCATGATGACTGACTGAGGGCAGGGTATGTTCCATGATGACTGAGGGAAGGGTATGCTCCATGATGACTGAGGTTGGGGTGTGTTCCATGATAACTGACTGAGGGCAGGGTATGTTCCATGATGATTGAGGGCAGGGTATGTTCCATGATGACTGAGGTTGGGGTGTGTTCCATGATGACTTACTGAGGGCAGGGTATGTTCCATGATGATTGAGGGCAGGGTATGTTCCATGATGACTGAGGTTGGGGTATGTTCCATGATGACTGACTGAGGGCAGGGTATGTTCCATGATGATTGAGGGAAGGGTATGCTCCATGATGACTGAGGTTGGGGTGTGTTCCATGATGACTTACTGAGGGCAGGGTATGTTCCATGATGATTGAGGGCAGGGTATGTTCCATGATGACTGAGGTTGGGGTGTGTTCCATGATGACTGATTGAGGGCAGGGTATGTTCCATGATGACTGAGGGAAGGATATGCTCCATGATGACTGAGGTTGGGGTATGTTCCATGATGACTGACTGAGGGCAGGGTATATTCCATGATGATTGAGGGCAGGGTGTGTTCCATGATGACTGAGGTTGGGGTGTGTTCCATGATGATTGAGGGCAGGGTATGTTCCATGATGACTGAGGGAAGGGTATGTTCCATGATGACTAAATGAAGGCAGGGTATGTTCTGTGATGATTGATTATTGTCATGATGTGTTATGTGAATGATTGTTATCGGATAGTGACTGTTCGCTGCCACGATGTGTTATAAAGTGACTGATTGTTGTCAGGATGTCTGTGGTGACTGATTTTGGTCAGGGTATGTTATAAAGTGACTGATTGTTATCAGGATGCTGTGTGGTCACTGATTGTGGTCAGGGCTTGTTGTGATGTAATTGTTTATTATTTTGATGCACTTTGGTAAATGATTTTTTTTGTCACGATACGTTGTAAGATGACAAGTTGTTCTGGGGATGTTCAAGTGACTGATTTTGGTCAGAGTGTCATTAAGAGGTGATTGTCATCAAGATAGGTTGTATAGTGACTGATTGTTATCAGGATATTCTGTGGTGGGTGATTAACATCAGAGTCAGTTAAGCGGTATGGCATGATGTTTTTGTTTTTGATATGAGCAGTTGTGGCAGGGTGATTGAAATACTTTTTTTGTGCCATGATTGTTTGTGAGCAGGGGCAATAATGAACCCTCGAGACATTGTAGACGGTCACAGGGAGAAAACTCTGGCTTTTCTTTGGAAACTCATCTTCCATTTTCAGGTATTGGCCTTTTTGTTTCTTTGTTTGGTCAGTTTATTCAGTGATTAACTGATCTGTAAATTTATTAATGTAAACATTCAGTACCCTCCCCTCTTAATAGACATTAGTTATTCTCCCCCACTCACACACCTCTTCCATCCCTCTCCCCTTTATATCCTTAAGTGTCTCCTGTGACCCTGCCTCTGCCTTCCTCACCCACCCTACCCGCCTTTTCTCTTTCTGTTTCTTCAGCACGGTACGTCTTTTTGTTTCTTCTGCTTTCTGTCATCCGTGTGGTGTGGAAGGTGTCAGTCATTGTGGCAGATGTTGCTGTGCTTTGCAGACCGTGGCGACGCTGAACGAGCAAGAACTGCAGGAAGAGGTGAACATCCTGGAACGCACGCTGCGGGTCAAAGTGTGCATGCAGAGGCTGCTGGGACACCCTCACAGTTTGCAGCACTGTGCCGGTGAGTCACCAAACACTGAGTGTTTACATCAGTCCTGGGGGGTTCGTTGCTGTTGTTTTTCGTTGTTGTTGCAATCTGCACACATCAAAGATTCCAGAGCTTGATACTTATCAATTGATGATTAGGTACAGCATGCACAAACACACAAAAACAGTTGTGAAATATGTCATGTGCGGTCTCATATCAAGAACATGACAACATTTAACGGTAGCAAATTTAGTAGCTATATTGCAATGTATAACAAAATTTCAATGTCCACATCATTTCTGTAAGCCATTAGGTCACGAAACAACATGAAAACAAAAAACATGCAGCAGTCTTTTTGGTTTTGTTTGTTTGCTGTTTGTTTGTTTGGCTTTTTAAAAAAATTCTTGACATTAATCCTCTGTAAAGTATGGTTATGGGAATAATTTTTCTCTGATACTTTGTACCATTCATTCTTGCCCTGTGTAGATGCTTCTTTTTTATGGATATAGTTTTTGGGGAGGGGTGGTGTGGGTGGGGGGACGGGGTATGTCAGCTTTACCAATTTGCATCCTGATCTGCAGCATGGGCCAGTCAAGTGACTGTTTAGTGTTACCCTGAAGTCGCCACATTGCTTGCTGAAATTATGATCTCAGCTCCTCTTTCATCTCTAGTTTCTGCTCAGTTCTGCTGCAGCCATACTTGAAGCTCATCAGTTGTTACTCCATCCAGAATTTATGACAACATTTTGTTGTTGTCGGTGTTTTGTTTGCAGCCAGACGAGATTCTGGTGGGCCCAGCGCGGTGATGGACAATCCCATGCTGCAACTGTTGCTGAAATGGTGTCGAACAGTCTGCCTCCACTATGGCGTCAAGGTACCCTTGTGTGATTTCTTTCAGTCTGCAAAGGGAGCGAAGAGCAGACCTGTGCACTGTACGATTTTTGTGTATAATCTCACGAAATTCAATACAGCTATACGATTGTACGTTTGAAAACCAAATTGTACGAAATTTTGATCACTGAGCTCACAAAAATGTGTTGAACACGTAATCCGGCCGAGTCCAAGAGTCTGGTCCAACTTTCAAAGTTCCCATGGCGCATGCGCACTTCCTTCCTCTATGAATGCATATTAACCCTCTTCAGTATGCACTTACCTGAGCTTAGTTACGCCGAAAACCGTCGGCAAGATAAGTAACTCTGTAATTTGAACATGGTTACCCAATTTAAGAATTAATTTAAAGGAGAGGAAAGGAAATAATGAAATGAAAATAATTTTAAAAATTCCTACGAATATATATGTTGCTATATCATAAGTTTGAAGAATGTCACCTGAGCCATTTACTCGGGGGAAAAAAAAATCTTCTTCAGAACTTTCTTCCAAATCGTTGTTTATCATATCTGGAACCTCATCCCAGTCAAAATCTAGGTCACTGTAAGCTTCATCACCCAGCACTTTCACTAAGTCTTGTGCCGTAAATCCTACAAATCACAGTATCTTCATCACTAAATCTCGTTATAGAACGGCAGAAATCAAGGTTACCCATGACGAAAAACAGCATTTCGATCACAAAACTTAAAAAATTCATAACTCGAGAACTACGACACATATCGACTCGTGGTTTTTTGCAAACGGAAGTGAATGGCTACAGGAAGAAGGAAGTCACGTTCTCGCGAGACTTCCTTTTCTACGAGAAACATGGCGGCGCCCATTGTTGCCACTTGTTTTACTGGGCGCTGGCAGGCGCTCAGCCTTTTGGCTATGTGATGTCCGGTTGGGCGCTAGCGGGCACGCGCTTGTCAAGAGAGTTAACATGGCTTCTCGTTCAGCTTCAATTCGCACCCATGAAACAGACAAGGAAAATTCAGATTCATTGGTGGAAGCTGTGATCAAAAAGAACAAGAAACATGAACAGAAGTACAAACCAGCGTATCAACTATCATACAGGTTTCAAGTTCATTACTGCGTCAAAGAAGGGCAATACGTTCGCACACGGCACCACATGTAACTGCGGCACATCGATAGCAAAAGTCGCAAGGGAAACAGTGATTCCGAAAAGCGGTAGGTTATGAACATTCAAAGGTTTTTTTTGGTGAATTTGAGTTCTGCTGGCACTTCTTCTGATGAGAGACTGGAACATTAAATTACTCGTGCAGAGGGACGAAAAACTCCAAAATCCCTCAAAGGAGCACACTGTCCAATGAAACTCTTGAAAGTCTTCATATCCTGAAGAATGATGACTGTTCTTCAATAGATGCAGTTCACAGCCTCTCAGCTGACAATTTAAAAGAGCTGAAATCACCAAAATCTGAAATAAAATTCACATCATGATTATTATGCTCTTCAGAAAGACTGCTTAGCTTATCACCAGACTTCTTCTTCCTTGGCAGACAGTGAAAAAGTGCCCATTTTTTTTATTAGCATATGAAAGAAATAGATTACATCAAGAATTTTTTTTCCAGTTATGTCCATCAGTATAGTAACAAGTGAAGAGACAGTTATTCAAAAGTGTTATAAAAATTCACATCAGTTAATGTTCTTGTTAATTTTCCGAGCAAAGGCTTTCACCCATTAGAGGACACTGGCAAGAAACTCGGATTAGTTTGACAATCATTAATTGTTAATGAAGCCACTTTAACGCTTTTCATGAAAATACATCTTTTATACTAATGAATTTTCAGTGTTTCCAATGTCTTGAATGCATTCAGTATTGTTTCTTAGTCAGTTACTTTGCGCTGCAAAAGCTTGTAAACACATTTTACACACAATTGTACACGCTTTTGACCCAAAACCTAAACACAGAATTTCTGAGGGGTAACCAGGTCTGGAAGAGTCATCCTAGTGCGGCGAGGAAAGGGTCATTGTAGTGTAGTGTGAGAAGGGTCATTATAGGTCAGTGGGTCAGCGATCAGTATGGTGTTGTGGGTGAAAGGTCATTACAGTGTAGAGGGTCAGGGGTCATTACGGTATAGTGGATGACATGCCATAGCATTGTAATGGGTGAAGGGTAACTACCATACAGCTGGAGAATGGTCATATTGTAGTGGGCTACAGGTCTTTGTAGTGCTGTGGGTAAAGTCTGATTATCGTGTAGGGGGTGATCCTTGGGTGAAGAATCAGAGTAGGATGTGAAGTCCCGTTATAGTGCAACAGTCAAGTGGGTGAAAGGTTGTTAAAGTGTAATGGGTGTAGAGTCATTATTGTGTAGTGGGTGAAGGGTCATTATGTTGTCGTGGGTGAAAGGTCATTGTAGTGTGATGGACGAAAGACTTTATGATGTAATGGATGAAGGGTCATTAAAGTGTAGTGGACGAAGGGTCATTATCTGTAGTGGGTGAACATTATAGTATTATGGGTGAAGGGTTTTTGGAGTGTAGTTGGTGAAGGTTCAGTAGTGGGTCATTATAGTACAGCAGGTGAAGGGTCATTATCTGTTGTGGATGAACATCATTATAGTGTAATGGATGAAGGGTTTTTAGAGAGTAGTGGGTGAAGGTTCGCTAGTGGGTGAAAGGTCATCATAGCACAGCAGGTGAAGGGTCATTATTGTGCACTGGGTGAAGGGTCATTTCAGTGTAGTGGGTAAAAGGTCATAATAGTGTTGTGGGTGAAGGGTCAGTAGTAAAGGATAGAGAACCCTAATAATGTAGTGGTGAAGGTCATTAGAACGTAACGATGAGAGTCATTATGATATAGAGATTGAAAGATCATAGTAATGTTGTGGGTGAAGGATCATTGTGATGTAGTAGGTGAAAGACCATTATAATGTTGTGGATGAAGGGTCATTATACTGCTGTGGAGATGAAGGGTCATTATACTGCTATGGATGAAGGGTTGTTATACTGCTGTGGATGAAGGGTCATTATACTGCTGTGGAGATGAAGGGTCATTATACTGCTGTGGAGATGAAGGGCCATTATACTGCTGTGGATGAAGGGTCATTATACTGCTGTGGATGAAGGGTCATTATACTGCTGTAGATGAAGGGTCATTATGCTGCTGTGGATGAAGGGTTGTTATACTGCTGTGGATGAAGGGTCATTATACTGCTGTGGATGAAGGGTTGTT
Organism: Conus canariensis; assembly: GCA_033310375.1. NCBI lineage: Eukaryota > Metazoa > Mollusca > Gastropoda > Neogastropoda > Conidae > Conus > Conus canariensis. Next base: position 36,240,251 of record CM065735.1, read on the forward strand.
ATACTGCTGTGGATGAAGGGTCATTATATTGCTGTGGATGAAGGGTCATTATACTGCTGTGGATGAAGGGTCATTATACTGCTGTGGATGAAGGGTCATTATACTGCTGTGGATGAAGGTGTTATACTGCTGTGGATGAAGGGTCATTATACTGCTGTGGATGAAGGGTCATTATACTGCTGTGGATGAAGGGTCATTATACTGCTGTGGATGAAGGGTCATTATACTGCTGTGGATGAAGGGTGTATTATACTGCTGTGGATGAAGGGTCATTATATTGCTGTGGATGAAGGGTCATTATATTGCTGTGGATGAAGGGTCATTATACTGCTGTGGATGAAGGGCCATTATACTGCTGTGGAATGAAGGGTCATTATGCTGCTGTGGAGATGAAGGGTCATTATACTGCTGTGGATAAGGGTCATTATACTGCTGTGGATGAAGGGTCATTATGCTGCTATGGATGAAGGGTCATTATACTGCTGTGGATGAAGGGTCATTATACTGCTGTGGAGATGAAGGGTCATTATACTGCTGTGGATGAAGGGTCATTATACTGCTGTGGATGAAGGGTCATTATATGCTGTGAGATGAAGGGTCATTATACTGCTGTGGAGATGAAGGTCATTATACTGCTGTGGATGAAAGGGTCAATATTGCTGTGGCGATGAAGGGTTTTATACTGCTGTGGATGAAGGGTCATTATACTGCTGTGGATGAAGGGTCATTATACTGCTGTGGATGAAGGGTCATTATACTGCTGTGGATGAAGGGTCGTTATATTGCTGTGGATGAAGGGTCATTATACTGCTGTGGATGAAGGTCTTATACTGCTGTGGATGAAGGGTCATTATATGCTGTGGATGAAGGGCCATTATACTGCTGTGGATGAAGGGTCATTATACTGCTGTGGATAAAGAGTTTATGCTGCTGTGATGAAGGGTCATTATATGCTGTGGATGAAGGGTCATTATACTGCTGTGGATGAAGGGTCTTATACTGCTGTGGATGAAGGGTCATTATACTGCTGTGGATGAAGGGTTGTTATGCTGCTGTGGATGAAGGGTCATTATATGCTGTGGATGAAGGGCATTATACTGCTGTGGATGAAGGGCCTTATATGCTGTGGATGAAGGGTCATTATACTGCTGTGGATGAAGGGCCATTATACTGCTGTGGATGAAGGGTCATTATATGCTGTGGATGAAGGGTCCATTATACTGCTGTGGATGAAGGGTCATTATACTGCTGTGAGATAAGGGTCATTATGCTGCTGTGGATGAAGGGTCATTATTGCTGTGGATGAAGGGTCATTATACTGCTGTGGATGAAGGGTCATTATCTGCTGTGGATGAAGGGTCATTATACTGCTGTGGGATGAAGGGTTTTATGCTGCTGGGATGAAGGGTCATTATATGCTGTGGATGAAGGGTCATTATACTGCTGTGGATGAAGGGTCATTATACTGCTGTGGATGAAGGTCATTATACTGCTGTGGATGAAGGGTTTTATGCTGCTGTGGATGAAGGGTCATTATATGCTGTGGATGAAGGGCCATTATACTGCTGTGGATGAAGGGCATTATACTGCTGTGGATGAAGGGTCTTTATGCTGCTGTGGAGATGAAGGGTCATTATACTGCTGTGGGATGAAGGGCCATTATATGCTGTAGGTGAAGGGTACAATATGTAAGGAATATACAGTGAGTAACTGACAGTCATCGCAGTGTAATGTGTGAAGGGTCATTTTTGTGTATTGTGGAAGGGTCACTTAATATTGTGGTGAATGGGCAGTTTATCATTGAAAACTTGTAATGTCTTTGTGACAGTGAAATCCTCGTGTGTATCTGTAAAAAACTTGTGTCATGTCATATGATCAGTGAAAAGGTTCTGTATTCACTGTGAAGCTACATGTGCTCTCATATATGTGTCATCTGTGAAAAGTGTCTTTTTCATAATTTTCTGTCAAGAGAAAATTACTCTCTGTCATATCTGTGTTGTGATGAAAATACTTATATTGTTGTAAACTATGTTTTCTCTGAAAGATTTGCAGGTCAGATTATTTAAGTGAATCACATGTCATGCTGACCATAGTGATTAAATTCACTATGTCTAGTGAAAACATCATCAGTGTCTTTTATGTCTCTGGTGAAAATTGTGTATATTCTGCATCATGTGAAAAATTGCATTGGTCATGTTTTCTGTGTATGTGAAAAATGTGTCATTGTTAAAATTGACTGTCATGGTGAAAGAGGAACAGTCATGTTTCAATGTCTGTGGGAAAATCTTCATATCATTTTTGTTGTTGTTATGGAAAAAACTTGTTTTTCAAACCTCTGTCATTGGTGAAAAATGTGACCCCATCATGTCTCATGTGCAATGAAATTGGCATGTTCAATGCTGCTGTGGAAAATCACCGTGTCATTCTCTGTGGTGCGCTCGTGCTGCTGCTGCATCACTACACCAGCGCTGTTGCCACTGGAGAACATCCAGTTCCGCACTTCACAAAGCATGCAAGAGGATGCCGAGAATGCTGGGGAGGGGACAGGGGAGGATGACTCTGAGCTCAGCCAGGACTGGGGAGTTAATCCTCTTGGAGGTAGGGAAAGTGTGTGGATGTGAGGCTGTGAGTGTGTGTGCAGGGTTGGTATAGGTTATAGAAATCATGAACATTTTAGCATTTAAGAAAGATGTTTTCCAAGACTCACATCATGAAATTGTGGTCCAAGTCACGGGAAAGTCATGGAATTAAAAAATTATGCCTTCAACAAAAAACACAAGTGCTTGGTGTAGGCATAAGTGTATCAGTGTGCAGAAACCAAGTGAATATTCAGTCCGCTACAGGAATTGTATCGGTCATTTTGAAAATGATATTTCTGTTTGAAAATAGCTAACATGCAGCCAAGGAAATTTCTGAAAATGACATAGTAAAAATTTACAGAATTTTGAACTTGTTAGACTGTATATATATCCTGTCTGGGTGTGTGTGCCTGTGTGCGAGAGTAGGTTTGCATATGTGTGGTGCATATTTAAGCAATAAGAAACATTGCTTTTATATTTTGCGTTTGAGTGAAAGAGTATAAATTGTAGAGTAATTACAAAATGGAATGAGAGAAAAATCTTGTGCATTTTGTCTGGTTAGCGATAAGGGTATATAAAAAAAGGGTAATTCTGCTAAAATTTTTTTAATGATAAACTTACCTGTCCAAACAAATGCTTTATCTCCTGGTATGTGGAACACAATAACGTCAGGAATGACAACAACAAAAAGATCAAGTTAAGAGCTGGGTGCCAGATCTACTCAATCTACAGGAATACATGAGTGATCTCCCATGAGTGACACGTCATCAACTCGCTTCACCCGAAACGATTCAGTTTTCTCCCCTTTTCCCAACGGCAGGGAGGAGGGAGGGTGTCCTAGCTGTTTGGACAGGAAAGTATATCATTACACTTTAGTAGGAAAATTCCTTTTCTTCATACCAACCTTTCCCAACAAATGCCAGAATATCGCAAAGGATGGTGGGATTGCATCTTGGAGACAGAAGTTCAAACTCAAAGCATGAGGCTGCCTTCAGACTTATCTCAGAGCTTGGCGCCAGAACCAAGATAGTTTCAAAATAACGATTCTTTGAGGTTTAAAGATTGCCCCCACTCCCCCTTATGTAGTGATAAACCCCAAACAAAAATGAGTAAGAAAATGTATTAAGGATAAAAAAAAAGAAGACCACTGAAATCAACCTAGCACAGGCAGATTCTCAAGCAATGCCTAGCAGGTTAGTAATTGTTCACACTGATGCACATGACATAGCACAAAAGATTAGCTGACCAAAGTGCAATCATATCAACTTCAAGCCACTGCGGCCAAATCAATTTGTTGCCAAAAAGGTAAGTAAGTGGGCTTTGTATATATGTGTGGGCACAAAACTTCAGGACATAAATTTGCCATGATCCTGAGCAAGTCAAAGCCAAGCCATGTCCAAAAATAATTTTACAGGTCAAGTGTTTCAAAATAAGGACTACAGAGCCATTCCTTTAGGGATGAGTCCCAAAAAGCCAAATTTAATACGAATACTCTGGAGTTTGGGCAAGAACAAAAGTCCAGTATTCGGTGCCATTCGACGGAGGATGTGCCCCAAACAAAATTATCACAAAATTACCATAAAAACTATAACCATTTGCTATGAAGACAGCTACAGTAACTGTACATCTTTATACCTCCTGGAAGTGCCCCCCTCTCTTTTTTTTAAAGCCCGTCTTGTCTTGTTTTTTTTTTTTTTTTCTTTTATAAAAGTGACAAGAATTAATGAATAACCAGGCACTTCTAAAGCTGCACACACAAGTTTCAGTCATATTGGCTTTCTTGCCGAGTGATGGGGTCTCATTGGAGTAAGTTCTGAACTTGTTAGACTGCTTTTTTTTAACAGTAACTATGAATGTCTTGTCTACGTCACAGCCTCCAAGGCCCGGTAGTTACAGTTGTCTCAGTGAACTTTGGCAAGTTCCAATACTGAGGTTATCTGATTTCACACAAATGAACCAGTCTTCATAATAGTTCCTTTTGACTGCCTTTTTTTTTTAATTTCTGTTGTTGTAAACTCTTATCTTATTTAGAAAATGATTGGAACAGTTAAAATAAATAATTGGGAAAAGTGGCCTTGCCTGCCACAACTACTCCACCCAAACACTTAAGAGCCTCCATGTCTTCCATGACTGTTCGGAGCAGGCCACTCAGTAGAGAAAGCAGGGGAGTTAACACCTCTCCCACAGCTGCAGAGGCCAAGCGGTGTGTGCAGGTCAGAGAATGGGGATGTTTTCTGCTGGCACACTGTACAGTGTAACTGTGCTTTACTCAGTGAACAGCGTGTCAGTAGTGCAGAGCAGGTCTGGCAGCCAAGTGTTTGGTATTGCTGAGTGGCCATTGCAAATGGGGTTGTCGGTTTGATAATTAGTTGTTGTCATGAAGAATGTAATATTTATGCGCTTTTGAGTTGACAGAATTGGCAAATTCCTGACAATTCTTTTCATAGCAAACTCGACAAGGTTGATTTTCTTGCTGATAACGAAGAAAGGGCATAAAAGATTGAAAGGAAGTGGTCAAGCAAAATCAAAACAATGACAACACACACAAAATTGTGCACAATTAATTCAGGTCGGCTGCCCATGTGTGCAAGCTGGCCAACCCAGCTGGGGGCCAAAGCTAGTACAAGGTGTAAAGGACATTTCAGAATGATCCCTGGTCAGATCTGAGAGAAAAACATTTCACCATGTGTACAGAAATTACCATTCTGTTTTCATAATGCTGTGATTGATGTTTTTCTTCAGTGTAAGTGTTGTTTGTGATGTTTGTCAGGAGGGGAGCTGGACCAGTCTTTGTTTGACACCCTGCTGGTCAATGAGAAGGAGAACTTCAGGATTCTGTATGAGAAGGTAAGTCTTCCACAGGTGTTTGCTGTTAGGATTTTTGATCTCCCATTTCAAAATGAATCTAGGGTACTTCAGCTGTTAGAGAAATGTAGTTTCAGACGGTCATAATTGCCATTTTCACAATGAAAACTGTTATTATTATCTAGAAAACTGATGATTAATTTTCTGTTATGAAAACACTTGTCCATACAAATGCCTTTTCCCTACTTGGCATGAAACATAGTCATATCATCAGGATTCTCTCCCCCCAAACAAAAAAAAATTTGGAGAGCAGGGTCTGGAACTAACCCCGAATTTCTGGTTACCCAGCAAGAGTAATCAACTGTAGTAAGATCACTTTACCAAAACATTTTTCTCATACTTACATGTCCAAACAAATGCCTTATCCCCGTTCGGCATGGAACATTATCACGTCATCAGGAGAGCATGGAAATAAACTCGCCACCATTCTTTCATCAAAATGTGTTCAAACTAGCTCAGTTTCTTCCCTTTGGCAGAGGATCACATCTCTTGCAGCTCTGTTTTATCGGACTTCACTTTTTGTTGTTAGGGTTTCCCAAAACGATGGTTCAAGCTTGCTTTCTCTTCCGTGGGAGAGGCTCCCTTTTTTTTTTTGGCTTCTCTTCATCAGGCAATGATTCCAGGATCACTGTCTGTTGCTTTTTTGTTGCAACGGTTGACTCTTTCGCCGTTTGCCTTGGTTTCTCCCAGGTTGGTTCCTGACCCTGCTGCTATCTCAGTTGCCCCTCATGTCTGTTTTTTCCACAAGTGGGCCTTCTCATCTATATGGATGAGACCCACACCTCCTGTACTGGATGTTCCCTTTTCTCACCTTGTAGCTTGTGCGAGGATTGCTTGTGTGCGACATGGTGAGTAGGATATTTGTGTTAACTTTCATGACAGTCCAGCAGTTTGGGCAGAAAGGCAGCTTCCTGACCCGGCCACATCCATTCCACAGTGGTGTGATGTCAGTGAAGATGGACCAGCATCCCCCCCTCCCCCTCCCCACCCATCCTCATTCTGTACTTTGACCCCTCAGCACCTCGTAGTGGAAGGGGAGCAGTTGGTGAATTTAATCTCCATGGAGATAAAGGAAAATCTCAAATGAGGCAGGGAATGGTAAACAGTAATTTTAATTTCAGATTCTGATTTTTTTTTTTCTCACTAGGGCTGCTGTTACTAATAATTGGTAGGTGGTTCAGGACACTTCCTACACAGTGGTCTTTCTTCACTTCTGCACAAGGTTCTTGGGAAGTAGTCCTGAGAATTTCATTTCTGATGAAGCTTCACGCTCTGTTTCAGTGTACAAGAAAGCTCTGCATTCTCATTGTTCCTTGTGTCGGGCCATTGCCGATAATTGTTTTCGAGCATCACCTCACGCTGGGTCTTTTACCCAAAACAGTTTTCTGTTGATGGGGGACATTACCTTAGATTTGCGTGTTGTGTGTTTTAGCCCACTTCTGTGTTTTCCTGCTCTTTAACCAAACCAAGCAGCCTGTTTTTTTTTTTTTACTGTTCAGTGTACTTGCCATTCGCCTGACAATCTTTTCTCTCTTGTGCATCCTTGTACAGAGGACTTTGTTTGATGATGTCCTTAAGAAGTTTTGTGCCTTTCCAAAGCTTCAGCCCCTGTGGCGAATCTTGGGTTTTGGCCTTCACCATGTTTTTCTGGGGGCTCAGCTTTGTGTCTTGCAGTTCCCTTCCCTTGTCCCTTCTTTTGAGGTCGGTGCTCACTCTAGCCCAGTTCTTCTGTCTCCTCCATGACCACGGCAGGAAGCATCAGTCTGTATAAATGTCCTTGAGCTGAAAGTTCTTGGAATGAACAGTCTCAGATGGTGGAAACCAAGATTATTATGGCTTGCTCAGACTGCTGCGCGGCTTAAAAAAAATATTAAATAAAGTAAAATTAAGTATCCTTAAGCAGACGTGCTCCAAGATCTTGATCGACTTGGTAACATCTCATCACTTATTCTGTCAGTGTGTGAAGATTTCTCTTCTGAGACTCTTTCCAGGGAGGTCTAGTTTCTTCCCTCAGAAGGCAGTGTTTAGATCAACTTGCTAAAGTTCTGAGTACCTTTCAGACCTATCTGTTAGCCATCAGGTGGAACTACCAGCCTTCAGTCCTTGTATCTCCTGTTCCAGATCTTTCAGCTTTTGCTGTGGAGGTAAGGTACTGGCGATCTCATGAGAAGGGATGTTCTTTGCGTTTCCATTCTCTCCCCTCATTCCAGCAGTTTAAAAGAAATGTGCAGAGAGGAGTACCAGTTAATCCTTACGTTCCCCCTTAAATGGACAGAGCTGGATCAGATTTCTACTCAGACTGCCGGTAAAGGTTCCCATTCCCCTTCCTGAAGTACGGACTTGTAGTCTCAGCCCAGGTCGTGGAAGTGGCACCCACACTCTGTGTCCTTTTCTCTCTCTCTCCATGTCTGCTACTTAACAGGCGATACCTTTCTACAAAGAGCTGAGTATGCCTTTTATGTGTGTGTTTAGAAAAAAAATATAATGGCTGGTCTAAAGTCATCTACCTTGAAAGTGTATGACAACTCTAGAAGGTCTTCGCCGAATGGTTCTGTCAAACTGAGATATCTCCCATGGCTGGTGAAAGTGCACCAAGTGTTAAAAAAAACACACAACATTTTCCATTGGCTGACATTTGAAAATGGATATGAAGCACTAAGTGGTAGAAGGTAAAGCATGCAGTTTTTGTTGGATTGCTGTCACCTACACACAGATGGCCAATAGAAACAGCTGCCTTGCCATCACCACATGGTATGGCAGGAAAAAGTTCATGTTATTCAAGACAGGCACAGCCTTTTGATCTTGTAGACTGTCACAAAAATCGACACAACCAAACATGGGTAACCTGGTGTGGTTGATGCAAAAGGAGATTTTAAAGCAAGATAGATGTAAACATAAAAGTACAGAACAAAAAAAATAATTGCTTGTTCTTTTAGCCTTCATCTGCATAGGTCCTAGGTGAATAGATACTGCAGCATTTTTTGTTGATAAGATTTTCCAACAATGGCTGCAATGTTTTCAGTCTTGCCAAACGAAACAAAACAAAAAACAGAAAAGCACTCTTCAAGCTGAATGCTCCATCCGACGTGACTTGATCACACCTATTTTCACAATTTTCTTGACACCTGTATGTGTTTGTATGTGAGAGTTGCTGGAAATTCTCTATTTTGTATAACTGCATTCTGAAGAGAGCAGAATTCTTCTTTTCATCCTGAACTGTTCCTTCACACATGTTTATTTTCATGAAGTGCCCCCCCCCCCCCCCCCCCCCCCCAAACAACAGCTTGTTCTTGAAAATGGAGAAAGGTATGCCTATTCTGAAAGCTGAGCAGGCAAATCACTGGGTTGTTTGGGCAGGTGTCAGAACTGGGAGGCATACCGTTGATGCTGAAAGCAGCGGACATGTCCAACACCATACCAGATGAACGTGTGGTGGTGACTTATATATCATACCTTTGCGCCCGCCTCTTGGATCTGCGAGAGGAGACAAGAGCTGCCCGCATCATTCAGTTGGCATGGCGACGCCTCTGTCTCCGCCGCTCAGCTCACCTGCGGCAGGTAATTGCTACTTGTGTGACAGTCGTTTCTCCTCAAATCAAATAAAGTTTTTTGTTTGTTTGTTTGTTATAATCCTGTTTGTAATATTTTTAGTTGGTTATCACACCATCCATTGAAATGTGTTGTTTTCATGTGTTAGGGATAATGTTTAGATTCTTAGAATGCGTCATTTTGTTTGAACAAAAAGTGTGTTGTAAGCACAGAACAATATTTCATGTCCAAGAAGCTAAATATAGCATCATTTCCAATGATTGGTGGATGAATTGCCTCTCCACCCCCATATTCACCCTATCACCAACTTGAGATAGAAAAGAAAGTTCATCTCTTCAAGCTGGAACATTGTTTAACATTGTTTATCATATTGCATCAGTTACAAAAACACATTTTAATTTTCCATGCTCTCTCAGTGACATATGCTACAACATTGCTTATCCCAAGTACCCTTACACAACACCTAGACTCACTCTGCAGCACACCTAACGCCAGTTGTCCACCGACAGCAATCACATCAAGTTGTTATGGGGCAGAGGACACTGCTTGTTGCTGAGTTGTAACATCGCTTTATCTAAGTGGGTTGAAATAGAGTGAAATGCCTGTTACTGTGTTAGTAAATCCAGCATGTGTCCATAGTCTTAAATGTTTTCACTGCAAAGTTGTTTCAGCAAAATTCATACTCTGAAATGTTTTTGTTGCAAAGTGGTTTCATCAAAATACCAAACCACCAGATTAGTTTTGAAGAGCTGTGGTGAACTGTTAAAACATAAGGGTACTTGGAATAAGCAATGTTGTAGCATATGTCACATATATATATATATATATATATACACATATCGATATAGAAATAGACACAGATATATCTATATATATCTCTCTCTCTATATATATATAGATATAGATACAGATATATATATATATATATATATGATAGATAGATAGATAGATAGATAGATAGATAATCTGCACACACAAAAAAAATATAGATAGATAGATAAAACCCACAAGTGCAAACCCTATCAAATGCTATCTAAAAATGTAGCAGTGGATTTACTCTAAGATGTATGTGTCTATGAGTTGAAGATGTGTTGTAACTGATTACTGCAGGTACCTCTATTCTGTTCTTTCAGCACATCCACAGTGACTCACCACATCTGAATCGTCTAAGTCATTGTCACCTAAGTTTGAAACAATTTACACTCATAGTCGTAAAGTGTTCATGAATGTTTCGGCCATTGATTGTTTAATGGCTGCCAGATGGTTACTTCATCCACTTTCATATAAGCTTTATGTTTTAGAGGTAATGCAAATGTTGCCTGCAGGAAGTGCAAGCTTCGCGATCAAAACATATCTGGGTGTTGATGTTCAACGTATCGTAAATGAACACTAGAGCAACGTAAAGTGAAATGATATGTCAGTTTGCAGATCAGTTGTGAATGAGCAATGGTGGATGGGTAGACTGGTATATAAAAGATAATTTCCTGCACACATTCACTTCCCATTCATGATTTTCCTGCTCAGGATTTGTGCATACTGTGTGACCCCTGGTTCCCCATCTCCCTGGATTGGAGAGTGCAGAAGGCCTTGAAGGCCCTTGGAAGCCCATCCATCTTAAAAGTTTAGCATTGCAAGTGTTTAGAGATTTCTATTTTGTGGGGTTGGGTAGTATCACCTGGCTATTAAACCGTCAGTTGGATAATTCAGCAGATTGATGAAGAATTGTGTGGTAAGGATACCGCACAGGGTTTCTTCTGAAACCTGAAAACCATAATTGTTTGGTTGGAGTGTTGTAACGTGTGTTCCTGAGGTTTATGTTTGCTGTAGGGAGGCGACAGTTTGTTGTGTAATGCTTTTAAAACCAGTGTCGTGCTCCTACAAAGATGCTTAGGTGTTATTTAATGGAAGTCTGTGCGGGCTCCATTTTTGATGGAAGCAAAGGGGTCTGTGTGTCTATAGCCTATCTTCAGGGCAGCTGATCTTCTAGCTTGCAGCTGTAGAATTCTCAGCTCTCTTGGACTTGGTTTGCAGTCGAGTGAAGTAAGGTTGTTTCCCATCGTGGGAAAGCTTGTTTAATTTAAACATGTACACCAAGTTTGGGCAAAGTACAAATGAACACACTAAACAAGGCGTAAAATAGCGCATATTTTATGTGCAATACAAGAACAGGCAAGTAAATTTGTGACAAGTGTGTCTTCATCCAGTGCTACAAACAGCAGACAGAAAATGCTCAAACAATACTCTGCTGTTAGCAGTCAGCATGAAGGAAAAGGAACACCAAGTCAGTCATCAGTGGTGTGGGCCTATCCAAGGAATGAGGACAGGCCATCCTGAAACTTCTCCCTCACAAATGAAATCTTTTTTCACCTCAAACACTGAAGATGTGCAAGCTGTTATTAACCTTGTGAATGCATACATTTGTATGCTTCCCTGCACTATAATTTTTTTTCTTTCTTATGTACAATTTTGTATTTCATCCAGCAGAAACCCAGTGATAACAGAAAGAATTCAGATGAATGGAAAGAAAATTAAAAACAAAGAGAAAGAGAGAGTTAAAGAGCTGCTGAAGATGTAGGGAATAAAAGATATGATAATAAGTGGCGTGGGATTGCAGAAAAAGATTGCTGCCTGCCTGGTCATTCAGAGAGCCTGGCGACAGCACACAGTGGCCATGATGACACGGAAACAAGAGGCAGCTGCAGTATGTCTTCAGGCGTCATGGAGAGGACACCAGGCACGTCGCAGAGTGGCCCTTCTTCGACAAGCCAAGATCAACTCCGCCATGCACAAGGCTGCCACTCAAATCCAGGTGAATGGGTTTTTGTATTTCATTAAGAGTTTATTGCAGAGGTTCTAGAGTGTATGGCTTGGGATGCAGAAACACAAGCATGTTTGTATGAATGCTTAAAGGTTTATAAATGGTTTGTTTTCTTTAAATATTCATCACTTCTTGCGTATGCTGGCATCTTCAGGGTTTTCTTTCTTTTATTTGGGAACAAGAGTGCAAGAAATGACTGAAGAATAGGATTCTTCTCAAGAGTGGACAACAGCTTTTATAGTAAATCTTAAATAAATGTTAGCGAACTGCCCAGAGAAACTGGACAAACGAGTCACAAGACAAAACACGATGCGTTTCGACCTCTTAGGTCTTCTTCAGGCAAGATACAAACAAATAGGACAACGAAAAATTCATTGTCCTATTTGTTTGTATCTTGCCTGAAGAAGACCTAAGAGGTCGAAACGCGTTGTGTTTTGTCTTGTGACTCGTTTGTCCAGTTTCTCTGGGTGGCTCGCTAACATTTATTTAAAATTTGTTTAGATTTCCGCCTGCAGTCGTCTCACTTTGCAACTAGCTTTTATAGTGTTCCCATTTAATACGAACTACTATATTTTTAACTGATGTTGTGTTTCCTCATCTCCTTTGTGTTTCCCACAGACCTGTGTGCGCTGTTTCCTGACCAGACGGCATTATCAGCGTCAGCATCGCGCGGCCATCACCATCCAGTCATGGTTTAGAGTGCACTGTGCTCAGCTAGCCTTCGTCAGACAGCGACAAGCGTGTATTGTCATTCAGAGACGTTTCCGTGCCCACATGGAGGGAGCCACTGTTCGTCAGGATTTTGCATCCAAGAAGCGTTCTGCTGTCATTCTGCAGAGAGCATTCAGACTGAGACAACTGAGAAGGATGGAAAATCAGAACCGAGCCGCTTGCCTACTGCAGAGCGCCTGGAGAGGCAGGAAGTGTCGTGGGGAATTGCTTCGCCAGGGACAGGCTGCTGTCATGATTCAGTCATGGTGGCGAGGAAACCATGCACAGACACAATTTCTGAAGATGAGGACAGCATGTACCATCATCCAGCGACAGTTCCGGGCTGCCAGATTGGGGGCTGAGGTTAGGCAGGACTTCCTGAGGCTTCAGTGGGCGGCAGTGACACTGCAGAAGCATGTGCGAGGCTACAGGCAGCAAAGGCAGTTCCGTCATTTAAAGAACTCAGTGCTTACTCTTCAGAAGAACTTCAGGGGCTACAAATGTCGGATCAAATTCCAAGCTTTGCGACTGGCAACCATCATCATTCAGAGAGCTGTGCGATCTCACCAGGCTAGGACAGCAGCCCGGCGAAACTTTGTGACCATGAAGCGGGCTACCCTCACAATACAGACATGGTACCGACAACAGACAAGGAGACAGGCACTTAAGAGAGAGGAGGCAGCAACATTGATCCAGGCCTATGTCCGCCGGCACTTAGCTGTCAGGGAGGTGTCAGTTTTACGTGCTGCACTGAGGAGAGAAGCAGCAGTGGTCACAATCCAGAACTTCTGTCGCACAGCTTTGGCTCGTAGAAAGTTCCAAGCCTTTCAGCTGGAGGTCAGGAAGAACCGGGCTGCAGTCAAGATCCAGGCTGGTTTCCGTGGATTTATCGCTCGCAGACAGAGGCAGTTGTTGAGGCATGAGGCCAGAAGAGAACAAGCCTGCATCACTATTCAGTCTGCCTATCGATGTTGCAGAGCTGTTAGGCAGTTCAAAATTTTTCAGGCTGCTGCCAGGCAGGAACAGGCAGCCACGAAAATTCAGTCAGCAATCCGAAAGTACCTTGCAGTAAAGAAACTGAAGGCATTTCAGCTGAAAGCAAAGAGAGAATGGGCAGCTGTCAGAATCCAGGCAGCATGGCGCCGCTACATAGCAGTTAAGGAGCTGAGAATTCTACAGCTGGAAGCTAGAAGAAGATCAGCTGCCCTGAAGATCCAGGCAGCTTATCGCAGACACCTGGCTCTGAGACAACTGAAGTGTTTACACCTGGCAGCCAAACAGAAGGCAGCAGCAATCAGTATCCAGTGTGCATACCGCAGACATGTGGCAGTCAGGCAATTGAAATGTTTACAAAAAGAAGCCAAGAGACAGGCAGCTGCTATTAGGATCCAATCCAGCTATCGTAGACATCTGTCCATCAGAGAGCTGAGAGCATTACAGCTTGCCGCAAAGAGAGAAGCCAGTGCAGTCAGAATTCAGTCTGCCTATCGAGGTCACCTCTCACGGATGTATGTCCACAGACTGAAGGAAACGGCCAGACAAGAGTTAGCTGCAAAGAGGATCCAAGCTTACATCAGGGGGTGTCTTCAACGCAGGCACTATCTTAAGATGCAGCGCTCCGTGCTGCTGCTGCAGAGCCATGTCCGAGGGTACAGGGCCAGGAAAAACTACCGCCAAATGAAGGAGGTGCTGCTGATCCTGGCAGAATACCATCAGACCCAGGAAAAGTTCAAGGCTGTCATTGGAGAGTACCATCAACGCTGGAAGGCCGCGGTCACTGCCCAGTCAGCTTGGAGGGGATGGCGACACAGACACAAGTTCCTCACAACAAAGTCCTCCATATGCAAGCTCCAGGCAGCTGTCCGAGGACGTGCCCAAAGGAAAAAGTATCTGCTTCTCAGGAGATCCGCCACTATGATTCAGAGATGGTTCCGAGCTCATACTGCAGGTCGTGTGACACGTCTGAGATACCAGCTGATGCTTGGGGCAGCTGTGATCATTCAGTCCAGTTTGAAAATGTACATCATACGGTCGTACTACCTGCAGCTGAGAGCTCGAGTCATATGTGCCCAGGCTCAGTGCAGGAAATTCTTGGCGCGTACCAAGTTCCAGAGACAACAGCGAGCGGCGATATGCATACAGAGACACTACCGGGCCTGGGCATATAGTCAGACGGTTCAGAAGGAATATCAGAAGTCTCGTCATGCCATCATAAGACTGCAGGCTTTGTTCAGGGCAAAACAGCAGCGAGAATGTTTACACAGGCTGCGACAGTCCTGTATCACCATTCAGTCAGCAGTGAGAGGATGGCTGGCACAGAGAAGTTACCAGAACCAGCGTCAGTCTGCTGTGGTCCTCCAGCGTCAATGGAGGGCATGCCTGCAGGGTAGAACAGACAGAAAAAGGTTCATGGAAACCAGAGCAGCTATCATTATCATCCAGTCCCATGCCCAAGGGTATCTTGCACGTAAGCATATTCATCACATCAAGCAGGCAGCAAGCACGATCCAGAAACATTACAGAGGGTACCAGACAAGATGTCAGTTTCTGCGCTACAGAAAAGCTGCTGTCACTCTGCAGCAACACATCAGGGCATTCTTGGTGGCTCAGCAGAAACGGAAGGATTTAGCCCTTGCTCGACAGGCTTGTGTAAGGATTCAGTCAGCCTACAGACGTCATGTGACTTGTCAGCACTATCTGCGATGCCGCCAGCGTGTGGTCAGGCTGCAGGCCATGGTGAGGGGGCAGCAACAGAGGCGACGTTACCTGGCGCTGTACAGAGCCACACTGTGGTGTCAGAGCCACTACCGAGCCAGACGCATGGGCCATGTCTTCCGCACCGCTTTTCTCCTCATTCGGGGTGCAGCTGTCATAATTCAGAAACATGTCAGAGGTCACAGGAGCAGACAGAAATACCAGTTGGAGAGGTCTTCCATAGTTCTCCTTCAGGCCCATGTGCGAGGATGGCTTCAGCGGCAAGAACTGAATCAACAGAGACAGGCTGTCCTCGTTCTTCAGCGACGCTGGAGGATGAAGAAAGACGGGGAAATGAAGAGAAAGAACTTTCTGCACGCTCGACGTGCTGCCATCACAATCCAGAGATCTTGGCGGTTGGTTCAGCAGGTCCGACTACAAAACACTCACAGTGCGGCCACAGTCATTCAGAAACATGTTCGTCGCCATCTTGCACAGATCAGGTTCAGAAGTGAGGTGATGAGGATTACACAGACTCAGGCTGTTGTCAAAGGATTTCTTGTGCGCAGGGCCATGTCAAAACAGCTGTGTGCTGTTAAGCTGATCCAGAGACGTTGGAAAGAAACGCTGCTGGCCCGTCAGTGCCGACGTAACTTCCTTCTGATGGTGGGATCTGCTGTTATGATACAATCCGTCTTCCGTGGCCATCGCATCCGGGCCAACTTCACTGTGGCTTTGAAACGTATCGTCCTTTTGCAGGCAGTGTTTAGAGGCTACCTGCAGCGCAGGAAATATCTCCAGCTGCAGAAGACTGTCCTGTCGCTGCAACGCAGAGTGAGGAACAACATCACTTGTCGTCGAGAACGGAACCATTTCCTGCAGCAGAGAAACGCTGCGGTATGCATCCAGGCAGCATTCCGTCACTGGCAGAGAAGATGTAAAGATAAGAAGACACGTGCAGCCATGTGTCTGCAGTCCTATTTCAGGATGCTGTCTGTCCGCAAACACTTCCTCCGCAGGAGAACTGCCGTCATTGTCCTGCAGTCCACCCTGAGAGGACACCAAGCTCGTCAAACTCTCCGTCAGAAGAAAGCTGCTATCTTGCTCATCCAGCATCGTGTGCGCTTCTACCTACTGGTTCGCAGCCTCCGTTTTAAGGTGCACAGACGTCGCCAGGCAACCTTGACGATCCAAAGAGCCTTCAGGAAGTATTTGGCCAGGGTGCAGAGCAGAAGAGTCGTGCTGCAATAAGGATCCAGGTGGCTTTCCGTGGCTTTGTTCAGCGACAGCAGTTCCAGAGACAGAAACAGGCAGCCTTGACCTTACAACGTGGTCTGAGAGGTTGGCGAGACAGACAGCGAGTGAGGGAGATGAGGAACACTGTGGAGGCTGCTTTGCTGATACAGCGACACTTCCGTGCTTGGAAGCAGAAAAGAGAAGAGGAGGTAAGTTAATAAGTTACTGTACAGAATAATGATGAGCATGCATATTCATTGCTCATGGTGACAATACACACCATTATACTCTTGCACATACATGGATTCATGCATACACACCTATAGATACGTTCGTCTTGACTCGTCTTCAAATCAGAGAGATGTTTTACACCTTCCGAAATGCAGCTGATAGTAAATGAGTAGGACAGATGTTAATTGTTATTGTAGCTTTATTTCTGTACAGTTCTTTGCTTAAAGTGAAGGTGGATTTGCTGAAATGTTGCACCTGTCTAGTTTCTCTGTTTCCTTTTTTTTTTTTTGGTTTTAGATGATCGTCCTTCAGACCCCTCAATGGCATTGCTCCCATGCTGCTCATTCAGGCTCCCCGTCCATGTTTGTGCAGATGGAACCCCACCACACGCTTTCCTCAGAGATCACACCAGAGGAGATATTGCTCCACTGCTGTCACTCAGTGATGTTCAGTGGTGCATGTCTTGAATCCAAAATATGCAGGACACCTTTCTAAGTGCCTTACAGACAACACTAATTGCCTAGTTATGGAACCAGTGTGAATGAGGATATCCTCTGGCAGGACACCTCCTTCTAAGTGCCTTACAGACAACACTAATTGCCTAGTTATGGAACCAGTGTGAATGAGGATATCCTCTGGCAGGGCACCTCCTTCTAAGTGCCTTACAGACAACACTAATTGCCTAGTTATGGAACCAGTGTGAATGAGGATATCCTCTGGCAGGACACCTCCGTCTAAGTGCCTTACAGACAACACTAATGGCCTAGTTATGGAACCAGTGTGAATGAGGATAGCCCTGTGGCAGGACACCTCCTTCTAAGTGCCTTGCAGACAACACTAATGGCCTAGTTATGGAACCAGTGTGAATGAGGATATCCTCTGGCAGGACACCTCCTTCTAAGTGCCTTACAGACAACACTAATTGCCTAGTTATGGAACCAGTGTGCATGAGGATATCCTCTGGCAGGACACCTCCTTCTAAGTGCCTTACAGACAACACTAATTGCCTAGTTATGGAACCAGTGTGAATGAGGATATCCTCTGGCAGGACACCTCCTTCTAAGTGCCTTACAGACAACACTAATGGCCTTTGTTATGGAACCAGTGTGAATGAGGATATCCTCTGGCAGGACACCTCCTTCTAAGTGCCTTACAGACAACACTAATGGCCTTTGTTATGGAACCAGTGTGATTGAGGATATCCTCTGGCAGGACACCTCCTTCTAAGTGCCTTACAGACAACACTAATGGCCTAGTTATGGAACCAGTGTGAATGAGGATATCCTCTGGCAGGACATCTCCTTCTAAGTTATGGAACCAGTGTGAATGAGGATATCCTCTGGCAGGACACCTCCTTCTAAGTGCCTTACAGACAACACTAATGGCCTAGTTATGGAACCAGTGTGAATGAGGATATCCTCTGGCAGGACACCTCCTTCTAAGTGCCTTACAGACAACACTAATGGCCTAGTTATGGAACCAGTGTGAATGAGGATATCCTCTGGCAGGACACCTCCTTCTAAGTGCCTTACAGACAACACTAATGACCTAGTTATGGAACCAGTGTGAATGAGGATATCCTCTGGTAGGACACCTTCTAAGTGCCTTGCAGACAACACTAATTGCCTAGTTATGGAACCAGTGTGAATGAGGATATCCTCTGGCAGGACACCTCCTTCTAAGTGCCTTACAGACAACACTAATGACCTAGTTATGGAACCAGTGTGAATGAGGATATCCTCTGGTAGGACACCTCCTTCTAAGTGCCTTGCAGACAATACTAATGGCCTAGTTATGGAACCAGTGTGAATGAGGATATCCTCTGGCAGGACACCTCCTTCTAAGTGCCTTACAGACAACACTAATGGCCTAGTTATGGAACCAGTGTGAATGAGGATATCCTCTGGCAGGACACCTCCTTCTAAGTGCCTTACAGACAACACTAATGGCCTAGTTATGGAACCAGTGTGAACGAGGATAGCCCTGTGGCAGGACACCTCCTTCTAAGTGCCTTACAGACAACACTAATGGCCTAGTTATGGAGCCAGTGTGAATGAGGATATCCTCTGGAAGGGGCCACCAAGTCCATCCAACAGCAGTCTCCATGAATTTTGCCGATACCAGTGACTTTGATGAACTCACCAAGGGCATGGAAATGGTGAGGAAATAAAAAAGTGAGAACACCACAGGGGCAGGGCATGAATGAAGATGATGCTATGCTGTTTCTTTCTGGTCACTACTCTAAAGCTTCTTTTGTGATATATCCGAGCATCAATCAAGTCGGAGAGATGCAGACACCTGCAGTGTTGGTCAGGAAGTTCAGTCAACACCCTGAGACTAGTGAGAGACATATCCACGAAGTGGATGACAATCGACGGAGTATTTCCAGTCTTTCCATTTGCACCCATAGCACACTAAACATTGCGTAGAAGCCAGCCAAGGCTGAAGAATTTCACAAATATGCCTCAGATGGTAATCAAACCTTTGACCTCCCAGTCTGCAAGTCAGTGATGCTTACCATTGCCGGTTGTAATTAAAATGAAGTTGTATACACCATACTGTGCTGTTTATTACTTGTCACAAACCATGCTTTCAAATTGTGCAAACACACATGCTAAACAAGCGATGAGGCATATTCATGCCCATGTACATATTGCAGGTTATTTCTGTGTGCATGCGAGTGAACTTTTTGTGAATGCATTCATTGCAAATATTTTGAAGCAAGAATAGATGCTTTGAACTATCTCTTTCAATGTATTAGGTAATTTGCATTGGGGGTAAATGTTTTGCAGACAGTAGCTCTCAAATCAAGCACCATATTCCATAAGCATTCATGATAGATTGAAAAAAGAAAAAAAAAACCCCACCAAACCTGAGTAAATCAAAGTTAGCATATTGATCCACAAAATACAAACCAGCAACACTCAAAATCAGATGTTATCTAAAGGAAGCGGGGTTGTGTGTGTGTGGTGCGCGCACATGTGCCTTACAGGAAAGGCGATTGCAGCGTGAGGAGTATCTACAGCATTTCACACACACGGTGAAGCGCCGTCTGGCAGTGGTGAGGATACAGCGGTGGTACAGACAGGTGATGCTGATGAGACAGGCACGGCAGCAGCTGCACTGCGTCATTGTACTGCAGGTCAGACACACAGTCCAACATTGATTCACTGTAGACCTCTTTGTTTTCAGACAGAAGGAAGGGTGGATACAGGGTGAAAGACAAGCCAGAGTGTGCCATTTTCTGGGGAGAAAACCCAAACTTGAACATTTTTAGGGGAGGGGGGCAGGAGGGGAGGGTTGGTAGGGTCTCTTCTCTTCCCAGTCCTTTCTCCCAGCCCACATCTCATTCCAGCTGTCCCGTACACAACCACTCCTTGGTGTACCCTGTCACGATCTCAGCTCTACCAGTATGTTGTTAACAATAATTGATAGGCCATAACGAGGCATCCAGCCAGGAGAGACACTGCATTGCTGCTTCTGAAGTCAATGCATGGTATTGTACCATGGTGCCTTTTCTGATCCAAAATACGCAGTGTACTGACGATAGTGATAGCAGAGCCAGTGTGGGTGAACATCACCTAATGGTGGACATGAAAGTAAAATGGAGGCAAGTTTGTGCCCTGCATATTTTTTTTTTTGGAGGAAAAAAAAAATCAGGATTAAAGTCCAGAAAAGAGGGCATGGTGAGGATGGGTGATGGTAACAGTCTGATGTTTAACATAGAGACCCAAAACCTCTCTCCACAAAATTTGAAAAGAGAAAAACTTGAAGTAGAAAATGAAAATGTAACTGAAAAAGATTCTTGTACTAAACAATTTTTTTTGTATTTGTCACTGGTCAGACATAGCTTTGAATATTTTACAGTGATGTGTACATGACAGATGTGAGGAAAATAATATAATTCACTGCTTGAGTATCCTTGATTGATCGTAAACAGAAAAGCTAAAGTAATAATTATAATCACTCTTGCATAGTTGTGAAAAATTGGCAAGTAGGTCAGTATAATAAATCATAAAGCTTTAAGTTTAACGATGCCTGCATACATGTGGATGGGAACTTTATTCAAAAGCATTTCATTTGAAATTAAACCACCGATTTAGATAGCTACTGTATGGTTTTACTACTTTTAGGGAGATAACTCAGTTTGATTTTTACCCCCATCTTTATGTATGACAAATCAGTTTCTGAGATGGCCACTTGTTTTTGTACTCCCAGTTCTTATAGAACAGGGAGTACTTTAGAATGGGAACGAAGAAATGCTGTCTCTGTGTGTTGTGTCCGTGGTCAAAATGTGTTCCACTCGCTCCAGACAAAACTGCTGGACCGATCTTTCTGAAAATTTGTAGGTATGTTCATTATGGTCCACGGATGATGCCCGATGTTTTAGTTTACCGTTACAGCCGTTACTAACGGCTGTAACTGCCTGTAATGGGTTTTTCTTCTTTATGGAAATCTCAGAAAGTACTTGGCCGATCTTTGTCAAAATGAGCAGGTACATTCATTATGGGTCACGGATGATGCCCGATGTTTTAGTTTACCCCGTTATAGCCGTTACTAACGGCTGTAACAGCCTGTAACAGTTTTTCTTCTTTATGGAATATCTCAGAAAGTACTTGGCTGATCTTTCTGAAAATTTGTAGGTATGTTCATTATGGGTCATGAATAATGGCCAATGTTTTAATTAACTGTTATAGCTGTTACTAACGGCTGTAACGGCCTGTAACGGTTTTTCTTCTTTATGGAATATCTTAGAAAGTACTTGGCCGACCTTTATGAAAATTAACAGGTATGTTCATTGCGGGTCACAGATGATGCCCGATGTTTTAGTTTGCCCCGTTATAGCCGTTACTAACAGCTGTAACGGCCTGTAACGGTTTTTCTTCTTTATGGAATATCTCAGAAAGTACTTGGCCGATCTTTCTGAAAATTTGTAGGTATGTTCATTATGGGTCATGAATAATGGCCAATGTTTTAATTAACTGTTATAGCTGTTACTAACGGCTGTAACGGCCTGTAACGGTTTTTCTTCTTTATGGAATATCTCAGAAAGTACGTGGCCGATCTTTCTGAAAATTTGTAGGTATGTTCATTATTGGCCACGGATGATGCCCGATGTTTTAGTTTACCGTTATAACTGTTACTAACGGCTGTAACGGCCTGTAACGGTTTTTCTTCTTTATGGAATATCTCTGAAAGTACTTGGCCCATCTTTCTGAAAATTTGTAGGTATGTTCACTATGGGTCATGGATGATGCCCGATGTTTTATTTGACCAGAATAGCCGTTACTATTGGTTATAATGGCCCAAAATGGTTTTTCTTCTTTATGGAATATCTAAGAAAGTACTTGGCCGATTTATAAGCGGTTTGGATGATCTTGTGACAAATCGGAGCCTCTTTCCATATGTAAGTGATGTAACGCTAAAAATCGATTAAACAAGTTAAAAACTGTTATTTTGCCGTTATTTCTTATACATAGGTGGATTTTAATGAAATTTGGTATACTGAAAGGTTATCACACACAAATGGCACTTCTATATAGCGTTTCACAATTCGACTGTTAAAAACAGTTATTCTTGACATATTGTCCGATTTGGATGAAGTTCGGTATGTACATAGGCTTTAGCTCAGTGATGACTAAAATACCAGTTTCAAAAGTGTGCATCAGTTATATATATAACCGTTAAAACCGTTATTTTGCTGTTATTTTTTTACATATTGGTGGATTTTAATGAAATTTAGTATACAGAAAGGTTGTCACACACAAATGGCACTTCCCTATAGTGTTTCAAAATTTGACCGTTAAAAACTGTTATTCTTGACATATTGTCCGATCTGTATGAAATTTGGTAGGTACATAGGCTTTAGCCCAGTGAGGACTAAAATACCAGTTTCAAAAGTGCACATCAGTTAAATAACCATAAAAACCGTTATTTTGCCGTTATTTATCTCAGAAGTACTTGGCCGATTTATGAGCGATTTGGAAAACTGGGAGTACGTTTATATGCTTTGCATCTTGTTTCTTTTACAATGCTGGAAAAAAAAAAAAACCCACCCTCTTTTCCTCCCTCAAAATGAACAACTCGCTGGCAAGCAAATGATTTGTCATTTATGTTATGCATCAGCGTCTGCCAAATGCATGGTGTAACTTTGAAATTTTACATGCACTGATTGCATTTGTGTTTAATTAAGATGGGGCTTTTTTGTTGTTTGTTTTTTGTTTTTACACTAAACAGTACAAGTATGTAGGGTCCTCTGAAAGCTTGAGAAGACCAGTCCGGAAGGAATCGAAAACTGTTTTGAGACTTTGGAAACAACGGAAATAATGGACGACTGAACGCTTGAGAAGACCAGTCCGGAAGGAATCGAAAACTGTTTTGAGACTTTGGAAACAACGGAAATAATGGATGACTGAACGCTTGAGAAGACCAGTCCGGAAGGAATCGAAAACTGTTTTGAGATGCTTTTGAAGAAACTGAAATGATGGACGACTGGACTGTTTGTTTCACTGATCACAAGTAAATGAGTAGAAGGCAAATGATGATCGTGCAACCTTATTTCACAGGTCGGGTTTTCCATAAAGTAATGCAAGGCTGTTACATTTTGAAGTTTTGGTTCTGAGCATTTTGATGGGGGGGGGGGGGGGGGAAGATCATTCTTACTCTTCCTTTTTTTTTTTTTTTTTTTTTTGCTATTGAACATGATTAACCCCAGTTGAAAGCAAAAACGAACAGAGATGACATACTCCATAGGTTTTTCTTTCGCATGGCATTTTCCCAAGCTATCTCCAGTTAAATGAAATAGAGAATATATGAAAAAAAAAATGTTCAGACATATATAGGGTTTCTTTGAAATGAAAGAAAAAAAAATTCATTACTACCATGTGACTGTAGACCTATGACATGAGTATAGCACTTTTATGACACTTGACATATATGTTTGACTTTTGTTTCATGATGCGTTTATTGAATTTGATAATATCTATTTGACTGGAGACTCTACGTAGCATGTCTGTTGAATCTGACTCATGAGGGACACTTTATCTGACTGTTGACTTGTGACTGTCTGACTGTTGACTTGTGACATATCTGTCTCTCATATAGTTGTAGCACCTCTATCTGACTCTTGACGTGTGACGCTTTCATGACTGTTGATTCGAGAGACATCTGTCTGATTCTTGACTCGTGACACCTTTCTTGACTGTTCAGTCGAGAGACATCCATTCTACCTAGTTCTTGCCTTGAGGTGTGTCTTACCTTCATGTCCTGGCAGCGACGTGTCCGAGGTTTCCTGCAGCGGCGGTGGTTCCTGCGCGTCCGCCAGGAGACACAAGAGATGCAAGCAAGGCAAGAGAGGGCAGCCCGGATCATCCAGTCTGCCGTCAGGTCATGGCGTGTGCAGCGAGAGGAGCGGCGGCGGATCCAGCTTATCACCAAAGTGCAGGTGAAAGGGAGTTTGGATCTGTGGAGCAGAAAGTCGTCTTTCCTATTGTGTTGCGACAAACCTTCAGTGTGTAGTTTTTTTTTACAACACAAATGGAAATATTAACAACAAAATTGTAAAATCAAAATTTTTTTCATGCAAAATAAAAAGTACAGTCTGGCATCTGTCTAAGGGAGAGACTAATTTTCTCAAGTTTTTGAATTACTGCCAAGCTCAACCACTAATACCAGTTGTTATTTGTTAATTGACTCAATATGGCAATATGGCGTGGTCGTCGCCTACGGTGCGGCTTGAAGAACAAGAAGATTGCCAAGGCCCGACGCCGCGTGCAGGAAGCCAACGAGAAAGCCACACAGGAGAAGACGCTGGGCCACAGAACAACGTCTGCCCTGGACTTCCTGCTGCACTACAAACAACTGGCCTACATTTTGGATGCCCTGATGCACCTTGGTCAGTTTCTGTTGGTGTGCTATGACCGTTCTTTATGACATGAGCTGTTAAGGTACACCTAGATTGCAGACTTAACGATGATCCCTAATGTGTTTCTTGATTGAACTCAGTGGTCCAAGATCTTGTTCGTACAGATCTTTTAGCTGACATGATGTATTTCTCGTGTCTTGAGTGTCCAAACTTTTCTTCAGTAAGGAGAACACATCCTCATACATAGCAAGTGTTGCCTGGAAATTGATTGAAATAAACTGTCAGGTCTACTGAGCTTAGAACAATTGA
The DNA here is from genome assembly GCA_033310375.1 of Conus canariensis. Classification (NCBI taxonomy): domain Eukaryota; kingdom Metazoa; phylum Mollusca; class Gastropoda; order Neogastropoda; family Conidae; genus Conus; species Conus canariensis. The sequence goes on from CM065735.1 coordinate 36,265,107, forward strand.
ATAGGCTATGAAATGGACTTTGACAATCTCTTTGACCCAAATTTCACTTACTAATTTTCAAGAGCTGTGAGTGTGAACTTTGCATTTTATTGTTATACCAAGTGAAATGTTTATTTAAGAATCAAGGGTGCAAGTTTAGGCCAAAGGTTATGGTGCCTGTGCAAGACAGACCAAACAAATTCATCTCCAGCACAGGAGAGCCCTAATACGGCTACTCCCCTTTTCATGAACCTGAACAGTTCCCCAGAGCATACTGGGCAGTCCTTTTTCTACTATGAATTCATGATCGCCTGGTTAGGTTCAGCTGGGTCTTCTTAGATCACAGAATGAAAAGTTGCATAATGAAGAATAAAGACAAGCTTCTTTGAGACTGCCAAACAAGACAAGCATTATCTTTGAACTGAAGGTTAATCCATCAAAAATTGGCGTCTAGGATTTCATCATAGCTGCCAGCTTTGTGAGGTTGACATTCAGGAACCAGGGGATGAAGGGGGTGTGGTGGGCTGATGAGGAGGTAGGTAGCCTCTTGACTGAAAGCATCTCTGAGCCCCTTGTGTTTCGGTTGACAAATGTAGGGGTTGAGAAGAAAACCCATTTCCATCTATGTCATTGCCAGCATCCGTGTGGGCTTTCTTCTGCAAGATTTTATCATTCCAATTAAAAAATGACCATCTAAATCCCATCCATATTTTTAAACATCAATGTAATATCGTTTGGGCTTTGTTCTGCAATATTTTATTATTTCAATTAAAAGATGGCCATCCATATTTTTAAACATCCATGTAATACCATTTGGGCTTTATTCTGCAATATTTTATCATCCCAATTAAAAAAAATGACCATTTAAATCCCATCCATTTGGGATTTCAAGAATGATTTCTGAGTTAGGGAGATTCCAGAAAAATTTGGGAGGGTTGGCAGCTATGTCTTATATTACATACCAATGTCTTGAAACTGGGAAGCATGTACAGAGAAAGTGTGAAAGGGTGTGAATGTGCTAAAAAGAAAAAGAATGAAAGGGTTTGAAAATGTACTTGAAAAAAAAAAAGAATTAAGTTGTATGACCTGATTGTGAAAAGTAGCAGAATGTATGTCAGACAAGTACAGGTTATATGTAAGAATTTGGTGTAGGGAAGTAGTGATTTGTCCTTGAAAATGCCTGTGAAACCTGTATGAAATCCCTAAAAGTCTTTGGTGATGTCTAGCTAATTAATGGGAACTCTGCCAGTTATATAATCTGGTGTCAGTAAAGAGCGGGCTCGCTGGTTGCAGGAAAACATTGAGATTGCACATGTGATTGGTTGAGAGTGATACTCAAAATTGCCCACGTGTTTGCTTTGCATCGATTGAGAGTGATACTCAGAGTTGCCCATATGTTAGCTTTGCATTGATTGAGAGTGGTGGTAGTAGACTAGAACTTGCCCATGAAATTGCTTGTGTTTTAGCTTTACATTGGTCAAGAGTGGTAGATGAAACTGCCAATATTTCAGCTTTAAGTTGATTGAGAGTGGTGCATGAAATTGCCAATATTTCAGCTTTGCATTGGTTGATAGGCAAAGGAACACTAACCAAAAGTTCTAGTACAACCAGTGGGAATGTGGAAGAGACGAGTATCAGAAGAATGGAGTTCATGTGATGGGATATACAACTGCAACCTTGATGTCAATGCAATGCTTCCCTATACATGCCTGTACCTTGTATGAATATGGCGCAGGCTTCTTAAGTGTTGCACAGGATTTTTCCCCGCTGGATGGTTCTGGCGTTGAAGACAGTACTTCTCTGAGTCCCACTGGCACCTTCGGGTGTATCTTTCTCTTTCCTATTCATTGAAGAGCCTGGCCATAGGCGGCCATCCAAAAGAAAAGTTGCTTATGCCTGTACTTCCATCAACCCCAAGAAAATACATGAACAGATGTTTTTGCTGGTTTATTTTCATCATTAATACCAGTGTGTTTAGCCATCGAAAGTCTTCATTGTGCGTCAACTAGATTCCAGTGTGTCTCATAGGGGCCGAATAGCTCAGCAGGTAGAGCACTGGACTCGTAAACCTGGTGATCCCAGAGTTGCAGGTTTGAATCTCTGCCATGTACATGGGGAGTTTTCCCCCAGAGTTAACACTGGTTCTGACTCTATTGCCCCAGAAAGGTCCTTCAAACGCATAAGATCTTGCACACCTTTTAAATCCCATCGACTTTTTTGGGAGAAAAGGCCAGTTTGGCCGTTGGTATGGATAATATATATCCACGTAGCATACATCCTCAAAAACAGTTGCAAGAATGAGTGAAAAAGTCTGAGTGATTGATTTTCGACTGATACAGAAAAGGAATGATTAGAACGAGGGGGCATCTCTTCAGTGGGCTCTACCCAGGTAGGCAGACTGTTGTGTAAACATGAGCATCAACTGTGAAGCGCGTAGACCTTGGTTTCCAATCAAGGACAGGTGCATGTTTATACATATCATGCTAATGGTAATAATGGTGGACCACATGATGTATGTCACCATGTTTACTTTGCTTCAGAAGACACTGCAAGGAATTGTACTTACAGACAGTAAATTGTAATAACATAATTTCCTATGTTGCACTCGCAAGTGATGAAGGGGGTTGTTACCCTGCACTCTCAAGTCTAGCATGGAGTGAGAGGGTCTAGTAATAGTCAGCGTATGTTCAACTTTGCCCAGTTAGTGTAGCAAGATCCATTGCTGTTATTTCACATTGTACCCAAAGTTCTTTAATCAACTACTTTTTTTTTTGAGAGATAAGATGGCAACATTTCATGAAATTAAAACAAACAACCACCAAGTTACTGGAAGACGGCTTCAGAACAGAGACTTGCCATGCTCCGTGTGATACTGGTGGTGTTGGGGGATGACAGGTATGATTGGGTAGTCATGGTGCCCTTGCAGATGTGGCCACACGCTTGTCTTCGGTGTGCTGTGAGCGACTGGTGGAGGTGAATGCTGTTGGCGTGATCTTCCGCCTCATCCTGAGCTGCAACCGCAGTCTGCCCCACATGGAGCTCATCAAGTACTCTGTCAGTGTGCTGCTCAATCTGGCCAAGGTAAGCAGCCTTTTTGTACTCCCAGTTCTTACACAACAGGGAGTACTTTACAATGGGAACGAAGAAATGCTGTCTGTGTGTGTGTGTCCGTCCTTGCTCAAAATGTGTTCCACTCGCTCCAGACAAAACTACTGGGCCGATCTGTCTGAAAATTTGTAGATGTGTTCATTATAGGTCACGGATGATGCCCGATGTTTTATTTGACTATTATATCCGTTACTAACGGCTATAACGGCCCATAACGGTTTTCTTCTTTATGGGAAATCTCAGAAAGTACTTGGCTGATCTTTCAGAAAATTTGTAGGTATGTTCATTATGGGTCACAGATGATAGCCGATGTTTACCAGAATAGCTGTTACTAACGGCTATAACAGCCCAAAACGGTTTTTCCTCTTTGTGGAATATCTCAACGAGTATTCAAGATAAACTGGGAGAATGTTTATATGCTTTGCATTTTGTTTTTTATTTACTGTTAGAGACAAGAAGGATATTTGCTGTGACTCACTGCATAGCATCACTTACTGCAGGCTGGAAGGTCTTGGGTTCAACTCCCATCAAAACTATTGTGGGATTTTTTTGCCCGGACCAGCTCCTTACCAGTTGAATTTCATCAAAAGAATGGAATGCATATCCGAGTGTGGCTCAAATCTCTTAACCAGCACTGCAGGTGTGTGTATCTCTCGCGCCTGTTTGACACTTGGATAATTAATGAAAGTGAGCACAGAGTACAGTCGCTTCCTGTTGTCTGTGACCAACTTGATAGCATCATTGACATCGTTTTTATCCTCCTCAACTAACATTGAAAGAAAAGAAGTCTCAAATTCTGTGGGCCTTCGTCCCTTGCTCTCATGATGACCTTAGTTTTTCTTTCCTTTCCATGTCTGCGCCCTTACTGACTCACTCATGCTGGGTCCATGACTAAGCAATCAGCGATCATGGTCTCCAACTGGGGCTTAGTAGGTGGTGTCCTTCCTATGTGGGGTCAGAGAGAGCACCTCTGAATACCACAGAAGTGACTTGGCAGCGGTGCAGTGTCTCCTCTTGTAGGTTGCCTCATGACGACTTGATATTGTTACTCCTTATTGACTGCTGGTGCCAGGGCAGCAGTGGGACAAGCCAGGGTGTGTTTGTGGGCAGCAGTGGGACAAGCTAGGGTGTGTTTGTGGGCAGCAGTGGGACAACCATGGTGTGTTTGTGGGCAGCAGTGGGACAACCATGGTGTGTTTGTGGGCAGCAGTGGGACAAGCTAGGTGTGTTTGTGGGCAGCAGTGGGACAACCCATGGTGTGTTTGTGGGCAGCAGTGGGACAACCCATGGTGTGTTTGTGGGCAGCAGTGGGACAAGCTAGGGAGTGTTTGTGGGCAGCAGTGGGACAAGCTAGGGAGTGTTTGTGGGCAGCAGTGGGACAACCCATGGTGTGTTTGTGGGCAGCAGTGGGACAAGCTAGGGGTGTTTGTGGGCAGCAGTGGGACAACCCATGGTGTGTTTGTGGGCAGCAGTGGGACAAGCTAGGGAGTGTTTGTGGGCAGCAGTGGGACAAGCTAGGGTGTGTTTGTGGGCAGCAGTGGGACAAGCCAGGGTGGGTTTGTGGGCAGCAGTGGGACAAGCTAGGGTGTGTTTGTGGGCAGCAGTGGGACAACCATGGTGTGTTTGTGGGCGCAGTGGGACAACCCAGGTGTGTTTGTGGGCGGCAGTGGGACAACCCATGGTGTGTTTGTGGGCAGCAGTGGGACAACCCATGGTGTGTTTGTGGGCGCAGTGGGACAAGCCAGGGTGTGTTTGTGGGCAGCAGTGGGACAACCCATGGTGTGTTTGTGGGCAGCAGTGGGACAACCCATGGTGTGTTTGTGGGCAGGCAGTGGGACAAGCCAGGGTGTGTTTGTGGGCAGCAGTGGGACAACCCATGGTGTGTTTGTGGGCAGCATGTGGGACAACCCATGGTGTGTTTGTGGGCAGCAGTGGGACAACCATGTGTGTGTTTGTGGCGGCAAGTGGGACAAGCCAGGGTGTGTTTGTGGGCAGCAGTGGGACAACCCATGGTGTGTGTTTGTGGGCAGCGTGGGACAAGCCATGGTGTGTTTGTGGGCAGCAGTGGGACAACCCATGGGGTGTTTGTGGGCAGCAGTGGGACAACCATGGGTGTTTGTGGGCAGCAGTGGGACAAGCCAGGGTGTGTTGTGTGGGCAGCAGTGGGACAAGCAAGGGTGTGTTTGTGGGCAGCAGTGGGACAAGCCAGGGTGTGTTTGTGGGCAGCTGTGGGACAAGCCAGGGTGTGTTTGTGGGCAGCAGTGGGACAAGCCAGGGTGTGTTTGTGGCAGCAGTGGGACAAGCCAGGGTGTGTTTGTGGGCAGCAGTGGGACAAGCAGGGTGTGTTTGTGGGCAGCTGTGGGACAAGCCATGGTGTGTTTGTGGGCAGCAGTGGGACAAGCCATGGTGTGTTTGTGGGCAGCAGTGGGACAAGCCTAGGGTGTGTTTGTGGGCAGCAGTGGGACAAGCCAGGGTGTGTTTGTGGGCAGCAGTGGGACATCCAACAAGCCAAGGTGTGTTTTGTGGCAGCAGTGGGACAAGCCAGGGTGTGTTTGTGGGCAGCTGTGGGACAAGCCAGGGTGTGTTTGTGGGCAGCTGTGGGACAAGCCAGGGTGTGTTTGTGGGCAGCAGTGGGACAAGCTATGGTGTGGTTTGTGGGCAGCTGTGGGACAAGCCAGGGTGTGTTTGTGGGCAGCAGTGGGACAAGCCAGGGTGTGTTTGTGGGCAGCAGTGGGACATTCCAACAAGCCAGGTGTGTTGTGGGCAGCAGTGGGACAACCAGGGTGTGTTTGTGGGCAGCAGTGGGACAACCCATGGTGTGTTTGTGGGCAGCAGTGGGACAAGCTAGGGTGTGTTTGTGGGCAGCAGTGGGACATCCAACAAGCCAAGGTGTGTTTGTGGGCAGCAGTGGGACAAGCTAGGGTGTGTTTGTGGCAGCAGTGGGACACAACCATGGTGTGTTTGTGGGCAACAGTGGGACAAGCTAGGGTGTGTTTGTGGGCAGCAGTGGGACAAGCCAGGGTGTGTTTGTGGGCAGCAGTGGGACAGCTAGGGTGTGTTTGTGGGCATCAGTGGGACAAGCCAGGGTGTGTTTGTGGGTGCAGTGGGACAAGCTATGGTGTGTTTGTGGGCACAGTGGGACAAGCTAGGGTGTGTTTGTGGGCATCAGTGGGACAAGCCAGGGTGGGTTTGCTGGGCATGGAGCAGGACAAGCCAGGGTGGGTTTGTGGGCAGCAGTGGGACAAGCCAGGGTGGTTTGTGGGCATCAGTGGGACAAGCCAGGGTGGGTTTGTGGGCATGGAGCAGGACAAGCCAGGGTGGGTTTGTGGGCATGGGCAGGACAAGCCAGGGTGGGTTTGTGGGTCAGTGGGATGACAAGCCAGGGTGGGTTTGGGGCATGGAGCAGGACAAGCCAGGGTGGGTTTGTGGGCAGCAGTGGGACAAGCCAGGGTGGGTTTGTAGGCATGGAGCAGGACAAGCCAGGGTGTGGTTGTGGGCAGCAGTGGGACAAGCCAGGGTGGTTTGTGGGCAGCAGTGGGACAAGCCAGGGTGTGTTTGTGGGCATGGAGCAGGAAAGAGCAGCATGGGAGTAATGCCATTGAAGTAGTGCAGAAGATGGGACAGAAACAAAAAATTGTAAAAATTAATCAAGTTCTGGAACCAGGATTAACAGGGTGAGGGTGAAAATAGTATGCATGAGTGTGTGTATGTGTGTGTGTGTGTGTGTGTGTGCGCGCGCACATGCGTGCGTGTGTGTGTGCACTTGTTTGTTCTAGAAAAGTGCGTGAATGTGTTGCTGCTAGGTGTATTTTTATTTATAAGAATACATCCAGATGTCAGTTACCACAGTGGGGTTTCATAGTAAATCCAAAGTCTTTGAACAAACATAAGGTAAGGAGGGAGGGGGGAAGGGATCTTAGGGGAAATTATTCTGATGACTTGTGTGTTAACATTTTGTTGCCTGTAGCAACCCACTATGTTTATGTCCACAAAATACCAGAACCTGGGAGGAATGCAAAGTTTGCTGGCAAGAGTATAAAGCAGGTTAATGTGTTATCCAGATCTGTGTTAACTGAACTCCTTTGTACATTTTTTTATTTGCAGATGTGCATTACAAAATAGTGCCATGGCACACCTTACACATACCTTAATTTGTTGGTTGCAGTATGAGAAAACAGCCCATGCAGTATATGAAGCAGACGGCTCAGTGACAACGCTGGTGGATCTGATGTCCATCTACCGTGAGAAGGGTGGCGCCATCTTCACTAAAACCTGCATGCTGTTGGCTCTTCTCGGCTCTGACCCCCAGCGTAAAGCTGTGAGTGCTGGTGCTCTGTGTCTGTGCGTGTGTGAGTGGTGTACATCATCTATGATCTGACTATGCATACCATTATGTGTATGTGCTTTTGTTTGAGTGTGTGAGCATGTGTGTGTGATGTACTGTACTTGCATAATAATGCATTTGTATGCATTTTTCGGTGTATATGATATGTGATGAGCATGTATCATCATATGGTGGTTTTGTGTATGCATTTTTGCAATCATCACAGTGTCTCCAGGAGACTTACATGTATGAGTGTGTGTTTGTTGTATCACTATCCATGTGAGTGTATAGATGCATGGGCATGCGTGGATGCACCTAGATACCTGTGTGCACACCTGTATGCATGTTTTTCCATGTGTGACTTTAAACAAAGCTAAGAATTGTTTAACAATTCCTCGAGCTAGCATTAAGCTTCAAAGATCAGGCATGCCAGCTCTTCGCTGACTGTTGGATTCCCCTTTATTGATGCATTTCTGATCATTGACAACAATCTGTGGTTTTTTTCTGTGAATAACATAATAGACTGCTTGTCAACTTAGTATGTGAAAACCAACTGGAAGTTACCTGCTTCAATGGTTTTTTCCCCTCTTTCTCTCTTTCTTTCTTTTTTTATTGAGTAATAAATGCAAATAAAAAATTTAAGTGGGAGTAGGGGGGAGCGGAGTGGAGTATAGAGAGAGTTTCCCCAGTGCCTGCTGTAGTGTTTTGCGACAACTGTGCTTTATAAACTAATATTGCTATTTCCCAAATTCACATGGGTAAACTGTTCTCCTACTACGCTTGTGCAAACCATTGATGTTGACAATTATCCAACTGTGTGTACATGTGTATGCCAGTTTTGCTTGTGTAAAGCAGTGTTGCTACAATTCACCAACTGAGCATGAGTAAGCCAGTATTATATCCCAAGCCTGCAATGAATTCATTGTTGCAGACTATCAAACCTTGCGTACATTCATAAAACTGTGTAGCTATTTCCCACTCTGTGTGTGTTATCTCATGTTGTTACTTCCCAAATTTCAATGCATTTTGTAAACCAATGTTGACTGTTGCCCAACTGTGCATGTGTAATTCAATGTTGTTGACTATTGCCAAATTGTGCATGTATAAACCAGTGTTGTTGACTGTTTCCCAAGTGGGCCTTGGTAAACCAGTGTAAGTGACAAATTTCCAAGTGTGCATGACCTGTTATGACTATTCCTATCTGTATATACACGGATAAACCATTGCTATTTCCCAACTGTGCGTACAAGTCAACCATCTTGACTTTTTCCAACTGTCCATACAAGTGTGAACTACTTTGTTGACTTAAAAACCTTTGATGCTGACCAATGTCACAGGAGATGTGCTCGGACAAGAGACTTGTGGACAAGCTGCAGTCCATCCATGTCCTGGTCCTGCGCAAACACCGTATGCAGATGGCCCATGCCCGCCAGGTGGCCGCCCGAGCCTCGCTCAATGCCACTCTCCCCTCCCGCCTCCTGCACGGGCCACGTGCAATACGGGTGCGGCCTGCCTGGGTATTGAGACGGGACAGCCTGCATGATATCGAGGACCCATGGCAGCGCTGTCGTTCGTGCTGGATGCTCTGCACATCGGTCCTAAGTAGTGGGTCCTACTTGATGTAGAGGGACACTTGTAAAGGAAGACTTCTGAATCTTGTTCCCCCAATGCCTTCTCGTTTAATAAGAAAAACAGTATCTATGCTTTATAAATGGTGTGATTACACACTTACTGTGGAGAATATCCTCAAAATACCCTGCAAACATGGAAGGTGGCAGATAACAAGATAGCACCTGCTGATCGTGATGCTTTCTTTTTAAGTAATCTTAATTCATTTCAGCCCCAAGCAAGAAATCATTATGTTGTTTCACATGTAAGTACTTTTGAAAAAAGAAAAATGAAGAGCAAAATTAAGAAATAAAAACAAAACAAAAGTATGAGTGTGGGGAAACAAATTTGTGTAGGATTTTGTTTCCTCTCCATGTTTTGTGTGAGAATCAAGGTGTTATGTGCATTCGACACAGGGCTGCTTTACTTGAAACTTTGGGGTGCTGTGTCAACCCACAACCATCGTCCACCACCATGATCTCATGGGAGAGGTGGAGTGAAGAGGAAGGAAAAAGAGGGAGGGGGTAGGGAAGCATAGCCTTCTCCTGATCTCTCACCCTCCAGGATTACTAAGCTTGCTTTCCAAACTTTGCCAACTAGGGGGAAGGTGGAGGAGGAGGGGTCTGGTAAAGTGATGTGATCTGAAGAAAAGAAGCTTTTGCTTAGTGGGAAGGATGGCGATGGTGAGAGGCTGTTTGGAAGTTTGACACTGTTAACAAGCACTCCTTATGGAGTGGCGCAGCGCTGAGATGAACTCTTGTATGACTCCAAGGTGTGTAAGCGATGACCTCAGTCATTTTAACCCTTTGTTGTTTTGAGTTTGTGGTGCCTGCAGAAGTCATGATCTGGTGTGAATGGATGTGCTGATTTCTACTGCCAGTGACTGGCCCATGATCAAAGCGTTGTGTGCTGTTTGGCTCTGTCGGTTGTTCTCTGTCTGTTACTGTCTCAGAATGTGATCTCTTGTCTGTTTTCTGGTCTTTCCTTTATTTGTAAATGTTTTGTCTGTTGTGGCCTGTCCTTTCTGATAGATGATTTCTTTTGTTCCTGCCTTCTCTTTTTATACTCCATGCGTGTGTGTTTCTGTTTATTGTGTTTGTGATGGATTTCTTCTTGTCTGTCTATTCCTGGCTTCTCCTTACTCTGTGTTTGTTTCTGTTTATTGTGTTTGTGATGGATGATTTCTTCTCTGTTCCTGCCTTCTTACTCTGTGTTTGTTTCTGTTTATTGTGTTTGTGATGGATGATTTCTTCTTGTCTGTCTGTTCCTGGCTTCTCCTTACTCTGTGATTGTTACTGCCCGTTGTGTTTGATCATGGTGTGAATTGTGTTAAAAGATGCCATCTCTTTGGTCTGTTTCTGGCTTCCTCTATTTACTCTGCATATTTTCTTGTCTTTGTGCTTGGTTCCGTCTGTTGTGTGTGTGTGTGTGTGTGTGTGTGTGTTGATGGTGCTAAATGTCAACTGAGAATCAGAAGCTGTAGTTGCCTGATTGGGAGTGCACAAAGCACACAATGCTTTGTAGGAGAGGAAGACTGGTGGGACATAAATACATGACAGTTATTAGGTAGCTTTCTCTCCCCAGCTTATGATTTCTCCATGTGAAATTTGGGTGGAGTGGTTGGCTATGTCAGCACAGCCAGTCAGTAGTGTAGCTACCATGTCAGGAATTGTTTTTGCTGTTTGTTTCGTTTTCTGGATGTAATTTTTTTTTTCAGAATAAGAACTTTTTTTTTTCAGGATGTGATTTTTTTTCATATAAATGTTTAATAGCCTTAAAAGGCCATGTCTGGTCAGCTTGGCTATAATGATATAAAGTCAAGTACATTGTGACAATAGTGCACGACATCCTTTGCTTCTGTATGTGTTTATATATCCCCCAAAGAGGAGTTTTTGTTGGGAATTTGATGAAATAGAGACAGCTCTCTTATTGCTGCAAGTTCTTTTATGGCCATGTTTGAAAAACTTGCAGACACCCCTCCCATTCCTCCCCCAGATCTAGTTGGGAAAAGTCCACTTTGTGCAAGGCCCAAATCATGGATTGGGAATGTTCTGGTTTCTTTGGCAAGTGTGTTGCCCGCGGAGTCACCACTAAAGGACAGAGTAAAATTTCTTTCTGATTTTTTTCGTTTTGATTTTTTTTCGTGCATCTTGTACCATATGACCCTAGTGGCATTGCACTTAGGCTGCTCATTCCAGGTTGCTGTTCACTGACACCCCCTGGCTTGTCCCACCACAGCTGCAGCACCAGCAATCCATAGAAAGCAGTCAGTGTCAAGTCATCAGGCAATCCGGCAATCCACCCGTGGAGACATACTACTGCTGTAGAGTCACTTTAGTGGTGTACAGTAGTGTCTGTTCTGATCCAATATAAGCAAGACACCACCTACTAAGTCCTCTACTGACAACAAGAATTGCTTAATTAATCATGGAGTCGGCGTTGAGTGAGCGCCCCGCTCCGGAGGGTGCCACTATATCTGTCCAATGACGGTCCCCATGAGTTTGATGACACCAGAGACCTGGATGAGAACTCACCAAGGGCATAGATGAGGACAGGAAATTGAAACTGAGGTCACTATGAGAGCAGGGCATGAAGGGCCACAGACTTTTTTTTGTTAATGCTGATCAATGAACAAGATGAAAATGATGTTATGGAGTTCCGTTTTGGTCTGAGACTGCATGACAGGGCAGAACTCTACTTTCATAATATATCCCAGTGTCAGCCAGGCCCAAGGTAAAACCACCTGCAGTGTTGATCAAGAAATGTGGGCGACACGCTTATAGGCGTGTCCGTTTAGTGGACGAATTGATCGATGGTTCCAGTCTTCCCAGTTGAGCCTATAGCAAACTCAACCCTGGATAGGAGCTGGTCTGGGCAGAAACGATCCCATACATTAATGTCTGTGGTAGGAATCGAACCCATGATCTCCCAGCCAAGAATCCACGGCGCTAACCACTGTGATGTGGCGCCTTGTGTCTTTTCTTGATTTGTTGCTATGCACTCTGTCCATGTTCCATGGGTATTGGGGGCATGGACAGGGGGAGAATGGGGGGTACTAAATAATACTGTTTAGACTTTTGATTTTCAATCAATATGGTGATGCTTTTTGTGCATATACTGATCATTGTGACAGGATATGGTAAAGTGTTTCCCTTTTTTCTAAAAAAAATTTGGGGGGGGGGGGGGGGGGTTAGCTCTTGTGTGTCAACCAGCATTGCTTCAGTGCTGTCCATATTAAATGACCATGTTCTGTCTTTAGAAAAGAAGTGGCATTGAACTGAACTGAAACCTATAGCAAGGAAAATAAATACACCACTTAAGGAAAGCACGTGATACCCATTTAGCCAAAACTGCTAAAAGATCCAATCATCCATTGTATTGAGTAATTTACATTTACATGAATTGATGAAGGGGGGACATTTTCTTGATTCTGCCATTTGCGAAACAAAGGGGGGAGGATGTGTATGGATGTGGAGGAGGGAGGAAGGGACACCTGCTGATTCCACAGGTTTGAGGTCGTTTGACTTGGGGTCTTCATCAGTTTTGTTTTCTGTTGGTTTACAAATATTTCTTAAATAAATGTTAGCGAACCGCCCAGAGAACGTGGACAAACGAGTCACAAGACGAAACACAACTAGTTTCGACCTCTTAGGTCTTCATCAGGTGAGACATTAACGAATAAAACAATGAAAATTCACTTAGCTTTGATCGCTTCAGATCACTTGGTAGGGTTCAGCGCAAGGAAGAAGGCGTTGAATCATTACGTTACAAATATTGTTTTTTAATCCCCCCCCCCCCCCCCCCAAGAGAAATGCCACTAACTGGGACCATTCTTCATGAAATTCTTTTCAGACCTTTTGCCCTTGTTTCCAACCATAAAAAGAAACCTGAGGGCAAAGATTGTATTGAGCAAAACAATCGACATCCAACACTTCAGCGATAGTCTGTATGAGAGATTCTCATGCCCAGTTCCAAGACGCATTAATTAATGCCTTTTAGTTTTAGAATGCGAGTGATTTCACTGAAAAACCAGCTGTAAAAGTGATGTACAGTGCATTTCTTAGACTTTCAGCTGATTTTAAAGGTATGCATGTGTTCTTTCACAGTAAATGGTATTAGTCCCTGTTCACTTCCTATTGTTGTCTTATTTCTGCTTGATACATGTTTTAAATCTTATCCCGACCTTTCCCCAAAGTAAAACCTTGTCATCGAAACATGACAACTATGCAGAGCAAGAGGTTGCTAATAGGGTTACTGAAGGTTGATTAGATGCAATGCATTTTGGGGTGTATCTGTCATGCAAGACTGAGGCGAAGAAGAAAAAAAGAAGGATAAGAATTGGAGAGGACAAAGAGAGAAATAGCTAAGGGATAAAAAAAAAGAGTATGTATATATACAGACCTGTTCCGCTTTGTAAACATTTTCATGTTTGTATCATTATGCGTTGGTGAATGTATTGTATACCAAATGTTCATAAGACTTGCACTAACCTGTACAACTTTATCATTAATCAGGCTTTGAGGCAATTATAGCTTTTCACCTGGGGTTCAGCAGTTGTTGTTTTATGCAGCTTAGCGTGGTGGTGTCTGCGTTCCCTGTAAGCCAAAGAACAAGACTCAGCAGTGGCTCGGTGCAGACTGATGAACAAGTAACTTGTTCTTAACAGCCTTTGCCAAGTAGGATGTTCTATTTCACCAGGTTCTCAGTAATCTGAAAGCATACTTGTTGAAATTTGTATTTAGCTTACTAGTTCTATATTTCTAGACTTCTAACTGTCCAGACTTTATGCTTCTCGCATTTCTTTGTGTTGTCTTTACGGACAAAGTAATGTTTGGAAATCTAAAGCTGCCAACCCTGATTTTCTTCTGTAGTTTAAAAGTCACTCCCAAAATATGGAACTGCGTGACAAAATCATGAATTTCAAGACCCGAGATATAAATGTATTTTAGAGTCATTTTTTGAAAATGAGTGTAGAATGTTGCTAACATTACTATACAATTCCTTTAGAGGTAGGCACAGCTAACTATGTAATACATAGCTAACATTGCCTACCTCCAAAGGAAGACATATTTTCTTCTTGGGCTTTCCGTTGACCAAGCAGCTGGAAGTAAAACTGCATTCAGTTCAAATTTGCTCTGTCCCAGATCTGGACTTCAGACGGTTGGCAGCTATGTAAATGCACCGATACATGTGTGGCATCACTTCAGACATATCCACACCCGTCAATTGTCTTGAAATTCATGAATCTAAAATCACCCAAGGTAATTTCATGTGAGATGAGAAGTGAGGTCTGATTATGAAATCTAACATTTGTGGGATGATGTTTGATTCTGTGGTTACACTTCTTTGAAATCGTTCCATAAAAAGAAAGGAAATAACAACAGGGGAAAAGCGCATTTTTCCTTGTTCCGTAGTGCCATGTTTCTCCCTTTGTTCTCCATGACAACCATGCGTTTGTAAGAGGGCCAGCTCAGACAGCTTGAGAGGCTGGATACCATGTATCAAGTGTGTCAGTCCATCTGAGATATTCCTTATAATATACCTATCTGCAATGCTGAGAACAGAGTATTGAAAGATGATCATCTATTTGGGTTGTGTTCTCCAGGGGCTTGTGTATTGCTTCCCTTCTGCACCACACAGAGATGAACATCATGATCTGCAGGCATGTCAGGGAAGCTGCAGTGGGTTGTAGGGACAAATGTGGTCAGGTAGTCATGGACAAGGATGTGCCCATGTAACCTTTGACAGACTGACCTGGTTAAGGTCTACATACTTGTAGGCAGTAGGGATGGTGGCGGGAGCAGTTATCTGTATTAGTATTGAAGCCTCACTTACGGCCATGTTTTGAATGCTGCCCCAGGTTAGTTTAAAGAAACAAAAGGCGAAGAAAACATCCAATATAAAGTTTTAAAGCTTGAAGTGAATTAGGATTGAGAGAAGGTACAGATTTCAGAACAGCAGCAACAAAAGCCATTTTCGTATGAGTTAGTTGCTGCTGATCGCCTGTCACTTCTCGTGTGTATCATTGTTCTGTGTACTGCATTTATGCCAGTATTTCTGTGTGCTGTTATCAGTTTTACCAGGGTTCATACAGGAAATGCAGCTCGAAATTCCAGACTTTTTCCAAGCCAAAACCTGCATTTTCAATACTACTTTCAAGACTTTGTTCATAATGCAATGTCTTAAAAGTGATGTTATAAACACAAACACACAAGAGGCAAGATAGTCATGTTTGAGGGCACAGAATATATTTTTTTTTTGCATTATAAACGCTAAATGATGCTGAAAATTAAAGCAGCCATGCATAATATCAAGCTAACGTGCTTGATTCAGTTTCCATGCTATGCATGCAGTGGACTTCAAATTTCCAGACTTTTTAAGACCTGTATGAACCCTGTTTACTATCCTGTGGCTTGAAAAACCAGATGAGGATCAGTCCTTAAAATGCAGATGGAAAGCATGGCATGAACCCCGTTTGAAATGCCAGAGGTGTGTAAAGTACTTACCAAGTTTTGACTGTTGCACAGATAGTGCGATAATGCCACATTGCCAGAGCTGTTGAAAAGAATAAAACTACATAAGTTGGATGCTTTCTTTGTGGGTTTTTTTTTTTTTTTTTTTAAATGTTTGCAATTCATATTAGTAAATGACCAGGGAAATGGGTTATTCAACAGTTACAGATTTTCTTTTGAACTCAATGAAGAATCCTAGGCATAATGATCATGGTAGCGGAATCTGCATACATGTCTATACTGCTGGGTGCCTTACATGAATGAGAAAGCTGTGATTAACTTTTTAGTTCAAACTGAGTCATCGCTTGTGGTGTGACAAACCTGCAAGAACTGTTCATCGACTTGTTGGTGTTGACAAACCTGCCAAATATTTTTTAACTGGTTTCACTTTTAGGACACAATCAAAGGTTTAGTTTGAAAGCCAACAATCATAGGCTTGCTCTTCCGCATATTTATTAAATTTCCCTATTTCAGAAATCGATCCCTAAATCCTGAATTAAGTGAAATATTCCAAGATCTAAAAATACTGTTGAAAACTGTGAGATCTTACTTATGTACTGCAGAATGAAGCCCAAATGATTGGATGTTGGCAATTAACATCCAGTGGAAAATGCATTTCCTTTTCAAACTCCACATTCATCTGTTGAAGTAGTAAGCGATTAAAACTACGTTCAACCACAAGCCAACCTGCCTCCCCTCCACCCCCAAACACCGATCCGTTCATTCCATCTTACCACTTCACCCAACGGTTGGCAGCTACACTGAAACTAACTTAGGGTGAACGCAAAGGGACAATAATGAACAGCTCTTCTGTGATGGAAAAGAACTGCCCTGCATATCCAGAAAAGCTTGATCCAAATCTTCACTTTCACTTGGAAGTAAACTGCGCAAAATCGATTGCCAAAGCTGATCACACGATTGTGGATATTGAATACAGCCTACCCAGTCTGGGTTTGCTGTTGTTGAAGATCGTTATATTGGGCACTGGGAGAGGTTTGTGGAAAAGAACAGGATGCACTGTATGTAAATTGTTCTAGTTGATGCTGGCTGGGGAAAGAAAGGCCTGTTTTGGTGCTGCCAGATGAAGAGAGAGCAGTTCAGGTACACGCTTCAACCAGTCTTGATTGAAGATTGTGACACACAGAAAAGTATGCAGAGGTGCCAACCCTTACGGTTTCGCTGCATTTTCTTACGGCAGATTTAATATCTTACGTTCTTACGGTCACTTAATTTATCTTACGGTGACAAAAGTGACCAGATCGTCCGCTCGTGAAACTAACGTAAGGCCAAGCTCGCATTCTCTCCTCAGTGCTCTCTCGCATAGCGCAAGGCTAAACGCTTATTTCTCTCTCCACTGCACCCAACGATAGGCCTATCGTGCTCGATTTCTAGGTCAAAGCAGGTTTCTCTCTCCATCCCACTGCGCTATTTTTGAAACTGCATGGACCCACGATGGCTCAGTGGTAAGAACGATAGCCACAGTAACCAATCAAACGCGCTCTCTCATTTTCTCTGTCCAATTGGAAACGACAATGAGTAGGCCTAGCACCACGCTTTCTCTGTGGTAGGAAACATGGCGTCGAACGGAGAACCGCCAAAAAAGAAAGCAAAAACAGGAGCATATTCCCAGAAGTTTTGTGAGACCTACACGCAGAAGTATCCTTGTGTTGTGGCCTCCCAAGTTTCATCTCAACATGCACACTGTGTTCCTTGTGAGTTGGATTTTAAGATTTCTCATGGAGGACTCGATGACGTAAAGCGACATTGTGTATCTGTTCGACACATCGAGAAAAGTGGAGCGCTCAGCAAATCTACGAAGCTGACCGTTTTTTTTTCGTCATCCAAGTCTGAAGCAGAAACATCTTCACAGCAGGCTGTCACGCGCGCAGAGACTGTTCACTCACTTTCTAGTTGAGCACAACATACCGCTCAGTGCGTCGGATCATGCTGGTCCCCTGTTTCGTAAAATGTTCCCTGATAGCAAAATAGCGAAAGAGTATGGATGCGCACGGACGAAGACAACACAAATTGTCAAAGCATGCAGCAAGGCAAAGGTAAATGAACTAGCTGACCACATGAGATCGGGACCTTTCGTACTCAGCACAGACGGAAGTCAGGAGGGAGGGGATAAATGTTATCCTATTGTTGTTCGTTGCCTCAACAAACACAATCAGATCACAACAGAACTGCTGTGTAATCCTACATGCTCCGAGTCCAGCACAGGAGAAAACATTTTCAAAGTTTTGGATATGGAACTGAGCTCACTAGATATCAAGTGGGAAAACTGCATGGCCTTGGTCAGTGACAATGCTTATGTAATGACTGGAGACAAGAAAGGGGTCATTTCTTTCGTCCGGAAGAAACAACAGAATGTGTACTTAGCGGGCTGTGAGTGCCACCTACTCAGCCTGGCCTTGAAGAGGGGGATAAAGGCAGGAATGAAGTTCGACCTCAACGACACCATGCGCCAGTTGTACTGGTATGTGTCCAAGAGCAGTGGACGACAGCAGCGCCTGACACAGCTCCAGGAGAAGTTCGGAGTGCCCAAACATCAGCTGATTGCGCATGTCCCGACAAGGTGGCTCTCACTTGGTGCTGCCTTGTCGAGGGCTTTGAAACAATGGGAACCCATTAGCTTGTTTCTGAAAGAGGAGTGCAACCTGAAGAAATGTGCAAGTCAGAGCTCCCCAGCCATACTGTCTACTTTGAAAGACTTCTTCAGACGGAGAACTACAAAACTGTATGTTCTGTTCGCTTTAACAGTCATTCAAATGTTCGACAAAGTGAACAAGCAGCTTCAAACAGACCATGCAAGAATTCATCTCATCAAGAGAGACATTGAGCAGCTGTTCCGCAGATTGCTTGTTTGTTTTGTGAAGCCCTCTGCAGTGAGTCATGGACCTGTGATGGCAGTTGATTTCACTTCCAGTTACAACATCAAAGCTGAAGACCAGCTCTTCATTGGCAGTGAGGCCAGGGCACATCTGGAGGCAGGAATCGACCAGAAGGAAAAAGATATATTCTACAAGAATGTGAAATCTCTGTACAAAGCCATTTGTACTTACATTGTAGATAAGATCAATCCCTCCAACAACATCCTCTGGCAGCATGCTGAAGTGGCAGACGTAAAGAACAGGGACGTTGCCAGAATCTCGTCCTTGAATTTCTTCCTGGGCAAATTTCCTTGTTTGCTGCAGGATGGTCTCACCCGAGACACTGTGCACACGGAATTCCTTGACTATCAAGCAGAAGCTTCCATTCCTCCTGAAGTAATTCTGCAAGAAAATGCTGAGGAACAATGGCAGAGTATCTCCAAGATGACAGACCACAATGGGAGCAGCAAGTACAGCAACCTGGCCAGAGTCATGCAGGGAATTCTGCTCATCCCTATATCAAACTGTGCTTGTGAACGAATCTTCTCCCTGGTCAGAAAAAACAAAACAGACTTTAGGGGTACGATGAGCACGGACACCCTGGGAGCCCTCATGGTGCTGAAAGCTGGCAGTGCAGGACCATGCTTCGAGACACCATTGTCAGAAGGATTGTTGCGGACATGCAAGTCGGCGACAATGAAGTCCGTCTGATCCCATCCACAGCCTCTTCACACTGTACATATATGTAAATATTGGTAAGTCTCCCCATTTGTTTCGTTTTGCTATAGTTTTCTGTCCATATATTTCAATTAGTCTTGTCGAGCAGATAGCCATAGGATAGTTTCTTCCTGTATCTTACTGACGAATTCAAAATCTTACTGACAGATTTTTAGAATTGTACTGTCAAGTCTTGAAGGGGGCTGGCACCTCTGAGTATGTAAAGTTTTTAAAAATTAGTTTCCATTAACTGGTGCTCTCACTGACGCTCAGCAAAATGGTCCTCAACCGGATCTCAACGGACAATTGTCTCCCCCCCCCCGGAATCACAGGAGCGGAATCTTTTTTTTTTTTTCTTTATCACAAGAAAAATCAATTGCAAACCTTACATAAAACAAGTATCACTAACTGACACATTTACTCAAAAGAGTTCTTACTTAAAAGCCTGTTCAATTATTTTTCTTTTAAATAAACAATCCAAATGGGTATACATCTGGATATCCAGTGATAAAGAACCATTTTACAGATCTCAAATGCTACAGGACCATTCTCTACCCGACAGATTTCAGTTGCTGTGCTTTGCTAAACTGGTGCAAACACAGCGAAGTAATGAAAGTTAAACTGAAGAATACCAATTACTTTTTGTATTGAACAGTTCTGGGAACTCAATTGTTCAAGTGGAACCCTGTACTGACAAACGATCTTGAAGTGAAAAGGAAAGAACCTTTACAAGACTCTCTCTCAGAGCCCAAGGACTGCTATTAACTGCTACATCTCTTGTGAACAATACAGGCAAAATTCACTTAATTCTCACCATGAAATGGTAAATAGATATGTCAGAGGCACATTTCCGACACATTTACATTAATTCTAATTTTCTGATTTACATTTTGGGTTTCTGGTGCACACCCCACCTTATCCCGCTCCTTCCAACTGATGCAAAGGCGTATACCTCCCTCCCCCTCCCATCACTCATCTCTGCTGCAGGAGGTCAAATGAAGGTTTGCACTTCCCCTTTTCTTCACAACAGAATCAGATGAATTTACTGAAAGCTAAATGAGTTCACAAAGAGGTAATACATCTTCCCTGTACACACACACACATACGTATGTAATGTGCACAGAGTTCGGAATATCAATACCATGCAAAGTTGACCACACACATACACATTTGCACACACCAAGCTGGTTTGTTGTTGGTTTAATATTTTCTTTGAAATTCATTGTAGCAGTTGTGGATGCTGAACATCAAACTCTTTGCCCTCACGCACACCTACTACAGAAATTTCACTCCTCACAGAACCAACCGCTGATGGTATGAAAAGTAGTTTCTTTTCTCAACATTTGGACAAGACGCAAAAGACATGAGTAACAGCCACTTCCCATTACCTGCTGCACAAAGAGAAGGGTGGAACAAATCATTTCTGCAGGCATCAGAACTGTCGATAAAGCATAGAGGAAATTCACACACGCACAAAATCTTCAGAACAGGAAATTCACAAAAAACCTTAATAAGATAATAACCTCACCCATGACATAGAAAGTTATAGTACATAGTTTTTCAATGAAGGGGAGGGGAGGGGAGGAGAGGGGACTGGTTCTATATCTTGCCCAGCATTTGTGAGACAATGTACAATGTATGGCCTCTAAATACTGTCCCCCAATACTTGTTTCATTATCATTCTCCACTCCCCCTTAATGGCAAATGTGTATCTTGGACAACATGCATTTATTTTGTTGTAACTGAGATAAACTATAATTATTCACACAATTCTGATGCCTGCATTGTCACACATGCCTTTGTGTGCACTGACTATAACACACGCTCATGACGGCATAAAATGAATTGAGGTCCATTTTTTTGTGCACACACTGGCACAGCTACACTTGCACTCATAAGAAAACTAAAAAAAAATTTCTGCTGACATCTATACCACACACAAAATCTGAAGTTACCAAATACAGATGTATCGCTAAGGTTCAAAGTACACACACACACACACAAAAGCCCATGTAAACATCCCAGAAATGCACAAACAAATCTTGATTCCACCCATGTATAACATCGGGATCATCACTAACATAACAATAAAACCAAATAAATAAATATTCCAATTTAAACAAATAATGTCTACATAATCATACTGTTCAAAACAAGACATGCATACTTTGTTTTTGTTTACATATATTTCAGGTTTCTAAAAATCAGAAAAAACAACAACTAATAATTGGTAAGCCTTCAGCTGGCTCCAAAGTTTGGAACTGGTTCATTTCCGCTAAACTGCATTTTGAAAAGTTCAGTTATCTTGCTACTGAGTATAACAGAGTCCAGAAAGTAATTACGTGGAAATGTATGCATTTTTTTTTTTAAACAGTACATATATCGTACTGAATATTCAATTTAAAGTCACCAGAATACATGCATATACACTTAACAAAAAAAATATATCACCACACTAGCGCACACTTACACTTGGCACAAACTCAACAGTAACAGTAAAATCTGAACAAGTAGTGTCACCATACAGTATTCCACAAAACCTAATGTTCTGTTGAATTAGGGGAATAAACATTCTTTTCCTGCGCAAACTGCGCAAAAAAAAAACAAAGAGTTAAAGAACTTGAGACAATCACTTACTGAGTTATACTGAAGCATTTGCAAGACCTAATAAGAAATCAATACATTTTGACCAAACAGGATGGACTTATCACAAAATCAACAACAGTCAGAGGTTGTCAAAACATGCTTTTATACTGCATGCACACAGGAACACACACTTGGCTTCTGTCCTTTTCTGATCTTGCAATATTATTTAACAGATTCACCATGCCCAACATCCATCAATACAAAAGTGACAAGCACATCGACTACAGAGAGGTCACGCACGACAGTTGACACAACACACTGAATGTACACAACAGAGATACCCTGCAAAGGTATGACGCGCAAGTCCACAAAAGGCAAATGATGACCTTACATGGCCTATCAATGTTTTCTTCTGGCCGTCTCATCGTCTGTGCCATGTTAGTGGTATTCCTCCCTTGACACTCACTTCGCCTCCCCTACGCACAGCCACACCCGGCCTTGTCCTGCTGCATCTTCAGCAACATCAGTGGGAGCAACTGATGTCGGGGCATCATGAGACCAGCAAGCACAATGCCCTGCTGCCAGGCCAATTCAGTGGTGCCTGTCCTTACCCAGCAGGACACCACTTCTATGCTCATCATGATGTCGATCGTACTTGCATACCAAGACCAAAGGGCTGCAATGTAAGTATACCCCCAACCCTACCCCCTTCCGTCCCCCTACTGCTGAAGGCAATGTCCCATCTCGTTTTTCTGCAATCTGAGCTAGTTTGGAAAATTCTGTCCACCACATCATCCCTATTTCATCTGATATAATCCACACTAGTGTTCTACTGGAAATGAAGAATTGAGAAACGGACTTACCCAATGTGCTGAGCCTGCTGCAGAAATTCATAGGGAACTCTGCTCAATGACACCCGGAGATATGGGCCTAGTACATGAATATCACACACCTTCCTGAATGTATAACGAACACGCCCTGGAAACATGACCAGTGATACGAAGTGTCAGAAGCGCACTGTCTGACACAGCATTTACCCCCAAACGATTTTCATGTGCAGGGGAAGCTCCTCAAGACATGGGGCCCAATATAAAAGTACACCGAGCAGCTGTCTGTCACTGCCATACAACTGGCAACAATTATCAGACCAAACTGCATACTGAAAAGACCTATTGACACTGGTGTGCTAAACACTGCTGAAAATCTGGATGTACAGATTATTCTTTTCATCTGTTATAACCATCAACCCATCACTGTCCATCACTTTCAGAACAAGCAACTCCATCCCAAATGAACAGAGTTAGCCTTCTCTGTGGCCACAGTCTTCTTCCTGCTCGATGACAGCAATCATAATATCCATTATTCTACCACCTTTAGGGATGGTTTAAAGTGCTCACAAACAGATCCATACACTGCATTCTGGAGACCCTTGACGCAGACATTTTTTTTTCCAAATCAGCACTCATGTTTCATCGTTAAGAATATAGAGTACATAAAATCTAACAACACTTGGTCACTTCCACAAGGCTTGGGGTCTATAAATACCCAGATTTTACTGAAACTTGTTTGTGATCCAAATATACCAAAAGGTTTTGGCAATTTTTGTTTTCTTGTTTGTTCGTTTGTTTCCACAGTGGCAGACTCGAGCCCACAGAACAGATTGACAATGTCAGGTTCAGTCAAAACAGTGCTGAAGTGTCAACAGAACAACACACGAGAACTGGAAACACTCCAAATTACTGCCTGCTGACTGCTACCTTCTCATGGACATGCGTCCACTAACAGTTACAGGTGAAGCAACAGCAGGGAGTTGGCCCTCACAGTCATCTGGGCTGTAAACAATGTTCATGAGAGAACACGGAAGCATGAGCACTTGAGTATAGGTCCGGCTTCCACACACTCACAGAACTACAGAATGCTGAATAATCCTTTTATTTCACCACCACCTATGTAACACACACCACCTCTGCAAATGAAATACACTTGACAAACACCATTAGACAAAAAAAAACAATGACAAAAAAATCTTTCTATTTCCAAATCAACCAATATGATGCAGCTTACAAGAACGGTTTGACTTAGTTAAAGCTTCAGGTGAAAAAAAAATCAAAACAATACAGAGCATAAATGCATTTCAACTTTCTTTTCTCCAAAGAAAATTTACTCATTATTTTAATACAACTACTATTAAAATGTTTCTATGTGCTCTGTACATTGCTGTACAATAAATCATCACAATATCAGCCAACATCATATTTAGTTGCTTTTGAGGCTTTAACAGAACATTCCTACTTCTGTATTGCAAAACGTCAACTGGGATGCATGTGACTGGATGACAAGTCAAAAGAGTTCAGACACAAATCATTCACACTATACACACATATGCACTCAAACACGCACTACCACTCCATTTCACAATGTTGTTGTTTCACCCTTCAAGCAGTTGTGTTCTTTTTACATACACAGTGGTTAATTCTCTCACTCCCTGTACATTAATGATGCACACTGATATAACATTAACAGCTTAATCCACTGGAGAGTGTACTCACAATATCAGGGCTGATTTTAAGTAAATAAACTTTTTCCTTAAAGGAAGAACAACTGGTGCTACAGATGGGTAAGAAGAAAATGTCACGTGTTCACTGAAAGATAAGACTTCTGTTAAATACCACAGATTGTATACGTCAAATTCAGGAACATCTAGTACAGCAGTAGTTCCTCCTGCTTTTCCTTACATTTCTTTTGAAGCAAGTAAAATGAAAAAAAAAAAAAATCAATATCAAGCTTTCAAAAAATAAAGGAACATGAGAACCTTGAGTTGAAATGGAAGAACAAATGCAACACACCCCCTCTAGCTCGCCAGTGTATCACTACACCTTCACAATACCATTTCATAAAAAAAACAAACAAAACCGTGTATTGATACACTTCATTCTTGACACGCAAGTCAATCAACATCCATTCCAAATGATTTAGCTGAGAGCATCAACCCTTCCAGTACAGAGATGGTGATAGAGATGGGGGTGTGTGTGTGTGAGGGGGAGGGGAGGGGGTGCCCCTTTTGATCAGTACACTTAAAACCACCTATCTGTTTCTTCTTTTTTTCTTTTCAATTTACGGCTATAATTTTCACAGCCCACTAAGGGGTATAACTCTGTTGTCACTCATTTCAGCTCCCTCTACATAGCAAACCAGCCTAGTCCTATCGTAGCATCAGCAACGGCAATTTGCAGAACACAACTGAGTAGATCAGGTCGACATGAAGCCATCCACTATTCCATGAGGTGAAGAGACCAGTCCCCTGCTGTTCCCCACAAGAGGTCTTACACATGGAACGCCGAACTAAGCTCTGCAGACAACCTGTGACATGTACCTTAACACCTCTGAACCATAGGGATCACATTTCACTGTATTTGTCAAGCAGACTGACAAATTTTGCATCAGTCTGACACATATCATCCGTGTGACCATGTAAATCAAGAAATGCTATTACACTTTGCCACACATCTCCTCTGCTGCCATGTCAACCAATAAATCCCTGTTCTGTTATTTCCCCTTCTGTTGCCATGTCGACTAACGAGTCACTTTTCTGTGCAATTTTCTCTCTGTTCCCATACACATCGACAGATCCTGTTCTCACTTTATCCAAATCTCTCCTCCATAAGTAAATACAAAAACTGTTGCACTTGTATTGATCACACTGATTATGCTAGGAAACAGATAGGTAAACTTTAATCCATTTTGCAGGTAAACTTTAATCCATTTTGCTATGCTATACCCTTTTCTTTTGTAATTCATTCTGCAACGTAAATTGACAAAGCCTATATATAACTGCTTCCACACAATTTCTTTTCTTTCTTTTAACGCTCGTTACATCAATCACCACATCCTGTCCTGTTAGTCTCTTTTGCACCCCTCTGCCACGAAATCTAACAATCTCTGGTCCATGAGTGATCTCTGCTGCTACGCCAAACAAATCCTGCTTCCAGGTCCACTTTTTGAAAATACTACCGTCGCCCACCCCTCCCTCTCCTTCCCCCTACAATGTGCAATGCAGCAAACCACAAATATAGCAACCTTCTTCCCATACGAACACACACACACACGCACAAACTCACTCACAAAGATCACTGCACAGGCAAGAGCCCTGAAACTGGAAGAAAGAGTACATATGCCGTCTTAGCCACAAGAAAGCTGTTCACGGAACAATGTTTGTAGAGACAACTGTAAATACTGACAAGCACTGTTTTAGGCTGGAGTGGAAGATGGAGATAGAGAGATGGGGTTGGGGGTAGAGAGGGGCAGTGAGGTGGAGAGGGGACCTTCCTCTCTCCACTCCTTTTTCACTGTATTGGCCAGTACCAGTGACTGACAAGATAAAATGGTACACACGATACGCTTCCAAAGAAAACCAACCAAATTAGTATTGTCATAATACAGTGTTATCGCAGAAACAACAGCACCCATCACCTTTGTCCATGTTGAACACCCTGGCAACCATTCCACATGTGCATCACATGTCCGCAGTATGGCCACTGTACGTGACTTAACATGCTGACTTAACATGCACCACCACCTCTGTGAAAACAGATTTCTGATGTGTTCAGGAACAATCAAACAGGAAGATGACTGACCTGTTCAGGGACAATCAAGCATGAAGATGACTGACCATTCATGGAGCAAATCAACACACAGCCATCCACAGCCAGAATCATGCCCACACAGGGACCAGTCCTACATGTGATCTCCAACAGAACAACACCAGCCATGTAATCTAAGAAAGTGGGAGAAAAAAATTATGGGAATGAACAAGATTTATGAGCCAATGATGAAATCAAAACATTCCACAACACAATTATAAAAATTCAACTTTATTTAACAAACGAACGAAGAAAGAAGATGGAACATGCACCCAACCCACGAAAGAAAACTGCTTCAATGTATTCCAAATCTGGTTCTCTGCACAACCAAAAATGGGGGAAAAAAAAAAGCAGCAGAAATACATCTCTGAAGGTCAAGAGGACCTGTGGAGTGACAGACCGCAAAGTCCGCCAGCAGAACAACACAGGAGATAAAGTCAGAGGATGCATTTAAGCAAAGATGTTGGGAGGAAGCGAGAACAGTAAACCCTACAGTATGAAGGAACCCCACCCTTCAACCCACCAACACCATCCCTTGCAAAAGAACACTGGAAGAAAACTAGGGAACGCAGTGCTGAAAGCCCTGTAGAAAGCGTTGATGAATGTCAAGGAATTCACACACAAAAGCAACAACACCAAGAAACAATGAACAGAGGTCTGGTGAAAACCCCCTCCTGCTGTTCTCTCCCAGTCTAGATTACACAGAGAACAAGAAAAAGCAGGCAACATGTCACCCATTGAGACAGAGACTTCCACACAATGCTGGTGCAACAATCTCTGTGCTACATTTAGCCTTCAACAGAAACCATCCTGTTTCAAGTACTGAAGCAGAAATTGATGATGTCAACAAATTCATCCAAGTACATCCAGAAAGCAAGCTGAAGTAGAATGAGGCAGCCATTCCATTTGTGAGTCCCATCCACCCCAGATGTTTCCACCGATTCTGTCAAAAAGATCACAACTATGCACACTCTGTTCCTCACACAGAACATCAGCTCTTTTGTTACATGCACTAGTGATTGATGGAAAAGCACAATTTCACTCTAAAATGGATATCCATAATGAGAACATGAGCAGATGTAAAGAGCTATCATTCACGGACAAATGAACTAAAACTGACATTCCACTGACTTTAAGGTATCTTTGCAGCAAAAAACAAACAGTGCTGGGGAAACTGTGATATTCTTCCAGGATTCTGCGGTCTGGCTCTCAGCAATAAGTCATCCAGGTTACCTTTTAAACCTCTCACTTACCGACTACTACTTGTGTTAACGTCAATTGCTCTAATTTTCTCATGCACAACAAAAACCTGCAGAACATGCAAAGGGAATTGACAGGACCTCTCTGGGAAGATCACAATTCAGTCAGAGGTGCCAGGGGCTTTACCTCAATCTAATATACCCAAACCACCATTTCTCACATGCACCAAGCAATCACTTTCTAAATGAAGAAAAAAAAAAGGGGGTAAATCTTTATCATTCTGGTCATGCTCAAACACCGAACTTCTCAAACACTCGGCCAAAAGCCTGGTTGTTTTTTTCCCTGTTGCAATCAGTTTCAAAATGGTTAATCATCACTTATCTGTTCTGTGCCACCTCTACCCCACTCAACAAATGTAGCCTAAAGCATTCAGGACCCTAATAGCGTTACCACTTTTTCTTGTGCTCATCCATGCTGACACCGCCAGGCCCATAGGCCACCACCAGCAAGAGGCCCCCAATAACCGACAGGGTCTGGAAAAAGTCATACTTCAGGAAGTCTCTCATTGGGCGGTAGTCAGGGATGTTCCACCAGGCATTGAAGTAGAAGTTGAGGCCTGTCAGCCACAGCACCAGCACCAGAGCTGACAGCTTGGTCTTGTAGCCAATGGCAATGAGGATGATGAGGGCCGTGCCCACCAGGTTGAGCAGGATCTGGATCAGGTTGGCCTCGAAGCGCAGCAGGGTCAGGAACATGAGCACCAGCAGGATGCGGCCACTCAGCTGCATGTACTGCTTGGGGTTGTTGTCACCCATGGAAGGCAGGCCTGCAAACAGGCTCTTGCCCTCCGCCTTGTTCTCTGCCAACAGCAGCAACACTCCACCAGACAGAGCCAGATTCCGCATCAGGAACTTCAGGTCCCACAGGATACTGTAGGCCACCGTCTGAAACCACAGGCACTTAACAATTGACAACAGTCTCCTCCTCCCACCTTTTTTCTTTCTGTTTTTAATCTTCCATTCATTAACTTCAGTCAACTTTAAGGCAAAACACTCTCATATTTCAAAATATAATGATTGTATCATGTGACATACAACAACAGTCACCATAATCATCATCATCATCATCTTCATTCACCTGCAAGGCGATGATGCCGAAGAGGATCCCACAGGCGATGGTCACCTTCTGACGGCTGAGCACCATGCCGCAGCCCACCAGCTGCCCCAGCAGGTTGATCAGCACAAAGATGCTGGCCAGGAAGTAGCCGCAGCCCCAAGTGGCATTCATGTAGTCGCGCTGCTCATTCCATTGTGTGTACATGCGGATGCCATCTTCGAAGAAGGTGCTGATCAGACAGAAACGGGCCAGGTGGGGCAGGACATGCTTGGAGTGCCGCAGAACCTGATCACAACAGGAAGTCTTGAATGAGGCAAGCAGCATTCGAAACATCGGGTGCAAAGAACAAACCAAGCCTGTTTCATACAAACCCTTCACCTGACCGTTAGGAACGCACAAAGCACCAACAGAATAACTGATCATCAGTACCTCTCCCAAGGATCATGTTTTCATCCACATCCTTCTATACGCTGCATCTGTTTGCCTGTTAGCAAGTTCGAGCAAAACTACCAGTATAACTCAAATTTGGTGGAGAGATGGAATGTGACCAAGACCCAACCCATTAACTTGCGATGCAGTAGGTCACAATTAAGCGCTAGATCCAGAAGCAGTTCAGCATGATCATTAGAAATGTTTTCACTGAATTAGTCAATATGAAAACTGTGGTTCTGTCTATAAACATATTTGCATGGAATGCTAGACCTCCCTGGTGATATAAAACATCAACATATTCCCATTTTCCCACACCTTATTACAAACAAAATAACAACAACAAAGGGAATTAACTCAATCAACACCTAAAATTACTTCCCACAGCAAAAAGAGAGATCAAGAGATCTATTTGAAGCTGATGGAAACCTGTACTGTTCTGGATACTCTTCTACTTTATTATATTATAATGCGTCTTTAGTTGTTGCTCTGTGCAAAATGTTAAGTGAAACAGTGAACAGGCCTGGGATTTCCTTCTTGGAAGAGCTTTCTTATTCGTTCTTGGGTGCTTTGCAATTTTGCAACTACATGATCTGGTTAAAAGGTGGCAATAGTTACCTGCCTGTTGTAGTCTAGGGTAGCAAATCTTAATGTCCTTGTTCATTATTTATACACTTGATCACAACAAAAAACACCAGTTCTCTGCCAAATTTTCGTCTTTACTTGACTTCATCAAGACTGTCACCTTGGAACACCTAGTAGTCCTCCTTTGACGTTTATCGTGTCATACGTCATCGTCTATACGTATTTATTGGTCTCTCGCTTATGTTCATTATTTACATAGCAAAATTAAAACAAGAGGATGTTATTGTTTTAAACTGGTGGGGATAGGACAGGATTTTTTGGGGAGATGGGGTACACACCATTCTGACTTAGCAAACAGCTGATTAAAAACAGCTTTTAACACATCCATGATTTACTATGTGATATGCAGTTTCAGTTAGTAGGTCAGCATTCCACACTGCCTGGCTAAATGCACACTCAAGGTAGAAGTCCTATAAGACAGAACACTTCTGTTTGATCCAGAGAACACTTTCGATGAACAGACTTACAGACAGACGAATAAGTTCTGTTTCTACAGTCATTCAAGTTTGCTTTCTATCCGTGTATCTTGGTGAACTACTTTGGGAAAAAAAATGTTTAACAAAAACTGCACAATGAAGACGCAAACAAGCAAGTTTCCTTTTTTTCCAACGTTTCGGCTCTGGGCCTTCCTCAGGGACTTCTTTATTAGGTACTACTGGAAAATCAAACAATCCTTAACTCTGTCTTTCTTTGATTACTATTCAGTGAATTGCAGATGGCTGGCACAGGCCCCCAAAAAGAGAACAAATCGAAATTTGACAAGTTAACGAAAGTGATCAGTGTTGAACACTGCACCCATATTGACTCCATAACCGATCTCACCTCCCCCCAACCCCCGATACTCACACAACACCCACACTGAGAAACAAACTCACATCCGAAAATACACCTCCCAACACACTCACACACACAAACATGCACACACTCACTCACACTCACACACACACCACACACCCGCACACACACATGCACTCAATACTGCAGAGAGAAACGAGAGAGACAGAAAGAGAGAGAGGGAGGGAGGAGAGAGGAAGATAAGATAAGATAATGTTGCTTATAGCCCAGCCGACCGCAAGGGGCCACATCAGGGCCGTCACCACGTTAAAATCAACTCACAAGTCATTCATTCACACAATTCTTTAAAATACATCGAAAAACCATCCGAAAGTTTGTTAAAAATCTTTCCACTGTAAAAACTCAGATCCCATGAAAAATGTTAATCTCTTTCAAGAACTCAAAGATGGCATCAGGTGGGACATCTCTGAACAAGGTTTTCATGGAATCTGCCGTAAAATGTTTGTGTCTCACATCGTGCAAGTCCCAACACTCTAAAAGAATATGTTTCATTGTGAGTGGCACATGACATGGAATGCACCACGGAGCTTCTTCACTCTTTAAAAGGTACGAATGGGTAAAATACGAATGGCCGGTGTGCAGCCGGCACAGAACTGTTTCTTCTTTACGACCACCAGACGCAGATGGGAGGAACTCCTTAAGGTTTGGACGGATCTGAAAGAGTTTGTTATCCGTCTGTGTATTCCAATCCTCCTGCCAGAGGTCTCTCACATAATCGTTAATTTTGGGTTTCAGATCTGAGCAGGGGATATATATGTTGGACAGTTTCTCTCTTGTGGCATTCTTGGCTAAACGATCAACCATTTCGTTCCCTCCAATGCCAACATGACCAGGAATCCAAGCCAAAATAATGTTGTAACCATCCGCTTTCAACTTGGTCAAAAGTTCAAAAAAGTGTAAAAGTTCTGGGTGCTGAAGGTTGCGGCCAGCTATGGCCTCCAACGCTGACAGTGAATCTGACAAAACCAGAAAGTCCCTCTTCTTAGATTGTGAGATTATC
Organism: Conus canariensis; assembly: GCA_033310375.1. Classification (NCBI taxonomy): domain Eukaryota; kingdom Metazoa; phylum Mollusca; class Gastropoda; order Neogastropoda; family Conidae; genus Conus; species Conus canariensis. The sequence goes on from CM065735.1 coordinate 36,296,699, forward strand.
TTCAATGCCAGAACCAGAGCAGTAAGTTCAGCGGAATAGACAGAAGCATCTGGAGGTATATGTTCTAACAGTATCTGAGAAGGAGCCCCAGGGCAGTAGGCTGCACAGGCCACTCCATCCTCAGACTTGGAACCGTCAGTGAAAATTTTCTGACAAGATGGAAATTTTGAACAGAGGTCAGAATACAATGCCTTGTATGCCAGAGAGCTGGTAGACTCTTTACGAAAAGCTGCAAGATCAAAACAAATCTCTGGTGCGAAAAAGGTCCACGGAGGCTCATCTGGAAACTTGGAAAAATCGGACACAACTCCTAAGTCCAGACCTGCATTCCACACGTGAGGCTGCATACGAAGACCAAACGGCGGAATACAGTTAGGGTTGTTTTCAAATTTACTTTGGAACGGAGGGTCAAAAACACAGTCATAGGCAGGGTTTTCTGGTTCCGAGAACAGTCTGATATAATAATTCAGAGACAGTTTCAGCCTGCGGTTGGACAGTGAGGGTTCACCTGCCTCTGCATACAGGCTGTACACAGGGGTGGTGCGGAATGCTCCAAGACAGAGACGAAGCCCTTGATGGTGGATAGGGTCCAAGAGTTTTAGGTAAGACGGTCTTGCAGAGCCGTACACAGCACAACCATAGTCCAGTTTGGAACGGACCAAGGCTCTGTAGAGGTGCAGCAAAGTTTTCTTATCAGCGCCCCAGTCAGTGTGTGCTACAACCCGCAGAATATTCAAAGCTTTCTGGCAAGAAGTTCTGAGGTTTTTAATGTGGCTGAGAAAGTTGAGTTTCTGGTCAAAAATAACTCCTAAAAATTTGGCCTCTTTGACAGCTGGAATGGGAGATTTCCCTATTTGAATTACAGGATATGGAAAAAACTGACGGAAATTATGGAAGTGAATGCACTGTGTCATTGTAGGAGAAAAAGCGAAGCCATTTTCATCCGCCCACTGATGAATTTTATCTACACAAAGCTGGAGCCTGCGCTGGACACTCGGGTACAGGCTTCCAGTTGCGTAAACAGCAAAATCATCCACAAACAATGAGCAGTCTGAACCCTGTTGAACAGATTTAACAATGTTGTTGATCTTGATGCTAAAGAGGGCAGGAGACAGTATGCTTCCTTGCGGAACACCCAACTCCTGCTCATGAACATCAGAGAGAGTGGTGCCAACCCGGACCTGAAACTGTCGTTCTGCCAAAAAATTTTGAATGAAAAGTGGAAGATGACCCCGAAAACCAAGATCATGGAGATCATGAAAAAAGAGAGGAAAATACCGTTTTCAATAACATGTCGCAGATTCAATTATATATATATATATATATATATATATATAATATATATATATATATATATATATATATATATATATATATATATATATATATATATATATTCTGTTAATAGGACAAGGAGTAATAGAAATGTAAGAGAAGTACACAATATAATTAAAAAAAAATGTATTAGAGAGAGAGAGACAGACAGACAGAGAGCGAAAGAGAGACTGAGAAAGAGAAAACAAATCATTTTCCTTAACTCAAACGGTGTTGTGCCAAAACAGCACAGCCACAATCATCCTACTTTATTTTATGACTGCAACTCATATGATGACTTCATTCAGGCCTGCTAGACAAGTTTGTTTACAACACCTGGTGTTCTTTAAGTTTCTTGGTGGAAGACTCAAACCTTGCGCTTGCAGAAGGAAAATGCAAAGGCAGGTACTTGTTACAATCGTATTAACCGTCAAAATGCGTGATTCAGTTAAAACTATCTGTAGCTGTGCTCAACAAATAGAGACTGATAAATGCTGTCCACAAAGTAAGACTAAGATAATACACCAATCACATATTACAGCAAGTCCAGAGTTTTATTTTTGCCTGTTACAAAGCAGACCTGTACCTCTCCTTTAAAGGTGCTGGGTTTTGTTTGTTTGTTTGTGTGTGTGTGTGTGTGTGTGTGTTTTAATTTGCAGATCATATGTGTGTATAATAAACAAAGCTGTTTTTTTTCTGCAGTAGTCTCGCAATGGATCTTACAAAAATCAGATATGATATAATACATCATCAGACTTTGTCATGCTTGGTTATCAGACAGTGTGTTTGGCTGTTCTGATGGTTTTAGCCCAGAGAGACTTGCAAAATCAGAGGCGAGAACAGCTGTTTTATTTCAAGAGAAGCAGTGCACCAGCTGTGTAACCAGCTAAATCTGTTACTTACTCTCACCAGTTTTAACGCAGTTTTATTTCTGTGAACCACTGAGTAGATAGCAGAACTTTGTCTCAATATTATTTAAAAATTTTTCTCTTTATGTTTCTGGTTGTGAATAACAGAGTTGTACCTTCACTTTGCTGATTCTGTTTATGCCAACAGAATTTGTGTGTGTGTGTCTATCCTGTTTGAAGCATATACATATAATTAATTCATGCACATGTATTTGCATTATGAATAATGTGTCACTGCTAAAAGAATAATTAAAGCATTAAGTTCACACACACACAAGCAATGAAGCATACATATGCATAATCTTGCTTATTGAAACACGCACACATATACACCGATACACTTTTCCCTCCCTCTCTCTATCTGCCCCCAACCTTCCCCCTCATGTGCAAGAGTGCACGCGCGCGCGCACACACACACACACACATATTCAGAGAGTCATATGGGAGTATTATTATACATCAATTTGAAATTGTTTATGCACATGGATGTCTGATAAGGTGCATGCCTATGTGTGTGAACACGCACCAGACATACTTGCTAATTTGTACAGGACTTCAGATTTGTGTCATCTGCCCTGCCAATGCTATGCCTGCCTTCTCCCCACCGCCTGTTGCCTGACTGCATTTTCTCCGCCCACATCTCTGACATTCAGTTGTCTATCTTGATCACCTGAGTTCTGAATTTCTAAAGGTTATCTCGCGCATACACACACACACACAAACACACACACTCACTCACTCTCTCTCTCTCTCTCATACACAAAACACGCACACACACACACACACACACACATGGTGTTGCCTCTCATGCTGTGAACAGCACGAACTGTGACAGCATGATAGAGAGTGACTTAAAAGAATAAGAAAATAAACGGTACTCTAGATTGACGGCTGGTCAGAAAATGGGTCAGCAGGCAGTGGAGGGAGACTAGTTCAGTAGTTATCAGGGGACAGGGCTCATTTTGACTCAGCCGGCCTTCAGACAAAGTAATCTCACTCACAGCGTGTCTTTGTCATGTGTGTGTTTGGAAACCGATGGTTTGTCTAATAAATTGTACATTGTGATATTGAATGCTGTCACAGTTTCTGCTTTTAAGCAAGTGTGGAATGTTACATGTTTGCAGCTTAAAGACACACCCTGCATGCACAGTTATTATACTCTCAACACATAACAAATTTAGTCCCTTTTCAAAAGCCGCTCATATACTTTGCTCTGTTTTTTTTTTCACCTTCTGTTGAAAACCAGCCTGTGCAAAGAAAGAGAAAGGCAGGGGGGGGGGTGACAGGAGGAGGGGGGTGGGGGCGCGGGAGGATAGGGTCAAGGAAGAACGGAAAAAAACAAGTCTCCCATGACTTATCACACAGGCACAACGAACTTGCTCTCTCACATGTTGGATTCACTGAGACAAGGCTAGTGGATTCATCAGCCGATGTATGTACAGAATGCCAAAGTCTATGTACAGTGTACCCGAGAACCTAGCTTTGTGCGTGTGCCTGCACTCTGCTCCCATTACAGAGAAAGTGCTGACACATACATGAAGTCTGCCTACATTCACTCCACTTGCTCCTTGTTCTTCAAACAGTTCAAACGTATGGAGTTTCTATGGCATGGGAATTTTCAGTTCACCACCTGGGTGACTGAAACCATTAGCTGACTTTGCCTGATATTATTATTATTATACTTTTCTTAATACAAAAGACACTATTTTTCATCTGTTTGTGAACAAAAACTCTGAGATCATAGGAAAATCACCTCCCATATATTGGATTTCAAGGGCTCACACTTAAGATCCGGCAGCAATCGATTTCAGCTCTAAAACAGTACATTACTTTAGGTGTGTGTATGTGCGCGTGTGTTGTTTTTCCTGGCTTTTTTTCCCTTCCTTTTCATCGACCTTTATAGAGTTTGATTGCATAGAGAGGTTAACCATCCCTCTCAAAGCTATTGGCTGAAACTTTCCTTCAACTATTGTCTGAATCTTTTTTCAGAACCCCTAAACCCTACTTATGACTATATTTTTTACCTGAAATTTCTTAAGAAATTTGAAGACAAATGAGATCTCTTGCGCTTTTGGAAATCTGTAGTGTTCACTGTCTGAACAATGCAGACAGCCTTGGAGTGGTATGTGATTCATCCCAATATCCTGATGACCCACCATAGACTTTCCAGATACCACAGATCCATTTTCATCTGGGTTCTTATTGCACAGACCAGCTCTCTGGTGTACAAGACATTTTTCATGAACTTTCTTCTAAACTTCCATCCTTTTTAACAGAATACTGACTGATGATTCCAAACCTGAAAAAGAAGTTGCTTCTGCTGTGTAAATGCTCTACAGCTCCCTCTCAGAAATGTTCTACATTCCCTCAGACCGCTCCATCCACACTTCTGAGATCACAGCATTAGTCCTGGCACTAATCAAAACATAAAACTTTCCTCATTTTCTCTGATTCCTTTTCCACTTAGGGGGCCATTGCTGGCCATAACCTCCAGTGCCCTCAACTTACACATTTTTTAATTATTGTACATCTTCTCTGAAACATGATGATTACAACTTAGTTTTTTTCTTGGTTCCCAGCATGTCAGCATTCAAGGCAACAAGATGGCTGACCAGCTCGCCATGAATCCTACCACTAAAGAGTCGTGCAGATTCTCAATAGCGCAAACTGATCTCAAACCTAAAGCTCAGACTTAAGTTGAAGATCTCTGGCAAGAGGACTGGAACAAGTAGACTCATAACAAACTCTTTTGAATCCATCCAAATCATAAACAGTTTTTATTACACCCTTTCATGTCTCTTACAAGCTCAAATGCACCTTGTTTATTCCATGTAATGTACCACTTATTGTAAAACAAGTTCCAATAAAATGTTAGGACTTACATGATGTCAAACTTAAACACTAACAAGATGCAAAGCATATTTAAAAACATACTCCCAGTTTATCTTGAATACGCGTGTACATGTTCTTTCTGAAATATTCCATAAAGAAGAAAAACCGTTTTGGGCCGTTACAGCCGTTAATAACGCCTATTCTGGTAAAATAAAACATCAGGCATCATCTGTGACGCATAAAGAACATACCTACAAATTTTCAGAAAGATTGGCCCAGAAGCTTTGTCTGGAGCGAGTGGAAGAGGAACACGTTTTGACCACAGACAGACAGACAGACACACAGACAGCATTTCTTCATTCCCACTGTAAAGTACTCCCTGTTCTAAGAACTAGGAGTACAAAAAGCAGACTCCATGAAAATGATTGTTCAGAGACATCCCACCTGATATGATGTTCTAGTTCCTGAATGAAACATTTTTCATCTAACCTAGGATTCTACAGTAAGAAAATTTTAAAGCAACTTCACATGGTTTTCAGAAAATTTGTTTTAATGACTTTTGTGAATATGAATTTTTGATTTTTAAATCTGTGTACATAGTGACACTGTGACAAGATGACAGCCCTGATAGGGTTCTTTACAGTCAACTGGGCTATATACAAAACATGAATATGACCACTCCGAAATGCTTAGGATTGGCAAAAAAAAAAAAAAAAGGGTCAGTTGGTTTGTCTGAACCAGAACTATGATGTGTGTGTATATATATATATATATATATATATATATATATATATTTTTTTTTTTTTTTTCTTCTTCTTTTTGCTTAGTCATATTTTAAGCCATAAATATCATGCAATAATATGTCCACCAATGGCAGCTATCTTAACATCCATGCATTTCCTTCTCAGATCACTCTAAAAGCTTGCAGTCACTCACACACACACACACACACACACACACACCACACACACACACACAAACCCTTCTCATCCTAAATTCATTATCTTCAGCAACTTCTTCTGAATATATCTGTGCAAAATCATGCAGGGCTTTGGCTAACTAACTCAATGACTAAACTAGATGACAAATGACGGCTAGATAACAAATGACGGCTTAGATGATCATGCTGTAGTATTAGTGCAAACATTAATCTTACATACATAGCCCTGAGTATCTTTTTCTTAAAATGATCTCTGCCTGCAGCTGCCAACATTTGGTAGCGCTTGCTTGTTTCTAAACACATTTTTTTTTTAACCCAGTTTCTTGGTATCATATAAACAGTAGAAATTCAGTAGCAATACCCCCAAAATGATGGCACAATTCCGGTGCTGGTAAAATTTCTCTACAGTCATTCGTGGCTAATTTTAACATGATTACAGTGCAAATTCACCACTCACACGCACAGGAGAGAGAGAGAGAGAGAGAGAGAGAGAGAGAGAGAGAGAGAGAGAGAGAGAGAGAATTTTCAAACTCACTGAGATGAGAGACACACAAAACTGAGAATGATAAAAGTTAGGAAAGGAAGGATGTTGAGGAACGGCGGGGGTAGGTATCTATAGACTATCATGAGAGAATGGGTGAACTACGTGAAAAGGAAAAAAGACCTGGTGTACGTTTCATTATCATTAAAAACTGGCAGCCTTCAAAGTACTTTTCACTCAACATGCACATACTGACATGTCACAATCTGTACACTGATACTAGAACATGCTGAAGTGTAACCGAAGAACTGTCGTGTAGCTTTAACTTCTGTCAGCGACAGCTCAGAAATAACTGATGAACACCGACACCGCAGACAGTTGTATTTACAACTGAACACCAACCAAAATATCCATATGAAACTGACACCATTTCTCTAATTACCTGATCTGCGACATCTTCTGCTCTGTCCATTAACTCGTTTTGCTTCGGCATTTTGAAGAATTAGCCGTAAACGCTACCGGCAAATTCAGCCACGTACTTGTCTGCAAAATTCTGACGGAAGTTCCGGAAGTAAAGAAATATAACAGCCGATCAATAAAAAATCGACGGCTGAAGGAATAAGTGTTGTTAGAAGGACTACAAGAATGGCAAATGTGCACTCACAATGTAAAATCGGATTATTTGTTGTATATTCCATTTATAGGAACAATATTTATGTAGACTGCACTATTTAGAGGCATGAAATACAATTCATTGCAATATTATGTCGGGGGTGTGCTCAGTAAACTGCACCGCTGCCACGTACACAAGAACCCTCTCGGAATGGCCTACTAGGGAATCGGCAATTTCCGGAAGAATCCGAAAATGAACATGGCGGCGCCCATGGACTTGAATTCAGTGAGAAAAAGTCTAACTGAAGAGCTTGGCGAATCGTCAGCCATGTAAGTTTTATGCCTTCTTTACTTGTTTAATGTTTAGCCATTAAGTGCAGTGCAAAACCTCCTTGCAGTGATGCATTGTCAATGTTTACAAACAAACGCAACGAACTTGAGGCCGTGTGTGATCAAGCTACACAACCCAGCGATCATAGGGATAGTGGAAGTGAAGCCTAAGAACAGCAGATACAACCTACAGGACTGTGAAATAGCCACACCAGGGTACGAAACTTTCCACAATCTCAACAAGGGAGGAAGGGGAATATGTCTTCACATTTGGAACGAACTCAGACCCTCAGAAATCCAAATCAACACAGACTTCGAGGAATGCATATTCGCCAACTGCAACCAAGACCACAGGGAAGCCCACACCATTGGACTAATATATCGTAGCCCAAGCAGTACAAAGGAGAACAACGGCAAACTGAATGAGGCAATGCTGGTATCAGTAGGCATCAACACGTCACACCTTCTCATCATGGGAGACTTAAGTTACCCACAAATTGATTGGACAAAAGGAAACAGTACAACCACAGAAGACCATGCAGCAGCTAAATTCCTGAAAGCAACCAAGGATGCCTTCCTAATACAACACCAACTGATGCCCACCAGACACAGAGAGGGACAGCGACCGACCCTGGATGATTTAGTTTTCACCAACAGAGAAGATATCATAGGCATTGAAGAAGCAGGAACTCTCGGAAAGAGTGACCATGCCTCCCTACTGGTCAGCCTCGCCCTTGCACAACCCCAGGCACCGCAACAGCAACGCTACAACTACAACAGGGCAGACTACACAGGAATGCGATCACACCTCAAAGATGTCAACTGGGAGGAAAAACTTAAGGACATGAATGTCGAAGAGGCATGGCAATGCTTCGTGGCAGAGATCGACGAAGCCACGAGACGATACGTGCCTAAATCAAAAGCTGCGTCAGGAGACAGGAAAAAGTGGTTGGATGGAGGAACACTCGCCTTGGTGCGAAAAAGCATAAAATGTACAGACGGTGGATATCAACCAGGCACCACAAAAGCAATGCTAAAACTAGAACAGGGCAGACTACACAGGAATGCACTTGCAGGGATGACCAAGACTATCAGGCATACGCAAAGGCAAGAAACAAAGCAGCAAGAGAATGCCGAAAGGCAAAAATCCGACTAGAGAAGACAGTTGCGGAACAGGCCAAGAAAAACCCAAAATCATTTTGGTCTTACGTGAAAGCAAAAACTAGCACAAGGACAGGAATATCTGACCTCAAAAGAGAAGACGGCACCAAGACCAAAAGTGACGATGAAAAGGCCCAGGTACTTGACTTCTTCCAAAGCGTTTTCACAGAGGAACCAGAGGGGGAACTGCCAGAAGCCCCAAAATATGAGTTTAGCAGCACCTTGGCAGACATTGAAATCCGAGAAGAAGATGTCAAAAAGCTTCTCACTAAGCTTAAAGTCGGGAAAGCAGCTGGACCAGATGGTATCCCTACCATCCTACTGGCAGAAACCGCAGATACCTTAGCACTACCTATCAGCATCATCTTCAAGAAATCGCTGAATGAAGGACACCTCCCAAGCATATGGAAAAAAGCCAAAGTTATGCCTGTCTTCAAGAAAGGGAGCCGGACTTCAGCAAATAACTACCGACCTGTCAGCTTGACAAGCATACTCTGCAAGACCATGGAGACACTCATCAGGAACAAAATAATGGAACACATGCAAACAAACAACCTCATATGCAAAGAACAACATGGCTTCACTCCAGGACTCTCATGCGTAACACAACTTCTAAACACACTGGATTGCCGGACGGAAACCTTAGAGAGAGGTGGTTCCATTGACGTAATATACATGGACTTCTGCAAGGCATTTGATTCTGTTCCACACCGCAGACTGATACTCAAAATGAAGGCTCATGGCATTGAGGGAAAAGTGCTGCAATGGGCAGAAGCATTTCTCAGTGGCCGCACACAGCAGGTGTTTGTCAATGGAAGCAAATCAGAAGAGGCACGAGTCACAAGTGGAATCCCTCAAGGCAGCGTCTTAGGCCCCATACTCTTCGTCATCTACATCAACGACCTGCCACGGCAGGTACAGAGCGATGTCCAAATCTTTGCAGACGACACCAAGCTGTTCACCCAGAGCAATGAGCAAAATGCCCGAAAGACCCTCCAGGAAGATTTGGACAGACTGCACCAGTGGTCAGTAGCCTGGCTACTCAACTTCCACCCAGAAAAATGCTGTGTCCTGAAACTAGGCCACCTAGAGACTGACCAGACCTACGTCATGAAGAGCAAGGACCCAAGCAATAACAAATATCCTCAAGCAACCACCAAAGCAGAGAAAGATCTTGGTGTGGTAGTGGACAGCCAACTAACCTTCAAGGACCATGTGTTACAGGCAACATCTAAGGCCAACAGAATCCTGGGCGTTATACGGCGATCCTTTGATCATCTCACGGAGCATACCTTCATCCAGCTGTACAAAGCACTTGTGAGACCAGTCTTGGAGTATGGCCACTCAGTCTGGCAACCATCCCAGAAGACCCTCCAACGAGAGATAGAAGACGTTCAATGCAGAGCCACAAAACTTACTGGCAAACTGAAGGACAAACCATACCCAGAACGCCTGTCAGTCCTCAAGCTGCCCAGCCTGGAACACCGCAGACGCAGGGGAGACATGATTGACCTCTACAAATACATTACTGGCATTTATATGACACAAGCCGGCCCAACTTCGAGCTGCATGACAAATGCAACACCAGAGGCCACAGCAGAAAGCTTGTTAAGCATAGGTCCCACCTAGAAGTTAGGAATTCATTCTTTTCTGACAGAGTGGTGTCGGCTTGGAACAGCCTACCAGAATCAGTCGTGTCCGCACCCAGCACGACCGCATTTAAAAACAGACTTGACGCCCACTGGGCCAACCACCCAGCACTGTATTAACTCGACCTGCTATCAATAGATCTTGCAAGTGCAAGCAGCTGTAGACAGGAACAACACATCGATCGGTGAACTGACCTGTAACCATGGGTCTCAAACACCGACAACATCAAGTATTAAGTATAAGTATTTAGAATATATGGGTCGTTCTCGGAAACGTGTGGAATGGGGGTAACTCACTTGGAAAGAAGACTTGAAAGTGTTTGTGTTTGGATGATTGTGCTACATGCTATTTTTTTTTTTTATGGTGTTTATATTAAAGGAACAGAAAATCTGAAAAAAAGCCTCAAGTGTTTGTATCTGTGTTGTTGTAAACTGAGCATTTGTTAAACAGAAAATGCAAAAAACAATATGGCGGATTTGTGACAGGAAGATGCACATTGTAAACAGATCGTTCTTAAGACCATTTAGGATTGTTATTTTGAAACAAAAATAATATCAAACAGCTTTACACTACAGATATCTCTCTACGTTTGCACAAAATCTTTGCTGTATCTTGAACTTGATAAAATATAGGCGTACAATTTTTTTCGTTATGTTGATGACGCTTGGTTTCCTCTTTTTAGTCCATCTTAATGTTGCATCATGCACAAAACTATTCAACATTCTAGGGAATGCTTTCCTACAAATCCTGATGAAGAAAACTGTCCACGACATCGGGAACGATTGATTCAAACGAACTGTGGTTCTTGTGCTCATTGATCATATCGCGGATGGAAGACTCGGCGTTGTTTCCATTTCTCACAGTCGCAACTGTACATCAGAAACCCTATGTTTACTCTGAGACTGGGGTGAGTTCACCAAGATTTCGGATGAGGGCATTCAGCCTTGACCAGAAATATCTCTGGCACCTTGGTTTTTTCAGCTGTATCACTTTTTGAATACATTCTAGTCTGCGGATCCTTTTGTCTTCCATCCTCTGGAAATGTCACGACCGTGCAAGCCTTCTGCGACTGCATCACTGAAGGTAGGCGTACTGGTTACTTTAATCATTTTTGATAGTTAAAATATGAATAGTTTATTGTAACAAGAATATTGTTACATCGTTAAGGCCTAAAATAATGTAAATCTGTGTTTTAGACTTGAAATTTTACAATTTCGGATGTTTGGTCAAACTTTGTCTTTGCCGATGAATGGCCTTGCTAACCAACTTAACTCCATTTAGTCTTTCTTTTTAAAGACATGATGCTTACAGAGGCAGAAAATGTCATCAAGACACACACACTTTGATTACAGAAAATGACTGTTCTGTGCGAGACGAAGATTTGACACGAAATCTAAATAAATAGATCTGCTTGTGTGCAATGTGTTGGTTGCGACAGGAGACCAAGGCGCGATAGTTTCTTGCGCCGACAGTTCAAAGTTTTAGGAAATTTTTGTTCCCAATACGTCATCGATGTTTTTCTTTACTTCATTAGTGTAAACCAAATAAATTTGTAGTGTAAATATTGAATTTGATTTTCAAACTGTTGATTGTGTTAATATTTCCCTCTCCGCCTGTAAATCCCAGGCTGAGTATGATGGTTGCGACGGGAAACGATGATGCTTTGGTTTCTTGTCGCGACAGTAAGATCTGGAAAAAGAGAAAGTTGAATAGTTTGCTCGTCACTTGTTCTTCTGTTCCATTATTTTTAATCTATCTCTAGTGCTGTTCGAAAAACCGAAATTTACAGTTAGTCTGCCTTTCTGTTACAGCTGTTTATGTTAGTTACTGGCTGAATGACTGAATAGTTTGCTCGTCACTTGTTCTTCTGTTCCATTTTTTGTTAATCTGTCTCTAGTGCTGTTCGAAAAAACGAAATTTACAGTTAAGTCTGCCTTTCTGTTACAGATGTTTGTGTTAGTTACTGGCTGAATGACAGCTTACTGATGTGTTGGTCACAACGGGAAATGAAACTGCATGGTTTCGATTACCGACCGTAATGAGTCTTCTCATAACTTTTCTCCTTTTCATACACAATATATTTCCGTTGATAATTTGGTGGAAGGAACGGAACAATTGTGCTGTCGTCAATCTTCAGCTTCTCATCTTTCTTGTGAGCCACGGCGGTTTGTTGCTTCTGCTGTAATATTTGTCAGAAGTACGCACGGTCGCTCACGGAACACACTGTTCGGAGTTTCTCTTCACGACCATCACTCCTCCTCTCCCTTTCCCACCTTCTTCTGCATGATTTTGCTGCAGATTGACGATGGGCCGCTTTCTTGATATGAATTTCATCTTGCTGATGAAATTAGTCTGTATGCAAAACCAGTACATACTTTAAGAAAAAAAAGAGAAAAAGTGAATGGTTGTGACATGTAAATGAGGCTATGAAGTTTCCAACTACAATTTACAGAGATTTTGCTTTTTGTTGTTCATAGCCCCCTCCCTCCCCCCCCCCCCCCCCCCCCCAAAAAAAAAAAAAAAATCCATATTTTGTCCAGATCTATGTAAAGTATGTTGGAACAAATGTTTACAACAAAACTGAAAGCTGACAGAAGTAGAATTTAACAAGCAGATTGGCTGATTTCAGTCATGACAAGAAACCAAGAACAGCTCATTCTTCCAAATCATGATTAGAATTATTTCTGTGCTTGGAAAAACATTGCTCACTACATAGTTCTATTGTTTTTAGTTAACAGTCACTTATTATTCTTCTTAGTTTTATCATAGTTGTCACCATCACTGTTTCCACTTCATGTTTTAAAAAAAATCTCTGTGTGTGTGTGTGTGTGTGTGGAGAGAGAGAGAGAGAGAGAGAGAGAGAGAGAGAGAGAGAGAGAGAGAGAGAGAAATAAGCCAACAGCAGGCAGATTTTTATTTCAAAACCATAATAAACAAATAGAAATATATATATCATATGTCTTCTTTTATTTGACACTTTATTCTTTTTTTTTTCACTGTCCATCCCTCTTGCCCATTCAATCCTTGCAACCCTCATTTGTTTGCCCATAGATGTCTCATTCTAATGAGGAACCACGAAGATGTGAATGACTGGCAGAAAAGAGGGCCAGGCTAACACCCCCTGAGCTTTCATCCCCAATCCCCACCCCAAGCCCAAGAAAAAAGCTTAATGCTGAGAGGGTCAAAGTATACAGGCAGAAATTAAAAGAGGATCCAGAGAAGTATCAGAGGTACTTAACTGATTACAAAGAAAAGTGCAGAGCATACAGAAAAAGTTTAACCGACGAAAAAAAAGGCAGAACATCGAGCAAAGGCTACACTCAGGAAACAAAAAGAAAGGCTGTGGAAAAAGGAGTGTCAACAAGAACAAATGAAAACTAGGACATACATATTAGTGACCGAATCTCAGACGGCAAAATGGAGGGAGCAGAAAAGACAGCAAGCTGAAAAGATGCATTGGAGAACAAGAAGAAAAGAACACAAGAAGGTGTCCGTTTCAAAACAAAAACAAAAAAAAAAAAAAAAAAAAAAAAAAAAAAAAAATCAGGAAGGGAGAACAACTCCAAGCTAGCTCAGTGTGAGGGCAGTGTTTCAACAGGAGTGGAAAGAAGAGGGAACATTTTATTGGCAAGGTGGGACACTTCTTTGAGAACATAACATAAAATCAAGTTCGTTTCATTAACATGAAACAAAATCCACTAAACCAGTGGGTCCAAATGCTTCATTATGGTGATGGAAGTATTAATAGGGCCAATAGTATAATCAGATTCAGAAATAGCATGGTTGTTACTAAAACTACTAGTTTCTGCCATTAGCTGATAATTTTGTTATTGCTTTTAATTGCAGACTGGAGCCATTGATGTAGAGGAGCAGGATGTCTTTGTCAACTTCCTGAAACTCCATCCCTCAGGCTGTTGCCACACCTGGCCACAACAGGTTGATTCCTCATGGGTCAAGGTGCGCCAGATCAACAGAATGATGGGCAACCCATGGATTGATGCCTGTGACCATTATATTTTTAGCGGATAAAACTGTATATCATTAAACTGATTTCTCTTGTTTCATTTTCTTGAATTTTATTGTTCTTTTTTCAGCTGCTTTGTTTTTGACTCATATTTGCCATGTACAGTGAGAGTGATAGTGAGAGAGAGAGGTGATGGGATGAGAGGGATGGGAGAACGTGTGCATGTGAGATGGTAGGGGCAAATGGAAAGTAACCAGTGAAGGCTGGGACAGGACAGGTGTAGTCTAGACCCACCATGTGTTTTTGTGTCTTTGTGAGATAACATGTATAAATATGTATTGATCATGTTTGTAAGCACTTGGAGCTTTTGGTGAAAGATTAGGCGCACTAAAAATCCCTACTACTGCTACGACATTGCTGGTTTCTGAGTCTCACTGCTTTTGTAGATTTGGATTCCACGTCACAACTGTTAAACTCCAAACTGATAACCTTTATCACTGGACTGACTTCAAATCTTTTTATCTTTTAAGATTTAATTATTCTAATGTCAATTCTTTTGTTTTTGACTCATATTTGCCATGTCCATACTTGGTTTCAAGTTGTTTTGTAGAATTAAATTCCATGTCACAACAATAATGGACTCCGTGTCACAACTGTAACACTGGTTTTTATTAAATAATCAATGATTATGAAGAAGTGAGAACTTGAAGTTTCTGCCGGCATGGAGGATGAATGTGCGACTTGAAAATTATAGAAACATACACACTCACAATCATTCTTAAAGTTCTTCCATATGGGAACTTTTCATTCTTGGGATTACAAATAAATTATACCAGGTTTTAAACAGCATGTTGCTTTTAAAGACTTCAAAGCACTTTTGGGGGGTTCCATGTCACAACCGTAACACAGAAATTTTTTTTTTTTTTTTAATCATCTATGACAAGAAGATGAATTGACCAACTGTCTTTTTCTTTTTATAATATGATGTACATTGAAATGCTCTACTGTGTGACACAAAGACATGTATAGATCTAGAGTGAAATTTATTTTTGGGTCTCTGTGTCACAGAAATAGCACATGTTTTTGAGAACAACCCATATGTTTTGGTTTCTTCATTTTCTACCATTGATAAATACTACCACAGCAATCAACACCACCATCTTGTTCATTCTGTCGTTTTGTGAGAACTTGCAAATTTGGAGCATCAGTTAGACCAGCACCAAACAAGCAAACAAACAAACAAACAAAATTACAACCCTACTTGTTTTTTGATTACTGTTAACAGTTCTCTGCCTCATTTCAAATTTCATTTCATACCAGTGAAACCGAGGTTACCTGTATTTGTTACTGTTCGTCCGTGTGTGTGTGTGTGACTCTGTTCCAGACCGGAAGGACTGTACCAGTCTTGAACAAATATTAGTTTGAGTGTGTTCCGTTCTCCGGTTGTTGCTATGTAAATGTGTCAGGTGCAGGGTTTACGGGCGGGTTTGGAACCTCCTTTTGGGGGATGTCTCCTTGTTGGTTCTGCATGCTCTCGCTTGTCATTTCTGCTAGGCGATTGGCTGTCGTAAGCAGCATTCATTTGGAGTTACGGGCATCTGTTTATTTCATCAAGGGAGCCAGTGTTACCCTGCTCATTCTGTAAGCACAACGTGGTGTTCTGGCCCGCCCAGGTCTGCTCAGGCTTCATCAGGTTCCGCCTTGATGCCGGCTTCCGTGCGCAGGAGACCTAGCATAATTCTGAGCAGCGAAAACCAAGGGGCATGAAAAATGAAAATAAACAAAGATAATAGAACCCAAATCAAAACCAAAACAACTGTAGATCTAGAAACGAAGACCACATCAAAAAGGAAAAAAAAAAGTGAATAAATTGATGAATATATATAATATTTTTTTTTGGATAAAAGAAAATGAAATTTAAGAAAACAAAGTAAACAAAAATTAATGCAAAAAGTATCACCCTGATACTACTGAGAAGAAAGCAAGCAATTTTGAATGGATTGAATTTTGGCCCTTGAAATACTAGTTGAAATGCACCTGAGGTCTAAGAGTGCAGAAGGAGGTGTCTTAGCGCAAAATGGGGTCACATGGCCCAAAAAATCTTAAGGTTGAGTCAGGTGATGTAAGGTGACAGCAGGTTAAGTTACACACACACACACACACACACACACACACACACACACACACACACACACACACACACACACACACACACAGAGCAAATTTGCAGGTTCAAAGCAGCATATCATTCAAGAAGGGAATAGCTTCAAAATGTTCTCCCTATAGTTATTTATGCAGGGAATAAGAGTTAAACTATTTGAAGCAAGATTGACACCTGCCTGTCGTAGGGTGCAGGCAGGGGACCTGTTGCTGGACAGAAAGAGTTCAGTGAGGCGAGGAGCTGATGGCTCCTCTTCACTTACCTAAGATTTTCTTATCGAATTCTTTTTTTTCTTTTCTTTTAAGAATGTATACATAATGAATATCACTGTATTAGACTTGATGTCACTCGTTTAAATGAATTTTTTTTTGTGTTTTGTTTCCAGATATTTCCAGAACTTGGCTTCATGGTTCAAGAAAAAGGTATGCATAAATTCAGTAATGAATGTGGAGAGGAGGAAGAGTGAGGATTTGCATCAGTTTTCCTGAGAGATGAGGCATTGCTGCGCAGCATCAAAACGAGTAACCCCATTTCGAGCTTTAGTTACATGGTTTCATCATGTCATGGTGGTGGAAGACTGTGCACAGACTTTAACAGGTGTGCATATCAGTTCACGTTTCTTCAGATTTTTTATTCCCAGTTAATGTTAAGTGAAAGAAAAATTTTTTTTTGTTTTTGAAAATATTCTGACCCTCCTCCCCCCCCCCCCCCCCCAAAAAAAAAAAAAAAAAAATCCAATTTTTCATGAAGTTGTGTTCAGAAATTGTTTGGGTCTCATGCTGTACAAATAAAAGAGGAGACAGTACTTTAGCTTTGGGGTAATGACAAATTTTGGATGTATTGAGTTTGCTAACATTTTAAATCCTTACTCTGACCTCCCTGTTTTATCTTTGGACAGTTTGTTTGCCTTATGAAAAGTCTTTGAGAAAGGGATGCAAATCATATACCATGCTTTAATGAAAACTGCAGTTTGTATCCCTATTTTGATTTGAGACATGGTTTTTCATTTGCGTATTGTGAGCATTTTCTTTTTCAGCATTTGATTCTTGTGCATCTGAAGACATCAGAATTAAATCACTTTGAGATAATGACAGTTTAACCAAAAAAAAAAAAAGGAAAAATAGTACTATAAATTGCTAGGTGTCATGGTGCAGTTGTTAGCATCGCAGACTTCTGGGATGGAGGGTGGTTGGTTTGATTCCATCAGAAGGAAATCTTAAATAAATGTTAGCGAACCGCCCAGAGAACGTGGACAAACGAGTCACAAGACGAAACACAACGCGTTTCGACCTCTTAGGTCTTCATCAGGTGAGACATAAACGAATAAAACAACGAAAATTCACTTAGCTTTGATCGCTTCAGATCACTTCGCAGGGTTCAGCGCAAGGAAGAAGGCGTTGAATCCAACGCCTTCTTCCTTGCGCTGAACCCTGCGAAGTGATCTGAAGCGATCAAAGCTAAGTGAATTTTCGTTGTTTTATTCGTTTATGTCTCACCTGATGAAGACCTAAGAGGTCGAAACGCGTTGTGTTTCGTCTTGTGACTCGTTTGTCCACGTTCTCTGGGCGGTTTGCTAACATTTATTTAAGATTTGTTTAGATTTCCGCCTGCAGTCCTCTCGCTTTGCAACTAGATCCATCAGAAGGGTTTGTGTGTGGAATTGTTTGGCTCTGGCCAGGTCCTATCCAGGGTTGAATTTGTTTTGGGCTCAAATGCGCAGACTGAAACAACACAGTTGAGTTTCATCTACTAATAGGCTGTGTCCTTGAGAGTGTTGCTCAAATTCCTTTCTTGCACCACAAATATGAATCTGAATATTTACTAGTTTACCGCTTGGTTGACACCGGAGTGTGTTGTGAAAGTAAGCAGGGGGTACAGCCTTGTCATTCTGTCTCTGGCCAGAACGGAACTCCAAAGCATGTTCTTCATCATCCAGATCACTGACCACCATTACCAAAGCCTGTTCTTCATCATCCAGATCACTGACCACCATTACCAAAGCCTGTTCTTCATCATCCAGATCACTGACCACCATTACCAAAGCATGTTCTTCATCATGCTGATCACTGACCACCATTACCAAAGCATGTTCTTCATCATGCTGATCACTGACCACCATTACCAAAGCCTGTTCTTCATCATCCAGATCACTGACCACCATTACCAAAGCCTGTTCTTCATCATCCAGATCACTGACCACCATTACCAAAGCATGTTCTTTGTCATCCTAACCACTGACCACCATTACCAAAGCATGCTCTTCATCATCCAGATCACTGACCACCATTACCAAAGCCTGTTCTTCATCATCCTAACCACTGACCACCATTACCAAAGCATGCTCTTCATCATCTAGATCACTGACCACCATTACCATCACTGACCACCATTACCAAAACCTGTTCTTCATCATCCTGATCACTGACCACCATTACCAAAGCCTGTTCTTCATCATCCTGATCACTGACCACCATTACCAAAGTCTTTAAATTCTGTGGCCTTTCATGCCCTGCTGTCACGGTGACCTCAGATTTCCTCTCCCTGTCAGAGCCCTTGGTGGGTTTGTGTTGGGGTGATGGGTATTGACATGGTCGTGTGGACTTGGATAGATTTTGGTGGTACCCTCCAGAGGGGTACACTTACTCAGGCCAGCTTGGCGATTTGGCAATTATGGTCATTAGTTGGGGGCTCAGTAGATGGTGAGGGATCAGAACAGGCGCCACTGAACACTGCTGAAGTGACTTCAGCAGCTGTGCAGTGTCTTCTGTAGTGGGTTGCCTCATGACGACTTGATATTGACTGCTTCATGTGAACTGTTGGCGCTGGGCCTTTGACAGGACAGACCTTGGTGCGTTTGGGTGGAGGATCCAGTATCAGTGGCATGGGAGTAATCCCACTGGAGTGGCACAGAAGATAAAAGATAAATAAACAATTAAATAATGAAACTCGTATATTTTGGTGTTTCTGTTCTCTCTCTGTGAGTCTCTCTCTCTCTCTCTCTCTCTCTCTCTCTCTCTCTCTCTCTCTCTCTCTCTCTCTCTCTCCCTCTCACACACACACACGCACACACACACACACACACACACACACACACACAATTTTTTTCCCGTCTAATATCACATAATGTGGAAAGACGTAAAACAAAACAACAACAACACACACACACACACACATACACAGGTGCGGGCACACATTCACACACACGCACAACAACTCAAAGTGGATTAATTATACTTTGAGCAAAAATGTTGATATTCAAACCAAAGAGCAGATCAGTCATATACGTCTGATTTAAAAAGAGAAAAAGGATATTTGAATACATCACAAAAATCAGTTGAGTAAGATTGCTGGTGGTGTTTTCGTAGTGTCATGATTTGTCACATTGTACAGCAGGAAAGAAATTGGTTGATAAAATGCTGAAACCACAAGTGATACATTATCATTTCATTAGTCGTTTTTGTATGTGTGCTTTATGTTACTTATTCCCAAAGCATTCACAGGAATCGATTGTATGCATATGCATGCACACACACACACGCACACACACACACACACACACACACACACACACACACACACACACACACACACACACACACACACACAAGCAGGCGCGTACACACACACACACACACACACACACACACACACACACACACACACACACACACACATTCTCTCTCTCTGTCTCGGTCTCTCTCTCTCTCTCTCTCTGTCTCTCCCTCACTCTCTCTCTCTTTCACTTTACTCTCACGCATTACACAAAGAAAAGGTTGAAGAGAAAGGAGCAAAGAGTGGATAGAAGTAGCAAGAAGTGAAAAAGCGTCCGCAGTTCAGTGGCAAGGGTGTCAAAACAGGCAAGAAGATGCTTTGGGCATATGAAGGTTTGGTTATATTGTTTTTGCCTCGGACAGTAATTAGCAGACTGCTGCTGGAAGAAGGAAAGAAGAAACAAAAGTGTTGTATTATGTCTTTTTTAAATTAAAACAGAAATAATTTTTCTTGCAGACATCAAAGGAAGACTTTGACCTTGAAGCTAGGAGACTGTTGTCATCAGATGCAGGTAAGGTGTGTGTGTGTGTGTGGAGGGGGCAGTTGAGAGAGAGAGAGAGGATGCAGTGGATGGATTGAAGGAGGTGGGGGGCACTTAGTGTTAACGAAGTGGTTAGATGGGTGAGGCAGGAGGGCATGATGTTGGAGGAGGAAGGGAGGAGGGTATGGGGGGTTAACGTCTGTTATTGGCAGGTAATAATACCCGGGGGGTTGGAATAATTTGCATGTTCTGTCGGGGATAAGAATGGGAAAAAAAAAAGGTTTTAATAATCTTTTCATGAGTCGCAATCACTTATGCCATTGTGCAGTCTAGTGGTGAGAGTGGGGCAGGATACTAAGCAGTCAGATGGGTCATGCAGCTGTGGACTCTCGTTCGTACTGAAGCCTCTGTCTGACTGGGTGAGTGTCATTGATTGCTTTGGAGGCCCAGCGCTAAATGATGAAGCCAAACACCTGTCGCACAACTGATTTGTCAGGAGATAACAGGGAAGAGGGGATTCGTATCCAGCACAAGGTGTGTTTGACGTGTATTGAGATAAGAGATTGTGGACAGGAGATGCATGACAATGGCAGGGCTTTCTGCTCCTTTTGCTTGTCTTCCCTTCACTCGCTGCTTTGGGGTGCTGGTGGATTCTGCTTTTGAACCCTTGATGGTGGGAATACCACAAAATCATAGAAAGTGGTATGTCTCCGTTTGATGCCAAGGGAGCACATTCACAATCAGCGATGTCTCACTGATAAGTCCAGATCAGCAGATGTAAGGCCTCTGAGCAGGCAGTGTGAATGGCTCTGTTAGCAGACAATGTGAATGGCTGTGTTAGCAGGCAGTGTGAATGGCTGTGTTAGCAGGCAATGTGAATGTCTGTTAGCAGGCAGTGTGAATGGCTCTGTTAGCAGGCAATGTGAATGGCTGTTAGCAGACAATGTGAATGGCTCTCTGTTAGCAGGCAATGTGAATGGCTCTGTTAGTAGGCAATGTGAATGGCTCTGTTAGCAGGCAATGTGAATGGCTCTGTTAGCAGGCAGTGTGAATGACTGTGTTAGCGGGCAATGTGAATGGCTCTGTTAGCAGGCAGTGTGAATGGCTGTGTTAGCAGGCAATGTGAATGGCTGTGTTAGCAGGCAATGTGAATGGCTCTGTTAGCGTGCAATGTGAATGGCTGTGTTAGCAGGCAATGTGAATGGCTCTGTTAGCAGGCAATGTGAATGGCTGTTAGCAGACAATGTGAATGGCTGTGTTAGCAGGCAATGTGAATGGCTGTGTTAGCAGGCAATGTGAATGGCTCTGTTAGCAGGCAATGTGAATGGCTGTTAGCAGGCAATGTGAATGGCTCTGTTAGTAGGCAATGTGAATGGCTCTGTTAGCAGGCAATGTGAATGGCTCTGTTAGCAGGCAATGTGAATGGCTCTGTTAGCAGGCAATGTGAATGGCTCTCTGTTAGCAGGCAATGTGAATGGCTGTGTTAGCAGGCAATGTGAATGGCTGTGTTAGCAGGCAATGTGAATGGCTCTTGTTAGCAGGCAATGTGAATGGCTCTGTTAGCAGGCAGTGTGAATGGCTGTGTTAGCAGGCAATGTGAATGGCTGTGTTAGCAGGCAATGTGAATGGCTGTGTTAGCAGGCAATGTGAATGGCTGTGTTAGCGGGCAATGTGAATGGCTCTGTTAGCAGGCAGTGTGAATGGCTGTGTTAGCAGGCAATGTGAATGGCTGTGTTAGCAGGCAATGTGAATGGCTTTGTTAGCAGGCAATGTGAATGGCTCTGTTAGTAGGCAATGTGAATGGCTGTTAGTAGGCAGTGTGAATGGCTCTGTTAGTAGGCAATGTGAATGGCTCTGTTAGCAGGCAGTGTGATTGGCTCAGTTAGCAGGCAATGTGAATGGCTGTGTTAGCAGGCAGTGTGAATGGCTCTGTTAGCAGGCAGTGTGAATGGCTCTGTTAGCAGGCAGTGTGAATGGCTCTCTGTTAGCAGGCAATGTGAATGGCTCTGTTAGCAGGCAATGTGAAGGGCTCTGTTAGCAGGCAATGTGAAGGGCTCTGTTAGCAGGCAATGTGAATGGCTCAGTTAGTAGGCAATGTGAATGGCTCTGTTAGCAGGCAATGTGAATGGCTCTGTTTTCTGTATGGACTAAAGTTGTCCCCATACGCTGCTAGTGAAGAATTTTTGTATCTATAATCTAATGCCCTAATATTCTGTGTTTGTTTTTTTGTTGTTGTTTTTTTTTCTCTGCTCCTCACGCTTCCTCCCCCTTTTTTTCTTTTTCAAAATTAAAGAAAAAAAAATCCTTGCCAAATTATTATTCTAATGACAAGAGGCTTTGCTAGCCTGCACTTGTCCCCCCTCCTCCATTACTAGTTTGTGTTTTATCTGTCTATCTATCTATTTCTCTCTCTCTCTCTCTCTCTCTCTCTCTCTCTCTCTCTCTCTCCCTCTCTCTCTCTCTCTCTCTCTCTCCATTACTAATTTGTGTTTTATCTATCTATTTATCTGTCTGTCTGTCTGTCTGTCTGTCTGTCTGTCTCTCTCTCTCTCTCTGCATGGTGTGTGAGTTGGAGTGAGAGGAGATGGGATGGTGATGGATTGGAACTGGTTAAACAGCAATGCAAGTATGGCATAAAAGACAGTACAGAAGCAAAGAACGGTTGAAATCAGAGCTGAATTGTCCACATTTCTGTGTGAAGACACAGGAGCTCCAGGTGTTTTGGTCCCTGTGTCTAGATGACGCACATCCCGTTCAGTGTTGGTGAATGTGAAACGCGTGTGTGATGTTTCAGTTCACCTGCACAATGAGTTTCTCCTGGCCATCATCGCCAAGTGCCAGAGCGTCAGCTCCTCCATGGGTGAGTGCTTTGTGCTTGGCATCTTCACCCTGCAGTGCTCGGTCCATAGAGGGTGGACATTTTCTCTGTTTATTCTGTCAGTTTCATCATCACTTATCTTATCATCATTGTTACACTTCTGGTTTATCGTCATCGTCATCTTTTTCTTCTTCTTCTTCTTCTTCTCCTTCTTCTTCTTCTCCTTTTTCTTCTGCTTCTTCTTCCTCTTCTTCTGCTTGTTTTTGTAGTTTATATTTTTACTCCTAAAACTGCTTTGTTGTCTATCTGCTTTTGAAGTGAAGTGGAAAAGTGCATGCATTATGATATACGATACATGTAGAGTGTGTGTGATTTGTGGGTATGCCTATAGCAAGTCCGTGGTTAAATGAGTGTGTGTGTGTGTGCACGTGAGTTTGTGTGTGTGTGTGTGTGTGTGGTGTGTGTGTGTGAAACGTTTGAGTTTATGAATAAAAGGTTATAAATGATGTATGATTTTGTTTGTTTCCTGTGGGTAGTCATGTCCAAGGAAGCTGCCCTACAGTCGGCGTCATCGTCAGCTTCTAGGCTGCACAAAAGCAGCAAGCTGAAACGCAAACAATCCACTGGTCACCGATCAAACACACAGGTACTGGGGGGGTGCTGTAACGTTGGGGAACCAGAGAGAGGGAGAGCTAAGAAATAGTTCTGAAGGAGGGAGAGAGTTCAAAATGATAGTAGCTTACATCTGGTACCTTTTTAGTATTATTGTGAAACATGTTGAAAGAAAGTTGTTGTTTTTTTTTTCCAATTTGAAATCAACAAGGCTTTCCACGCTACGTGTTGTTTGAAAAGAGCACTGCTACTTCCGGTTCTTTACATCATAGGGTTAGACCATTCAGCAGGTTTGGAGTGGTGTAGATAAGGAAGGAAAAAATCCGCAAGGGTCGGATTGAAATTATTTCCCTTTTTTTTTTTTTTTTAGGTGTTTGACACAGAGAAGTTTAGTCGTTCACTTTCGGAAAGGAACAAAAAAGAAAAACAGAAAAGAAGTGTCGCACGACATCGGACACATGGCTTAGGATGGTGGTGGATGGGGGTAGCGGAGCGGGTGTGGGGTGGGGGGGGGGGGGGGGGAGGGGAGGGGGGTTGGTGGAAGTTGTTGTGCACTGTAAGACCAAACTGTATTCTGCATATGTGTTTAGAGTAGGGGCTAGCAAAGAGAATGGGGTTAGGAGGGAGGGCAGTATATGAGCTGTATCTCCTATACTCTGATAGCATCTCTGGTTTGGCATACCACTATGACATTCTTTGTATCTTTGCTGTTATTTTCCCTTTCATGGAAAATGTTTGCACTTTTTCTTTCTTTTTCTCTTTTAGTAACCATTTGCTTTTATTCTTTTTTACAAAATGCCAGTGTTTCTCTCTCTCTCTCTCTCGCTCGCTCTCTCTCTCTCGCTCTTCTCTCTCTCTCTCCTCTCTCTCTCTCTCTCTCTCTCTCTCTCTCTTTCTATTTTAGGAAATGCTGACTTCTTTTTCTTTTTTTTTTCCCCAATAGAGCATTGATTTTGTTTTCCTTTCAGTCTTTCGGAAAGTTTTTTTGTTTTTTTTTTGCCCTAACTTCTGTAGACAATGCTGCACTCTTTTTCTTATTTCTTTTTCTCCTCCAGTAAGTGCTGATTTTTTTCTTCATTTTTTTCTTCTTCTAAAAGTGTGGATTTCTTCTTTATACGTTTGGGTTTTGTTTGTTTGTTTGTTTGTTTGTTTGTTTTTTTTCACCTACAGAAAGCTTTGAATTTTGTTTTTCTTTCTTTTTCTTTTCAGAACGAAGCTGAAGATGAGCAGTTATGTGCAGGTTCAGTTCTGCGAAGACCTGCTTAAAAGTGTACAAAGAGTCCAGATTAAACTGTCACTGAAATGCTTTAGAAAGGATTCCTTTATGCCAGCCTATGTCTGATATTTCAATGTGATGATATCATTTTCACCTGATATTTCAGTGTGTTGGTCAAAGTTCACTATGTCAGCCCACTTCCTGTCCAGTAGTTCACTGTACAGGCCTGCCTTCTCAGTGATGCAATATAATCAGCCAGTTTTTAGGAGTACAGAGTTCATATTCAATTTCTTCAAAACATTTTCCTTAAAAGTGTCTTGAGTGCAAACCCTGGGTGTAATAGTTAAAATTTTTTTTTTTTTTTTTCTTTCTGCCAAAGATCTCAAAATTGAAAAACTAACATGGATCGCATTGGAAATTTCACATAAGCTGTTGATGAGGCTTGCCTGTAATTCGGAAGCTAGCTGGGTGACTTTGGCTGGTTTTTGTTTGTTGGTTGGTTGGTTTTGTGTTTATTTTTGTTAGATTATCACAATTTTTTTTTTCTTTGTTGTGGATCTGACTGGGTGAGGGGTACATATTAAAGCTTCATGTTCTTGGAGTATGGTGCTGTGTGTGGACAGAGGTTTGTACCAGTCAACCCCATGGACTACGCTCCTCAGGTCAGCTGTAAACCGGTAGAGGAAGGCAGCACCCCTCTAGGTCAGTGCAATATCTGTGTATTTGGAAAATGTAAAAGGTGAAGGGGGAGGAGTAGAAAGCGGGGACAGGAGGAGGAAGGTGGGGGGTGGGGATAATGAGACAAAGGAGATTAAGAAAGAATGACTTAACAAGGAACAAGTTAGTGATTTCTTGCAGTCTGTTGCAACAGTCGCTCTGTGTGTTTGTGTGTGTGTGTGTGTGTGTGTGTGTGTGTGTGTGTGTGTGTGTGTGCGTATGCGGACCTCTTTACCCTTATGGCTTTTTTCTTATTTAGCACAGAAAGATCTGTAGAAATACAATATTGCTAAATGAAATAAGAAAAAGGATTTATCAAATTTTGAGGGGGAAAAAAATCAAAACATCCAGCCCATTTGTGAATCAGTCACGATTTGGCATCTCCTCAGCCTGTGGTTCAGAACTCCCTTTGGTCAGTTGTTGATCAGAAAAAACAACTGCATACATTTAAGTTGATTAATAGTAGTAGTAGTAGTAGTAGTAGTAGTAAGGGGACAGGCTGATATACGTAGCCTAGGCCTCGCGGCCTTTCTTGAATCCCCATCCATGTATTGTTTAGTATTCTGAGTTGGTTTGTTGCGTATGCGCATATTGGTTTGTTAATCAAATTCAAATAACAATTTAGTGAATTTATGATCCGCATCAAGGAGATTTTTAAATGAGTTAGTAGATTGTGCAAACTTGATGTTAGTTGGTAGATCATTCCAAAGATGTGTTATTCTTTTTCCAAAAACCATTTTACGTTTATTAGTCTGACAGTGTTCAATGAAGACTTTCCCATCTGACTTCCTTGTAATACTATCAGTATATAATTTGAAGAAATCCTCTATTTGTACATCCACCATATCGTTAAATATTTTATAGACTTCGATCAGATCACCGCAGATACGTCTAGTTTAAGTATCTTAGCCGTTGTTCATAATTCATATTTTTGCATTCCCGT
Organism: Conus canariensis; assembly: GCA_033310375.1. Classification (NCBI taxonomy): domain Eukaryota; kingdom Metazoa; phylum Mollusca; class Gastropoda; order Neogastropoda; family Conidae; genus Conus; species Conus canariensis. Next base: position 36,323,391 of record CM065735.1, read on the forward strand.
AGTAGCTTTGTAGTCCTTCTTTGTACTTTCTCTACTGCCTTTGACTGCCTTTTTGTTTCGTCCATCTGTGCTACAGTCTTGATTCGGTATCAGAATTTAGCAGAATTCCACAGTCATGTTCATAACTGTAAACTGCTGACATTTAGGCAATTCACAAGAAAAAAAAAATTACATTTTGAAACTGAGTAAACTAGTCCAAAACTTTTACCTGTTGTAATCGAACAGATCTTCATTGGTCAACAGTTTCACGGTCGAATTGATGAGGCTTCGTCAAGAACTTCAAAAGTTAGGAGATCACAAAATCACAAGTTTTTCAACCCGATCAGGTTGGCTCTGTCAAAGTCGATCCCCAAACATTAAAAAAAATCATTTCTGTATGAAAGTCACAGTGAAACATGTTTGTGTCTTCCATTTGGTATGTATTTTAAAAATGAATCGCAATAATTATGTTGGAAAATCCTGCCAAAGAAATTCCTTTCGCCTCTTGATTAAATTTAGACATCTGCCGCTAGAACTGACAGTTCAGTACAATTTTGTGCTTATTTCAGTGACATAGACGGCTGTAATCTGTGATGTTTACACAACCTGGGCTTCTCACTTGAACCAATGCTTTGAGTTCTTTACACACGTTTGCATATTCCATCAGGTGCTTGATATTATTTTTAAAGATTCATTTTGATATCATTCTCTATAATCTATCTTCTGACTCCCTTCTCCCACTTCCATTCTCCTTACCCCAGCAGACCTCCTTGTCGCAGCTGAGTGTTAGATGAGCTTTTAAAGGAAAATTCAACTGTAACTCTTGTAGGCATGCGTAACTACTTATAAAAGTAGTAGTTGTAATAATGATAATAATAATAATGAAATAATTTAGAAAGAAAAGGATCACACTATTCTCAAAGTAATCAGTTAATGGGTTGCGTATAGGAAAGTAAAATTTAGTTCTGGAACAAGTTGAATTTTTGTTTTCCAAGTTTCATCATCTACATCTTCATCCTTCCTTTTCATCTCCATCCCGTGGCCCCTGTGAGAGAGAGAGAGTCTGATGTTGATTTTACCCTGTGAGAGAGAGAGTCTGATGTTTATTTTACCCTGTGTGAGAGAGAGAGTCTGATGTTTATTTTACCCTGTGAGAGAGAGAGAGAGAGAGTCTGATGTTGATTTTACCCTGTGAGAGAGAGAGAGTCTGATGTTTATTTTACCCTGTGAGAGAGAGAGAGTCTGATGTTTATTTTACCCTGTGTGAGAGAGAGTCTGATGTTTAAATTACCCTGTGAGAGCGAGAGAGTCTGATGTTTATTTTACCCTGTGAGAGAGAGAGAGTCTGATGTTTATTTTACCATGTGAGAGAGAGAGAGTCTGATGTTGATTTTACCCTGTGTGAGAGAGAGTCTGATGTTTATTTTACCCTGTGAGAGAGAGAGAGTCTGATGTTTATTTCACCCTGTGTGAGAGAGAGAGTCTGATGTTTATTTTACCCTGTGTGAGAGAGAGAGTCTGATGTTTATTTTACCCTGTGTGAGAGAGAGTCTGATGTTTATTTTACCCTGTGAGAGAGAGAGAGAGAGTCTGATGTTGATTTTACCCGTGTGAGAGAGAGTCTGATGTTTATTTTACCCTGTGTGAGAGAGAGAGTCTGATGTTTATTTTACCCTGTGAGAGAGAGAGTCTGATGTTTATTTTACCCTGTGAGAGAGAGAGAGAGAGTCTGATGTTTATTTTACCCTGTGTGAGAGAGAGAGTCTGATGTTTATTTTACCCTGTGTGAGAGAGAGTCTGATGTTTATTTTACCCATGTGAGAGAGAGAGTCTGATGTTGATTTTACCCTGTGAGAGAGAGAGTCTGATGTTTATTTTACCCTGTGTGAGAGAGAGAGTCTGATGTTTATTTTACCCATGTGAGAGAGAGAGTCTGATTTTGATTTTACCCTGTGAGAGAGAGAGTCTGATGTTTATTTTACCCTGTGTGAGAGAGAGAGTCTGATGTTTATTTTACCCTGTGAGAGAGAGAGAGTCTGATGTTGATTTTACCCTGTGTGAGAGAGAGTCTGATGTTTATTTTACCCTGTGAGAGAGAGTCTGATGTTTATTTTACCCTGTGTGAGAGAGAGAGTCTGATGTTGATTTTACCCTGTGTGAGAGAGAGTCTGATGTTTATTTTACCCTGTGTGAGAGAGAGAGTCTGATGTTGATTTTACCCTGTGAGAGAGAGAGTCTGATGTTTATTTTACCCTGTGAGAGAGAGAGAGTCTGATGTTTATTTTACCCTGTGTGAGAGAGAGAGTCTGATGTTTATTTCACCCTGTGTGAGAGAGAGAGTCTGATGTTTATTTTACCCATGTGAAGTTGAGCTCTTGGATAGACACGAGCTTTTTGTTTGTTTGTTTCGTTATTTTTTGCTGATTATGACATTCAGTATAGTTCAAAGGTGCCAAATGTTTGCAGGGTAAAAGTGAGTATTTATATACAAATTTACATTCTGAGTAAGTGAAGGGCTTGAAGTATTTTGTGAAAGAAGGAGCAGTTGAAACAGAAAACAAACAAAAAGATGGAAAGGTATGTGACTGTAGACAAAAAGATGTAAAGTATTCTGATTGTTCAGAGACACAGGTAAGAACTGTTTTCTTCTCTGAATTATAATCAAATCATTTTACAGGCAAAGAAAAGCCATGCTAGATCATGTAATTAAATACTGATTTTTGTTTCAAAATGCTAAAAGCCTATGCCCTGAATACTGAATTGTTATAGAAAGGATAAACAGGTGTGGTAGTGTGTGTGTGTGTCTATGTCTGTGTGTTAAGTGACGGTTCCATACATAAGTTTCAAATAACAAGTAACATCCTCTTGAAACCTTGATGAGTGAGTTTTTTGCCTATGACTGCAGAATTTTCTTGGCTGCAATAATTGAATGCGACTGGCTAGCCACTCTTCAAGGCCACCGTGGATTTTTCTTGCTTTATCTCTTTGGTTGTTGTTTACTCCCAAGATCTAGGACCTCAGTTATGTCAGTCGTATGTTTCATTATGTTCAGAACATTGATTCTGCATAACTCGTTTCCACGATGCTGGATGCTCAAGGACAGCCATTCATAAATGTCTGTGGGCGTGTACAGGTTTTGTGTCACGAGACATGCTGTTACCTGACAGTGCACTGATTCATGGGCGTGCTCTGGTGTGCGCCTGGGAGATGGGTCTGCAGGATGTTCAGGACAACGTCGTCAGACTCATCATTCATGCACTGGAGGTCCGGTCTTCTCTCTCTCTCTCCCTGTTTTTGTCTTTTGTCTCTGTCTTTCTCTCTTCTTGTTGCTGTGTCTCTCAATCCTTCTTTCACCTGAGTCAGTCTCTCTTTCTGTCTAAAGCATTTTTCTCCCTTCCCTGCTGGTTTCCTTCAGTTAGAAATTTTGTGGTCAGGTACATATATATATTCTGACGTGTGTGTGTGTTCTGCAGGTCATGTGCTTTTCCATTAGTGTCATCTCTCTCTGTCTGTCTGTCTGTCTGTCTGTCTGTCTGTCACATTCCTCTGTGTTTTCAATTCTTTCATTTCTCTCTCTGTCTTGTTCTCTCATGCTGCATCGCAGTTCTCTTGCTTTTCCACCCCTTCTGTGACACTTTTTGTGTCCTTTTCTTTTTTCCTGTCATTGTCAAACAACGTATTGATACAGGTGGACTGGAGAATGGTGATTAAGACTGTTCGGGAAACTCCTTTTTTCCTCCTCCCTGCTCACCTCGTGCACTCTCCTTCCTCACACCACTTCCTGGTTTTAACTTTCCATCCCATACTTATGCCTTCCCCCCTTATCTCCTCTGTCGCTCATCACTTTTGGATGTTGGGTTTTGTGTTTGTGGGTTTTTGTTCCAGTAAGTCACAGCCCTTCCACCCTCTGCCCCACCCACCCCCACCCCCTTCCTGCGCCCCCTTCCCTCTGTCCACCTTCCAGTTAGAAAACCAGCTGTAGGTTTAGCCCTCTTGAGTCTGGGACCTCCCACTCCTGTTACGATCTGGACTGCCCCAGACTGACTGTAGTCACCAACACTGTCTGTTACATCAGTTTGACAGGTTCATCGACTTCATTCTGCCTGCAGATGCAGCTGAAGAGGATCCTGTCAGCCGTCATGCAGAAGCGGAGCGGGTACAAGCTTCGGGAGAAGAAGTTTCGCTTCTCCATGGGGTGTGGGGTTCGTAACCCGTACCTCCGTCAGTCGTGCATCACACCTGATACCTCCATGTACAGGTAATGTACTCCCTGCTGTTACGTACCTCTGATGGTGATGTTACATGAGCTTGGGTCGTTTACTTAGAAGAGTTTCCATTTGGGCTCACCAACTTTTGCTTTTTTATGTTTATAATAACAATGGCATGAATGGGAGCAACCTGTGTGAGTCCATCATGGATGAAAACAGTTTAATTCTGAAAGGATTTCACATGTTTGATAATTATAGAGTGGCTTTTTTGGACTATTTAATTGATATGCTTGTGCATGCTTTTCTGTGTGTGTGTGTGTTTGTGTGTGTGTGTGTGTGTGTGTGTGTGTGTGTTGTGTGTGTTATGTGTTCCCATTCTTAAATACTTTATTGGACATAAAAAAAGGTCATAGCTGATGTATCAATGTATCATTTCAGTGGACACATTTTGTTTTGTGCAGTGTAAATGGATTTTTGTGGATGTGTTTTGTTGATTGGTGTCCCAGGACTCCTTTGACTGAACAGTATTGCCCTGTATTGCAGTGAGGCGACGACAGTTACAAACAGCGGTTACCACACACCCAGTCTCAAGCCCTCGGTGCAGGCAGCCGAGCAGTCAGCTGCGCATGAGATGTGTCTGGTGGACCGACCTCCGCTCTACCGTCCTCCCATTTCTTTATATGACTTGCTGGAAACTTTACAGGTGAAGGCCGTTCTTAATTGAACAGTGGTTTAGATCATGAACCCTAATCATGTTCATAATCTCTGCATCTTTATGATCCTTGTCTTTGTTTGCAGTTGTGAGTGATCTTTTAATGCCTGATTTGGGATGGTTGAGTTACTCTTAACTCAGAGTTCTTAGGTTCAAAGAGGGGAAACAAGTTATTAGTCAGACTTTGGGAATTGATTCAGTTCATGTAAAAATAGGTAATCATGTAAATACTCTTGTTTAATGAGTTTGTAGTTGGCTGACAAGCTGAAATAACTGAAATCGATTCATGATAGGCTAACCTGAACTTTCATCGATGATTTCTAAGGAAACATTTCATTTAGTACAGCTCCAATAGTAAAGTTCATAAAATCTTGGAAATAAGTGAAATTTTGGACTTGACTTGACATTGACTGCTCCCTGAGGATCGTCGGTGCTGGGGCTGTGGTGAGCTGGACTGGGCTGTGGCTGTGGAGGGGGAGGTGTCGGAAAGAGCAGCATGGGTGCACTGCCACTAAGGTGGCACAGAAGATGGGACAGCAAAAAGAAAAAAAACAACTTTCTAGTGCTATAAATATTGGGATTTGTATTTTGCATACTCAGTTACAAAAAATAAAGTTACTGTTACTTCTCAAGGTAGCTTTTTTTTTTTTTTTTTTTTTTTGTGGTGGTGGAGGTCTGGGCTATCCCATGTGGTCATCAAGGTTTTGTTTTATTTCCAAGCCGCTAATCCTGATTCCTGCATTCAGAGGCCCACCCTGTCATGCTCATTCTGTTACAATCATAGAGCCACCAGTCCTCAACCAGCTACCACCGCATCAGTGTCTTTCAGTCAGCGTTTGTTAATATGAAGTCTGACATGAAATCACCATGGGTGTGGTGTAGAGGAAATTTAGAAAATGGTATACTCATGCATTTTCACCGTATTTTGCGCATGTTTGGTGAAAATATGACGAGTGCAACTCATTTAGGGAAAAAAAAAGGGTGGAAAAAATCTAGTGATGAAACTCTTTAGCAGTAATTGCACTTCCAGAGTTTAACCATGGCCATATCTTGGTGTGCTTTGACCAAAGTTCAATAGCTCTTGCTAAGTCTTGTGCCCCAAATTGTGTCTGGATCTGTCTGCTTCCTCAGCAACCTGCCATATGTATGAGTATAATGACTGTGACCACAGGTCCTGAAATATTGGAAGAAATGGTGAGAGGCATGAATTTGTGCCAAAATATGTAGATAAATCAGGTCTGAAAGTTATTGATGTTCGTAGAACTTTGTTTCATGGTCTAGCCATGATCCAGCCTCTATCTTCTGCTGTGTGATGGCAGATGAAAATGAAACACACACACGCACGCACGCACGCATGCACGCAGCATGTTTGTGGGTGCACACACGAGTGCTCTTGGTGATTTCATGTCAGTTCATATTAACAAACACTGACTGACCAGCTGCAATTTAGGGAAAATTTAGGTAGTCTGAAAAGATTGTGTGAGAAAAGGGCATGTAGGGGCGTAGAAGTTAAATTTTGGGGGCAGACAGGGATGAAGATGATCAATAGAGATGACAAAATCAGTTCTGGAGATTTCCTATAATAATGCATATATCATGTGTGTAATACTATATTCAGAGCAATGGAAAAATGAATTGGTGGTGAACAGGTGCTTTTCTCCCACATACAGATGCAGTGGTGTCAGTGTGTGCTTTACCTTCCAGGCCAAGCAGAATGTGATCCCCTCGCACACGGTCAGCGCACAAGCCGTAGAGGGCATCATCCACCGCTTATGGCATCCCCCCCCAAAGGAGGAGGAAGACGGAGGGGGGGACTCCCAAGAAGAGGGAAGAGAGTGTGTTCCAGACCTTGAGAAACCCAGACCCAGACCGGCTGTCTCCACGTGGTTGGTTGTGTGATGGTGTTCTATAGCTGGCCGACAGACTGCGGGGTTCTGCCCGACACAGACGCATAAACAGCTGAACTGTTGATTCTGAGGGCACTGAGAATGCATGGAGGCACCATCTCCTCTCAGAGTACCCTGGGTGTCTTCATGTGCATGCAGTCACCACCTCCTCTCAGAGTGCCCTGGGTGTTTTCATGAGCATGGAGTCACCATCTCCTCTCGGAGTACCCTGGGTGTTTTCATGTGCATGGAGTTGCCGTCTCCTCAGTCCTGGTTCATGACATGGTCACTCTCTCTCAGAGTACCTGGTGTTTTCATGAGCATGGAGTCCCCCCCAGTACGCGTCCAGTCACTCCTCTCAGAGTACCCTGGGTGTTTTCATGAGCATGGAGTCACCGTCTCCTCTCAGAGTACCCTGGGTGTTTTCATGAGCATGGAGTCACCATCTCCTCTCAGTGTATTCTGGGTGTTTTCATGTGCATGCAGTCACCATCTCCTCTCAGAGTACCCTGGGTGTTTTCATGAGCATGGAGTCACCGTCTCCTCTCAGAGTATCCTGGGTGTTTTCATGTGCATGCAGTCACCATCTCCTCTCAGTGTACCCTGGGTATTTTCATATTGCCCTGACCCACCATTGGCATGCTAAATCCTTCGCAGTTCCAACAAGGCAAGGGATGGGCATGCTGTGCTAAATGTGTCTCCCACCTCGCCTCTCCCCATCTTCCATCTGCGCCCGTATGCCTTCCTCCCACCGTCCCACCGACAAGGGAAGGCAACCGAATTATGAGGACAGAATGTGTGGCAAACTGAGCATGCAAAAGCCATGCTGTCTATGTACCCAAGTCATCAGTGACTAGCACATGTTGAACATCACTCTGGTAGTTCAGCTGCACGTAATTCATTACAGTGATTAGTGTTGTTTGTCTGATGGCCAGGCAGTGACCAAGGAATGGCTGGCACCAAACAGCTGCGATCACCACGTGCTGATATTGACCACAGCATCTTCTCCATGGGAATCTCCTGTTCTTCATGCCTGTCAGCCACTAGTGGCTCTGTAGAGTTGTCGACACTGGAACAATATGGTCAGCATTTCATCAACTGCTCGGGTCTGACCCCATAACCATCAGACCAATGTTCTAGTCACTCAGATGTACCCAGCTGTCACTGTGACGAGCAGTGTTGGTCAGGGACACCACTGGAGAGGGAGAAATCAGCATGAGAAAAAAATGATGGCAAAGGAAGAATGATGAGAAGAATGAGAAACGTTGTGCTCATGCGCATTTGTGTTATTTGTGTCTTTTTAGGTAATAAATAGTTAATGTTCATTAGAACTCTGTAATGTTCACAGCAGCTTTGCTGAAAATGTTAACTTTGTATTTTAAAAATATTGTTATTACACACACACACACACACACACACACACACACATACACACATGTGGGTGTGTATTTTTTATTTTATTAAAAGTATTCTATGCAGCAGACATAGCAGAATGAAAGTGTCAATGCACCACACATTAGCACATGAATGGACCCAGACACTTTGTATCAAACACCAAAACATTAAGATCAACAAATGAATGTCCATCTGTTAAAAAAAACACAGGCAATGCATGGTGAGTATGAGTCAGTTTCAGAAAAAAATGACAGTGGGAAAATATAGAGGGATGGAGGCCCACTGTCAAGAAAGAGGGAAAGAAAAGAAACGAAGCAAAAGAAAATAGTGGAAAAAGAGGTTCGATGACAACAACAGCAACAACAACGACAACAACAAAGTGAGAAAGAAAATGGGCACTGTGGCAAGGTCACTGGCAACATGTAGGGGTGGCTGATTGGTCTGGTGTTCAATCACATTAAGGGTTTTTCAGGCCCTGACTGGCTACTAGTTAAAGTTAACAGTGTTAAGGGGCTTTAGTGGAAGACAAATCTCTCAGTCATGTCTTAGCTCTTTGATTGAAGCCTCTAGAGCATAATTTTGTTTCTTTCGTTCATCAGCAAAGTAATTTTTGTTTTCAGTTTCAATTTCGGCCTACAGTCACCTCACTTTGAAACTCATGAAAATATCCAAAGCATGCTGTGTGAAAAGTGAAAGGTTGATATTAACTTGTGTACATTTTTTTAAAAAGTTTACAATGCATGCATTTTTTGTTGAAATATTGAAAATATTCTTGGAAAATTTGAAAATCACACTGAACTTTACCACACACATACACAGACACACATTACTGCAAGTGAAAGATGGGCATTCCCTTTCATACTGTTGTAACAGCCTTGTGATTTTGATATGTACAGATAACATTTTTATAGGTTCTGAGGCTACACATTTTATAGATTGTAGTTGAATTTAATTAAGTGCCCCTGATCAGGGAAACTACAAAGGAAAGGGACTGTGCAGAAAGATGTGTTGTTTGCTACACTGCGAGTCTGAGAAGACAGTGTGCATACACATTGCAGAACCTGGCTACACTGCTCTGCTGGAAATGGCATCCTCACTGACTGCTCTGTTAAAACCGTCATGTCCACTGACATCTAATGTGGAAGCGAGGGTCTAGCGTACAAAGTCGGTATAAAAGATGATTCATAGTCCAGTGACTTCAGAGGGATGTTAATGAAACAGGAATCCTCAGAGACAACATCTTTGGTTGACCTCAAAACTACTGCTTTGTAGATGTCCAGGGTGCAGGTAAATGTATCTGCCTGCCCTAGACTCCACTGTGAGTAACTACCATCTAAAGAGGACTCACTATATAGAAGAAAATCACCACCACCACCACACCACCGCCACCATCCGTTCCAGGTAAAACAATACATCTGCAGACGTACAAACCGCTTGACTCGAGAGGACTGGTTACTTGAACAATATTTCTCTAACAGTATTCACCCAGTGACCCTATTCATCTTACCATCAAGCACAGCGTCTGTCTGAAATGCACTTGATCACAACAATCAATGAGACTTCGCTGACATCTACTGTGCCAGTTTCCCATAACTGTTCATCCATTGAATTTAGAGGCTTTTCTTTTTAACTAGTTTTCAGCAACAAAGGAAGTTTCACAGCAACACTATAACACTTTTGAAACCAGCTTAAAAGTCCATGCTATTGTGAAAATCTTGAAAATTCTTCATGTATGTTTGAAACCAATTTAAAAATCAGTGCTCTTGTGAAAATCTTGAAGAAGTTTGCTACAATTTTTCACTGTTCAGTGTGAAAGTTCATATCAGATTTTGATGGTTGCATATTCTTCAGGGCAGTCTGTGAAAAACTGGTGTAGCAGGCACATCATGAGAATGCACCACAGCATTTCTATAGTAAAACAGGAAAAGCAGCACACACACTGTCACAAGTCGTACATGCATTCTTCAAGCTTGCACATGGGAGTTGGTCAGGCCTGTCCTGGAGCTGGTGGATCAGGAACAGGCGGTGCTGAAACCGGTGATGGTGAGCTGCAGACTGATACTGACTGACTGGGCTGGACACAGGTGGGACTGATAAAGGCTTTGGCAGGCTGGACATGGCCCTCACCTGGCAGGCAAGCATGGCCAACACCTGGCCAGGTGGCACAAACCAGGCTTAGGACAGATATGACAAAAGATGAAGAGGATGACACAGTGTTTTGGCATCTTACTTTTTGTGGTCTTGATTCCTAGTCTGGGTCTGGAGAGGTGTATGGTGTTCGTGGTCACCTAGCTGTACAATGTGTTTCTTGGTATCCTCCATTCTTCCCCACTTTTTTTTTTGCTTGTGCAGTTGTATTTTCTCTTTGGCCAATGTTGTCTTCAAGGACCCTTTGCTCATCTATCCTGTTTGGAGCACCACTGTTATGATGGAGCCGGTATGGATGCAGGTGAAGAGATACAGATGGTGTTGTTGGAGGCAGGGGCAAGATACCTGAAACCAGACAAGGAAAATGCAGAGGACGTGACTCTCTAGGTTTCATCTGTTGTTCAGCTGTCCGCTTCCAGACCTCAGGAACATGTATAGCAGAGGAATGCTCACCGAAACAGGTATTGCCAAATAAACACAATCGTCCATTTTTCTTACTGTAATCGTGCACTATCTGCCTTTTCGAGTTCTCAGACGCCGCCGGGCCATTTGGTACAGGGGCATTTTTCCCTCGGAGTTGACATTAGTTCTGACTCCATTTCCTATACAGTCCTTCGAATGAGACTATAAACCGAGGTTCCGTGTGTGAACGCACGCATAACATCTTGCACACACGTAAAATCCCATCACCAACTTTTGGAAGAGAAGGCCAGTTTGGCCGTTGGTATGGATGACACGTTACACATGGCATGCACCTTCCCCAAAGATGGAATATGGCTGCCTTAATGGCGGGATAAAAAAAACGATCGTACACACAAAACTCCACTCCCTTTGTAGGGTAGATGGGATTAATACTTGTCTGTCCAAATAGGGAGTGTCCGCAGGAGTATCGGCCTGCGTAGGCAGAAGAAGAAGAGTGTTCTCAGACATTCACATTCAAAAGATTTTAGTTTATATAATTCGGCTTCCCTGATCTGGGTACATGACCCTGGTAAAAAGATCTGTCTGCTACACTGGGCCCTGGGAGGTATGGTGTGCAAGCACATTTTAGTGCTTGGCTGCATTTATAAAAGATCTGTATGTTTCCAAAGGAAAAAAAGGGAATAAGAGTGCTAGACAGAGAGGGTCGACGCATGTCAAGTTCATAGTCATTGTACCTGGTGTTGAACGCCATCCTCTTATCTTGCTGTCAGCCTGGTTGTGGCCTCTGTGGTTGGCTAGGGTGTCAGGATGATTGGCTAGGGATCAGCAGAATGACTGGCTAGGTGTCAGGATGATTGGCTAGGGGATCGCAGAATGACTGGCTAGGGTATCAGGATGATTGGCTAGGGGATCAGCAGAATGACTGGCTAGGGTATCGGCAGAATGACTGGCTAGGGTATCGGCAGAATGACTGGCCAGGGTATCGCAGAATGACTGGCCAGGGTGTCAGCAGAATGACTGGCCAGGGTGTCAGCAGAATGACTGGCCAGGGTATCAGAATGACTGGCCAGGGTATCAGAATGACTGGCTAGGGTATCAGAATGACTGGCTAGGGTATCAGCAGAATGACTGGCCAGGGTATCGGCAGAATGACTGGCCAGGGTGTCAGAATGACTGGCTAGGGTGTCAGCAGAATGACTGGCCAGGTGTCAGCAGAATGACTGGCCAGGGTATCAGAATGACTGGCTAGGGTATCAGAATGACTGGCTAGGGTATCAGCAGAATGACTGGCCAGGGTATCGGCAGAGAATGACTGGCCAGGGTATCAGAATGACTGGCTAGGGTGTCAGCAGAATGACTGGCAGGTGTCAGCAGAATGACTGGCCAGGGTTCAGCAGAATGACTGGCCAGGGTATCAAATGACTGGCTAGGGTGTCAGCAGAATGACTGGCCAGGGTGTCAGCAGAATGACTGGCCAGGGTATCAGAATGACTGGCCAGGGTATCAGAATGACTGGCCAGGGTATCAGAATGACTGGCCAGGGTATCAGAATGACTGGCTAGGGTATCAGCAGAATGACTGGCCAGGGTATCGGCCAGAATGACTGGCCAGGGTATCAGCAGAATGACTGGCCAGGGTGTCAGCAGAATGATGGCCAGGGTATCGGCAGAATGACTGGCCAGGGTATCAGCAGAATGACTGGCCAGGGTATCAGCACAATGACTGGCCAGGGTGTCAGCAGAATGACTGGCCAGGGTATCAGCAGAATGACTGGCTAGGGTATCAGGAATGATTGGCTAGGGTATCAGCAGAATGACTGGCCAGGGTATCGCAGAATGACTGGCCAGGGTATCGGCAGAATGACTGGCCAGGGTGTCAGCAGAATGACTGGCCAGGGTGTCAGCAGAATGACTGGCCAGGGTGTCAGCACAATGACTGGCCAGGGTATCAGCACAATGACTGGCCAGGGTGTCAGCACAATGACTGGCCAGGGTGTCAGCACAATGACTGGCCAGGGTGTCAGCACAATGACTGGCCAGGGTATCAGCACAATGACTGGCCAGGGTGTCAGGATGATTGGCTAGGGATCAGCAGAATGACTGGCTAGGGTATCGGCAGAATGACTGGCTAGGGTATCAGGATGATTGGCTAGGGGATCAGCAGAATGACTGGCTAGGGTATCAGGATGATTGGCTAGGGGATCAGCAGAATGACTGGCTAAGGTATCACAATGATTGGCTAGGGGATCAGCAGAATGACTGGCTAGGGTATCAGGATGATTGGCTAGGGTATCAGCAGAATGACTGGCTAGGGTTATCGGCAGAATGACTGGCTAGGGTATCAGCAAATGATGGCAGGGTATCAGCAGAATGACTGGCTAGGTATCAGGATGATTGGCTAGGGATCAGCAGAATGACTGGCTAGGGTATCGCAGAATGACTGGCTAGGGTATCAGCAGAATGACTGGCTAGGGTATCAGCAGAATGACTGCTAGGTATCGCAGAATGACTGGCTAGGGTACCCAGATGATTGGCTAGGGTATCCAGAATGACTGGCTAGGGTATCAGCAGAATGACTGGCTAGGGTATCAGAGATTGCTGGGCAGAATGATGGCAGGGTTCGCAGAATGACTGGCCAGGGTATCGCAGAATGACTGGCCAGGGTATCGGCAGAATGACTGGCCAGGGTGTCGGCAGAATGACTGGCCAGGGTATCGGCAGAATGACTGCCAGGGTATCGGCAGAATGACTGGCCAGGGTGTCGGCAGAATGACTGGCCAGGGTATCGGCAGAATGACTGGCCAGGGTGTCGGCAGAATGACTGGCCAGGGTGTCGGCAGAATGACTGGCCAGGGTATCGGCAGAATGACTGGCCAGGTGTTCGGCAGAATGACTGGCCAGGGTGTCGGCAGAATGACTGGCCAGGGTGTCAGCAGAATGACTGGCTAGGGTGTCAGCAGAATGACTGGCCAGGGTGTCAGCAGAATGACTGGCTAGGGTATCAGCAGAATGACTGGCTAGGGCATCAGAATGATTGGCTAGGGTGTCAGCACAATGATTGGCTAAGGTATCACGATGATTGGCTAGGGTATCAGCAGAATGACTGGCTAGGGTATCAGGATGATTGGCTAGGGTATCAGCAGAATGACTGGCTAGGGTATCGGCAGAATGACTGGCTAGGGTGTTGGCAGAATGACTGGCTAGGGTGTCGGCAGAATGACTGGCTAGGGTGTCAGCAGAATGACTGGCCAGGGTATCGGCAGAATGACTGGCTAGGGTATTGGCAGAATGACTGGCTAGGGTATCGGCAGAGTGACTGGCTAGGCTGTCAGCAGAATGACAACTTGCGAGTGTTAAAGAATGTGTGGTGAGGTTTGAGTGTCATTTAAAAGAACAATTTTGCCAATCTTTTGCTTCATACAGAAGACTGGGTTGTTGTTTGCACTGTATGTGATACTGACAGAAAAAAATGATGGGGAGGAGGAGGGAGGGAGAGAGAGAGACTCAAAGAGAGAGAGAGAATATGAGACAATAATGACAATAAATTTAAAGAAAAAAAAAAAACAACCTTGTTTTTATATACTTCTTTGCATGACTGATGTGATTGAGCTTGGGAATTTTGGCAGGACCTCTTCAGATGCAAGCCATTTCTCTTGATCACTTGCCTGTTAAAATCATCTGGGGCTTGAAGTCGGTCTGGTCAATGTGATGTATACATGCTGTTGTGGAAGAACAGGAGGATCAGACTACCTTCTGCACCCTCCCCCATTTGAAGCAACCACTCCCCCCCCCCCCCCCTTTCTCCCAATTTTATAGTTTTTGGAAGAGAAGTGCCCCCCCCCCCCCTCCCTCGCTTTTTTAAGAATGTGGATACCACACCTACTCTCTCCTCCCCCTGCCCCATGCTTTTATGAAAATGTGGAATTCAGTTGAGTTCATCCCCCCCCTCCGGTTTTTATGAACATTTGGAAGACAACCTCAACCCCACCCCTACCCCACCGACACACACACACACACACACACACACACACACACGCTTTAAGTTGAACTGACAAGACCGTCTTCCGTGACGTCAGTTTTGAGGTTCAGGCTTTCCCCCGCCCAATGCAACATGTGTTCTGACGTCACCACATGACTTTTGTTCTGACGTCATTACACTTATAGATCGCTAGACTCGGGATGGTGCGGATTTTCATTTGACGTCTCTTCGTCCTCAAAACTTTCAGTTTTCGGAACTGGGTGGCAAGATTGGAAATGGAGGAAAGTGTGTGTGCGTTCTGTCACAGTAAAATCGCCACTCCCCTCAGAACCAACAATTACGTAACATTTTTATAATAATGATAATAATAATTATCAGTATTGTTATTGTTAGTATTATTGTTGTCGTTAAGAGTACATACAGTATACAGCGCCTACCATACAAACCAAGCGCTTTACAATCCACGTTCTTGTTTTTCTACAACCAGGCAGTGAACCCGTGTAAAGCCGACCGAAGAGCCGCCTGCATAGGATACTAGAGGTCTCACGTTTTCAGGGACATGTCATCCATGACTTCAGCCAAAACTGCTTGCAAAATGTGGTAGCCTAATGGGTTTTTACATGACCTTCGAAGAAAGCCAGGCAATCTGCAGAAGCGCAGGAATGTGATTTGTGGCAGAAGTTTACTGTTACGATCAGGAACAATAAATCACAGTCTCTCTCTCTCTCTCTCTCTCTCTCTCTCTCTCTCTCTCTCTCTCTCTCTCTCTCACACACACACACACTGACCGACTGACTGAAACCATTTACTGTCAGATTAACATAGTGTTGTACTGACATTTTAAAAGGAAAAAACCTTAATGAATTAATGAGGTAACGAAAATAATACAAATAAACATCTGAATGACATAAAAATCATAAAGGAAAATTAACAGGGAAACATTTAACATTTCTAGGTAACATAATAAGAATTCAGAAATTGTAACAATAAAGCAAATTACATCTTAACTGTACTGAAAATCAACAATCTCTCTCTCTCTCTCTCTCTCTCTCTCTCTCTCTCTCTCTCTCTCTCTCTCAGAACACCATAAAAAAAATTAAAAAAAAAAAAAGGAAAGACCCCCCCCCCCCCAAACACATGCACACAAAAACACACACCATCCAATCACACACACACACACATACACACACACTCTCTTCTCTCTCTCTCTCTCTCTCTCTCTCTCTCTCTCTCACAGACACACACTCATACACACACACACTCACAAAAACCACGCTTCCCCTTCCCCCTACTCACGTGTATGCGAGCACGCACATATATTCACTCACAGACAAACAAATAAAAACCAAAACTCTCTCTCTCTCTCTCGCGCGCGCGCGCGCACACACACACACACACACATACATACACACAAACTGCCACCTCTCCTACACACACTCAAAACATATCCACACAAAAAACGTATAGACGTACGCACAACATGCTCTCACATATAAACAAAACGAAGTTCTTCCCCCCCCCCCCCTCTCTCTCTCTCTCTCTCTCTCTAGCGCGCGCACAACCTGTGCAAAAGTTTCGTAAATGGAATAATGCGACCTAGTACACGTGAGAGTCGGACAGCTATGTCATGTAACAAATTCTTTGCTCTACGTGTACATCAGACCACTAAACCAAAAAAGAAACAAACATTTAAAAAAAAAAAAAAAAAAAAAAAAACCGTTAGAAAAATCTGCCAAGTGGATGAGACTTGATCAGATTTACAGCCAAATTGGCTAGCCTCCACCAATTTTCTGGGTTGGGACAAAAAACACTAGCAATGTTAAAGGTAGATTTTTAGACAAAATTTTATCATGAAGACATTGAAAATACGCTTTTGTTAATGAACATTGAAGTAAAAAATGAGATACATTAAGGTTTTGACCACAGACACACAAAGGAGATGGTTTTAAAAACCTGCCAAACCAACCATCCACCCGTATTCTGTGCAATAAATTTCGATTCGGAATAGAACCTGGCGGACTTATACAATGACTGCCGGGGGCAGAAAGATCCCATCTGTTCTTCTGAATGGCAGCTTCAATGTACTGTGTTCTTCTCTGGTCCCAGAGTGCTTTTGTCAGAATATTGTTTATTTCAAGAACCGAATAAGGAATATCACATAAAACTGTATTCGATTTGCACATTGAAGCCTCTTTTGCACAGGTATCAGCCAGTTCATTCCCTCGAAGATCGCAGTGACCGGGTACCCATAATACACACACACACACACACACACACACACACACACACACAGGGAGATAGAGAGACTGACTGGTTGGTTGATTGACAATCTTTATTCCCAAGGGTACACATAAGCGAGAGAGAGAGAGAGAGAGAGAGAGAGAGAGAGATTAAACACCAGGAAAGAGGCGTTGTGAGATGGATTTGCATTTGGCAAGTCACGCCAACTTTTGGCCAACTTCAGAACCAGTGAAGCGTGCAAAACGTTTTGCCTTGACGTAAACGATCCAAGTCTCTTCCCTTCTCCCCCTCCTTCCCGCACCCCCCCTCTCTCTCTCTCTCTCTCTTCTCTCGCCTCTCCGTGCAAATCCGGGTTCGTGCTCGATTGAGCAAAAGTGTCACCAGATAAGCATATTTCGCTCAGCGTTTACCTTCTTCGTAAGTACACACAACCTCAGTGTTATCGACAAGGTCAAGGACTTCTGACCAGAATTTACACAGCAAACAGCAAAGTGTGTTTTGTGGCCCGCCCAGAGCTGCCATCAGTGCACAACACGTTGTACGCTGCACTCCCTCGCCCGTGAAAACGTCAGCTCCGTTATTTTGTCGTCTGCTTTGAACGAGCCAAAGCTACCTTGGTTTACACTGAAGCGAAAATGTCGGACCTGTTGAGTTTTGGGGAAGAGCCATTCAACAACCTGGCCTTCTATTCCGGCCTGGTACTGTGCAAGACCATGCTGATGGGACCGCTCACCTCGGTCTTCAGGATAAAGAACAAGGTACGTGCAGAGACCGGTGATCGACACATGTCGGAGCGAATTGTTTTAGTTAAAATGGTATTTGCATGAGCGGCGTAGGTTTAGATGGAAAGAAGAACGGAAACCAAAGTATAGCGTCTCCCCCAGTCCCCTCCCCCACACATACACACATTCCCTTCTCCCATTTTTGTACCTACTGCTTGCAAGCGCCTTTGCCGAGGACAGTGTTCTCAAGCCGTTTGGCAGCATGGCTGCAGCAGATGTCTCGTCCTGATGAGACGAAGACCCGTA
>CM065735.1:36353888-36373888 GCA_033310375.1 Conus canariensis
TTCACTTCCCTCTATTCTTATGTTTCAGCAATACCAACCAATACTTGTATTAGATCCAGTGGTTATGGTTTCACAACAATCTGCTTCTCCAGAAATCCCAACACCCACGTAAAATCCTACTGGCTAAACTTTCACTGAACCTTTCTGTTTCAGTAATACCAACACCACGGCTTAATCTGCCTGCCTTCACGTCAGCCTTCCATGTCATTAACACTGACAGTCGTTTTCAATCAGACTGGCTATAGTGTCACTACAACCTTCCATGTCATTAACACGGACAGTCTTTTTCAGTCAGACTGGCTATAGTGTCACTATAACCTGCCATGTCATTAACACTGACAGTCCTTTTCAGTCAGATTGGCTGTAGTGTCGCTACAGCCTTCCATGTCATTAACACTGACAGTCCTTTTCAATCAGACTGGCTATAGTGTCACTACAACCTTCTATGAGTATTTCAGTAAGATCAGCACCTTTGTTTAATTACAGTGGCGTAGTATTATTGTAGCTATTTCAGTAATACCTGTACCGTAGTATTTTAGTAAGATCAACACCTTTGTTTAATTAGAGTGGCTGTAGTATTATTGTAGCTGTCAGTTTCAGTAACACATATACCGGAGTATTTTAGTAAGATCAACAACTTTGTTTAATCAGAGTGGCTGTAGTATTATTGTAGCTATTTCAGTAATACCTGTACTGGAGTATTTTAGTAAGATCAACACCTTTGTTTTATTAGAGTGGCTGTAGTATTATTGTAGCTATTTCAGTAATACCTGTACTGGAGTATTTCATAAGATCAACACCTTTGTTTAATTAGAGTGGCTGTAGTATTATTGTAGCTATTTCAGTAATACCTGTACTGGAGTATTTCAGTAAGATCAACACCTTTGTTTAATTAGAGTGGCTGTAGTATTATTGTAGCTGTCTAATTCAGTAATATCTATACTGGTGTATTTCAGTAAGATTGACACCTTTGTTTACTTAGAGTGGCTGTAGTATTATTGAAGCTGTCTGTTTCAGTAATACATGTACTGGAGCATTTTAGTAACATCAACACCTTTGTTTAATTAGAGTGGCTGTAGTATTATTGTAGCTGTCTATTTCAGTAACATATATACTGGAGTATTTTAGAAAGATCAACACCTTTGTTTACTTAGAGTAGCTGTAGTACTATTGTAGCTATTTCAGTAATACCTGTACTGGAGTATTTTAGTAAGATCAACACCTGTGTTTACTTAGAGTGGCTGTAGTATTATTGTAGCTATTTCAGTAATACCTGTACTGGAGTATTTTAGTTAGATCAACACCTTTGTTTAATTAGAGTGAGTGTAGTTTTATTGTAGCTGTCTGTTTAAGTGACACCTGTATTTCAGTATATCAAGCAAGTGAAGACTGACACAGCAGCTGAAATCTGGAAGACACACGACTTTAGAAGGGGCTTAAAAGCGCACAAGAAGACTGAGAGGGAGGAGGGAGGAGGGAGAATGTAGCGCTATAAAGAAGAGGGTCTGTCTAGAAATGAAGAACGCAGAAGGCAGCTGAATCTGAAAACAGCGTGAAGACACTGCGGAGAAACAGACACAAAACAACACGAAGAACGCTCAAAAGATTGTCAATGACTTGACCGAACAAGAAAACCAAAGTCAGCACCATTCAGATAAAGATGGTAATTGTCTCACACAAGAGGGAGACACGAAAAGATGGCGATCACCATTGCTCTGAGCTCTTCGACCAACAGCAAAGGAGATCCGACAGTGCTGACAGTACAGGGTTCGTCCGATGAAAAAGACTTTCCAATACTCCTTGAATCCACAGCAGTGAAGTGGTTAAAATGTGGTAAGGCTGGAGACATCGATGATATCCCTTTAGAAACACGGCCATTTTTGTTAACCTTTTAAAGAATCTTGGTGTGTAAAACATAGGGGAATGAATTCTGGCTGTCTCAGGACGGCCAAAATTGATAAGCCTTGAAATGTGAGTGGACCAGCTACCATTATAACCGCATGTAGTTTGTGTCTTTCTTTTTCTGTATAAAGCGTTTTTTTTTTTTTTTTTTGCTTTTGTTTTGTTTTTTTGTTTTTGATTGTCTTTGCTTGTTTTGTAACTGTGAATCCTTTTGCTTTGTGTGAATTTGACAGCTCTGAAAAGGGTTCCCTTTGGTCTACAACATTAAAATTTGGAAACATTTTCAGTATCCGTCTTTGAAAAAAAAAAAAAAGAAAAAAAAAAAAAAAAGGGAATTAACTGTTTCATGACCATACCTACTATTATTTCCCGAGGAGACGATTTTTGCGCATTCATCGGTAGCAAATGTCGCACTTCTTTTTGCGTGCCCTTCCAATCATATGACCGTACTCTTTCCGTATCGGTCTTTTTGTCCTTTCATCTGTTGTTTTTCCTTTCTTCTTCTGTATGTGCTGTTTGTGCATCTCTCTCTCTGTCTGTCTGTCTGTCTGTCTGTCTGTCTGTCTGTCTGTCTGTCTCTCTCTCTTTCTCTCTCTCTCTCTTACTGCCTCCCGTTGGTGTGGGTCTGTGTGTGTGTGTGTGTGTGTGTGTGTGTGTGTGTGTGTGTGTGTGTAACAGAGAGAGAGAGAGAGAGAGAGAGAGAGAGAGTGAGTGTGTGTGTGTGTGTGTGTGTGTGTGTGTGTGTGTGTGTGTGTGTGTGTGTGTGTGTGTGACAGAGTGTGTGTGTGTGTGACAGAGAGAGAGAGAGGGAGGGAGAAGAGAGAGAGAGAGAGAGAGAGAGAGAGAGAGAGAGAGAGTGTGTGTGCGTGTGTGTGTGTGTGTGTGTGTGTGTGTGTGTGTGTGTGTGTGTGTGTGTGTGAGAGAGGTGAGTGCGCGCGCTCGCGCGTGTCTGCGAATATGTTTAGTGTTTACTTTCCCTTTCAGCCCAGGCACTAGACCCATCGTCTACATCATCATTGTAACCTCAAACAACAACACAAACAGAGATTAGCAGGTGTGCACAAACCTTGCTCTCTGTGCGGAACGTCAGAGAGTGGGAAAAGCAAGGGGAACACACGGGAGGGTGGGTGGTAGGAAGCAGGGGAGGTGGGTGTGCGTGTAACTTCGAAGCACCATTAACGTCACGAGCTCTCGTTGAAAATATGTCGTTGCACACTGTCTTTTTCGATGACACAGATCTTGAGGCGAACGATGACAAAACGTGAGTAGTATACAGTGGGCATTTCTTTCTTTGTTCCCCCCCCCCCCCCACCCCCCCCCACCCCCCCCACCCCCCAACCCTAAAAGTGTGTTGTTCGTTAGAGAAAAAAATGGGCCTGGACAGACATTCAAACAGGCACGTGTGCACACTCTTCCGATCCCACGCACTCACGCACGCACGCACGCATGTACGCACGCATGCACGCATGCCACACCACGCACGCACACACACGCACGCACACACACGCATATAACATACTCTGTCTTGCTTTCTCTCTCTTTCTCGATATCACACACACACACACACACACACACACACACACCACACACATACACATACAACAGACTTCTACACACACACACACACACACACACACACACACACACACACACACACGCACACTCGCACCCATTCACACACAACGCACACAGACACACACAGACACACACACAACACAGACACACACAGACACACACACACACACACACACACACACACACACACACACACACATTCGCGCGCGCGCGCGTAACGAGCGCCCATGCACATAGACGATTGCAAATACGCATTTACAGGTTGACGCATACACATATGCACACTCACCTACGGATAGACAAGAAGAGAGAGAGAGAGAGAGAGAGAGAGAGAGAGAGAGAGAGAGAGAGAGTGGGGGGGGATACAAATATGATTACGAATATGTTAATTATGCATAGACGAAAGCCCCAAACTCAAGGGGGTGATATAAACAGCAATGTAATCAATTAAAAACAAAACAAAACAAAACAAAAAAATTCCTTGGCAGAATTGTTCGTCCACTATCAGAAATCACAAGTACATACACGACATACATCGGCAATGAAACAAATTACTTCTGTACACATGCTATGATCTAACAACACATACAGCTTTCAGAGCTTAATAGATGAACATTTCATCTGAAGAGTTGCTTCAATTTTGGACGACAAAAAGGCTACGCGAAAGTTAGAAATATTATTTAAGTGATTGAGTTTGATTAGTTTCTTTGTAAGATCACAAGGACAGGTTAATAAAACAAAGAAATGCATTTTCATCTCCCTTATCTCTGCTACACAATCGCCATAACAGCTCTTGTTCATATTCAGTTTTATATCTGAAACGATAAGGAGCGATATCCGAAATATCAAATGTATTCCCAATCAATTCACTTTTAACATACTTGTTCATAACAGTTTCAGTATATGATTCAGCCACTCATGTTTTCAATGGTGTATTTTCAGCAAATCTGTCACTAGTCTTCTTGTCATCGTGCCTTTTTCGCCGCCTAAAATTCTAACTCTTTTCCCGTAAGAACTAAACAAAATTGAAATACACTGAACGCCTTGATCACCCCATGCAAACCCATAATAATAAACACAGAGCGGAATATTGACCCATGTTCTCTTCTCATTGCTATCTAAAGTACATGCTGTTTTATAAGGTTTCAGTGAAAGCCAACTTTCGTCCATCTGCATCAATTTCTATCAGTATACAATGATTCAGAAATCCTCCTAGCTCACCATATGCGAGATCATTTTGAGCTTTAAATGTCTACAAAACGTTTCATGGCAAATAAAGATATCTCTTCAATGTCAATGCTTTTTCAAATGCCCAATTAATATCGGCACCATATTGCGCCGTTGGTTTTACCCGGAAGTCAAACAGTTACATAAACAAGTTAAAGAAACTTTAATCCAATTTATACAGCACATGAAGAATTGCAATAGCTGTTGCTTTGCTCTACGAATTATAGCTCGACATGTGAAACTATAAATTAATCGCACTGAAAAGAAAATTGCAAAGTATTTAAATGCATTAACCATAGTCACGGTTTCTCAGTACGTGCTAGGTATACCCCCTACCTCCGATAGTTTTTTTTTCTCACATTTTGACCTTTCAGTTCTAGTCTTCTTGCACCAAAGTGCAAGTTTTTCAATTGTCTCTGTAACCCAGACACTGTTTCAGAGAATGACAAAAACTATTAGCAAAAACTAAATTAATAGTTAAATCAAATCAAGCACGCCAACCATTTTGAATTACCTTCGAAGCGAGTCCTGTAATGAATAAGGAAAAGAAAACAGAATTACGCATATCCCTGTCTAACCCCACGTGTACAAAATACAAACTCGGTCAAATTAGCCCCAGATCTGATTCTTGCTTTCACTTTCTCACATCTGCTATTTTTATTATGATTTATTTTTTTTTACATCAATTCAACTTATCTTTTTTTCCACTTTATAAAGAAATACATGATAGTTTTCTGGAAATAGAGTCGAAGGCTTTTTCAAAGTTAGCAAATGCAGCATACAGTTTCCGACTATTTGCGGACTGCTTTTGAATCGCAGCTTCCAGATTGAATCATGATGAATTCAAGAACAGACTTTTCTAGCGCTAGCCTGGTGTTCACCACTTTTATTCTTAATATTTGTCCATTGCTGTAACATTATGTTATATAATAAAAGCATGGAATTTACCACTGATATCATAAAAAAGAACTACCTCTACAGTCGTTCACATTGAATTTGAAACTTTCTTAAATAATGGCAGACTCATGGATTTCTTCTAGTTTTCTGGTTGAGTGCCAGTCAAATACTTAATCAGCTTCTCTATCTCTCTCTGTCACACACACACACACACACACACACACACACACACACACACACACACACACACACACACACACACACACACACACGCACGCTGGCAGATACATCTCAGTTTACTTAAAAATCATCTGGACCAGCAGATCCTCATTCCGAGAGAGAGAGAGAGAGAGAGAGAGAGAGAGAGAGAGAGAGAGAGAGAGAGAGAGAGAGAGGACGATGATTGTAATGATGGAAAAGGGAAGTGGACAGAGAAGATGCTGCAGGGTATAAGCGACCAGTGCACAGATGAGGAGGGGGCGGGGGTATATCAAACCAGCTGAAGTCAACAGCGCTCACTCATGCCCTTGTTTGTACACATGGAACGAAAGACACCACCAAAGTTTAGAACAGAAACCAACCCTGTGGCCTGGTGGTTCAATGCCTAGGCCTTACCGTTGTCATTCCACTGGTTCAAACCCATCAAAAGCTGAAAACACCAAGTGCCCAAGAAGAGGGCAGAGTAGAAGGGACAGTAGGGGGAGGGGGAGGGGAACAGCGGGGGTGGAGGTGGGTGGGTTGAGGGGCAGAGTGGCGGATAGATCCGTGGGTTGTGGAATTCCCAGGCTCAGTTCCAAGAGGAAAAATTCCAACGCGCCTTCAGTAACATATCCCGAGGACCAGATCTCCCGAACCGTCATAGACACATGTTATCCTAAACATACTGAAGATAAGGTCTGGATTATGGATTGCGATCCATCCCCTCCACTCTCCTCTCTTTCTCTTTCTCTGTCTGTCTGTCTGTCTGTCGTCTCGTCTCTCTCTCTGAGTCTCTCTCTGTCTCTGTCTGTCTGTCTGTCTCTGGTTACGTCTGCCTATGTCTCTTTCTCTCTCATTTGTTGTACTTATTTTCATTCTCAACTGCCGTACTGGATTAGAGTTTTTTGTTTGTTTTTTGTTTGTTTGTTTTTAGTAGGTATTTCTCTTGTCGTAACATTGTCATGGTGATCTACTTTAATAACACCACCAGGGTAGCCAGACTCTTGTCTTCGGGCATGATGTTTAAAGACGACACCGGTAGTCTTTGGTCTACTCTTTTCCCGAAAGATAAGAGTGGAATTTAAAGTGCAAGGTTTTTTGCTTGTTTGTTTGTTTGTTTTGTAGGATAGATCTGTTCAAAAAACGTTTCAAAATGATTAAGTTCACACATGGAACTTCGATTTAAAGTCTCCATCGAAGATGGAGAATGAGATTTATAAATCGCGATTCCGTGATGAAGGCACGCATATCTTATACACATGTAGAACCCCATCACCAATTTCCGGAAGATAAGGCCGGTTTGGCCGTTGGTAAGGATGACACGTTTACACATAGCCTATACCAAAAGAATGAAAATATGATTGAACACTGATTGAATAACAGACCAGACGGAATGACGTGGGGAACTACTGAACGTATCGCCAGCAGGCAGCTCTCTAGACGGCTTTACCCAGGTAGGCAGCTCGCTGTGTGAAGGTTAGTGTGGATTGTGAAGCTTGTAAAGATTGTAAATAAACATGGTAAAGATTAGAGCTTGGTCTCAAAGCAAGGACAGTCATATATAAGTATTCTTAATAATAACAACAACAACGATAATAACAATAATAATATAAAGTCATAATAATGATAATGATAATAATAATGATGATGATGATAATAGTAATGACAATAATATAAAGTAATAATAATAATTGTTATAATATCATTATCATCATCATTATAAAAATGATAATTAAGATAATGATAATAGTAATATAATAATAATAGCAATAATAGTAATAACAATAATAATGACTTGATGGGAATTCCAGGGAGTCTTGACCCCGACAAATCAGTCCTGGTATGGCATCTCGTGGTCGGCTTGGCTATAAACTACATGAATTAAATTAACCCCGCAGAAAAAAAAAAAAACCACAGCCTGGCGATCTCCATAGGGGATTGAACCAAGACTCCTCCGTGCATTAAGGGAACAGTGCTTTGTCCGATAAGCCAAATGAGGCATCTGTAAATGACTATCATTTATAGTTTCTCCTTTGTCAATGGGGAGAAGTGAAATGAAGACATGACTTGCATATTACTGTGTGTGTGTGTTGTGTGTGTGGTGTGCGTGCGTGCGTGCGTGCGTGCGTGTGTGTGTGTGTGTGTGTGTGTGTGTGTGTGTGTGTGTGTGTTGTGTGTGTGTTGTGTGTGTGTGTGTGTGTGTGTGTGTGTGTGTGTGTGTGTGTGTGTGTGTGTGTGTGTGTGTGTGTGTGTGTGTGTGTGTGTGTGTGTGTGTGTGTGTGTGTGTGTGTGTGTGTGTGTGTGTGTGTGTGTGTTTGACAACAGGTATTCAACACACCTGAAGACATAGAAAGATTCGCTCCAGGGATTCCGATGAACACAAACCACCCTACCGTGGAAAGAATCCGAAGGTATGTACAACAGGTGAATTGATGTTACGCCGTGTGTTCCGTAAGGAAGGCTGCCTGCTGCGACTTGGCCGCCGGGACATTGAGACAGTGCAAGTCACGGCTCTTGGCCCGAGCTGCTCATAGGCCTAGCGCTTTGAAGCGAGGCTCGGGACACGCTGCAGCTTGACACTGTCAGCGAGGCAGAAGACCAACAACGCCAGCTCTGACCCACCAGCGCTGGAAACGACAACGCAACCCTTTCCACCTCACCTAACAACTACACACAGACTACGGTCTGGGACATCATGTCTTTCAGAGCCTCTGGCAGAAAGGCGGTTATTAAACTCCGCTCTATGCTACGCATGCTTCAGAGCATTTCATTCATCACGCTGACTGCTAAAGCAAAAATGGCGGCTATTCAAGGTTTATATGCCATAAAGCTTCAGCCTTCAGGTCGACGTTCAAAACAGTCGTCAAAGTCCTAAACATGCAGGATTGTCACCTTTCGGAATTTAAGTCCAGAGTGGTTTAAAAGCTGCATTAAAGAGAGAGAGAGAGAGAGAGAGAGAGAGAGAGAGAGAGAGAGAGAGAGAGAGAGAGAAAGAGAGAGAGAGAGAGAGAGTTGTAATGAAAATAATATGCAGTCTGTTCATATGATTCATCCCTTGCAGTGCAGACTGAATTCAAGTTCTATTTCATTATTTTCTTTTTAACAAAAAAACAACAACAAAAAAAATCTTTGTTCATGTACTTTCACTTTGACACACCTTCTCTGAGAAATGCAATGCAACGTGTTCAGTCACCGCACTAGTGGCCTTTACTTCATACAACACCGCGGCGAGGTCGTCGTCCCCAAAATTCACCTGCGACATGATGGCACAGACGTCGGCGTCGCCATATTTTTTTGTCTCTGTCGAATAGTGAAATATTCCACAAGGAATGGAAAGCGTTTTGAACCATAGCTGCCAGCAGCTTTTCATGCAGAACATACTGCTGATGTATATCACACCCCACACACACACACACACACACACACACACACACACACACACACACACACACACACACACATAATATATATAATAATATTTCCAACACCAAGCTGTCCGGAAAACTGCTCTGGGTGTTTGGTAATATGTGTGGTAATAATAATAATAATTATATTATTATGATCACGATAGTAATAATAATGATAGCAATAATCATACATGCATACAACGCACAGAAAATTGTACAAACCACATAATATGAATGATACACATATAGACACGAAGATGCGCCAACAAACTACAGTATGCATGAAAAATCAATTAATCAATCAAGAGAGAAAGAAACAGGCATACCGTTAAACACTTTCTGTACATGAGCGCATACACAGATCTATGCACACTAGTCAAACACATCTCACAAGTAACACCATATGGATTAACGGCAACCAGGCCTGCTACGGATGGGCGGGTTTTAAGGCCAGGCTTACACGAAGCAAGGGGAAACAGAGCGACAAAGGTTTGTGAGGGAGTCTGTTCCATGAGGCTGGGGCTGGGAAACAAAAAGAGACAGAGAGAAACATGAACTCAGAGAATTTTTAAATGTAATTAATAGCAAACCGTCAAGAAAACGTAGACAAACGAATTGTAATTCTTGGCGGTTCGCTATCAACTACATTTGAAATTTGTTTAGGTTTCCGCCTGCAGTCGCCTCACTTTGCAACTAGATGAACTCAGAGGTATAAACAATACAGTTTCTGAATCTGTTCCCCCGTCCTCCCCCCCCTCCCCCCCCCCCCCCCAAAAAAAAAGTCTGAAAGGCTGAAGGGCAGAACAGAAATCTTTATTAATCACCTGCCGCCATCATTACTCGCCCCCCCCCCCCCGCACCCTCCCGCCTGCACCATGTCTAATACAATTCTGTATTTGGTAAGCAGAAGAATCTCGGTTCCAACTCTCTGTATGCTGAGAGTGAACATTCCAACGTCTCTTCCAAGCAGTCGGAGAACGTTGCTATTCTTGGGTGGAATGGGAAAAGAAAATTAAGGCTGAACATGATTAGGAAAGGCATTCTGGTTGACCTGTAGCCCACAGAGACAACGACTGTCTTGGTTGTGTGGAAGATCAAATGGATAAAGAATAAGCTTCATGGGAAAATGGTTGTTCACACTGACGTGCAATGAAGCGCCCATGATTTTCGATGCTCCTCTATCATGGTCAGACTTGAACCTTCCAAACACGAACACGAATCAGTTGAAAGTAATTAGCCTTGACTAGTTAGTCAAACCACTGCTTAATAGCAAGAAAACAGAGCCATTTGCCGTACGCATGAAAAGCCAGCCATTGGAATCACACTTTCACCAGAAAAAGAAAAAGCCATCGCTGTTCTCGATACCAGCGTGTGTGTGTGTGTGTGTGTGTGTGTGTGTGTGTGTGTGTGTGTGTGTCGTGTGTGTGTGTGTGTGAGGGGTGGGTGTGGTGGGGGGTGGGTGTGTGTATACACCAGCAGTACTATCTCCATGGCAGCCAGCCTTTATGGGACGCCTGACACACACAGACAAACATTCTCTGGAGGTAAACTGTTGGAACAAATTGGTGTGATCAACGCAGTTTCAAAATGTATACTTATTATGTTCACATCCCTCCCTCTTCTCTCTGTGAATTTTGGGGCTAATGTGTGTTTTCTCTGTTGCTCTTTTACCATTACTGTTGTGGATTCATATTGTTATAAATGCTCATGAGTTAGAGTGTAAACAAACAAATAAACAAACAACGACAACAACAACAAATGGTTCTTGAATTGAGCAAAAGGTCGGTTTGGAGATTGTCAAGGAAAGATTCTAACTATGGTAAGACCACGATTTCCCTTTAGTGTGTGTGTGTGTGTGTGTGTGGTGTGTGTGTGTGTGTGTGTGTGTGTGAGTGGCTGTGTGTGTGTGGTGTGTGTGTGTGTGTGTGTGTGTGTGTGTGTGTGTGTGTGTGTGTGTGCGTGTATGTGAGGGAGAGAGAGAGAGAGAGTTTATTCTTGGAGAGAGAGAGAGAGAGAGAGAGAGAGAGAGAGAGAGAGGAGGCCTCGCCTGATCTTCATACTTCCTCTTCTTTCATTGGCGAGAGCTCCGAGGTTCCCCAATAATGAGCTTTTAATCTCGCTAGTAACATAGCCAAATTCCGTCCTCGGGGATATGAATGCAATCAAATCAATTGGTCGAAAAAAGAGAAAACTTTCTCTCTGTGTGAACTGGTTATAAAATGTGCGTTAAATTGGACTTAGTGTTGAACCTGTGTAGTTGCTGATTTTTTTTTTTTTTCTTTGTCATCAGAAGACGATTTGAAACTGTCGCAGAGATAGCCCCACCCCCTTAAATTCTTGCACCCCCAACTCCACCCACTACCCTATTTCTCTCTCCTTCCACTGTATCCTCTGTTCTTTGGAACAGCGCTGTAAATTTGGTAACTTGAGCATTCACAAATCAGAAAATTAGTTAAACAAACAAACAAACAAACAAACTACTAGAGACTGTAAGGATTTGTTTTATTTTGAACCTCACGAATTGAAAAAAAAAAAAAAAAAAAAATCTGTTCCCAGTTGTCATAGGAACGACCTTGAGAACGTACTGCCCTTCACGTTGATTGGTCTGCTGTACGTCAGCTCCAAGCCCGACCCTGACCTTGCCCTGCGGATCTTCCAACTGTACGCCGCCTCGCGCCTGCTCCACACAGCGGCTTACCTACTTCCGCTTCCGCAACCTTCGCGCGTGCTGAGTTTCTACGTGGGGTGGGGAACCATGGCGACCATGGCTGGTTTGTTTTGGGTGAACCTGGTGTCCAAGTGATTAACACGGAATGACATGTGCGTAGTCATGATGGAACTATGCAGACACGGGCAGTTTTAACGCCACCGGTGCTGATAATTTGCTGTCTGGTCGACTAGATGTTGTGAAATCGTCACACTAACTTCAACATAACCAGGAAAGAAATGTATACTCACGAAACGTGATTGTGTGTGTGTGTGTGTGTGTGTGTGTGTGTGTGTGTGTGTGTGTGTGTGTGTGTGTGTGCAACCAGAGAGAGAGAGAGAGAGAGAGAGAGAGAGAGAGAGGTCTTGATTATTCACGAAATCAAGCACATGTATCATTCCAGCATGCTGTGTGACTCATTATTAGCAGCATTAATAATACAAATAAAATAGACATAGAAAACACATTTTCTGGTTGGTTTCAAATGGTGTTGCAGACTCATTTCATTGCAGAATCAACCTTTTTTTTTTGGCTTTGTTTTGTTCCCCAATGGCAGTCCTTCCATGCCGCTCATTTTGACTTCTCGTTTACAACCATATCTGGTTCTGTCCGTACGTCACCTCGGCGTCGGTACTCCCCAAGGACAAATCAATATCGACTCGCTATGAGGCTACCCATTGGAGGAGACAGCGCACAGCTGCCAAGTCACTTGGGCAGTGTTCAGAGGGCCTGTTCTGATCCCGAACACGCAGGACACCATCCACTGTGCCCTCCACTGATGTGCCTTCTGCTAAGTTGCAGAGCCAGAGTGAGTGAGGGACTCCCTCTAGGAGATGTAGCCACGTCCTTCCAGAGTGACAGTCCCTGTGACCTGGCCCATACCGACGACCTTGACACAAACTCACCAAGGGCAAGGACGTGTGGAGAGGAAATCTGACCGCAGGTCACTACGAGAGCAGGGCATGAAGAGCCACAGAATCTGAGATTGTAGGACGCTGATCGGTGAGGATGAGGATGATAGGACGGTGCCATAGACTTCCATTCTGGTCAGAAACTACATGACAGGGGTGTACTCAACGCTTCCTGACTTTGTAAAACTGAACAGTGTTCCCAGAGGAGAACAGGTGCATGTTGACCGTGCGGTTTCAGTCTTCCCACTAGAGCCCACAGTACTCTCATCTTTGGGTAGGGACCGGACGCGGCCGAACAATCCTACAAATAAGTACCTCTGGTGGGAATCGAACCTACGACTCCCCAGCCCGCAAGACCACGACAGTAACCAGCGTACCACAGCGCAACAGCAGCTGGTTAGGTTCATTAGTTCACTTTGCCAGGGGCCTATAATCTGCGATTATGACACTGTAAAAATTCAGCCGATTTACTGAAGTTGTCTTAGAGAGAGAGAGAGAGAGAGAGAGAGAGAGAGAGAGAGAGAGAGAGAGAGAGAGAGAGAGAGAAATATAACGCAGATGATTCACGTTATTGAGAGGGAAGGGGAAGGGAGGGAGAAAGACGGAGTGAGGGTGGGGCAGGATTATGAGCGGGGCTGGAGTGGGAGAGTGAGTGGTGGAGGATGGGTGGAGGGGTGGGGGTGGTGGCGGTTGGGGAGGATGTGGAACATTCATTTAAACCCAGACTACAGGCAAACTGTTTCACCTATCTATGGTTCGTCGTCCAATTTGTCACGAACGTTATTTCAAAGCTGCAGGACAATTTGAAAACCATCATACGAATGTTAATTATGTACGACACTAAAAATCCAATACCAGTGCATTTTCTAAACAGAACAGTTATAAAAAAATAAAAAAAACGTGGTTGATGCCAACATTAACGGTGATACGTATCCTTAGGACAAGACAAAATAACCTTTCAACACCATCCGCCGTGGCGAAGTGGTTAGCGTCGCGGACTCCCGGCTGGGAGGTCGTGGGTTCGATTCCTATCAGAGTCATGTGGGATTTTTCTGCCCCGACCGGCTCCTACCCAGAGTTGACTTTGCTACGGGCTCAGTTGGGAAGACTGAGACCGCACAGTCGAGTTTCATCCACTTAATGGATGCATCTCTAAGAGTGTTGCTCAAATTTCCTGACCAGCACTGCAGGTTTTTGTATCTCTCGGGGCCTGGTTGACGCCGGGATATATTATGAAAGGAAGCGTAGAGTACAGCCCTGTCATGTAGTCTCAGACCGAAATGGAAATCCGTAGCATCATCTTTATCATCCTCATTCTCATCGATCAGCATAAGAAAATGACCTTTCAACTTAGAAATTTCCAACGTTGCAGCTTGTCCACCCAACCCGTTGTAGTTCAGTCCAAAACAGTTCTACGCTGCAGTGCAAGACAGTATGATACGGATAGCACAAACTTCAGTACAGCGAAGCACATGAGTCTGCAATACAGCACAGTTCCTGTTTAATCCAAGAGAATGAAGTGTGCACGATATTGCCGCACAGCACAAGATAACAGAGCCTTGAACAGTGTACATCAGCTGTGTAGATCAGTACAGACCCTACAAAGCGGAACATAGCAGTAGAATGCAGTATAATCATTACAATGGAGCTTACAACTTGGAACACAGCGGTAGAATGCAGTGTACATAATTGAAGTTGAGTATACAACGTGGAACATTGCATTAGAATGCAGTATAGATCAGTACAGTAACCTTACAACGTAGAACGCAGCAGTAGAAAGCAGTGTAGGTGGAAAAAAAAAACGAGGTACAACATGAAACGTAGCAGAAAAAATGAAGTGAAAATCACCACAATGGAACCTACAACGTAGAACATAGCAGTAGAAAGCAGCTTGAATCACTACCATAGAACCTACGGCACAGAACATAGCAGTAGAGAAAGCAGTTTAAATTACTACCATGGATCCTACAACGTAAAACAAAGCAATTGAATGTAGTGTGAATTATTACCATAAAACTTGCAACATGGGACTCAGCAGTAGAATGCAGTATGAATCACCACAATAAAACCGACAATGTAGAACATGGTGGTAGAATGCAGTGCAAATCATTACCATAGAACCTACAACATAGAACATAGCAGTAGAAAGCTGTTTAAGTCACCGTCATACACTCTCCAATGCGGAGCATGCGAATAGAATGCAGTGTAAAATCTTTGCCATTGAACCTACAGTGTGGAACATAGCAGTAGAATGCAGTGTAAATCACAATAGAAACTACTACTTAGAACAAAGCCATAGAATGCAGTTTAAATCACTATAGAACCTACTACTTAGAACAAAGCAATAGAATGCAGTATAAATCACTATAGAACCTACAACTTAGAACATGGTAATAGAATGCAGTGTAAACTGTTGCCATCGAACCTAAGTGTGGAACATTGCTAGCAGTAGGATGTAGTATAAATCACCACAATAGGACCTACAACGTAAAACATAGCAGTAGAAAGCAGTAGAACATAGCAGCAGAATGTAGTATAAATCACTACATTAGGACCTACAACGTAAAACATAGCAGTAGAACATAGCAGCAGAATGCAGTATAAATCACTACAATAGGACCTACAACGTAAAACATAGCAGTAGAGAGCAGTAGAACATAGCAGCAGAATGCAGTATAAATCACTACAATAGGACCCACAACGTAAAACATAGCAGTAGAGAGCAGTAGAACATAGCAGCAGAATGTAGTATAAATCACTACAATAAGACCTGCAGGGTGGAACACAGCGGCAGAATGCAGTGTAAATCACTGCCATAGATCCTACAACGCGGAACAACGTGATGCAGTTCATCCCACTGTAGTGGGTTATGGCACCGACCAGTGGCCGCTACACTGAAGAACTGTGAGGGGAGCAGGTTGCTACATGTCTGCTGCAGTGCAAAATGTACCCTGCTGGCATTTTTTGCCAACATTGCGGCACAAAATGTCACCCAATGCAGTAGAAAGACAACTCGTTTTTTTTTTTTTTTTTTTTTTTTTTTTTTTTTTTTTTTTTTTGGGGAGCGTGGCAGCAGAGAGTCCTCAGAAGAGAAGCCCCCTTCAAGCAAGTGTTTCGGCCCTTATCTCCTGACAACTCTAGGGGGGTTGGGCCACACCCGGTTCATGACTCCGGATGTCCCTCTGCTGCCCCTTTTTTTTTCCCATCTTGGGACGAGCCATGGCTGGGATTCGAACCCATGACCCTCTGGACATGCTCATTTTCCACTTAAATGACTCGCGCTTTAACCACTGAGCCACAGGGACACCTGATATTTGTAGGGAAATTAAGCCTTGTGAAGTTCACTTTTGTTCCTCCTTGACCAGATCCAGCTTGAACACACTCTCTGCCGCTTCTGCCATTGCTTTCAGGCTCTGGTTTTTTCCTTCCCTGCAACTGAGAGCTGTTTCATGAGGCTGTATGCAGACGTTCCTACAAACCCCCTAGCTCCAATTTCTGCAGTGAGGACTTTGACCTGATAGCCTTCTCTCCTCAGGCTGTTTGCCAGATCAGCATACTTTTCAGTCTTGTAGATTTGAGCTGCCTCCATTCTGTTCTCATATGGCACCGTGAGCTCGATCATGATCAGCTGCTTGGTTGACTTAGAGTGGACTACTATGTCTGGTCTCATGCCACTCTTGCTGATGATCTCTGGGTGACTCTTCCATTCTGGGAGGTCTGCAGTGCACTCCCAGTCATCTGCCCCGTCCAGCAGACTCTGCCTGCATGTTTCGAGTGGCACTGTTGTTCTTGGCCATGATTTGCTGCCTCCTGCCGTGAAGAATGTTGCGGGTGCTTTTGGAGTCCTGATTTTCCCTTTTGTGGTGTTGGTACTAGCCCAGACTACTTGTACAATTTCTTTGAGCACTTGGTTGTGCCTCCATGTGTACCTTCCTTGAGCCAGGGCTACTTTACATGAGCTTAGGACATGCTCCACTGTTTGTTTTTCATGGCAGAGGGGGCATGCAGGATCGTCTGTTTTCCCCCACTTCACCAGGTTTGCATTTGAGGGCAGAAGGTCATATGCAGATCTGAAAATGAAGCTGATCCTGAGAGGGGCCATGTGCCAAATGTCATTCCAAGTGAGACTTCTTTGGAGTGCATTCTCCCACATTGTCCATTGCCCTTGCTGGCTCTGCTGGACTGCTTTTTGGAGTCTTTTTTGGTCTTCTTCTTTTCTCATCTCCTGAATCATCATGTCTCTTTTGGCTTTTCCTTTGGCCTTTGACCACCATTCAGTTTTGGTCACCCCCAGTCCCTGTCTGTTGGTCTGTGTGTGTCCTGCAGAATTTTACCTTGGATGACATTCTGTACCAACGTTGCGGCAAAAACATGTCGCCCAACACAGCATGGCAGCCTGAGTGACATTCTGTACGAATGTTGTGTCAGTAAATGTCACCCAATATAGAATGTCATCCCGGGTCACATTCTGTTACCAACGTTCCGGTGCAGAATGTCACCTAGTATAGAATGTCACCGCTGTACCTGGGTGACATTTTGTACCGGCATGTCACATATGTGAATGTGTGGCTTTGGATGGGGTCCGAGTGGTCACTTTATGTGATACATGTGTACACAGTGAAGTAGGGAAGTGGTAGCGATCACCAACGTCTACATCTTATCGCCAGTGACAGAGCTAGTTTCGACGATGGGGGTGATGTGTTCTGAGAGTGGTGACGATGGTGGCGATGTGTTCTGAGAGTGGTGACGATGGTGGTGATGTGTTCTGAGAGTGGTGACGATGGTGGCGATGTGTTCTGAGAGTGGTGACGATGGTGGTGATGTGTTCTGAGAGTGGTGACGATGGGGGCGATGTGTTCTGAGAGTGGTGACGATGGTGGCGATGTTTTCTGAGAGTGGTGACGATGGTGGTGATGTGTTCTGATAGTGGTGACGATAGTGGCGATGTGTTCTGAGAGTGGTGACGATGGTGGCGATGTGTTCTGAGAGTGGTGACGATGGTGGTGATGTGTTCTGATAGTGGTGACGATAGTGGCGATGTGTTCTGAGAGTGGTGACGATGGTGGTGATGTGTTCTGAGAGTGGTGACGATGGTGGTGATGTGTTCTGATAGTGGTGACGATGGTGGCGATGTGTTCTGAGAGTGGTGACGATGGTGGTGATGTGTTCTGATAGTGGTGACGATGGTGGTGATGTGTTCTGATAGTGGTGACGATGGTGGTGATGTGTTCTGAGAGTGGTGACGATAGTGGTGATGTGTTCTGATAGTGGTGACGATGGTGGCGATGTGTTCTGATATGGTGACGATGCTGATAATGCGTTGTGATATGGTGACGATGGTGGCGATGTGTTCTGATATGGTGACGATGGTTGTGATGTGTTCTGATAGTGGTGACGATGTAGTGATACGTACTGTCAGTGGTGGCGATGGTGGTGATGTGTTCTGAGAGTGGTGACGATGTAGTGATGCGTACTGTCAGTGGTGACGATGGTTGTGAGGTGTTCTGAGAGTGGTGACGATGCTGATAATTGCGTTGTGATATGGTGACGATGGTGGCGATGTGTTCTGATATGGTGACGATGGTGGCGATGTGTTCTGATATGGTGACGATGGTGGTGATGTGTTCTGATATGGTGACGATGGTTGTGATGAGTTCTGATAGTGGTGACGATGTAGTGATACGTACTGTCAGTGGTGACGATGGTGGTGATGCATTCTGATGGTGGTGACGATGGTGATCATGCGTTGTGATAGTGGTGACGATGGTGGTGACGTGTTCTGATAGTGGTGACGATGGTGATGTGTTCTGATTGTGGTGACAATGATGGTGATGCCTGCTGATAATGGTGACGATGGTGACAATGCGTTGTGATAGTGGTGGTGATGGTGATAATGCGTTGTGATCGTGGTGACGATGGTGGTGATGTGTTCTGATAGTGGTGACGATGGTGATGATGCATTCTGATGGTGGTGACGATGGTGGTGATGTGTTCCGATGGTAGTGACGATGGTGATAATGCGTTGTGATAGTGGTGACGATGGTGGTGATGTGTTTTGATAGTGGTGACGATGGTGATGATATGTTCCGATGGTAGTGACGATGGTGATAATGCGTTGTGATAGTGGTGACGATGGTGGTGACGTGTTAGGACAGTGGTGACGATAGTGGTGATGTGTTAGGATAGTGGTGACGATAGTGGTCATGTGTTTTGATAGTAGTGACGATGGTGGTGATGTGTTCTGATAGTGGTGACGATGGTGGAGATGTTCGAAAATAAGTCAGTTTCTAAAATCCTTGACTACGCTTGTATTGGAATGTTGGTGGAATGACGACCTCCTCAACGGACTTTGACGACTGCGACGATGATGACGATGACAATGTGTCAGAATAACATGGCGTCGGCTCTATGTTGGTGGTCCTTCGTATTTTCTGGGACGAATAGTCCGAGAGGCATGCTGAAAAGAAGCCTAGGGTATAACCTTGAAGTGTTCATAGCCATTTAAAAGAATACTTCAACAGTGTCGTTTTCTTTCAACAGACTTTTATGATGCTGAATCCAAATCCACTAGCAATTATAATCTAGACATTCTCATCTGATCTTTCAACAGACTTTTAAGATGCTGAATCCAAATCCAC
Source organism: Conus canariensis (assembly GCA_033310375.1). Lineage (NCBI taxonomy): Eukaryota > Metazoa > Mollusca > Gastropoda > Neogastropoda > Conidae > Conus > Conus canariensis. The sequence goes on from CM065735.1 coordinate 36,373,351, forward strand.
GGGTATTTATAATCTAGACATTCTCCTCTTCGCTACCCCACCGTGTACACCTACATCACATTGTAGACTACAGGTGACCGGTCAGACTCGATCCAAATTCGTAAAAATGGCGACCGTTTGTTCTGCAGCAGAACGATCGACCTACTTGTGCAGAACATCACTCACTCGGGATGGGGGACGAGGGGGAGGGGGGGAGGGGGGGGAGGGGGGCATTCCCTACCGGGGTGACATTTTACACTGTAACGACGGTACAAATGTCACCGGGTGACAGTTTGCATAAAGGTGCCATTTATACTGGGGCCGGAATAGCTCAGTGGTAGAGCGCCGGACTCGTAATCTTGGGGTTGCGGGTTCGAATCTCCGCCGGGCCTTTTCGGTACAGGGGGATTTTTCCCTCGGAGTTAACATTGGTTCTGACTCCATTTCCCATACAGTCCTTCGAATGAGACTATAAACCGAGGTTCCGTGTGTGAACGCACGCATAACATCTTGCACACACGTAAAATCCCATCACTAACTTTCGGAAGAGAAGGCCAGT
>CM065735.1:36378888-36383888 GCA_033310375.1 Conus canariensis
TCAACAGGTGAGACAAACAAAAATGACAAAAGCGAAGAGAAGAAGAAGAAGAAGACGAAGACGAAGACGAGGATGAAGGTGAAAAAGAAGAAGAAGACGACGACGACGACGATGAAGAAGAAGAAGAAAAAGAAGACGATGACGCCGACGACGACGACGACGACGACGAAGAAGAAGAAGAAGAAGAAGAAGAAGGAGGAGGAGGAGGAGGAGAAGGAGGAGGAGGAGAAGAAGAAGAAGAAGAAGAATACGACGACGACGATGAAGAAGAAGAAAAAGGAGAAGGAGAGGAAGAAGAAGAAGAAGAAGGAAGGAGGAGGAGGAAGAGGAGGAGGAGGAGGAGGAGAAGGACGAGGAGGAGGAGGAGGAGGAGGAGGAGGAGAAGAAGAAGAAGAAGAAGAAGAAGACAACGACGACGACGACGATAAAGAATAAGAAGAAGGAGAAGAAGAAGAAGAAAAAGAAGAGAGAGAGAGAGAGAGAGAGAGAGAGAGAGAGAGAGAGGGAGAGAGAGAGAGAGAGAGAGAGAGAGAGAGAGAGAACTCAGAACTCAGAACTCAGATGGTTTACTTCATATAAAGGCCATTGCCCCTTATGAAGGGGGGTATGGAGAAAGTAACAACAATGTATGAATATTACATAACACATCAAAGACTGGATGAAATTCTCATTCACGAAGTCATAACTGATCGAAATTGAAATGCCTTGAACAAGTAAATTGAGAAATTTCTTACTACACTTTCATTTTGAGATGCCATAAGCAGACTTAACCGAAATTGACAGGGATCCCTGAAAAACTTAACTGGTATATATTGCGCTCTTACACTAGATAACTTGCAGCAGCATAAAACAAAATGCAGTTCGTCTTCTTTTCCATCATTGCAAAGTGGACAAGTCAGATCCATTCCAGTATGTTTACAGTAGCGATACCTGTGTTGTGCAATATCTGAAATACCAAGTCGAAATTTGGTCATAATTAACTTCAAGTGTTTGCCTAAATCCATTTGCAGATAAAGTTTGACATCGTGAACTGTACAAAATGTCCGATACATGGTAAATCTATCGCTATTTTTGACGTGAGCGTCCCATTCTTGCCACCTGCACGCAATCAATCTCTCTTTAAATTCACAAAGAAATAAACTATCATTCTGCACGCCTTGGTTCATCCAAACATAACCAAATCCAAATTTGTATAATTGACTACGGATATTTGACACCCAGTTTCTTTTATCTCTTACATCTAGGTCATATAACATCACATAAGCTTTCCGTGGTAATCTATAATCATTCATTTTAGTTAATTTTAACCAGTATCGAATACAGCTTAATACAGAATTTATGTAAATAGGATATCTATTGGTCTCTCCATAGACAAGGTCATTGGGTGTTCGCATTTCGACTCCTAAAAATTTCTTTAAGGCAAAAAGATGTACTTTTTCGCATTGGCAGGCTGCAACGTCTAGTCCCCAAAGTTCTGCACCGTACTGAGCAATGGGCTGAACCTGGGAATCAAATAACTTCAACAACAAATCTAAACTAGAATTCTTCAAAACATGAAGTTTTCTCATAATACAAAGCAGAGCTTTCTTTGCTTTACTTACCAGGTCATTGCATGCTAATGTGAAGCTGAGTTTTGTTGAAAACAATATACCCAAGTATTTATAAGCATTTACCACAGGCATCACAGCATGGTTATACGTCCAATGTTCTCTTGCTGCTAAATAACCACCTTTTCTGAACACAATTATATTGCTCTTACTTAAATTCACTTTCAAATCAAGAGAAAAAACTGCGCGTTGCAGACTATTTAACTGGGTTTGCAAACCAATCATTGTCTCTGATAACAGTACAACATCATCTGCGAGTAGTAGGATAAAGAGCTCAAAATAGTCGATTGTAAACATTGCACCATGTTTACCATTTTGAATTATTTCTATGGCAAGTTCATTAATAAACAAAGAAAATAAAACCGGACTGCACACATCACCTTGCTTAACACCGTAAGTACACATGATAAAATCAGTTAATTTATAACCACACCGTACCTTAACTTTAACATTATTATACATACTTTTAATGCAATGGTATAGATTACCTCTTATACCATTTTTTACTAGAACTGACCAAAGAATTTTCCTGTTTATAGTATCAAAAGCTTTTTCAAAATCAATAAATGCAACGTATAATTTTCTGTCGAAAGAGAACTGTTTTTGAACAAGAGCTAACAAAGTAAACATGTGATCAATAGTCGAATAGTTCTTTTTGAATCCTGCTTGATATTCCCCAGTAATGTTATTTTCTTCAACCCACTCTTGTAAACGATGATTAATAACTGTACTATGAATTTTACTACTAATATTGCATAGCGAAATGCCCCTGTAATTGTTAGGATTGTTGACATCACCTTTTTTATACAGAGGAAATACAATACTTTCTGTCCATGTGTCAGGGAATATACCTTTCTAAAACAAAGCATTAAAGAATATGACAAAGAAATCTGCAACACAATCACCTGCATTTTTTAACAACTCTCCAATTATTCCATCCGGTCCAGCAGCTTTTTTCATTTTAATCTTTCTAATTGCTAAAATAACTTCCTCTTTTGAAATTGGTCGATTAAAACAATAATCATTATCATCAACATTAAATTCGTCATCATCTACTTCACTTTCTTTTTCGAGTAAATTTTTGAAGTGTTGAAACCAGTCATCCAGAGTGATATCATTACTAATGTGTTTTCTTTTACATGAAATTTTATTTACATTTTCCCAAAATTGCTTTTGATTATTCACAGAAGATAACAATTCATTTAACAACGACTTATGAAAATCGTTCTCTTTGCGTTTTAACAGATGCTTATACTCTCTACGTGCGATACAAAAAGCATTTTCGTCTTCATGATCTCCTGTTCGACGGGCTGTTCTGTAAAGCTTTCTTAAATTTTTCTTTGTTGTTTTACATTCATGATCCTACCAGTCATCTGATCTATCATTGTCACCAGTGCTGATCTGCTTATTCATGCATTCAGCGCATCGCTTAATACAATCATTAAAAGTAGACAAAGCTTTGTCAATATCATAGTCGATTAAATGTACAGCCAGCTCTAATGTTCTACGAGATTCCTCAGAGTGCATTGAGTTAATAAATACTGGCGCTGCATCATTGTTCCAGACTATCCTATTTAATGTTTGCTTCACATCTGGAGATTTCATACTGCTATGCTCTTCCGAAAAATTTAAGTGTAATTCAAGTGGCATATGATCTGAATGAAACATATCATGAATATTGAGTTCACACAAGGATTCAAATATGGCAAACAAGTCATTTGACATGAAAAAGTAATCATTTACACTACTGCCTGAATCTGAGATGTATGTGTAGCAACCATAGTGGTCGCCATTACATGCACCATTCAGAATACGTAAATCAAATGTAGTACATAAATTCAACATAAGCTTACCATATTTATTCAGCACTTTGTCTTGAGAATTCCTATTGTTGATCGAACTGCTTGTTTTTAATGAGTAAATAAAATTTTCACTACAAAAATCATCAACGTTTATATCAGCAGTTCGACTGTTGAAATCTCCCTACAATACAATGTATACATCATGAAATGCAACTGAACAATCTGCTAAGCATTCTTCCAGAAGACCAATGCCATTGTTTACATCAAAAAAAAAAAAAAAAATGGTGACCCCTCAGGCGGAACATATGCACACATGTACAATATATCTCTCATGGTACCTAATAGAGCTTTGTCTATAAGAAAAACAATAATATTAGAGTAATCTACGTCAATGGATCGAACAAATGGAGCATACATTCTCTTAATAAGGCACACAACTCCAACAGAAAAACGACCATGTTTAGAAAATTTAACAGCAGATTTACAAAAGATCATATAATCAACAAATAAATCTGACTGAAATGTCTCTGTAAAGGTTTCAACAAAACAAATGATGTCAAAGGAACGAACATAAGAAACGAAATCTTTATGTTTTAATTTAGGGAGCAGTCCATTGACATTCCACTGCAAGACTTTAAAACGCTTAACAGAAAACGCACGTGCTTCACAATCAGTATTAACTTGACCTAACACAGAGCGCGACCGTGAACTTTTTTGCACGGCTGCACGGCCTGTAACCCGCTCGCTCACACATTCTTCACTGTCACTGACAATGTCACAAGCGTCAAACATACAAGCACGTGCAGCGTCAGCCTCACAAATGTTCTCTGGTTGATCAACCGGTGTCAACGTTTTGGATGCTCCCCCTAAACCAAATGTGGAAAAAACATTATTCACACAACAAAACACAGAAGAAACACCTTCACAAGAAAGCGGCCACTGTCCTATTTCATTTCTCTCAGCTTGCCCTCTGAGTCTACAAAAAACTTAGTACCTTCTATGATGAGATGGTCAAATACCATTGACGCCTTTTTATTGGCTGCCCTTGCTTGTTTCAAATGGGGCAACAGTTTCCGTCTAATTTCTCTAACCCTGAAAGAAAAATCCTCCCCAATGAAAATCTTAGTGCCTTTCAATTTCCCTCTCGCCCTAAGCAACTCTACCTTGTCCTTGTAGAAGGTACAGCACCCGATTATCGGAGCGTTGGGCCTCTGGTTCAAACGATGTAGACGGTCGAAGGGAACGTCCTTGGCCAGCTCCAGTCGGTCAGTGAAGAGTTCCCTGACAGCAGCTTCCAGGTCATCTGCCGACTCCTTCTCTGGTTTGTGGAGCCCATGGATGATGACGTTCTTCCGTTTGGATCTGCATTCCAAGTCGTCAGTCTTCCTCTCCATCTCTTCCATCCTCTTCTCTAGGCGGTCGTTGCTCTCCCTCAGTGCGGCGTTTTCTTCTCGCAGACGGGTGCACTCTTCTTTCATGTTCTTCATTTCCTCGTGCATCATATCAAAACCGTCTCTGAGGCCTCTGATGTCATCCCTCACCGCATCAAACTTCAGGTTCAACTGATGGAGCATAGACAAGACATCTCTAG
>CM065735.1:36388888-36436138 GCA_033310375.1 Conus canariensis
TGTCTGCTCTCTGTTTACTGTCTGCTCTCTGCTTACTGTCTGCTGTCTGTTTATTGTCTGCTCTCTGCTTACTGTCTGCTGTCTGTTTACTGTCTGCTGTCTGTTTACTGTCTGCTGTCTGTTTACTGTCTGTTGTCTGTTTATTGTCTACTCTCTGCTTACTGTCTGCTGTCTGTTTATTGTCTACTCTCTGCTTACTGTCTGCTGTCTGTTTATTGTCTGCTCTCTGCTTACTGTCTGCTGTCTGTTTACTGTCTGCTGTCTGTTTACTGTCTGTTGTCTGTTTATTGTCTACTCTCTGCTTACTGTCTGTTGTCTGTTTATTGTCTACTCTCTGCTTACTGTCTGCTGTCTGTTTATTGTCTGCTCTCTGCTTACTGTCTGCTGTCTGTTTACTGTCTGCTGTCTGTTTATTGTCTACTCTCTGCTTACTGTCTGCTGTCTGTTTATTGTCTGCTGTCTGTTTACTGTCTGCTGTCTGTTTATTGTCTACTCTCTGCTTACTGTCTGCTGTCTGTTTACTGTCTGCTGTCTGTTTACTGTCTGTTGTCTGTTTATTGTCTACTCTCTGCTTACTGTCTGTTGTCTGTTTATTGTCTACTCTCTGCTTACTGTCTGTTGTCTGTTTATTGTCTGCTCTCTGCTTACTGTCTGTTGTCTGTTTATTGTCTACTCTCTGCTTACTGTCTGCTGTCTGTTTATTGTCTGCTGTCTGTTTACTGTCTACTCTCTGCTTACTGTCTGCTGTCTGTTTATTGTCTGCTGTCTGTTTATTGTCTACTCTCTGCTTACTGTCTGCTGTCTGTTTACTGTCTGTTGTCTGTTTATTTTCTGCTGCCTGTTTACTGTCTGCTGTCTGTTTATTTTCTGCCGTATGTTTACTGTCTGCTGTCTGTTTACTGTCTGCTGTCTGTTTATTTTCTGCCGTATGTTTACTGTCTGCTGTCTGTTTACTGTCTGCAGTCTGTTTACTGTCTGCAGTCTGTTTACTCCCTGCTCTCTGTTTACTGTTTACCGTCTGCTGCCTGTTTACTGTCTGCAGTCTGTTTACTGTCTGCAGTCTGTTTACTGTCTGCTGTCTACTTACTGTCTGCTGTTCGTCTGTTACTGTCTGCTCTCTGTTTACTGGCCGCTGTCTGCTGTTTGTTTACTGCCTGCTGTCCATTTACTGTCTGCTGTTTATACGTTTCCTCTCTGCTGGCTGTCTGTTTACTGTCTGCTCTCTGTCCGTACACTGTCTGTTTCTGATTGCTGTCTGTTGACTGTTCGCTGTCTGCAGTCTGTTTTCTGTCAGCTGTTTTTTTTTTTTACTGCCTCCTGTCTGTCTGCTTATCTGTCTGACTGACTCTCTGTCTTCTGCCTGTTTCTCTATATACCGATTTTCATTTTCATTTTTGTTTGTTTGCTTGCTGCTTGCCTATCTTCCATCAGTCTGTCTTTCTACCATCTCGTTATTTGCTGTCTGCTCGGTATCTGTCTGTCTGCTGCCTGTAGTCTGTTCGCCTGTCCGGTATCTATTTTCTGCATGCTGTCTGTCTTCTGCATGGTTTCTGTTGTCTATTTGCTGTCAGCGAGCTGTCTACCGTGCTGTCTGTTCGCTGTACGCCTGTCTGTTTGCTGTCTCATTGTTTGTCTGTGCGCTTCCTGTCTGTGTGTCTGTCTTTACCTTCTGACTCTTTCTACCTCAGGGTCGTTCTGCACAGTTTTCAGTCTGCCTCCTTCTTTGTCCGTGCGTCCTGCAGTGTCTTCGGGGTTGATGAATGCCTGCCACACACACACACACACACACACACACACACACACACACACACACACACACACACACACACGCGCACGCACACACACACACACACACACACACACACACACACACACACACACACACACACGCGCGCACACACATACGCACATACACACACAACACACACACATATTTAAAGATATATATATATATATATATATATATATATATATATATATATATATATATATATATATGTATTTTCTACTTTTCACAACAAAATATAGCTTGTTTTGCTCTTTCATGATTTTCTTTTGCTTCTTAGGTGGCACCTTTGGTTGGTTTTTTGAAAACTCAACAAACATACTACGGTATTGCACACCAGACTTTTTCTGGGATAGCATTCTTCTTAAAACCGAAAAGGCAGAGGAGTCAAATTACCACTTTCCGCGGTCACTGAGGAGAAACAATAAGGTTTCGAAATATCGGTATCTGACCAGGAGTTATATGTTAGTGAGTTTCCTCCCCATTGGAGATTGTCTCCCCCTTGGAGACTATAAACTTGCTGAAGGCTCATTTTGAGAAGCATTTATTTTATTTTTCCCCATTCACCCACTCAAGCACATACTGTTAGTTAGGCAGAATTATCTATCACTGCAGATATGACTGCTTATCTCCCCCTATTTCTTCAATCTAAGACATAAAAGCAAGCTTTGTTTATAATTGAATATTTCTTGCAGTCATTGCAACACCAAGCTGCTCTGTAAGTTGCTGGATTGGTGCTCGGGACTTATCCTTGGAATTTATTAGTTTATTGTAATTTAGTCCCTTGCGGATTCATTCCAAGAACTGGCCCTCAGCACTTGTGTCTTAAGAGGTTATCTTTTTGTATTTTCTACTTTTCACAAGAAAATGTAGCTTGTTTTGCTCTTTCATGATTTTCTTTTGCTTCTTAGGTGGCACCTTTGGTTGGTTTTTTGAAAACTCAACAAACATACTACGGGTATTGCACACCAGCCTTTTTCTGGGATAGCATTCTTCTTAAAACCGAAAAGGCAGAGGAGTCAAATTACCACTTTCCGCGGTCACTGAGAAGAAACAATAAGGTTTCGAAATATTGGTATCTGACCAGGAGTTATATGTTAGTGAGTTTCCTCCCCATTGGAGATTGTCTCCCCCTTGGAGACTATAAACTTGCTGAAGGCTCATTTTGAGAAGCATTTATTTTATTTTTTCCCCATTCACCCACTCAAGCACATACTGTTAGTTAGGCAGAATTATCTACCACTGCAGATATGAATGCTTATCTCCCCCTATTTCTTCAATCTAAGACATAAGAGCAAGCTTTGTTTATAAATGAATATATATATATATATATATATATATATATATATATATATATAACAGTTTAAAATGAGATTTTAAAACGGGAAAGTAAAACCACCTACAAAATTGTTTCGAGCCAAAGTGCTCTCCTCAGGATACCCTGAGGAGAGCACTTTGGCTCGAAACAATTTTGTAGGTGGTTTTACTTTCCCGTTTTAAAATCTCATTTTAAACTGTTATGTCGCTCCCTACCTGGTTGAGCACTTTTAGAATTCTGAGTGGCTTTTTAACTCTAATTTTATATATATATATATATATCTGAACAATTAAGTAGTGGGGAAAACAAGCGCAGGCCAACAATTCTTCAGTCGTTATAGTAATGACTTGGCAAAGATTTAAACTCTCTCTCTCTCTCTCCTCTCTCTCTCTCTCTCTCTCAACAACAGCGAGTGCATGATGATGATATCATCATCATCATCGTTGTCGATATCATCGTCGTCATCGTCATAAGCAATAGCGGAGGCAGCAGCAGAAGAGCAAAAAAAAAAAAAAAAAAAAAAAAATAGGAGAAGGAAGAGAACAAGAAGAAGGGAGGAAAACCGTAAAAAAGAAGGAACAAAAACAGCTAATCATTAAGCATGAGAAAGATGTAACGTCGATTCGATGAACAAAACAGGGACTTCAGAGAGAGAGAGAGAGAGAGAGGGAGAGAGAGAGAGAGACAGAGAGAGAGAGAGAGGTAAGTTAATGTTGCTTATAGCCCAGCCGACCACAAAGTACCATATCAGCGCCGGAGAGAGAGAGAGAGAGAGAGAGAGAGAGAGAGAGAGAGAGGGAGGGAGGGAGGGAGAGAGAGAAAGAGGTAATATAATGTTGCTTATAGCCCAGCCGACCACAGAGAGCCATATCAGGGCTGGAGAGAGGAGAGAGAGAGAGAGAGAGAGAGAGAGAGAGAGAACAACCTTGTTTTTGAAACGAAACACTGTGGTGACCAGACTCATCAACAGGGTCTTCAGCAGCACAATCACGGCATACGTCACAAAGGCCCTGAACACGGGACTTTCCAAAGACACTGCACTACTTTCTCCCGCCATCTTGAATTCCTCCGCCAGACAGTGTCCTCTCAGGGCTTCTGGAACAAACGGATCAGGAGCATTTCACTGCCTCGTATCATGCATCTGGAGAAAGGGGACAGATTGTGACCAGTCGCCTTGTCCGACGCAGGTGTCACTGTGGAAAGGTTCAAGAGGCAGAAATGAAACGTAAAAAAAATGTTTTTGATACAAGCCAGTCTATGATTCTGGGACCATCCGTTCAAAATGTTTTATGCAAAACGGCATAGATATTGTCCGTATTGCCAGAGACCAGATATCAAGTCTTTTTTTTTTTTTTTTAAATTAATCACAGTCCTTCGTTTGTCTGCTTGTCTGTCTGTCTCTGTTTCTGTCTCTCTGTCTCTGTCTGTCTGTCTGTCTGTCTGTCTGTCTCTGTCTGTCTGTCTGTCTGTCTGTCTCTGTTTCTGTCTCTCTGTCTCTGTCTGTCTGTCTGTCTGTCTGTCTGTCTGTCTGTCTGTCTCTCTCTCTCTCTCTCTCTCCTCTCTCTCTCTCTCTCTCTCTCTCTCTCTCCCTCTCTCTCCATTTTTGGCAATAATGATAATAATAGTAATGATTAGTTATGGCGCTTAATCTGAAATTATAAGTCCTAAGCGTTTACAATATATAAAAGGTTAAAGAAAACATAAATGAAACCAATAAGAAGATGAATATTGCAGTAAGTACCATGCATCTACAAACAAGGGTGCATATTGACACCCACCCATACCCTCCCCCCCTGACCCCCCCACAAAACAGATCCCCCACACACAACAACAGACAAAACACACGCGCACGCGCTCCCACACACACACACACACACACACACACACACACACACACACACACACACACACACACACACCACCACCACACACACACACACACACACACACACACACACACACACACACACACACACACACACACACACACTAAGCTATCACGTGTTCTACTTGTTTCACAAAAGTCCACGCAGGGTTTAGTTTGCATGATGTTCCCCGGCCTGCGTGCAGGCGTAACATGCAGGATCTAGTTCTGGGCTCTGTTTGTCTCTATGCGTCTGCCTGCCTGTCTGTCTGTCTGTCTGTCTGTCTTTCTATCTGTCCACAAGAAAACCTGAAAATAGTTGATCAGTCTTCCAGTTTCATAGACGTGTGTGTAGGATTTGAAGTATATGCGTTCTTTTTCTTTTTCTGCTAATTTAAATAAAGAAAAACCTTCTCTACTTTTTGTTTCATTTTTACATTGTCTTCCTTTTCCTCCGCCTTTCCTTTTTCTTTTATTTCTTTGTTTAATAATAATAATAATAATAATGAATACTTATATAGCGCCTATTCTCGGCTAGAGACCAAGCTCTAAGCGCTTTACAATCGACACTCGTTTACACAACGGGCTGCCTACCTGGGTAGTGCCGACTGAAGAGCTGCCAGCTGGCGCTTCATTCAGTCGTTTCCCGTGTCATCCAGTCAATATCGTTCACTCAGTTTCTTTACTTCCTTCATTCTTTCCATTTCTTACGCAGGGTGCATGCTGTGTGTAACGTGTCATCCATACCAACGGCCAAACTGGCCTACTCTTCCGAAAGTTGGTGATGGGATTTTACGTGTGTGCAAGATATTATGCGTGCGTTCACACACGGAACCTCGGTTTATAGTCTCATTCGAAGGACTATAACCACTTTTTTGTTCTTCTTCTTTTCCTAACCTCCTCCTCCTCATTCTTATCCTTATTCTTCCTCGTCTCCTTCCTTGACAGAACGAAACTTACTGTACCAGTTTTTTTCCCCCCATTTATCGCGTTCCACTACTACTAAGCTGTCGGTGTCAGTTGGTCTCTGTATAGAACCACCACGAAACTTTGTTTTCATGTCGTTAACCACGGTAACAACTATCGAAACGAGCGGGAGTTTTTGCCATGAAATTGTTAGTGTTCACCGAATACAACAAATGCGATGGCGGTAGTAAACAACCTACCTGACGTTGTCGTACAGTCCGTTGATTGTTTGAAAGGGTGGCTGTTCAGAACAATTGGCTGACAGTGGATTATTCATTAGAACGGAAGTAAAAACCGTCTGTATGTTCGCTAGTACTGCAACGCTTTCAGCACTTTGAATGGACCTCCATGTGTGTGTGTGTGTGTGTGTGTGTGTGTGTGTGTGTGTGTGTGTGTGTGTGTGTGTGTGTGTGCACACCACACCAAACCACATCATACTACACCACGCCATATTTTATTTACACCACACCACACCAGAGCACGGCACACCACACCAAAGCACACCACACCAAGCCACACCATACCACCTTACACCACAGCACAGCACAGCACACCACATAAAACCACACCACACCACACCACACCATACCACCTTACACCACACCACACCACGCCACACCACAACACATCACACCACACCACACCAACCACAGCGTACCATACCTCACCATACCACCCCACACCACACCTGACCACACCACATCACACAGTATCACACTTCATAGTATCACACCACACCACACCACATACCACATCACACCACACCACAGAAATTCATTTTTGTGTAGGTGTACTCACGTATTTTTTTTCTCACTTCTCTCGTTCTGTGCGGCTGCGGGTGTTGACGGAATATAGAAGTGGGTCAGAATACCATTCAAGCGAAACCAGGCAGACGGCGCAGCGTGAATTGAAGATCGTAGCATGACTTATGACTTAGGTGAGTATGAGACACTTCGCGTTTCAAAAGGTGTAGATTTAGTTTTCTTGACAACAAAGAGCAACTCTCATGAAGACAAGGGCGATCATCCGTCATCAGCACAATGTTCGTGTGACTGAAGTCAGAAATTTTGTCTATTGCAAAGTACCAGGAAATGTTGACGTCAAAATGGTTATTTTGACTGATATATTTTTGCAAAGTACCAGGAATGTTGACGTCAAAATGGTTATTTTGACTGATATATATCTATTGCAAAGTACCAGGAAATGTTGACGTCAAAATTTGTGTTATCTTTAGACTGATAATATCTTATTATTGCAAAGTACCAGGAAATGTTGACGTCAAAATGGTTATTTTGACTGATATATCTATTGCAAAGTACCAGGAAATGTTGACGTCAAAATGGTTATTTTGACTGATATATCTATTGCAAAGTACCAGGAAATGTTGACGTCAAAATGGTTATTTTGACTGATATTTTTCATCCAGCGGGCGGACGGTCCACAAAATGATGAATGTAAAATTTTTTTTTTTTAAATATTTTTTTTTAATAAATCGACAGATATATGTGCAATTATACAGATAATTATGCGGATTATTTCTTTTCGGCAATTACTGCTGTCTTGTGAAAAAAGGTCCACAGTTGTCAAAGTTACTCATGTCATGTTTTGTCACCCTGACTGTAATACATCAAGACCCAAACCAAGAAAATTACAACTAACACGGATGCATAGATGTCAGAGCGCCAGAACAAATCATCTGCCGAACTGGACGAATGCACTCACTCACATCCAACTAACTCAAAGTCATTGGCTCACCACCACCGCCGCCACCATCACCACCACCACTCAGCCCAAAGGAATATTGTGAAGAAAACAAAACCCTTAGACATTTGAGCAATACCATCCTACACTCCCTCTCCCCCCTCCCCCCCCTCTCCCTTTGTTTCATCTTTCAGCATTCGCTCTGGTAAACTCTAGTTATGCGAAAGGTAAGAACGCTAAGAGATTTTAGAGATATGATGTGATGTATGGACACTGTTAAAAGATATAGAACGTTTACAGATTTTAGAGATATGATGTGATGTATGGACACTGTTAAAAGATATAGAACGTTTACAGATTTTAGAGATATGATGTGATGTTTAAGTGCCATACGGACACCGTTAAGAGATATAGAACGTTTACAGGTTTTAAAGATATGATTGTGATGTTTAAGTTCTTTATGGACTCTGTTAAGAGATATAGAACGTTCATAGATTTTATAGATATAATGTGATGTATTCGGTCTATATGGACACTCTTAAGGGATATACCCCCATCCCAACACCTATATCCCTGGACATTCCATCCCAAACCCACCAAACAAATGAACAAAAAGATAGATCTGGGAGTGTAAAAACGTGCTGAAGCACTTGAAAAGAAAAATAAACTGTGTTGGGGATGGCGATGAGGGTGAAGGGGCAGAGTCCACGGACAGCGACACAGTTCCTCCCCAACCCCCTTGGTGCCCCTACCTTCCACCCCCATGGCTGCTTTCCATCCCTCTCATTCCCCCTTACCACTTGAGAAAGAGCAAACCTTTACGGCGTATTGCCCTTTACCCGCCCACCACGCCCCCTTTCCCCTCGAAGAAAAATGGAAAACCACCACCACCAAGTGGTCTGCGTGAAGTACACCGTTGTGTCATGCTCGTGTCGTAGGCAGGACTGGAGTGTGTGTGTGTGTGTGTGTGTGTGTGTGTGTGTGTGTGTGTGTGTGTGTGTGTGTGTGTGTGTGTGTGTACCATCCTTTTGAAGCTGTGTTCCCCACACATGTATGTCCATTTAAACGATTATGCCTTGCCTCAATCCCTTCCCCCTGTGCCTCGCCCACCATCCATTCTCCTATCCTTGCTCAAATTTAAATCTGCCCCCCCCACCCTTCTGTGTGTGTGTGTGTGTGTGTGTGTGTGTGTGGTGTGTGTGTGTGTGTGTGTGTGTGTGTGTGTGTGTGTGTGTGTGTGTATGCACGCGCGTGCGCATGTGTGCGTATTTGTGTGTCTATGTGTATGTGTATGCGTGCGTGCGCGAGTGTGTGTGAGTTTGTGCACGCGCGCAAGCGCTTTTGTGTGTGTGTGTGTGTGTGTGTGTGTGTGTGTGTGTGTGTGTGTGTGTGTGTGTTGTGTGTGGTGAGTGTGATGAGAGAGAGAGAGAGAGAGAGAGATTGCGTGCGCGCGCGCGCGCTCGCGGCGCGCGCGCGTGTGTGTGTGTGTTGTGTGTGTGTGGCGTGCGCGCGTGTGTGCAAACGAACTGGAGAACAGATGCTGGGGGATGTGGATAAAATGGTTGCCAGAAAAGGCACAGTCGTTTAAGCAGGCGTGGGATAGAGGACTTCTAACGGATAGTATACACATACGCACGCGCGCGCGCATGCACACACACACACACACACACACACACACACACACACACACACACACTCACTCACTCCCCCCCCCCCCCACACACACACAGATACGTAAACACAGACATACACACGCAAGCACACAACTGCTCAAGACACACACAAGAACAGATGCACACAGACAACACACACACAAACGTACCTCCCTCCCCTCAACACACACTCACTCACACACACACACACACACACACACACACACACACACACACACACACACACACACACACACACACACACAGATCATTGACTTTTTAAGGTAGGGGTTAAGCACTGAGTGATTTCTGCCCACGTAAAGCTGGAGAAAGGTAGATAATAATGCAGAATGGAGGAGAAATTACTAACATGTGTTGTGTGTGTGTGTGTGTGTGTGTGTGTGTGTGTGTGTGTGTGTGTGTGTGGTGTGTTGTGTGTTGTGTGTGTGTGTGTGTGTGTGAGAGAGAGAGAGAGAGAGAGAGAGAGAGAGTGTATGTGTGTGTGTGTGCGTGTGTTAGTGTGAGTGCAAATTGTGGAATGGATAGTGTAGTAGGCAGGGAGTGGGGAAACTCAAGGCATATTGGTTTAAGCAGGCATAGTGTCACAGGTGAAGGTCACAACAAAAGTGCGGTCACACACACACACACACACACACACACACGCGCGCGCGCGCGCGCGTGCCGCGCGCGCGCGCACACACACACACACACACACGCACGCACGCACGCACACGCACACCACACACCACACCACACACACACACCACACACACACACACACACACACACACGCACAGCACGCACGCACACGCACCACACCACACACACACACACACGCGCACGCATGCACGCACGCACGCACGCACGTACGCACGCACGCACACGCACGTTGAGGATGCGTTGCGGCTGGACGTGATGGAGGAAAATACAGATAGCATATAACTGAACATGCGCAGGGAGCGAACTCTGACCGTTACATGGCAGAAGGAAGAAGAATGATCTCCCTTGTATTAAATTAAACATCAGTAGATGGTTTCTTTACACCAGAAATGAACAATCGTAAGATCATGACACTACGTTTAACACCCTCACTTGATCGAAACGATTTTCATTCATTCATTCAACAACCATAGGGTAGTTTTAATCAACACTGTAACATGAAGATGAAAGAAAATACATTCTACAAGTACAACATGTGTCTGCATAAAATTCTTATTTTCGAAAAGAAAGTGTTTTGAATTTGTTCAGCTGGGATTTGGTAGCAGGTTTTCTCATCAAATCTGCAAGCATTTGACCAGTGGGACAGTATTTCAGCACACATTTGCCCCTGTTCAACTCTGAACGTATGAAGTGGCATCGGACATCAATACGCTTCGATCTTTGACGGTTCACTGTTTTATTTGCAAGAGCAAATGTTCCTTGGTTGTCTTCAAATATCAAAGGCAAATCATCTTGATGTCCAATGCCAATATCACTCAAGAACTGACTGAAATACAAAGTCTCTTGAACTGCGGCTGTGAGAGCAATTGTATTCAGCCTCACAGGTTGACAGTGCCACGACTGGCTGTTTCCTCGACTTCCAGGAAATCAGAGGACCTCTTCTGTCAAACTGAAGCAGTAACCTGAAGTGCTGCGTCCGTGTTCAGCACATGAGGCCCAAATCAGCATCACTGTACCCTGTGAGACTCAGTCCTTTCTCACTCGTTCTGTAACACAACGCATTGTGTGCAGTTCCATTCGGATACCTTAACACATGTTTCAATGGAATCCAGTGACACTGTAGTGGGTTTGACAAGTACAGAAATAGCCTGGTAACTCACCCAACAGATATCAGGTCTGGTACCCATTATCAGATAGATCAGACTTCCAACAATCTCACAATATCTATGTGAATCAACAGGTTCCCTTTCGCTCCATTCTGGTTTTTGTTCACGTGGGGCACCTCTTGTTTTACAATCAGAAATCTCATATCTTCCAAGCATCTTTTCAATCTACATCTTTTGGGTCTTTTTTTTTTTTTTTTTTTTTTTTTTTTTTTTTTTTTTTTTTACAAAGCCATTACCTTGTTCAAAGTCAATATCTAGAAAGTATGACAGTTTTCTCATGTCTTTCATCTTGAATCCTTGTTTGAACATCTGCTTCGTTTCACACAACAGAGTATCACTGTTCTGCACCAACAATCAAATGATCAGCCCAAACAAGGATCACAACCATTCCTTTCTCAGTTTGTTTGGTGTAAACACTACTGTCTGAGAGAGACTGTACATTGTCATTTTGTGCCAGAAACGTGTGCAACATCTGGTTCCATTTTCGGCCAGACTATTTGAAACCATACAATGATTTGTTTAACCTGTATACTAATTTCGTTCCACTTTCAGTCTGAACGTCAAAGCCTTCAGGTTCTTCCATGTAAATTTCGCAGTCAACTGGAGCATTTAAATATGCTGTTTTCACATCCATGTGAGTAAAGTTAAATCGTGCTGTGCAGCAAGCTGAATGAGAACACAAACAGATGTCACATTTGCAGCAGGTGCAAAAGTTTCATGGAAATCTTGTCCTTCTGTTTGGCTACATCCTTTGGCTACATAGCGAGCCCTGTAGGATCTGGAACCATTTGCACATTCTTTGATTGTGCACACCCATTCCCCCCCACTGCTTGTCTGCCCTTCAGAAGAGTGGTCAGAGTGTATGCATCGTTTACTTCTAGACAGATTATTTCTTCTTTTAGACGACTCAGTGACGTCTTTGTATGTCCGGGGAAAAGCAGAAAATTCGTTCCAAAAATCAATATTTGTCATGATTTGATCTTTGGCCTCAAATTTTGTTTCATAGTCAGAAAGATATCAAGGTGGCTTTCTCTGTCTTTTGGGATATCTCTCTCTTTTCTCAATACATGCTACATTTTCACATGGTTTACATTTCGACTGCTCTTCAGGCCCATTTTCAACGACAGGGTGTTTGACTTGTACATCATCATCTGAAAAGTCATCGGTCTGTGTTTCCCTTTCAATACAATCATACGTTTTCTTTGAGGTTAAACGTGCCACTCTACATCTCATGTCCTTGCCAGTGTCAGGGAAATACACCAAGTATGCAGGACTGCATTTGTCATAGTCCACAAACAGTACCTTTCCGCATCTTGCATTCTGCTTTTGCTTCTGCTGAGAATATGCAAAACTCTCATGATGGAAATGTTTGGTCTGCGGCCTGTCAGCGCCTGGAAAGGGGTCTGCTTTAGCCTAGTATTGAAACGTCTATTGCGGTTGTATATAGCTGTGTGTACTGCATACAGCCACAACTCCTTTGGAAGCCTCTTTTCAATGAGCATGCATCTACCCATTTTAAAGATCGTGCGCCAATGTCTCTCTGCAATCTCATTTTGGTGCGGACAGTATAGAGAAGACATTTCATGCCTGATCAGATTTTTCCGCAGCAGTGCCCTGAAGTCTCCTGAGGTAGATTCAGTCCCTGATCGGTTTCACCTTCGGAATCAGCAAGGAACTTTTCTGTTGCCGCTACTGTTTCGCTTTTGTTTTGGAAAAAGGACACAAACATTGCACCTGAAAAATCATCTGTAAACGTAATGGCATATTTGAAACCTTCATGCGAGGCCAGGGTAATACAGCCTGCAAGGTCAGTGTGTACCAACTCTAGAGGAGAATTGGCACAGCCTGCAAGGTCAGTGTGTACCAACTCTAGAGGAGAATTGGCACAGCCTGCAAGGTCAGTGTGTACCAACTCTAGAGGAGAATTCGCACGCACACGCGGACTCTTACTGTTCTCATTTGTCTTTTTTTCCATCACGCACACCTCATAGTCACTCTTCTTTGTTTTTCTTGACACTTTTATGCCATCACCAACATTCTCAAGCTTCAAGATGGCAGTGACCAAGCGTCTCAGGCTAACCTAGCAGATCTTGTGTGTAATTCACTGTGTCAACGCTGTCATTATCTGAGCTGTTAGCACTTAGATAATGCAGTTTGCCACGCCTTTCTATCGGAAACTTGAAAAGTGCCATCTTTGGACACAAAAGCTCGGCAGAGTCTGACTGAACAGAGACACTTGCTCCCTCATCAGTAGCAGCTTTGCTAGTTCTATGAAGTACTTTTCTGACCTGAATGTTCTATCAAATTAAAAAAAAAATTGAATTCATCGTTCAGAATATGTGCTGTTGCTCCACAATCAACTAACAAGCCAGCTTTGACACTTGATTTATCATTAACGTTTGCTTTGAATGCAAATGAATGCTTTGTGCCATCTATTTCTTGTGTGTCTGAAACCTCTTTGACTTTGTCTGCACTATTTCTGCCAAAGCCCACTTTATTCTTCAGATATCCACCCAAAGATGCAAGGGAGATCAAAAGACAAACACAGACGGACAGAAACAAATACAAATAACCTCAATTTAATCAAAACAAAATCGGAAATAAAACATATTTTCTTAATTTCATGTTCCCAGTTTCTTCATCTTCAAACTCCCCCCCCCCCCCCCCTCCTTAAGTCCAAATTTTTGCCAAGTCATTACTACGAAGACAGTTCAGTTGTTGGCCTGCGCTTGTTTTTTTCCCCCACTGTTAGATTGTTCGTCTATGTATTTGTCTGACTTTATTCAAGTTTAAAAGGCTGTACCAGTCTTGAATAAAAGTTACTCTGTGTTAGGTTTTCTTATGGGAGCAAAAAATACCCCACTTGTTTACTGTTTATCGTTTACTGTTCCCTGCCTCATTTTATTTCCGATTTTGTTTTGATTAAATTGAGGTTATTTGTATTTGTTTCTGTCCGTCTGTGTGTTTGTCTTTTGATCTCCCTTGCATCTTTGGGTGGATCTCAAGCGTAGGCTCAAAGATTGTCCCCTACATTTTATACTATTTGCATAATGTCTTTAGTTTTTCAGCAACTTTTTTTCCTCCCCACACTTTCGTTTGGTTTCATTTACTACTCTTCACTGGCTGCTTTGGGGGTGCTATTGGATTTTTTTTTTGCACCCTTGGTGGTGAGAACACCACAGTATTATGGACTATGGTGTGTCTCTATTTGACGCCAGGAGCACAGACACAACCAGCCGTGTCTCCCTGATGAGTTCCGACCCAGCGGACGAAAGGCCTCGGAGCAGGAGGACAAATATATCTGTCTTCAAAAGGGATTGCGATGGTTCCCTTATGCAGCTAGTGAAGAGTTTTCATATCTGTAACATATTTTCTTAATTTCATGTTCCCAGTTTCTTCATCTTCAAACTCCCCCCCCCCTCTCCTTAAGTCCAAATCTTTGCCAAGTCATTACTACGAAGACAGTTCAGTTGTTGGTCTGCGCTTGTTTTTTTCCCCCACTATTAGATTGTTCGTCTATGTATTTGTCTGACTTTATTCAAGTTTAAAAGGCTGTACCAGTCTTGAATAAAAGTTACTCTGTGTTAGGTTTTCTTATGGGAGCAAAAAATACCCCACTTGTTTACTGTTTATCGTTTACTGTTCCCTGCCTCATTTTATTTCCGATTTAATTTTATTAATGTAAATCTCAGAAGTATTGATGTATGGTTGATTGTATCACGCTTCTGCAGACTGTATGCATTTTACACACAATAGATTCGGGTCATGAGTAAGGAATCTTCACAATCACACAATCATCTCATGGACGGGATGTAGCTAATGTCTGTTTCACCTGAGAAGTGATGAATTTCTGAAGACGGATTTCTTTGCCTTTCTGGTGTTTCTGTCTCAGGATGAGATAAGTATAAAGGAACGGATTGAGTGCAGCGTTCAATGGTAGAACAATGATGGCCAGTGCTGTGTTGACCTCCACTGAAACAGCGACGTCCAGCTCGGCCAACAGTCCACAGACACCAATGGGGAACCAGCACAGAAAGTCCGACATGGCAATGACCAGGAGACGCCGAGCGATGGCTGATTCATTGACTCTTGATCTGGGTTTGTCGTTCACATTAATGACGGCTTTCTTCGTCGAAGTATCATTTGATAAAGTGTTAACAATAACCGACCAGTAGATGAGAGACTGACCAACAGCGATCAACAAAAACATGATAAGGTTAACTACAATCATGACACTGAAAGAGTAATGGCGACCGGGAAAGTCAGCTCTGGTGACGGGCAGAGGAATGCACAATCCTGTCTGGCTGTAGAAGGCCCAGTGGGAAGTCACGGGGAGCAAAGGTGTTGAGGCCAGGATCACCCCTAGTCCCCATCCGACAATGCAGGCCACGTGAGCTGACGTCATTCCAAAACGAACACGACTGAAAGGAAAGCGGATAACTAGAAAACGATCCAGGGTGATGAGAAAGATGAGGAATGAGGACACCTCACAGGACAGAAACGAAAGAAATCCTGCAGTTTTGCATGCTGTACTTTGTTTCCACGTCTTTTCCTTCCACAGGTAATGGTTGGCGAACACACGATCAACTATTCCAATCTCTGACAAATAGACCCCCATCAACAAATCTGACATGGACAGATGAACGACAAACACCGCGTAGCCTGTCTTGCTTCTTCGTGCTGTGAGCATTTGCATGTGGTATACAACACTTCCAAGGTTTCCAAGTAAAGCAAAAACAGCGAAAACAGCAATCATGTTTTTGTAAAAGCTCGTCATTAACAAATGTCCACATGAGGACATTTCATCAAACGGTGCTACACATTTTCCAGTGAAGGTATTGGGCAACATAGCTGAGCAGCACAATCTGTAGTTGCCGCTGAAGACTTGCTGCAAGTCAGTCATTTCTTTCATAAAGTCAGGGCTGAAGTCAGAGATGGGACAACCACGCAGATTCAAAACTCTCAAAGAACCGAACAACTGTTTTCCGTTCAACGAGTCTAGTCCACTGTCAGATAGATCTAAAATTTGAATTTGAGGCATGGATTCTGACCATATGTAGAGGTTTAAGCCCTGATTTTGAACTCTAGAAAGATTTAGTAACAGTAGTGATGTTAATAAATACAGTCGATCGAAACTATGGATACTGGAGGACAAGGGGTTGCCTGCCAGATTCAGTTCCTTCAGGTATCGTAGAGGCAACAGATGTCTCAGCCTGATGTCACGTAGCTGGTTATCACTGACATCAAGTGTATGAAGATTAGGCAGTCTTAAATCAGTTAATTCTGTCACCCCACACGCACCAACGCCAAGGTAGATGAGCATGGTATTGTTGGTGAGTTCATTTAAGGCCATGCCAGTACCTCTGGCATCCAGGTAACGGATATGTAGAAAAGGCTTGGCCTGAAACAAGTGACTGCCATAACAGACACACTGCGTGGGACAGAAGTCCCTTTCGTCGCAAGTAAGCTCATCCTCGTGGTGTGGACAGTTAGGCACGCCGTCACACAGGTGGTCCACGTGTATACAGGTTGTTTTGTCAGAGAGAAGACACCGGTAAAACCCAGGACATGTGTGTACATCGCAGTCAGCTTCGTCTTCATGCCCCGGGCAGTCCTTCATTCCATTGCACCGAGTGTAGACAGGTAAACAATAGCCCATGTCAGGACACATGAAGTGCGTTTCTGGGCAGTGAGTGGTATTGCTAGGGAGAGGAGTCACTGAAAAACTTCCTGGCCTGTCAAAATTAACCAGAGCTGGGGGCCTTGTGACATTGAACCATGTTACTATATAATTTTGCTGACATTGGCTCTCGTCTTCCAGTGTTATGCAGTCTGACACTCCATCACAAATTTTGCCGAAAGATATGCACTAAAAGAAAAGAATGACACTCTTTCTTTAGTGTTACCGTTACTTCTCCACAGCTTACTACTACTATTGCAGTGCTACTGCTACTGCTACTACTACTTCACTGCTGCTGCTACTGCTACTTCTGCTGCTGCTGCTATTTCTGCTGCTGCAGCTACCACACTGCTGTGTTGTTGCCTCTGCTGTTGGTATCACAAACATGCAGAATAATAACACAACAACAATGTCCATTATGGTAATGATGACTATGTTTGTGAGGATGAAGAGAGATGTGACAACATTGTCCATGACCATGACAACGACTGCATTTGATAACAAACAAAATGTCACCACGACAACAATCTGGCCATGATGGTCTCTCTCAGTTAATAGGTCATTAGTGATTCCTTTCGTCAAAATAACCAAGGACTCTCTCTCTCTCTCTCTCTCTCTCTCTCTCTCTGGGGTGAGTTGATCTCAGCGAGATGGAGGTGAGCACTCGTCAGAGGTAGAAGAAGGACGTGTTCTTTTGGTCGGAGCGTTTCATTAATTGTTTTTGTTAATTAATGAAGTCCTGCGTTTAATTACACGCTTATTTACTCTACCAGGTAATAGTCGAGGTGATCATGCCTTTGGAGTCAAATTATTTCAGAGCTATCTGTGGTCGTTTTGCCGCAGTGTACATTCAGTTTATGGGAAAACGCGCAAAGCTCTCCATGGCCATGTTTGTCAACACAAACCGGGCGAGAAGAGCTCAGACGCAGTGCATTTTCCTCACTGTCATACTGTTTCAACTGCTGATGTGCGCAAACGACATTGAGACGAACCCTGGTCCTGACTCTCAACTGGAAAAAACATTGAGCGATTTACTGCATCAACATGAGACAAAGTTAAAAGACTTTTTGTGTCAGCAACTTGAAACACGTTTCAGTTCACTTGGCAAGGATTTGTTATCAAAAGTAGACAACATGCTGGGAGTGATGAAAACACAGCTACAACACCTACAAGCCAAAACAGCAAATCTTGAAGATCGTCTTTGCTTCATGTTAGAAAAAACAAAACAAGTCAATTCTGATGTGGAAGACAGGCTTAAAAAGATATCCAGTGAATTCTGTGACAAAATTGACACGCTAGAATCATTTTCGAGGAGAGACAACCTCAAGTTCTTCAATATACCGCAATCGTCTCATGAAAATTATGAAGAGTGTGCAAAGAAAGTGATCAGCACACTTCAAGACACTGTGCCAGGGAAAACGTGGTCCTCTGAGGACATTTATACGTGCCCATCGTCTTGGCCGAAGCAGTGACTTTTCTAAACCACAGCCTGTCATTGCAAAGTTCGCAAGATGGTCAGATAAAATGTGTGTACTGACAAAGGGACGAGAGGGGGCTGCGAAAGAAGGGGATAAGAGTGGCAGGAGACTTGACAACAAGACAACAGCAGATCATCCAAGACTACCGAGCTGAAGGAATACGAGCATTCTACGAAGGGAACAAGCTGGTTGTAGCAGGTCCATTCCAAAATTCTACTGTGAACAGAGACAGCTACGCTGATGCTACACGACGCGGACCCAGTCAAAGTCAGTACAATGCGCGCAATATCCAAAATCGCAGACCGCCGCCAGACGAACGTCGCAGCAATTTTTCTAGGCAGGATTACGTTTTCAACCCCCATCATCGTAGTCATCAACAGAACCTGGATAATACGTATGACAGAGATGGTCACAATGGACACTTTGACCACCAAAGCATGTACAATTGGGGTGCGTGGTTTAATCAGTGTCCTTTTCCAAGCATGCGAGATTACCAGTGGAACTCCCATCCCTATACGGTTGAAAGTAACACTCACCGAGGACAGAGCCTCCCAGGTCTTTGTTACTCAAAACACACATGTGCCTGATATTCAGTTCGATGACACAAATTCAAAGTCCCAAAATGTTCATCATGAAAACCAACGGGCAGCAGATCCGCCAGCTACTACAGTTGTGGTGAGTGACGAACTGATAAATGGCTGTGACAGCTCCTCTGGCCTAAGTGGCACAGATGAGCGGCCGACACAGCAGCCAGGTACCACAGATTCTACCGATGGTGGTAGGATTACCAACAACGACAGTGTCCCCGACCTGACGTGCGAAGATCAGCCAGCAACATCGCAGTCACTTTTCACCGGTTCAGCCTGTGGTGGAAGGATTCCTGACAGTGACAGCGTCCCTGAACCCAGTCCAAAGATCAAAGATTGCCTGGCGAATGATTTCGCTGTTGAGAGCCCCATAACGGAAGATCACGAAAGTCCGGACAAAGAAAAGCAGCAACACGACCAGGCCTTTTCAACTGAGTCCAGCGACAAACAAGACCCTGACCACACGCGCAGCACAGAGGCTACTGGTGATGTAAGCAGGACTGGAGGGGAAGTCTTTCCGTCACAAGAAATGACTGGGAAGGAATCCATCACAGAAGCAAAATCGGAAGCAAACTGTTCTTCTGAAGATCAGTCTGCAGACGCCAGCATCAGCAATGACAAAGCCTCCCCTGCCGATGATGAAGCGCCCAAGAAAGACAGTAGGCAGAACAGACCCAGGACTTCGAAAAAAGGCCCTTCGTCAAGACTGAGAAGCGCTTCAGTGCACAGTGTCAGGGAAAAGAGACAGTTAACTCTGCAAGACTCCGTTTCGAATAGTGCATCTCAGAACAATGCAAAGAAGACACTCCCAGATCCCCTAAATAAAGAATAGGATTTCGGCCCGGCCCATGCTTTGAATGGTAAATTCAGAGGCTTTTTGTCTACACAGACTGTAAGTTTATTGACTTATAACATTGAAGGTCTAAGTTGCTTATACGAATTTGATACACGTGCATATATTGAGAGTTTTGATGTTTGTTTGCTTGTTGAAACTTTTTCCACATCATTTCCGTCTTTATTATTTCCAAATCATGTGGTTTTTATGGCTCCTGGTGTTAAGGTCAATGACGCACCAACAGCTCGTCTGTCTGGGGGTGTTGTGCTACTTGTTAAAAAGAATTTGAGTGAGTACTTTGATAGAATTGATTTAGAATTCGATAACATTATTGCACTCAAAGTCTCTGGTGATTTCACAGGCACAGACACTCCATCTGTTTTGCTAGGCTGTTATGTCCCACCCATCCACTCTGTTTATTATAAAGATACAGAGATACAAAATGGTATATCTGTCATTGAGGAGTGTATTCTTGATATTATTGAATTAGTAGGTGATGTTCCTTTTATAATTATGGGTGATATGAATGCACGTACCGGAAGTGAAAATTTCAACGAAATTGATGTCGACGATCTTGT
The DNA here is from genome assembly GCA_033310375.1 of Conus canariensis. NCBI lineage: Eukaryota > Metazoa > Mollusca > Gastropoda > Neogastropoda > Conidae > Conus > Conus canariensis. The sequence goes on from CM065735.1 coordinate 36,409,160, forward strand.
TCTAGATGTTTTTCGCTGACGAATGCGAAACAATTAAGGACAACAAACGCTCATCTAAAGATCAAACAATTAATGAATACGGCAGATATTTATTGAACACTTGTGATCAGTTTAGTTTGGTCATTTAAATGGAACAGGTGTCGATAGAACTAGCGGAAATTTTACTTATATTTCATCTACTGGCAACAGTGTCATTGACTACTTTATTGTGTCAAAAAATTTGATATCATTGCTACAGTCATTGAATGTTGCTCAAAAAATTGAATCGAAACATATGCCAGTGGAATTGTATGTTGGTATAGCAAGAGAAACAGTTCCGTGTTCACAAATCAGAGCAAAATCATTTACACTGGAAAAATACGTTTGGAATTCTGATATGAGGAATGAATTTCTCGCAGGTTTGGGAACAGAAGAGATACAGACTTGTTTTCGAGAAGCAGCTGATTTGATTGATCATGATATCAACGCGTCTCTTAAAAGGTTTAATGAGGGTATTTTAAACGCCGGACAATGCATGAAGAAACGGGTAATTGTAGGAAAAGAAAGAAAGCAGATTTGGTTTGACCTAGAGTGCAAAGAAAGTAGACGAGTTACTCGGCAGTTTCTGAGAACATTTAATAGAACAAATGATATTGAGGACAGAGAGACATATGCTCAGAAACGCAGAGAATATAAAAATCTTCTAAAAATGAAAAGCACTGAGCATCGTAAAAATGTCATTGAATCCCTACATAAAACAATCAATGATCCAAAGGCATTTTGGGGCAAACTCAAATCGCATATAACAAAGCGTTCTCTACAAAATACAATAACCAAGGAGGAATGGTATAATCATTTCTCCAGAGTGTTCAGTTCACAAGAAGTCGAAGGTGATGATAACAGCGAAGGTGATAACTTAGACACTACTTCTAGTGAAGATATCAACTGTGATATGCTCGAAAAGGATAATTACTGAATTGGAAATATACTCAGCACTGCGCAGTTTAAGAAATGGTAAAGCGGCGGGACCAGATGGAATTATCAACGAATTTCTTAAAAATTCAGCAACTACTATTGTTCCGTACTTGGTGAAACTCTTTAATAAATTATTTTCATCAGGTCGATATCCGGATGATTGGTCTGAGGCTGTTATACAACCTCTACATAAGAAAGGCGACCAAAATACCCCAGATAACTATAGAGGCATCTCTTTATTAAATGTGTGCAGCAAACTGTATAGCTTCATTTTAAACAAAAGACTAACCCAGTGGATTGAAAATAATAACATTTTAAATGACAGTCAGGCCGGTTTTCGAAAACAACATAGCACTATCGATCATTTATTCACTCTTTTTGGCATGGTCCAGAAACAGTTGTTGTACCATAAAAAGTTGTATATAGCCTTTATTGACTTCAGAAAAGCATTCGATTCGGTGAGTAGACTTAAGCTCTGGACCATATTAAAGAAACATGGTATAAATGGCAAAATGTACAGAGCCATACAAAGCATGTACAGGGTAGTGAAAGCTAAAGTTCGTTGTGGTAGTGAGCTGACAGACTCATTTCTATGCCCCAGGGGTCTGAAACAAGGAGAAATTTGTAGTCCTGTTTTGTTTTCTCTTCTTATAAACGAACTTGCAGAGGAAATCACAAAATTTGGCAGACACGGCATCCAGCTTATACCAGACCTTGCGGAAATCTTTATTCTTATGTTTGCAGATGATGTCGTATTGGCATCTGATTCTGTTTGTGGTCTACAAAACCAGTTAAATATTTTGCATGAGGTTGCTATGAAGCTAGACCTGGAAGTTAACCTCGACAAATCAAACATAATCATATTCAGAAATGGAGGACATGTTGCTGCACGAGAGCGGTGGTATTATGGTGATAATCGAATGGAATTGGTTAACATGTATAAGTACCTTGGTATCTATCTTTCTTCTCGCTTGTCGTTTTCGCATGCTTTGAATGATATTGCTAACCGTGCGAAAAAGGGAGTTATATGTATTTTCCGACTACTCTGGTCGCTAGGAGAAAGATCTCCTTCAATATTCTTTAAGCTTTTTGATACGCAAATCCACCCCATGCTCAGCTATGGTGCAGAGGTGTGGGGTATTGGATATGATCTAACAGCCATTGAGAGAGTTCACTTGTTTGCATTAAAAAGATTTTTGAATATTTCCATTAAAACACCAAATCTCATGGTCTACGGTGAGACAGGTCGTTACCCATTATACATTAACATATTCGTAAAGTATATTAGATACTGGTTACGTGTAATAAGAATGTCTCCCCACCGGTTGCCATTCAAAACTTACAAAATGCTTTTATATCTTCATGAACAAAACAGAAAAACATGGGCGTCATCTGTTTGTTACACATTGTATCAGTATGGCTTTGAAGAAGTTTGGGAAAATCAAGGAGTGGGCGATGAGAAAAAATTTTTAGCCGAGTTTAAGGACAGACTTGTTAGATCATATAGTCAAGAATGGTCAAGAAACATTAATTCAAGTGAACGATGTTCTTTCTATAGCACATTTAAATCTTCCTTATCTCTAGCGCCGTATCTGAATCACTTGAAACATCTCAGGGTTAGAACACTTTTCATTCGCTTTAGGTTAGGAGTTTCGCCTTTGAAGATCCACAGATTACGTTTTGGAGAGAACGCTTGTGAAAGAAGATTCGACTGTCCATTTTGTCGATTCCACGCTGAAACAGAGGTACACTTCATCCTCTCTTGTCCAAGATATCAGGAAATTAGAGAATCGTACATCGCAAAAAAGTACTTTAATAACCCTTCAAGCTTTAAACTTTCACTTCTTCTTGCAAATAATAACAAATCTATACAAATCAAACTTGCAACATATATTTATAAAGCCTTTGAGATTAGAAATGAACAATTGAAAAATTGATAATGTGTTATTGTTTATATGCCTCTGTCTGGTGTAAATCCCTGTTGATATGGGTCTATGGCCTAATCAATAAAAAAAAAATGTGTGTCAGAAAAAATGTGTGTGTCTCTCTCTGGGGTGAGTTGATCTCAGCGAGATGACCAGACGTGTTTTTCTCCACTGGTAACAATTATGTACGTTTTTTGCTAATTACAGTTAATGAACTCGCCCTACAGTGATATATGAGTTACATATAAATAGAAAAGTGTGTGCCGATTATGCAGATGTGAAAATTAAGTGAAGCATTCAACATGCCGATTCACAGCCTGCAATTTCAAGTGGCATGCAGACTCTTCCTCTCTACGTACCTGTGCTTCATGGCGAAGCGAGTCGCTTTTGTAAAGATGAAGACACGGGTGATTACAACAAGGAACAAAGTGGACATACTTGTTTTTGCTTTTGTGGCGGCGTATCTCCTGTGTTGTGGAGACGTGGAGTTGAATCCTGGACCTGACCACGACAAACAAGACAGTGCGCGGACAGACGCTGACAAAAGCAGTTCCGTCTGTACCCTCTACATGTCTCTAGCGATTCTCGCCTGCCAGTGGATACTGCACAGCAGATTGTAGACGCCATCCAGCGACAGGAGAACAGGTTCGAGTCATTAGAACCTCGCATGGAGCTCATGAGACAAGACCTCAGTGCAATTAAAACAGATATTGGTCTTGTCAAAATGAAATAATAATAATAATAATAATGAATACTTTATATAGCGCCTATTCTCGGCTAGAGACCAAGCTCTAAGCGCTTTACAATCAACACTCGCTTACACAACGGGCTGCCTACCTGGGTAGTGCCGACTGAAGAGCTGCCAGCTGGCGCTTCATTCAGTCGTTTCCCGTGTCATCCAGTCAATATCGTTCAATATCGTTCTCTCAGTTTCTTTACTTCCTTCATTCTTTCCATTTCTTACGCAGGGTGCATGCTGTGTGTAACGTGTCATCCATACCAACGGCCAAACTGGCCTACTCTTCCGAAAGTTGGTGATGGGATTTTACGTGTGTGCAAGAATATTATGCGTGCGTTCACACACGGAACCTCGGTTTATAGTCTCATTCGAAGGACCGTATGGGAAATGGAGTCAGAACTAATGTTAACTCCGAAGGAAAAATCCCCCTGTACCGAAAACGCCCCGGCGGAGATTCGAACCCGCAACCCCAGGATCACCAAGATTACGAGTCAGGCGCTCTACCAACTGAGCTATTCTGGCTCCCATTGTGACGAAATCGATAAACGCTGTGGTAAATGGAAAGTGACAGTAACAAGTGCTTCTCTTTACTTCAAAAATATCACAGCTGATATCAATGAGCTGTATGCAGAGAGAGAAAGCAGCAAAAAAGAAATGCAACAACTCACAAAAACAACCAGTGAGACCACCAAGCAACTAACACGACTTAGGGAGGAGGTGGACAGACTCGAAGGGTTCTCCAGACGAGACAACCTCCGTATGTTTGAGGTGCCTGCAGCAGAGGGGAGGGAGACTTTCGACTCCTGTGCCAGAGCCGTGACGGACATCCTGAACAGTGTGGAGATGGACAAGTTGTGGACAATGGACGACATTGCTCGGGCCCATCATGTAGGGCAGAGCAGAAATGGTGGACCCCGGCCTGTGATTGTCAAATTTAGCAGGTGGAAGGACAAAATGTCAGTTATGACAAACAGGGACTTTCGTGCCAGACTGAAGGACAAGGGAGTAACCGTAGCCAATGACCTCACCCACCAGCAAGCCAGTATAGTCACTGAGGCCAAGAAAGAGGGTAAGGTGGCTTTCTTCAGAAAGGGGCAGTTAGTAGTGCAGCCCAGACGACCTGACCCAAGAACGTATGCTGAGGTGGTGGATTCTGACTCTATGCGGTCATCAACAATTGCGGCTGCCCCCCTGCATGACACTGTAAACAAACAGGTCAGAGGTGACAGTGTACTGTGCAGCACACCCAGTGCTGGGGATTCTCTTTCTCATCCGTCGCCATCCGGGCAGGTTGGCAGTCCAAGGTCATCACGTGCTCGGAAGAACACCTCACAACTGCCAACTACAGGCTACAGCAGGCGCTGATTGTTCTCGAAAGCTGGACAAAACAATGGCTGGTAACAATTAATGCCAAGAAGACCACTTACACTGTTTTCAGCCTCTCTCCCAAAGAACAGAAGGCCAACCTGAGCATCGGTGGACAAACTCTGCTTGCTGAAAATAACCCCACATACCTGGGAGTCACCTTCGACAAACGCCTGACGTGGGAGAAGCAAGCAGAGAAAGCAGAATCAAGAGCAAAAGTACGACTTGCCCTTATGAAGAAGCTGGCAGGAACAACATGGGGTGCAGACAACATGACTCTCGGGAGACTGTACACTGGTAGAGTCAGGCCAGTGCTGGAGTATGGCATGACTGCATGGGGCACTACGGCAAATCCAATTTTGAACAGATCAGCAAGGTTCAGAATCAAGCTACCCATATCATCACAGGAGCCATGAAGTCTATGCCAATTCAGGAGCTTGAAGCCATCACAGAGCTCCAGCCCCTTGAAGACCGCAGAGACGCCAAACTCCTGACCCAGGCTTCCAAGTTCAAGAGGTTGCAAGGCCACCCCATGAAAGACAGACTGTCCCAGCCAACAAAAGGACGGCTGAAGAGAGGGAGCTTCGTACACCAGAGCAGGATCCTAGAATGGCAACATCAAGATATCCTCGACCATGACCCCAAAGTGATACCCCTGTATCTTGTTGTCCCTGCCTGGTGCGAAGGAACCCCTCCCCTCATCCAGTGCAGCATCCCTGTTGTTGGCCCCAAAGATTCCCAAAGCGGCCCTGAAAGAAAGTCCCTCACCCTTGAACACCTCCATAACCAGTTCCCCAAAGAGCTCTAGACTCAAATCTACACCGACGGCTCTGCAGCAGATGCCATTCGAAATGGAGGGGCAGGAGTCTATGTCCAATATCCAGGAGGCAGAGAAGAAAAGATCTGCCTCGCTACCGGCCTGTACTCCACAAACTACAGAGCTGAAGCAGAAGCCCCGAAAACAGCAGCAGCCCACATCTATTCAGCCCCTTCACCATCCACAATGTTGTCTTCCTGACCGACGCCCTGTCCATCTTGCAGGCCCTTCAGTCCAACAGAGATTCAGAACTCAACGATCTGTCCTCCTCTCTCGCCTCCCTCTGCACAAGTCACACAGTCACCCTGCAGTGGATTCCCTCCCACAGCAACGTGCTTGGCAATGAGACTGCTGATTCCCTGGTAAAGGAGGGCACTACGAAAGAGCAGATGGACAGATCTACCAGCTACTCTGAATCCAGGACCATCATTAAGGACAAGCTGCACAATAAATGAAAGCAGCAGCATCCACGCCACAACATAGCAGACCCTTACTACGTGCTGACTCATCGAGAGCAGGTATTCATTTTCAGGCTCAGGACAGGCCACAACCACCTTAAACACCACCTATTCACTGAACTCTGCATCGGCAACACAGAGCAGTGCCCCTGCAGAACAGGCAGCCAGACAACAGAACATCTGTTGCAGTCCTGCTCGTTCTACTAAGCGCTCCGAGAGAAAACCTGGCCTGATCCGATACCAGTGGCTCGGAAGCTCTATGGAGGACTGGAGGACCTGCGACGTACTGCCACCTTTGTCGAGGAGACAGGGAATCCATCTGAAAAAATGACGAACGAGACAACAACAACCCAGTCCAGCACCACGAGGAAGAGGAGTGGAGACAGCAAGCAGCCCTGTCTGACGCTGGAGATCTTGAAGTCTTCAGAGAGTCTTCCGTTGTGGATGACCTGGCAGAAGAATTCCTCATAGAGTTGTCTGATGATGCTGACAATCATTTCTGGCACGCCATAGTTGAGAAGGATGTTCCAGATTGCTTGTCTGTCGACGCCATCAAAGTCTATAAAACACACGTAGAGAGGCGTCTGTCATTCTATGGTCTGCTCCATGATGACTCTGAGGGTTGTGATCTGGTCTGTACAGGAATGCTTTTTCCTGAAGCCAGCTTGCTCATCTTGGAGTGTCTTGTCGAGTGTGGTCTTTCATTCTCTCAAGGATGATTCTAGTGAGAACCTTGCTGGGGATGGACAGCAGAGTGATGCCCCGCCACTTCTTGCACTGGGACAGGTCGCCATGCTTGGGAAGCTTCACCAGCAGGCCTTTCTTCCATTTGGCTAGGATCTCCTCTGTTGTCCAGATCAGGTTAAGCAGGTGGTGGAGTTGATCAACAATGTCGCCTCCCCCTTCCTTCAAAGCTACTGAAGGGATGTTGTCAATGCCAGCAGCTTTCCTGTTCATCAGACTGTTGAGTGCCTTGCGTATCACGGTCTTAGTTATTTCTCTGATGCTGATGTCGAGGGGGTCTTCAGGCTCCAGCTGTGGTCTTTCTTCTGGTTTGGGTCGATTTTGCACCTCCTGGAAGTGTTCTTTCCATCTCGCTAGCTGGTCTTCTATTGAGGTGAGGAGTTTCCCTTCCTTGTCCCACACTGGTCTATTGGGGTTGCTGCGTCGTCCACTGAGGAGTCTTGTCGTAGCATACAAAGTCTTAAGGTCTCTCTTGCTGGCTGCTTCCTCTGCCTCGTCTGTGAAGGTGTTGATGAATGCTCACTTGTCTGCACATAGCTGTTTCTTGACTTCCTTTGGAATTGTGGTGTGTCTGGTTGAAGCTCTCTGTTTCTGTTGACGTGTTTTTGCCTGGTTCAACTCTCATTTGGTTTGTTTTCTCTCTTCCACCTTCTGCTAGGTCTCATCACTGATCCATGGCTTCCTGTTCTTTTGTGGCTTTCCCAGCATTTCTTCGCATGCTCCCATAACTGCCTCTTTTATGGTTGTCCATGTGTCCTCTACTGTGTTTGCCTGATCCATCTGGAGAATTTCAAAACGATTGTGGAGTGATATCTGAAATGCTTGCTTCATGTTCTGGGTTTTCAACTTCCCGATATTGCATTTCACTCTTGGGTTTTGTTGCTTCTTCCTTGCGGACAGCCTCATCTTTATCTTGGCAACTACGAGGTGATGGTCTGATCTGATGTTCGCGCCACGTTTTGCTCTCACGTCCTGCAAGGAGCTCCGGAACTGTTGTCTCACAATGACGTGGTCTATTAGATTCTCTGTCTGATGGTCAGGTGATACCCAAGTGGCCGTTGACAGCACAGAAGTCAGCGAGCAACTCTCCATTCTCATTCATGTCACCTAGTTCATGTTGTCCCATCTCCTGCTCTCTGTCAGTGTTGTCTCTCCCGACCTTGGCGTTCATGTCCCCCATCAGGATGAGCATGTCCCATTTCGGAATTTTCTCAATGACTGACTGGAGCTGGGCGTAGAAGTTGTCTTTGTCTTCCTCCCCACGGTGTTAGTGGGGGCGTAGCACATGACAAGGTACATCTTCTGGAAATGGGACTCAAACCACGCAGTGATGATGCGGTCTGACACTGGTTCCCATTCTATCAGACACTTGGCGGCCTGCTTAGACAGCAGGAGGCCTACTCTGGCTTCATGGCGGTCGCTTTCATTCTCCTAGCCAGAGTAAAGCAATGTCTCTCTGTGACGGACCGTTTCCCGTCCAGTCACAAATTTTCATGCAGCCGGGCTAACTGGAAGGTAGTCGTCCTGAAGCCGGTTGAAAAGTTTACCTGACTGCTGCTCACCTGCGCACTGTTAAAGCTGGGTGAGCTGAAACGGTTAGGCAGTCTCTGCAGTGATTCCGGCAACGCAACTACCCAGAAAGCCGAAGAGGGACTCCAACCTGTTTTTGGTGGCAGTCAGGTAATTATCATTCAATGTTTATTTATTAGCAAACCGAAACCGTATTCCCGTTTAGGAGCGACTGAAACCTCCTGAGCGCACTGTGAAGGTTTTTGTTTAGAAAACAAAAGTGTTTGTTGTGTTCTGTTATCCTATGACTTGATAGGGTAGCAGAACGAAATTATTTCGGAAAACATGAATAGATGAAGTGAGTGTTAAAGGAAGTGGTCTTCAGGAAGAAACAAAAAGATTTTGTTTATTCTGTGGCTTAACTAGTTATGAACTTCATGATGATAAAACGATGTTGATTTTTGATGTGGATGAGTATTTAACTCACTCTTGATATGAATATTGAATAGTTGTGTGTTGGCAAACAAGAGTGTGTGGAAATCTTTCCCTTACATAAATTGAAGTAAATGAATTTTTTGAAGAAAGAAAGCTTCTAAAATGTGGTGATTATATGAAATGAAATGAACATTCTTGTCGTGTTACAAGAAAAAGAAATGAAGATTTTGGCGAGACATTTATAGTTTGATGAAAAGTAATAATTAATTGTGTGTAATGAATTGTATTCATGGTTTATTGAACAGGGTCTAGGTGGGATTCCTTTCCCCAATTTGGAAAACCAGATTCTGAAAGGTTTATATTGAAATCCTTTCCTGTGTAGTGCTGTGATTCCAGAAAAGGGAATGTTGTAGTGTTGTGATTCTGGAAAAGGGAATGTTGTAGTGTTATGATTCCGGAAAAGGGAATGTTGTAGTGTTGAAGAAAGAATATGCTGATGTTTGTCCCAAGTTCTAGTGAAATGTGATGAGGCTAATGAATATGAATGTAGTCGTGATTGTAATGAATAGTAGCCATGATAATCAAGGTAGTTAATCAGTTTCCCCCAGGTAAAAGTGTACCCTGGACTGAAAGGGACTGGCTGCCATTCTCTGAGGGTCGGGGCCGTAGCTGAGTTCTACCCCCTTGTTCTCCGCCCTGTGTCGGTGTTGAGAGGCCGGCCTGAGTGCCGACAACTACCCTACCTGCCACTGTGCCCAGAACCAACTACCCGCTGAGCCAGTTGGGCTGGAGACGCCGCTGCTGCCAAGCCAGAGCGCCCCTCCCGAGTTTAGAACCAGCGACCTGTTGGCTAGGCCGTCGCTGCGTTCTGTGTGTGAGCCACAGCTCCTGTGCGAGACTGTCGCCTTGTCGTCGGCAGAGACGACGTGAGTGTGGTAGTGATTTTGAGCCACAGCTCTGTGAAATTCCAATAGTCCTGTGTCGGACTTGATGCTGTAGTCGTCGCCTTTGTCGTCTTCGTCTTCTTCATCGTTTCGTCGCCGTCATCGTCTACGTCGTCGTTGGAACCAGCAGCGCAAGTAGATAGCCTGCTATATATAGATATACACTACTCAAAACAATTGAAGTACCACTTAGGAAAACTGCTGTCATTCGAAAGAAAACAAAGCTGAACATAATTTAATGATTGAATATTTTATTTTTATTATTCCTCAATCCATTCAAATTTATTCAAACACCGTGACAAAAAATTATCTTTGTTTTACACTTGATTAAAGAGGCATACCCCCAAAATGAAAAGTAACAAGAGTCTATGGTAGATGTCATGATGTTAATAACGGGTATGACCACCGTTCGCGTTCAAACAAGCGTCACATCGACGTCTCATGGAGTGCACCAGGCGGCGGAGAGTGTCCTGGGGGATCGCCTGCCACTCCTGCTCCAGCAACTGAAACAGCTGGTCCACGGTGTCTGCTGGAGGGTTGTGGGCCCGCACTCGCCTCCCCAGCACGTCCCACAGATGCTCTATGGGGTTCAAATCTGGTGACCTGGCAGGCCAGTCCATTCTTGTCACCTGCTGCCCTTGTAGGAACTGATTCACGATGGCGGCGCGGTGGCACGGCGCGTTGTCGTCCTGGAACTGGGCGCCCTGGCCAACTGCCCTCAGGGCGGGCATCACAAGGGGGCGCATGATGGTGTCGCGGTAGGTGGCACCGGTCAGGCGGCCTTCAACACGGTGTAGGGGGGTCCTGTGACGTAGGCTGAACCCACCCCACACCATCACGGACCCACCTCCATAGCGGTCATGCTCCCTGACGGCAGCGTCAACGTAGCGTTCTCCAGGACGTCGCCAGACGCGAACCCGCCCGTCGTTGAACCTGAGGGTGAACCTTGACTCGTCTGTGAAGAGTACTGTTGCCCATTCAGCTCTTGTCCACCTTCTATGACATGCTGCCCAGGCCCGACGATGAGCTCGATGCGCTGGGGTCAGTATTGATCTCACTGCTGGGGACCTTGACCTCAAGTTGGCGTCGTGGAGCCGGTTCCGAACTGTCTGGGTACTGACGTTGACGTTGCTGGCTTGTCGTAGCTGGTCTCGGAGTACTGTGGCACTGGCTGAACGGTCTCTCAGACAAGCGATAACAATGAACCGATCCTGCTGTCTGGAGGTGCTTCTCGTCCGTCCACGTCCCTGCTGTTCTTCAACACTTCCAGTGTTAAGCCAACGGTCTCTGAGCCTCAGAATGACTGGGTGACTCACTCCAAGCCGTCGACCAATCTCCCTCAAGCCAATACCTTCTTGGTACCATGCTATCGCTCTTCCTCTGTCGGTGTTGCTTAGTCGTTGTCTCGCAGGCATGGTTAAATCTTCCTAAATTTCGCGACTTTTTATACCCGTCAAATGTGCTAACTGATTGCAATTCTGCTCAGAAAAGACCTTGCTTTCACGTGCATCACATTTTTTTTTCTTGCTGTGTCTGTGTCAAAATCTGGGAGCGACACAAGTTCGATAATTTCTCGGGATTTTTTTGCCTCAGATGCGACGCGGTAGATAACTGTTGACCGACTTTAACATAACAAAAATGCACGAGGAGTAGTATTTGAGAACCGGGTAAGCTTATCCAGCAGAATTTATTCAATTATCAATATTAATTGGTTTATCAGAGCTTTTTTAAAAATTGCATACAAAAATTAGGGGTGGTACTTCAATTGTTTTGAGTAGTATATTTTGTGTGTACGCCTTATGGTTGGCGTGCCAACCTATTGATGTTCTTGTATTTATTATATATGTTTGTCTGATGGCTCGGGCAGCATAAAACAAAAAAAGTGTTGTTCTGTTGCCTGGCTGTCAATGTTCGGGTGAGTGGGTGTGTGTATGTGCACTGGAAAATTCGTGCATGCATCCATAATTTCTGTGTGAGAGTCAGACAGTCAGACACCCACAGACATGACCCATTCCATCCGTAACCGCCCCACCAACACCAAGGCGACACACCATTGGGTGGACTCTATAACAGGCCTCATTCAAATCAGTTGACGTTATACGGCAGTTTTGTGTAATCAAAGTTAGAGCTGTGTCCAAATTGAAATGATGTGAACTAATTACTGAATTCAGATTCTTCAAGTTGTAGGCTTATTCAGTAAGAACCAGATTTCTTTTTCCTGGTGAATTGTTGGTAATGATTTCGTCTGAGCCATTCTTAAGAGAAAACAAAAACCTGCTTAGCTATCAACGATTGGGCTTTTGAGTCGATAATCTCACTCTTTCTGATTCATATTGTTTGCTTTCGTTTATGACAGCTATTGCAGCTGGTCTACAGGGTGACAAAATTCAACCTTTATCCCAGCTATCATACTCAAGATCTCTAGGTCTGAAGTGATTGAAGACGGAGCAACTACAAACTGTCTCCATCTGGTCAAGATTGTATTTAGTTCGTCTTTCCTACGTAAGGTTGGGATTATGATATTCCTATTTATCTTTGTGTCGGACGTTTGACCTGTTCCCCCAACCTAGAAAATGTCCACGTGAGTCGATTGCGAGCAGGAGGGCCACACCCTATATCCACACACAGAAACACTTTCTGGCAAAATGCAAAATGTTGGGCCATTTGTGGCTGGATGATGAAGGATTATAGGTACCCTTTGACCCTCATATCTTGCTTTTTCTAGTTGAGGTACTAAAATCCATATGGTTTCATTATCCTCCCAGAAAAAAAAAAACTTCTCCAGAATAGATTCTAGAACTAGCAACTTTGCCTTGGTTTAAAGAGCCTGCATTTTGTTCTTAAAGAAAGTGCAGCACCCAATCACTGGGGAGTTTCTTTTCCACTCAGGCGGTGCACTCTGTCAAAGGGGACGTCCTTGGCTAGTTCCAGCTTGCCCATGAACTGCTCCATGCCAGCTGCATCAAAAGCCTCTGTCGTGCCCTAGCCTGGCCTCATGAATTCGTTCGCAGTTAACCTGCATTAAAAGTCAAATGTTTTCTACTCGATGCCGTTAAGTTTCTGTCCTAGTGAGTGTCTCTTTTTAACAATAGAAATCATGTCCCGTATGCTCTTTATGAAGAAAACAACTGTCATCACAGAGATTTTTCGACTCTCCATTTAGCATGGAATAAAGTGTATGAGGGTTATCATGTTGCCTTGTGTGTCGCCAAGTTTAGAGTTCACGTTGAGGGGCTTAGACAGGGTGTCGGTCAATGCTGGATGTTTATTCTGCAGACAAGTGTTTGTGGATGAGCTGCCCACATTTCCACGTAGAAATGATGAAGACAGGGGCCAGTCTGCCTCTGACGATCAGCACGGCATGACTCTGGTATCGTTTCACAACTTCACACGGAGAAAATAGTAAACTGCCCAGGTAGAAAACAACAGGAGGAGGTACAGATGACACCATCTGTCGTCGTCTGTTATCAGGGTCCACATTGTTCGCATTGTTGACCGGCACGTTTGGACATAAAGTGAATACAAATAAAGACAAGATGTTCCCACAACCGGCTTAAGTCCAGTTTTCCAGATGATACACTGGGCTAAGTTGCTGCTTCACAAGGAAGGAAACAGAATTCTGCATAGAACATGGGTAAATATCTCATGTGACAAGGAGGTTCTTCATACCTTGTACACAAGGATAACTTCCGTGGTTGATATGAGAAGAAGCCTAAAATGGGGCCACTGGAGAATACAGTTAATGCTGCCTTTTGTTTGAACAGTTCTTCTGCATGTATCTCTATGTGCATGTACCAGCCCAGGATATATGGTCACCTGTACAATTTCTATTATTGGGGAAATCCTCTGGTTTGCTCTGTGTGTCTCTTGCCTGCATATGTACTAAGTGAACTAGTGCATAAAGCAGCGTTAGGTTTTATGTTCAAACGATTGTTGCACTATGATATTACAAACCTGTCATCATCATCATCATCATCATCATCATCATCATCATCGTTGTCGTCGTCATCGTCGTCGTTGTTAACTCGTTGTCATCGTCATCGTCATCATCATCATCATCATCATCGTCGTCGTCGTCGTCGTCATCGTCGTCGTTGTTAACTCGTTTGTCATCATCATCAGCAAACACTCATCGTCGTCGGTTCCTTGTCGTCATCTCGTCGTCGTTTTATCGGTCATCCTCATCCTCCTCGTCGTTGTAAACCTCATCGTCATTGTGATTCATCATGAGTAGAAAATGATTGTAAATTCTCAAGTCTTCTTTTCAACAGAACACTGGCATTTATTGTTTCACACAGGCTTCACTGAGAAATGCATCAGAAGTAGAGCAGATCACATCAATGCAACGGACAAGTTTGCTTGAAATCGAGAGCCAAAGTCACATGCTTTCTCTCCAATCACAGAAGAGAGAGAGAGAGAGAGAGAGAGAGAGAGAGAGAGAGAGAGAGAGAGAGAGAGAGAGAGAGAGAGACAGACAGACAGACAGACAGACAGACAGACGAACCTGTCTCTGGCCACAATCAAGCATGCCTGTCCCACAGGGAGGGTGCTGACAGAACGCTTCATCACTGTCATCGGCACAGTCTTGACTCCAGTCACACACCAGACTGTAAGGAACATAGTCTGCAGTCGCTTTGCACGTAAAATAAGGAATTGTTTGTGTCGGGGAAACGCTGCACATTAGAGTGAACGACATGCCTCTGTTCTCCAGCTTCCTGTGACACAGACTACGAGGGTCACAGGCGAAGATTGCGAGTGTCATGTGCCGTGAAGGACACGTGACGAGGACAGCAGATGATGTGATGTTGAAGTCAGCGGTGCCTAAGGTAAGTCTTTCTTTGTGCCTTTTATCTGATAGATCTGATACTTTGCACAATTGGACGTTCGTCAGTTTCTGACGAAAGTGTTTGTCTACTGTAACATCATACACAACGTCATAGTTACATCAATGTTGCTCTACTAGTGCTACTATACTACTACTACTACTACTACTGATGCTGCTGTTGCTCCTGCTGCCATTGCTGCTGCTGCTATTCCTACTGCTAGGATCACATCCAGCACCACCACCACCACTACAACTACTACTACTTTGGAGGAGAAGAAGAAGAAGAAGAAGAAGAAGAAAAGAATAAAAACTAGAACAAGAACAATAACAAGAAGAAAAACTAGAAAAAAACAAGAACAAGAAGAACAAGAAGAAGAAGAAGAGGAAGAAGAGTAGGAGGAGAAGGAAGATGACGACAGTCAGATATGCTGGCAGGACAGAGTGCCCACACATTCTGATCGATGGCAGGTTGGGAAGTGAAACGTCAGTAGTGCCTCTCTCCTTCCGTCACTTTAGATCCTGTTCTTTGTCTAGTGGTCAGGGCAATAGTTACAGTTTATCTGCTCTGCTTGTATTGCCTGTTCGCACGTTCTCTTGCCTGACAGACTTAGAGATTTTACCCAGCACAGCCTAAGCTACAAAAGACCAAAGCAGGGTGAAAAACCACATCCACTCTGATGTGATTTTAGAAACTGTGTAAGTTGATCCCCAGGATAATCACAGACGATCTAAAGGAGCAAACATCAAATTAGATGTGGCAACATGTAGTTTGTATTATCCTTGCTTAGTTAGCCAGACAGATATGTTCAGAATCGTCAAACTCATGCAGGAAAGACGTCACATATTGAGAAATTTCTGTTTCTGAAAAAAAAAATCAGAAAAATCAATAAGCAAAAACAGGTAGGCAAATCTATTAACATTCCTCTGGAGGATAAGATTTATTTGTATTCACAGCGCCAGCATTCCACTTGATTTATTGCTTCTGGAATGAAAATGCAAAATAAAAAGAGAAACATTTACATGAAAAAAAAACCCCAACAAACAAACAGAAAATGCCATATGAGGAAATAGACAGTGCAGAATGGACAGCGACTGACCAGTGTGGACAATGTTCAGTACCTGGTTGCCAGGTAACAACCCAAAAACCTGACGTGTCAAAATCTTAGCCACAGGAAATACGCGTGAAAGACAAAAAGGGAAAGAGGGACGACAGGAAAGAAAGACAAAAAGGGAAAGTGGGTGACAGAAATTCTGAAAGGCTGTTTGTACTGAAAGAACCCACATCTTCCCTACAGAGACGGTCTAACTGGGTAATATGAGCTAAACAACCATGGCAGAGAACCTCCTGTAGAAAGTAACCCTCTGAAACATCCAGAAAACAAACCATGTGGATTCTCTTTTCCTTTGGCTGGTAGTTTTTTCTATGAGAAGGATGAGTTAAAACACTCCTGTCGGTGAGGATCTTCCTGAATTTAAACTTTGGGCTGACCTGAAAATGGAACGTGTTTTCAAGAACAGGCAGACCTGATACACACATGTAACGTGCACAGAACAAAGCTTGACACATACAAATTCCAGCCTACAAAGACAAGTTGATTTTTTCCCCAGGGCTTGTCAAACGATGACAGTTCTGGACTTGCATCTTAAAGGGACCCCGTCTTTAACTATGTCCAACGAATCAGGAAATTATTATGAGACAGCAATAACAGCATGCAACTAGCCAGCCATGTCTGTTTGGGAGTATCAACTGCTTCGCTGTGCACACGAATAACGGTAGAATTTGATAGCAGACACAAACAAAACTTGGCGCACTTCCTACGTATAGAAAAGCAGACATTACTTGCATAAATTTTGCAGATGCCCACTAATAATCTGTGAATACATGAGCTCGTCCGTCATAACAAAACCTATAACTCCAAGGGAGAAATCCTTTTCTTCAGCCAAGAACACTATTCCTGCATTAGATATTAGGGGTCAAGGGGGTGAGAACTAGTCTTCCTTTGCTTTAAAAGTGTTATTTCCAGTGAGAGACATGACCATGAGCACTTGGCACTGCTCAGCAGAAAAGACTTCCCACAGCACATTTTATTGGAAAAGAAAACTGCAATATCTGGCCATGTCAGGATACCAAGACCTGAACGCTACAGGAGAACAAGCGAGGAGTGGAGGCTGACAACTCGTTGTAAATTCATCTACCAGCAGAGAAGCCAATGTGCCAGCATGGAAAATAAGTATACCGGATTTCTTCACCGCTACAGGGGACATCCATAAAACAGAACACAAAAAGTAACATACCAGCGGGGACGAAGCGTCGTTGTACTAGTTCTGACAGAGCAATCTTCAACAGATAAATGTCCTGCCATTCATTAAAAAAAAATCCTGAAAATCAATTGTAAAAGATAAAAAGAAGTGATGACAGATTTTGCAAAAAGCATCATGGCATCATGGTGGAGAACACACCCAGTGGCATTCATTGAGGCAAGAAGGTGGTGTTCAGTCTGTAAATCCCAGTGGCGTTCATTTGGGGCAGCGAGGTGGTGTTCAGTCTGTAAATCCCAGTGGCGTTCATTTGGGGCAGCGAGGTGGTGTTCAGTCTGTAAATCCCAGTGGCGCTCATTTGGGGCAGCGAGGTGGTGTTCAGTCTGTAAACCCCAGTGGCGTTCATTTGGGGCAGCAAGGTGGTGTTCAGTCTGTAAATCCCAGTGGCGTTCATTTGGGGCAGCAAGGTGGTGTTCAGTCTGTAAATCCCAATGGCGTTCATTTGGGGCAGCAAGGTGGTGTTCAGTCTGTAAATCCCAGTGGCGCTCATTTGGGGCAGCGAGGTGGTGTTCAGTCTGTAAACCTCAGTCGCGTTCATTTGGGGCAGCAAGGTGGTGTTCAGTCTGTAAATCCCAATGGCGTTCATTTGGGGCAGCAAGGTGGTGTTCAGTCTGTAAATCCCAGTGGCGTTCATTTGGGGCAGCAAGGTGGTGTTCAGTCTGTAAATCCCAATGGCGTTCATTTGGGGCAGCAAGGTGATTGTCATACTGTGCATAAATGCATGCCTGCACTCAGCCCAGCATTCACTCCGTGCACACGTAATCTCTCCAAACAACCAGAAGGCGCACTACAATAACTCTTCTTCTCCCCCTCCTCTCCGGGGAATAATTTACTAAACAATAATCAATTTTCCATCATATTCAACTGGTTTGTCTTCAAGGAATTATTTTTCATTCCTCCTCTCCAGTGGAGGTAAAATCATTCCACAAATCCACTAGTTGGGACCAAATTTCATCTCATTATACATAATACTTCACAAATATATCTTTGACCGGTTTCTCCTCCTCACTGGAGAAACAATGTATATATTCTCAAAGACAAATCAAAAGATGGCCTAAAATATAGTAGTATCAACTGAGTTCATCAGGGGGAACAATTAAAAAAATCATTATGGGTCAACATGACAAATGCTTTCTTTTCTCACAGCTGGTGCAGTCGTTGCCTTCTACAGATCGATTCTCCAACCCTGGAGACGATTAGGTGCTGCCGCAGCACTGTAGCCCAAATATTTGTGCGACTGCCTAACTGGTGCTGCCACAGCACTGGGAAGGGCTGAAACACGAATGAAGTCCGTGTAAGTAATCTATTTCAAAATCTGAATAATCATAAATTCTTTTCCCTTTTTCCCTTTTCTTAACTTCTCTTTCTTCTCTCCCCATCTGTCTATACCTCACCTGGTAATGGCGAGTCGCAGGTGGAACTCGTTCTTCAAACAACCTGTCCGGTCAGTGTCCCCAAGCCATCTCCTTCCTATTCCTTATTTTTCCCTCCTGCGCTCTTTTTGAGTACACGTTCAGTGAGTACTCGTCTAACTCTACGCATTACCAGCCCATGGTTGCTGACGAATGGACAACGTCCGTCCATTCAACCAATAATTGCCCTACGTCTATAGCCACCAGCGACACCGATCACACTGGTCAGGCCATTTAAACTTTCTTTTCTTTTACCTTTCCTCTTCCCTACCTAGGGAAATGCTTTATAACAAATAAGGGCGTACGCGATGGAACGTCACATGTCGCCATGTGAGGCTACATCACATGACACCCCCCATCCCGGGGTGAAAAAAAAAAACTTTCGTCAAGAATTTTTTTTTTTTTTTTAAATACACATACATATCTAATTAATATACAACTTCAGCCATCAATCATCAATTTTTTATCATTCAAGAGTTTCCATCAATGCATAGAACAAACCTTTATGAACATCATAAAGATCCAAAATCACATTCCAAAATCTTAGTTTGAGAAAAAAAAAATACAATCAGTTTTGTTTAGTTTTTTAAAAACAAATTCATACTCCATCACCACAAATCACGAGTTACAGTGACACGAAAAACATATGATACTGATTATTCCAAATGCCAATCATATATATATAGCAAAATGTAAACAGTTTTTCTAGCGTGTTGTCACATAATCATATGTCCCAACATCATCACAAAATGAGAATTTCCTCATGACTCACTTGATGAGAAAAATTTGGCAAGTGACAAGTCTTTGTTCAAGCAAAATATACAATATAGTAATCCACTCGAAAGTTAAACACTTTTTTCATTCTTCACAATGGACCAACGTGAAAAAAACAACAAAAAACACTTGTAACACATCAAATGAAGTATTCTGCACCCATTCACAAAGTAGCATCCCACCACGAGCCACCAATGCCAATACATATGCACTTTTGGAGAAAGATCAGTCACAACTACTTATCAATTCAGACTGACGTTAGCAGTCATAACGCTGCCAAAATATCAATCAAGTCTTTCCACAATGAAAACAAACAGCAGAATAAAAAATCTGTCCACAATGAAAACAAACAACAGTTACAGCAGCACGAAGGATACTGTGCACTCACGCACGAGACAGAAAGTCTGCCATGACATTCTGAGTGCCAGGTAATGGCTCAATGTCAAACTTGAACTCCTGCAATGACAAAGCCCATCTCAACAGCCTGCTATTTTTGGTCTTGGACGACTGCAAAAACGTCAATGGCCTGTGGTCGGTTTGTAACCGAAACTGTCTTCCAGTCAGGAATCTGGCAAATTTCTCACAAGCCCAAACAATGGCAAGACACTCCCTCTCAATTGTTGAATATTTGACTTGTGTGTTAGAGAACTTTTTACTTGCATATTGGACAGGGTGTATCAATCCATTCTTTTCCTGCAACAGTACAGCTCCCATGCCTTTGGAGCTGGCATCAGTTCTCAAAACAAAATCCTCTGAAAGAGAGGGCAAAAGCAACACAGGAAATGAATTGAGGATGTTTTGAACACATTCCAGCGCTTTCTGGCACTCATCTGACCAGACAATACTTTTGTTTTTTGTTCCTTTTGTCAAGTCACTCAAAGGGGCTGTCAAGGACGCAAAGTGCGGTACATATCTTCTGTAATAGGACAACAATCCAATGAGTGATCTGATCTGTTTCTTTGTACTGGGTCTCTTCAAGGCCAAGATCTTTTCTACTTTCTTTTCCTCTGGTGTCATTTTTCCAACAGAAATGACATGACCCAAAAACTCAAGAATCTGGAATCCAGCACGAATTTTGGACGGTCTAGCCGTCAGACCAAAATTCCGGAGTTTACAAAAAACAGCTCTCAAGTTTTCCTCCAGATCATTCCATGACTTTGCAGCAAGCAAAATGTCATCAAAAAAACTTACTGCTCCACACTCATGAAGTTTTAGTGTGCGCATCATTCTGGCAAAAGAAGCTGGGGCGTTTTGTAATCCAAATGGCATCTTCGTCCATTGAAACAGTCCAAAAGGTGTCTGAAAAGCCGTTTTTTTCCTTGTCTGCTTCAGCCATCGGGATTTGCCAATATCCTTTAGTCAAATCTATTTTGACAAAATATTTTCCTTCTGAGAGTTGACAAAGAAGTTCCTCAATGTCTGGGATAGGTTCTGCATCAAACACAGTGATTTTGTTTAACTTCCTGTAATCGATGCAAAACCGCACCGAGCCATCAGGTTTGTCCACCAAAACAACTGGTGAGCTGTATGGTGACGAGGACGGTTCAATAACTTTCAACCCGAGCATGACTTGAATCTCTCTTTCGACAACCTGTTTTTTTCGCAAATGGGAGGGGGTATGGTTTGACTCGGACTGGGTTTTCCGTACTCAAGTGAATAGTATGGGGTTCAATTGCTATCACTGTCCCTGGGGTATCAGTCAGAACATCCTGAAAGTCCTTCAAAATACCTTCCAATTGTTCTTTCTGAATCAAAGACAAATCATCACACACAATGACATCACGATAAGTTTCTCCCTTGACAGAAAGAGTGGGCAGAGGTACAGTATCATCTATACTGGTAGACGTTAACAATCCCACATTTGTTGTTTGCACAGTCTTTGCTCTGTCTCTGTATGTAACATCAGGTACAAAATCAGAATCAATGATTTCTGTAACAGCCACATCCGTTTCAGACACTGGACACATCCATTCAATTGACTCATTAATGGCAACATTTGTACGTTCAACATACTTTTTTAGCATGTTTACATGGAACACCTTTTCAGTATTTGCCATTTTCACTTTGTAGTTTACTCCAGAAAGTTTTTCAATGACATCAAAGGGACCTTTCCACATGACACGGAGTTTGTTGTGCTCATCTGTCAACAGGACAAGTACCTTGTCACCTACACTGAATGAACGTGCCTTTGTTTTTCTGTCAGCAAAGTCCTTATACAAATCAGTTTTACTGTCAGCTGACTGTTGGGCAAGTTCACATGCGTCTTTTATTCGGTTATGTAGGTCATAGACGTATTGGTAAACGTTCTTGTCTTCAGGTATGTCTGTCTCGTTCGTCCACTGTGTGACTAACAGATCCAAAGGACCCCGTGGTGAATGTCCAAAAAGCAATTCAAAAGGCGAAAACCCCAACGTTTCGTTCGGCAGTTCCCTGTATGCAAAAAGCAATGCAGGTATAAAACGATCCCATTCTTGAGGCTCCTGCCTTGTGACTTTTCTCAACATGGACTTTAATGTTCCATTAAATCTTTCAACCATTCCATTGGACTGGGGATGGTATGGCGTGGTTGAAACAGAAGAGATCGACAGCAGTCTGTATATTTCCTTCATGAGGTCTGAAATGAACTGTGTCCCGCAATCTGACAGAATTTCGTCGGGAAGTCCTACTCTGGAAAAAATAGACAGCAGTGCCTCAGCGACAGATACAGTATCGATCTTCTTCAGGGGAATTGCTTCGGGAAATCTTGTCGCCGTGTCGACCAAAGTGAGAATATACCGATTTCCCGAGGAAGATGGTGGGAAAGGGCCGACAAGGTCAATGGCCACCTTCTGAAAGGGAACCGAAATTAGGGGCATTTTGTGCAAAGGTGCACATGGGACGCGACCTTTTTGAGTAGTTTTTTGGCAAATGTCACAAGAGCGACAATACTGTGTGACTTCTCTTGTGACCCCTGGCCAAAAAAATGAATCCAGAACTCTTTTTAACGTTCGCTTGATACCACAATGACCTGCGAATAATGCATCATGGGCCGTATGTAATACCGTTTCCCTCAGTGGTTTGGGAACCACAATCTGTTTGTTGTCTTGTCCAGGTACATGCCTGTAGAGGATGTCAGAGTCCAGTATGTACGTCGGCTTGTCCGTTGGTTTGTCAGAGACACTCTGCTTTGCAGTAGACAGTACAGTCGTCAATGTCTCGTCGCTTCTCTGCATGGTCTTCAAAACATCTGGCGTAACTTTTAGTTCATCCAGTTTTGAAACCTTGAGTGGTTTTGTTGGTTTTCCCTGCTCTACGACTTTTGATCTTGTACTGATGAGACAAGGAACGAAAGATCCTCCGGCACCACCATGTACTGTCGCAACACCTGGTAAATTTCCCAAAATCAAATCGCAAACTGGATTCTCAATAACACAGGCGGTAAGTGACCCGGAGTAGTATGGTGTATCAACGGAAATTTTTGCAAGTGGAAAAGTTTCAATTTTTCCACCAAACGATCTGCATTTCTGAACACTGTCAAGATATTGGTCTGGTAGAACAAAACATTTCCTTACACCAGCTGTGGTGCAACCTGTATCTCGCAAAACAGAACCTTGTAAACCATTAATGGCACAATCCTCCAAAAGAAGACCATCAATGGACTGATCTGGTGCCAAAACAAGACCTTCTTCACCTGTAGTGGAAACAAATCCAGTCTTTGCTCCACTTCCTTTGAAAGGACAGTCCCGTTTCAAATGGAATTTGCCGTCACAAAAATGGCAACGCATGTTTTGATCGGTGGACAACTGGTTACCATTAGTCTGTGAACCTCGACCTTGTCCACGAGCTGGACCAAAGGGTCTTCGCGGTTGTTGTTCACCACGCCCTCGGAAAGGAAAAAGTCTTTCCGGTGGTGAGTATTCGTACTGACGGAAATCGCCAGAACCGACATGGCCTTGACCACGGAAAGGTCGTCGTCTGTTGCCAAAAGACGTGTAAGAGTGCGGACCTTGGAATGAAGCGCGATTTCCTCTTCTATAGTTTCCTTGTCCAAAATGCATCTGAAATGCCGCGTGAGACTCGAAAAGGGACGAATGTTCCTTGCGGGCAACACCTTTATCCGAGATGAGCAATACAGTACTGATCTGCCATCTGACACATTTCGTCAACGCTATCGAACTGTCTTTCTTTAAGAAAAGTGGCCAAATCTTTACTGATGCTTTGAAAAAGTTGCTCTCGAAGTAGCAAATCACGCAGTGATTCGAAAGTCTTACTCGTCTTTGTTAGTTCTATCCATCTGTCCAAACAATGACTCATTCTTATCAAAAAAGACGGAAATGATTCTCCCTTGTCAGGACGAATAGATCGGAAACGCTCACGAAAACGGTCAGCTGAGCACTGAAACTTCTTTAAGAGTTCTTCTTTTAACTGATCCCAAGTCAACCCTTCCTTTGCGCAAGTGTGTGGTATAGTGCCAAAGCACTGCCCTTAAACAGTGACGCGATAAACAACGTCCATTTCTCCTTCGGCCAACCACAAGAAGTAGCGTGGTTCTCGAACCGAAAAAGAAAACTGTCAATGTCGTCGGTTTTTTCTTCGAACGGCGGCAACTTCGGAATGTATGTTGACTTCGGATGAAATGTACTCGCGGAACCGACCGCTGGAGGTGGTGGAGGTTCTCTCGATGCCTGTAATCTTTTAATTTCTGCATCAGTCTCTAATTCAAGTTGTCTCAGTTTAAATTGCCGTTCCTTATCCTCTCTCTCTGTCTGTAGTTTTTTTTCCTCAAACTCTAATTTTTTTTTATTTTCTTCCATCTCTTTCTGTAGTTTTTTCTCTTCAAGCTCTAATCTTTTTAGATTTTCTTGTCGTTCTTTATCTTTTTCTTCTAGTTGTCTCTGTTTTTCCTGTCTCTCTATCTCTCTGTCTGCCCTATCCAGACATTGTTGGACATAGTTTGCTAATTTATCACCTTCAAAGCCTAAACGCTCGGCCTGTCGTACATATTCATCAAAATTTTCCATCATGAATAGTTACCACAAAGAAACAAGAAACAATGACTAAATATGATTAAAATAAGGCGATATGTGATGTTATATACGTTTCCAAAAAAAAAAAACCAACCTTGTTACAGTATGTACAAATAAAGAATTTAAATGCCGGTATAAACAGGAAAATAATAAAGGCTTACAAAAGAGAAGCACTAATAAGAAGTGGCAATGTGATCTTTCCAAAAGAGATTTTCACCAATATTCTTTCCGAAAGGGAAAAAGACAGCTAAGAAAATGAAATGCAATACTAATAACTCTTTTTTTCCCGGAAATAAATTCTTTATAATGTTTATGTTCTTAACTGTTCTTATTGTAGTTGTTACTTTCTTACTTAGTTACTTGGTAAAACAATAGATGAGTTCACAAAACAAATGAATCGCCTTACACAATAAGTGAATACAAAATTACAAAACAAATGAATTAACGAACAATTAAAAAGAGGGGAGAAAACGTACACTAACGGAAATCCTACCTAAAAGATGACACTGATGAAAAGAAACTAGATAGTGCCTATTGAAGAGAAGGTTTGGAGATTTTTTTTTTTTAAGGGGGTGAAAAGGAAATGAAAGAATAGACAGGTCCGGTATAGAAAGAGGAAATTAGAAAAAGCGAAAGAGGCCCTCAGACGGCACCCTAATGGCAACTGTCTCCCGTAAAGCTGGAGACGGGGAAGTATTCAAATAATAATACACACAATATACTGAAACTCAATGCAATAAACAATCTAATAAATATACAATCAGAAAAACACACACACACACAAAAAGAACCCAAAACCCAAAAGATAATAAAAAAAAGACGTTTATTTGGAGTGAGCGGTAATCCACTCCACCACCTACACTAGTTGAGTGACGGAGGTGAAGTCGATCCCACACTCAGAGGGGAAAGGGGAAAAATCCAAATAAAACGAGAGGAAAGATAAAGAATTAGATAGTAATGAGAGAGGGAGGGACTATCGACTCCCCAACGCCATGCCCCCCTGCTAAAACAGAGCAGGAAGAGGTTGGGGCTATCAGTCCTGGGGAAGGGGACAAAACAAAATCTAATCTAGGGGAAGGACAACGACTCCTCAACGCCCTGCCCCCTTGCTGCCAGGTACGAGCAAGAGGAGGTTGAGGCTATCGGTCCTGAGGGGGAAAAGGGTCAAAAGGAAATCCTACAAAAAAAAAAACCAACCCTAACAGAGCAGAGCAATCAAAAGAAATCAACAACATTCGAACACACACATACAGAAACAAATGAAAATAAAGACTACAAACAATAAAGACAACAATCAATTATACAAATTTTTCTTTGCACAGATAGATTTTTTTTTCTTGGAGGGGAAATCTTAATTTGTCTTTGGAGGGGTACAAATAGATTTTTTTTTCCCTTGGAGGGGTACAAATAGAAATCTTTTTTTTTCTTGGAGGGGGTACAAACAGAAATCTTTTTTTTTTCCCTTGGAGGGGGTACAAAAAAAACAAACCTTATCCTATGTCCTAAGTCCTAGTCGGGGTCACCACTGTCATACTGTGCATAAATGCATGCCTGCACTCAGCCCAGCATTCACTCCGTGCACACGCAATCTCTCCAAACAACCAGAAGGCGCACTACAATAACTCTTCTTCTCCCCTCCTCTCCGGGGAATAATTTACTAAACAATAATCAATTTTCCATCATATTCAACTGG
Organism: Conus canariensis; assembly: GCA_033310375.1. Taxonomy (NCBI): domain Eukaryota; kingdom Metazoa; phylum Mollusca; class Gastropoda; order Neogastropoda; family Conidae; genus Conus; species Conus canariensis. The sequence continues at coordinate 36,435,079 of CM065735.1, forward strand.
TTTGTCTTCAAGGAATTATTTTTCATTCCTCCTCTCCAGTGGAGGTAAAATCATTCCACAAATCCACTAGTTGGGACCAAATTTCATCTCATTATACATAATACTTCACAAATATATCTTTGACCGGTTTCTCCTCCTCACTGGAGAAACAATGTATATATTCTCAAAGACAAATCAAAAGATGGCCTAAAATATAGTAGTATCAACTGAGTTCATCAGGGGGAACAATTAAAAAATCATTATGGGTCAACATGACAAATGCTTTCTTTTCTCACAGCTGGTGCAGTCGTTGCCTTCTACAGATCGATTCTCCAACCCTGGAGACGATTAGGTGCTGCCGCAGCACTGTAGCCCAAATATTTGTGCGACTGCCTAACTGGTGCTGCCACAGCACTGGGAAGGGCTGAAACACGAATGAAGTCCGTGTAAGTAATCTATTTCAAAATCTGAATAATCATAAATTCTTTTCCCTTTTTCCCTTTTCTTAACTTCTCTTTCTTCTCTCCCCATCTGTCTATACCTCACCTGGTAATGGCGAGTCGCAGGTGGAACTCGTTCTTCAAACAACCTGTCCGGTCAGTGTCCCCAAGCCATCTCCTTCCTATTCCTTATTTTTCCCTCCTGCGCTCTTTTTGAGTACACGTTCAGTGAGTACTCGTCTAACTCTACGCATTACCAGCCCATGGTTGCTGACGAATGGACAACGTCCGTCCATTCAACCAATAATTGCCCTACGTCTATAGCCACCAGCGACACCGATCACACTGGTCAGGCCATTCAAACTTTCTTTTCTTTTACCTTTCCTCTTCCCTACCTAGGGAAATGCTTTATAACAAATAAGGGCGTACGCGATGGAACGTCACATGTCGCCATGTGAGGCTACATCACATGACAGTGGTGTTCAGTCTGTAAATCCCAGTGGCGTTCATTTGGGGCAGGAAGGTGGTGTTCAGTCTGTAAATCCCAGTGGCGTTCATTTGGGGCAGCAAGGTGGTGTTCAGTCTGTAAATCCCAATGGCGTTCATTTGGGGCAGCAAGGTGGTGTTCAGTCTGTAAATCC
>CM065735.1:36436238-36463738 GCA_033310375.1 Conus canariensis
GCGAACGGTCGTCTCACTCTGCACACGGGCAGCTCTCCCTGCTCCCCCATGCCCTCGAAACCCTAACTTGCTTCCAGTTCACTCCCACTGCAACCACCACCCCTCCCTTCTCCCCTGAGCTGTTGTAGATCCCTTGAGCGCCGGGGATTCAGACAGATTTGACCTCCGAACTTTGGCCCTGTCCAATCGTTGCGGAGTCGTGAACGTCGGCCACATGACGTTAAGGGTCACAGCTCCTCCAGCTGTCTTCGTATGGCTCTAGACCTGAGGTGTCCGTCTTGGCCTGCACAGTTCCTGAGAGACTCAGCGTGGCACCACGTGAGGAGACACTGCACCCTCGTCTTGGCTGTAACCCTGCTTCCTGTCCATACCTTTCGGCAGCAGGTGACGTCCACTTTGGTGAAGCGTGCTGGAAAATGCCAGCGTACACAGCTATACTCCGCACTCTCACACACCAACGAGTGTGATTCTGTACGTTGACATTGCCAGTAGGTAGGAACTGTGAGGAAGCTGAGCGACAAAAGTTCCAGCTTTACCAATAACTATGGGGAAAATAAGAGCTGACCAAAGTGTAGCGTATGGACAGAATGTAAGCTGTTTTATTGTGTTTGGATTTTTCATCGGATAGTAACTTCTTTCAGTGAAACGTTTTGAAACGATAATGTTTTAGTTTAGTGTTGACTTTTTTTTCTGAACGCAACGGTGAACACCTCTTTAAGTTTTTCTAGTTGTTGTTCTTCACATCTCGTTTAAGTTGTGATGACCGTGAGGAACACGGATTTGACAATCTTTCATCCTTTCCGTAGAAATGATATACAGGTCGTAATCCATAATTCTCTATTTCAGTTTTCGCCTTATTCGTTATCAAATTTTAACGCCTTCTTTGTGTAAATGGTTTTAAGCTTTCCCTCTATTACTTTTTAGTAGCCAGGCTTGTGTGTGTGTGTGTGTGTGTGTGTGTGTGTGTGTGGTGTGTGTGTGTGTGTGTGTGTGTGTGTGAATGTCCCTCAGTTCCTTTGTTGTGGATGTGTTCAGGGGCGGGAGAGGTGGGTTGGGGAGGAGAGGGGCTGTCAGGCTTGGCGATGACATACACACTGACACGAACGTCAGAGAACAGTGTACTTACGTTCGTACCGACACATCTTTTTGAAAGCCTTGACATGTCGTGGTCTACGGAAGTTACATACAGCTGCCCGTGGGCACTGATAGGTATCCTGTTTGAAGGAGTGATGCATATAATAAGCCACAGTGCCGCTGCCCCATTGCCAGGTGTTAGCATACCTGTAAAGAAAGATTAATAGAATCTGTGGAAACATCACACACACACACACACACACACACACACACACACACACACACACACACACACACACGCAAACACACACACACACACACACACACACACACACACACACACACTCACACACACTCGCGCGCGCGCGCACACACACACACACACACACACACACACACACACACACACACACACACACACACACACACACACATTTAACTCAACAGTGCAGAGATTACTGATCTGCTCACCAGTCCCATACCCAATCCAAACAGAAAATAAATAAGAAAATATACCACCCCTCCCCTATTATGAACATGATTCTCTCTCTCTCTCTCTCTCTCTCTCTCTGTCTGTCTGTCTGTCTGTCTGTCTGTCTGTCTGTCTGTCTCTCTCTCTCTCTCTCTCTCTCTCTCTGTATGGAGAGGGAGCTTATAGAGTGTTAACAACCATTCCCCTGGGTTCATAAGTTTCAGGGATGCTATCCGCTTTAGTCCTGAGCATGTGGCCAAGAGATGTGTGTGCAACAGTAAAATGCCCTTGTTGAAACAGTTTCTTGAATCAGAAAGGATTTACTTTTCATTGTCTGATAATGGCCATGATGGTGTTTTTGTTCTGTGTAATATCAGTCCTATCTATATGACAGAAAATGAAACAACCGAGTTCTATGTGCATTCTCCTTTCCTCTGTAATGCAAAAATATTTGAAATATCTGATAACTGCATTGACAGCTCAGGTGTTTGCGCTTTTCTGTGGAGATCAACAGTAACAACGACACAAATAATTGGCCTTGTCTTCCACCTGATTTCACAGACATTGCGCTCTGTCGTTGCCGAGCAAAGCTGACGCTACCCGTGAAATCCACCCTCAGGGAACAGACAGTGGGAAAAGCAGGGTTTACTCCCCAATGGTCCAGGACCCAGGAGACAAGGCCGCGTAACCAGTCTAGTCCACGCTGGAATACGGATGGAAAAGGGAGAGTTCAAATGCCAGTGAATGTAGCAAAGGTGTTCCACTGAAGATCAGGGAAAAATCAGGACAAACCAACAGACCTGGGCCAGGATCAGCAAAAAAGAAAGGGGTGGTCAACGGGGAGGACGCCTACAGAATACACAAAGCAGCCAGACCATCAGGTGATGGCAGCTATGTTTTAGCCCTATTCTATGAATGAAGGCTTACCGTTAGGAAACTGAGGGTTAAGTCATAGGGCACAGAGGACTTCTATCCCCGACAGAATTCAGCTGTTATATTCTTGATACGTTGATACTATTTTTTCTCCTCTGGTGCATTTGTATGTGGGCGAACTGGTCAATGTGTGTGTGTGTGTGTGTGTGTGTGGTGTGTGTGTGTGTGTGTGTGCGTGTGTGTGTGTTGTGTGTGTGTGTGTGTGTGTGTGTGGTGTGTGAGCCATCCACCCGAACTTCCTGCTCCCCCATCCCTCCCTCTTGTCTTTGCCTCCTCCCCTTTCAGCCCCCTGTTTACCTCCCCTCCCCGTCCTCTCTTCACCCATTACCCAACCCCCTTCAGTCGTCCCTGTTCCCCATTCTCCCTCCTCCCCTTACTCTTTTCCTCCTTTTCATCTCTCTTCCTCCTTCTTCCTCACCACCCTCCTTCCCTGTGGCCCGCTTCCATTCCCTTAGAGGAGAAAAGAGCAGAACAGCAGAAAAGCAGAAGAGTGTTGAAACCCGCTTCAAATGCTGACATTGCATCGCTTCGCCAAATGCTCGCATAAGAATGTGACTGCAGTGAGTATCTAGCACAAAAGTGCCCAGTATACTAACGAACCATCATGCCATACCTGGAGAAGATTAGACTAAATCTGTAGTTTTGTATGACCAACACACAAAAAAAAAACACGGCTTATTTGGACCCAGACATGCACAGAGACAGACAAACAGGCAAACAGAACAATACACAGACAGAACGTGCTAAGTAGATACGATACGTTGTTCCAGTTTTTGCCTTGAAAATAGATGCACAAACACGCAGATATACAGCCAGATTGTCAGACAGGTAGATAGACAGATAAATAGATTTAATAGACAGGCAGATAGCCGGCCTGGCAGGACAGGGAGACAGACAGACAGATAGGCAGGCAGACAGACAGACAGACAGACAAATAGATAGACCTATATCATTGAAACCTACATATTCCTTGTGAAGATGTCTTTCATTCGCAAGGTGAGTTGAGTTTGATGGAGGTCAACCCATAAAGTTGCTCTCTCCTGGTTGAACTTGAGAGCTTTAATAACGTCCTTCCATTGCTGAGGGTAATCAAGACTGAGTGGTGATGCCCCTCGTTTCCTACAGTCTCTTTTTAGGGTACTGAAGTAGATATACTTTTGCAGAAAAATCTGTAAAAAAAAAAAAAAGAGATTGGTGTGATTTTTTTCCCGTCTGGTCCCGAATAAGTGAACATTCCAAGGAAAAATGAGAAGTCTATCAAAAAATAACGAGAAAGTCAGAATATTTTTTTTCCTGTTGTTGTCTCCGTTTTAGGTAACATAAGTAGCTGTTTGTTTGTTTGTTTGTTTTTTATTTGCTTCGCTTTGCTAACGCTTGTAACACCTGAGTATGTAAAATTCATGTGGTTGCTTATCATTTGACATAAAACTGTTCCGTATGTCCAGGTCTGTGTACAGGCTATGCAAACGCCTATAATCAGACCATGCACACACACACACACACAACACACACACACACACACACACACACACACACACACACACACAATATACTTGCATGTGCACACGCCATCAGGCTTACACAAATAATTGTTACACACACACACACACACACACACACACACACACACACACACACACACACACACACACACACACACACACGCTTGCAGCTTCACACAAATCCTTCTCTGGCAGTACATGGAACCACCAAAGACAGTTTCGAAAGAATTGTTCGAATCCCAACCATTCACATTGTCTGTCCAGACTCAATTCTTGTTCACTGAATGGGACTCATCAGTGAAACACGGCTGGCTGCATTCCTCGTTTGGCATCGAATGGAAACATACTGTGGGCTGGTGTTGTATTGGTGGTCGATAGGTACAATCTGCTTTAGGATGTGGATGCCATGTGGGTAAAGAGTCTCAAGTCTAGCAATAAGACAGGATTCCTGCATAGTGCGCCTAAGTTGTCACTGTGTGATTGCCGAAGTGCCAGGACTTTGACATAGTTGATGAGGTGCTGGCAGTGATTGAAGTGTAATGCAGCTGGTTTGGGCCGATGATGACGGACGTCAACCACGTGTTTATAGATGCGCATCTCATGTGTGCGGGATCTCACTGACATTGATTTTACCGCTCAGTTGGCTGTGAATAGCGTACACGATGTTGCGGCTCTGATGAAAGAATGTGCGTAAATTGTGAATGAGCCTTTGCGCTCATTAGGAAGGTGTCTGATTTCGGTGAGAGGACAGATTTTGCAACTGGTTTTTGAACAACAAAAAGTACCTGGTGATCCAGGTGTGGCGATTTTGTTCAGTTTGGAGCATACAATTACGTAGCACTTGAAAGTAATCATGGATTTGGTCTCAAAGGCCGGTTTGTGATTTTCTAGTATGTACCATTCAGACTTCAAGATCCAGGATGGAAGGGGAGGCAGTCTGTTTTAAAGTCTGGTCTTCCAGAGCAGATGTTCTAGATATAGCTGTAGATACTGGAAGGGAATCATCTCAAAAGTCAAATGCTGAACACTGAAAGAGAGGACAAGAGTGAAAATGATTTGTTGGATAAACGAGTGGAGGGGAACAAATTAAAGGGTGAAAGGAAAGATTACAGCGAGAATGAAAGTGAGTTACATATTGATGGGTGTAAAGATCATGTAGATTAGGGTGTTTTATTCTCTTTTTTTTGCACTGGAATATAAACAGACTCTTGTCTAAATTCAATGATAAAGACTTTACTACTCTTTGTGGTTGACATTTGTCGAAACTTTTGCAGAGGATTTCCAAAACTTACTAGTTCCAGGCTTCTGTAAACCAGCAGTTAAGTTTACAAAACAAGAGAGACGTTGCAGTGGAGTTGTATGTCTCATTAAAACTGAACTTTCATCCGATTTCCATGAAATTAGGACAGACTGCCCCAATAATCTTTTATTTTTGATTGGTAAGAGCGTGTTTGGCTTTGTGGAAGACGTCTCATATATCTGTACTTATATTCTACCAGAGGGGTCGCCTCATTACACTTACTTTGATGTTGTAAAATTTTTGAGCTTTTGTACTTTTGAAGAATGTCTTGCACGTGACGTGACTTTGGCAGGCGATTGAATAGTAGGTCTTCTGATATTTCTCCACATATTTTTGACGAAGATAATTCTTATGATCACACTGATTACAGTCGTTCTTTTTCTACAAACTGCATGAGAAAGTCTGCAGACAATGTTCTCAATAGTTATAGGAAATGTTTGTTAAATATGTGTACAACCCTTGGCTTGTGGATTCTAAATGGCACATATAATGGTGATGCTGATGGCAATTCCATTTCGTATGGTTTACGGATATTCCGGAAGATATGAGAGCCGCGCATGCGTAAGACCGCCATATCGCAAATGCTTTCGGCCTCCATATCTATGTTTTCTTTCCAAGGTCTGAGTGAGTAAAATAAAAAATCCTACACCGTCAGACATTTTCAGAAGGTTAAATAAGTTCTAGTAGAAATTGCTTAGCACGTAACAGTGTATGGTAGTAATTTAAAAAGCACATCGTCAATCGTTAAGATAAAATTCAATTAACAAGGGGCACAGTAAACCGACCACGTGGTTTTGCTCGATATGGTGAGATCGCCTTCGTCGTCAGAAGTTTTTCATGACGAAGAAGAGCTCCTAATGGAAGGGAGTGGAAAAGTAGAATCGGTTGCCATTCCCAAGGCTGAATGGGATGAGATGCGGGCAACACAACAGCAATTGCTGGAATTCATTGGCAACTGGAGAAAGGAAAAAGGTTTGAAACAGACTCGCACGGATTCTGAAGGCATTGAACTAGCAGACGAAATAGTTGAAGACATCGAGGATCAGGATCATGCCAGTGGGTCTGAGATGTAGGATTGGTCCTTTGAGGACGCCCCCAAGAAGAAAAAAGAGAAGGCTGATGAGGATTCTGACAGAGAAATCCATAATATTATAAAAGATTCAGAAAAATCAGCAAATAAAAAAAATGGCAATGATGACTCTTCTGATGCGCTCACTCTGAAAGAGATAGAGCAGGAGTACAGAAATGAAGAACAAGTGGGACCACCACTGCAACATGAGGCCTTGACAGGCACGCTGAATAAAATGGCAAGGGGAAAGTTAGTGGAAGATAAACTGAGAGAAAAGATGGAAAAATACACCTGGCCTGAAAATTTCAACCTGTCAGTTCCCAGAGTGAACCAAGAAATTTGGAGTAGCTTAGAATTCAGCGCCAGAGTAAGTGATCTGAGAGTACAGAAACAACAGAAAGTGATTGCTTGAGCAGCAGGCATATTGGCCAAAATATGAGACAAGGTGATTGGAGTAGACAATGAAATGCTGAAGGATACAGCAGATGCCATGGCATTGATTCTGCAAGCCTCACACGAAATGTCGTTGGAAAGACGAACTAAGTTTTGAGTGGACCCAACATAAATCAGAAGTACAAAAAGCTTGGGTCAAATGAGGTCCCAATCATGGATCAACTATTTGGGGATGATCTGGATGCGTCCTTGCGCAATATTGAAAGTGTATCGAAACTTGGCAGGGATTTCACTCGGTCAAAAGTAGGGAGAAAGTTTTTTTCCAACTCACCCTTCAAAAAACATCTTGTGGACCGAGAGAGGCCGAGGAAGAAACCAGAACTGGGGCCGAGGCAGTGCAGCGTTCATGCAAAACAGAGGTCAGTTCAGACCTCGTGGCAGGGGGATGCCACCAAAGTTCCCTCCACATGTCTAAACAGTGCAGAGAGCCATCTGAAGGAGGTAAATTCTGAAGAACATGAGTGTTTTCAGGCAGGCAGGTTAAAAGAATATTTACCTGAATGGGAGAAACTGACATCTGATCCTTTCATTCTTGAAATGGTGGTGGGTACAAAGATTCCACTCACTGTTTTGCCACAGAGTCAAAATGTAACAAAAAATTAAATTCAAGGAAATTTGATTGAAGAAACATACAGAGAAATTGAGAAATTGTTGAATATGAAAGTGATAGAACATTCCAAAAATGAAGAAGGACAAGTTATATCACCTATTTTTTTTAGTACCAAAATCAGATGGTACATATAGGTTGATATTGAATTTGAAAGATTTCAATCAGAATGTAGAGTATGAACATTTCAAAATGGAAAATTTACAATCAACAACTGGGTTGATGAAGAAAGATTCTTACATGGCTTCTGTGGATTTAAGGCATGCATATTATTCAGTACCAGTTGAGTCTCAATTTAGAAAATTCCTGAAATCTGAATGGAGAGGTCAGTTATTCTTTATACCTGCTTGCCAAATGGATTGTCCTGTTGTCCAAGTTTTTTTTTTTTTTATACAAAACTCCTAAGCCAGTCTATGCAACTCTAAGAGCCCAAGGTCACTGGTCTGCAGCTTTCATTGATGATAGTTATTTACAAGGTGACAGTCCAGAGGAAAGTCAAAAGAATATTGATGAAACTGTTACATTGTTCACAACACTTGGTTTTGTGGTCCACAAAGAAAAGTCTGTGTTGAAACCTAAGAAAAGCATAAAATATTTAGGATTTTTATTAAATTCAGAAAATATGACTGTCACTCTTCCAACAGATAGCCAGGAGAAAATTATGGCTGCCTGCATTGATTTGGAAAGCAAAAGCACTGTCAAAATCAGAGAGTTAGCTCAGGTCATAGGCCAGCTAGTTGCAGCTTTTCCTGCAGAACAGTGGGGACCACTTTACTACAGATCACTGGAAAAAGACAAATACATTGCTCTTAAAAAGCATGAAGGCAATTTTGAGGCAGTCATGGAGCTGTCACATGAAGGAAACTTAGAACTTCAATGGTGGATTCAGAACATTAAACATGGTTGTTTTCATTTGGATAGGGAAGACCCTGTTGTAGAAATTTGCACAGATGCTTCAGCCTCTGGTGGTTGGGGAGCAGTTTATAGATCAAAGCAGACAGGAGGCAGATGGGCAGAAAATGAGCAGAATCTGCATATTAATGTGCTTGAATTGCTTGCCATTGAATATGCTCTGAAAAGTTTCAGAAATGAAGTGATAGGCAGACATGTGAAAATATTGACAGACAACACTTGTGCTGTTACATATGTGAAAAAACATGGGGGGATCCCATTCTGAAGAATGTAACTTTGTTGCAAGAAAAATTTGGATCTGGTGCAAAGAAAACAATATCTGGTTAACAATAACACATATCCCAGGAATTTTGAATAAAGATGCAGACATGAAGTCAAGACAACTTTAGTGATCATACAGAATGGAAATTAAACCCTAACATTTTTCAAAAGGTGTCGGATATTCTGGGAAAGCCTGACATTGATATGTTTGCATCTCGCTTGGATTATCAGCCCAAGCCTTTTGTTTCCTGGCATCCAGATCCTGAAGCTTTTGCAACAGATGCGTTCACTGTCAAGAGGACCCAAAGTCTCATTTATCTGTTCCCACCTTTCAGCCAGATCCAGAAGGTGTTAAAAGAGCTGGAGAAGGGAGAGGCAGAAGGATTATTAATCCTACCACTATGGCCAACAGCCTGCTGGTTTCCTCAGATGCTACGCATGTTGATTCAACAGCCATGTCTTCTACCAGAAGGAAAATCTGTACTGCAGTTACATCATTCAAGTCAGCCACACCCCCTTCACAGAAAGTTGCAGTTAGTGGCAGCCAGACTGTCAGGGAATCCATTGAAGCACAGGGAATATATGGAGAAACTTGCAAATCGTGTGCGCTTCATGGAGAGAATCAACACAGAGACGGCATGCAACATACTTGGAAAGATGGAAAAGGTTTTGTCTTGCAAGGAAAATTGATCCTTTCCAGACCTCTGTAGCAGTAGTTTTAGTATTTTTAACTCGGTTATACACAGATGGTTTGGGCTATAGTGCTATAAACACAGCCTGTAGTGCAGTATCAGCAGTTGTGAAAACAGAAGATGGGTCAGCAGGTTCACATCCCTCTGTTATTAGATTTATGAAAGGTGTTTTTGAATTGAGAACACCAGTGCCAAAGTATGTTGACACATGGGATGTGAACATTTTATTAGATGATTTCAAGCAGAAGAAAGCCAATTCAGAACTTACTCATAAGGAATTGACATTGAAACTGTGTGCACTTTTGTTAACAACCGCATTGAGAATTCAAACAATTCACTTGATAAAACTGCAGTGGCTGAAGTTCAGTGATCAGGGATGTGTTATTTTGGTACAGAGAAAAACTGAAACATACTAGGAAAGGGCATCACCAGAATGCATTAGAACTCAGAACATTTGAAGACAAAAACTTGTATGTTGTGCAGGTAATGAAAGATTATATAGCAAAAACTGATCAGATCAGGGGAGATAAAGAACAACTATTATTATCATTTGTCAAACCTCATAACCCAGTTTCTCATGACACAGTGTGTAGGTGGATGAAGTGTGTACTCAGGGATGCTGGAATTCAAGATTTTGCTCCACACAGCTTCAGAGGTGCTGCTGCTTCAGCGATGGCAAAATCTGGTGTTTCATTGGATGAGATTTTGAAGAAAGCTGGATGGTCAAACGAGTCCACCTTTAGAAAGTTTTATTTCCGTCCTGTCCAAGATGAAACAAAAGAGGTGGACTCTGTTGCCATAAACAAAATAGAAAAAATACTTCTATAAGAAGGAATGAAGTGGAAAGACTTTCATGCTATGTGCATATAGCCTGAGGATGAAAGATGGTGCTTTACCATGCTGTGGTATGAAGTAATACTCATAATGTACAGACCAGATATTGAACATTTCACTTTTCAGCATTTATGTCTGGTACAAATGTGTTTTTTTCTAGTCTATTGAAAAGTTTGTCTGGTACAAATGTGAACATGTGAACAACACTCAGTGTATTTGTAATTATATTTACCTTTAAATTCGACAAAGGTTACCTAAATGGAAATTTTGAATGAAATTCCAAAAATCAAGGAGTCTGCAAAGTGCCATGTACCAAATAAAGTGAAATTTTTATGAATGTGTTCAAAACTGTACATTGAATATTTCATGTATATTCTGATAACAACATAAAACAGCTTACTCTGAAGTCCCATATCTTCTGGAATATCCGTAAGCCATACGAAATGGAATTAAAAGCATAAGCGAGACTTACCTTGGTAAGTTAAAGGTCATGCTGGATTCCATAGAGGATGGTTTACGGATATGGAGGGAGATATGCCCACCCTCCAACCCAGTTTTGAAGGTGTTATTTTATCAAATCAAAATAGGCTGTTTTTTTGATTGTATATAAAAAAATGATTGAAGTGGGAAAAACATTAAGTGGCCTCTTCAAGACTGAGACAGGTGCATGTAATATCATTGTTAACAAAAGATTTTAGATCATTTGTATATAGATGGGGTGTATTTCTCACTCTGAAGTATGGCGGTCTTACGCATGCGCAGCTCTCATATCTCCCTCCATATCCGTAAACCATCCCCTATGGAATCCAGCATGACCTTCAACTTACCAAAGTAAGTCTCGTTTATGCTTTTAATTATACGCATATATTAGAGAGAGTATGTAGCGTAAATGATTACTTTCTGCTGTGTAAGGAATTGCTTTTCACTATTGTGTTTTCATATGTAATGGCGATTTCATAGAGAATAGAATCAGATCATTTGGTGGTGTGGCTGAGAGAATCATTAATGACGGTTCAGGGGCATACACAGTTGGTGAAAAACAGACATTTTGGCTGCTTGTAGAGTGAAATCTTCTTCATTGGAGCAAAGTCTGCCTAGCAGGAGGAATTCAGAGTATGGAATGCTTTAGTGGCTGGGAGGTGGGAAGATGTGTAGTTCAGGTATGAATGCACATTGTGAGTTTATAGAAAATTGAGGTTTTGTGTAGTCCAGCTTTACTCATTCGTACCTTTTAAAGAGTGAAGAAGCTCCGTGGCGCATTCATGTCATATACCACTGACAATGAAACACAGTCTTTTAGACTGTTGGGACTTGCATGACGTGAGACATAATCATTTTACAGCAGACTTTATGAAAACCTTGTTCAGAGATGTTCCGCCTGATGTGATTTTTGAATTGCTGAGGGAGATTAACATTTTTTTTAAATCTGATCTGAGACTTCACAGTGGAAAGATTTTTAACAAAATTTCGAGTGTGTTTTTAGAAGATGTATTTTAGAGGATTGTGTGAATGAATGACTTGTGAGTTGACTTCAACTTGGTGACAGCCCTAATATGGCCCTTTGCGGTCGGCTGGGATATTAGCAACAATACCTTACCTTACCTTAGCTTTAGGAAAATGAAGATGTCAAAGAAGTTGACTGATTGTAAATTTGATGAATGGATGAAACTTTTGAGCAAAGCTAAGGAAGTTGCTGTGGTTCCCAACCCGTCATCTTTGTGTCTTTTGTAGAGCTCAGGTGCAGGCCTGTATAAGAGGTTAGTAGGCAGTGTTCAATGTGTCCCATGAAGAGGCAGGCATGGGATGGTCCCACTTTGGTTCCCATAGTGACATAACTGACTCATGAGAAGATGAGGTTGTTGAATTCAAAGGTACTGAGGGTGAAGACTAATTCTGCATGTCTTACCAGTGTAGCTGTGGGGTATTGCTGACTAGGGGGGCCGTTTGGCAGGAAAGAATATGAGGGTTTTCAGTCCATCAGTGTGAGGTATGGAAGTGTAGAGAGAGACAACATCAAGTGGGAAGAGGCTGGGTTGGAAAGTGGGTCATATGTTGTATGAGCTGGTTATGTTGAGCATGTGTGTTGTGTATTTGAGGTATGTGGGGAGGCTTTGCACTATATGCTGGAGGAGCATGCATGTACTTGTGACCAGGTGTGTTGGTTTGTGGTTTGTGTATTTAAGGGAGTATAGGTGGGTTGTTCGGTGTTTGAGATTATGAGGACTTTGGCTGTCTTCAGTAAGTTATAATGTTTGATATCTTGCTTGACGGTAGTTGAAATTGGTTTTTGGTGTTGAGGGAGGGGGGGGGGGGGGTGGTACTGTGAGTGATGTGTAAAACTCTGTGTCAGACAGTTGTCTGTGCGCTTCCTGTATGTAGAGGTGATTGCCCCAGACCACCACCGCCCCATCCTTTCTGCTGGTTTAACGAAACTATATTCTTGTTGTCTTAGTGATTCGAGGGCTTTTGTTTTTTTCCCGCGAGAAAATGAAGAGTGGACAGGTTTGGACTTCAAATTTGAGATTTCCTTTCTGCACTTTCTGATGTGAAGTTCGACTTTGTTGGGTTTGTCGAGGGATGTTTGGCGGAGCACTGGGGTCTGGAAAGGGTGGGTGAAAATGTCCCAGCTATTTTGGTGGTGGAGGCTTGGGACTGGTGTGGGGCTTTGGCTTTGGCTACATTTTCTTCTTCTTTTTCTGAAAAATATCTTCGCATCAAGGTGGTTTTGGCATTTGTTGGTGGTAGGTTGAATGGAGATGAATTCTAGACCTTTTGCCAGGACTGACCTTTCATCACAGGCGAGGGTGAGATGACCAGGGATGCAGTGGACAAGGCTGCTTGTCCAAAGCCGAAGTTTGTCTGCTGAATCTTTTTGTCCTCCGACCAACAAATTCTTTCAATTTTTTTTGTTTTTCTATTTTATCTGTTCAGATTTTTTGCAACTTTGTTACCTTTTTCTCATTTAATAGCGCTCGCCATGCACAGTGCGTGTGCTGTGCTGCTGAAAGACATTTGTGTGGTGATTTTAATGTCTTGATGTTAGGCTTATTTTGCGCTTAAATTTTATGCTCTGACACTCATTTTTATACTGGTTTCTATCGACAAATGCATGCATGCATGCATACATGTGTGTGTGAATGTGTGTGTGTGCGTGCGTGCGTGCGTGCGTGCGTGTGTGTGTGTGTGTGTGTGTGTGTGTGTGTGTGTGTGTGTGTGTGTGTGTGTGTGTATGTGTGTGTGTGTGTGTGTGTGTGTGTGTGTGTGTGTGTGTGTGTGTGTGTGCAACAGAGAAAGAGGACTGTGTTAGAGATAAGAGGGGAAGGTTGTGATGGGTGGCGAGAATCGCAATCTCTGCAGGTAAGACTGATGATTCTACAGGTGGAAACACCAATCTGAGTCTGCACCAGCAGACGGGTATTCTGTGCTTCGCAGTTGACACTGTTTGGAGCGCCACACGTTAAGATGACTGCCATCACAACAGCTTTCCCCTTCTGTAGCTGAAGCCAGCTAGTTGATGGTTTTGTAATGTTCATAAGATGACTGCAATCAGAATGCGCCTGCGTGCGTGTGTGTGTGTGTGTGTGTGTGTGTGTGTGTGTGTGTGTGTGTGTGTGTGTGTGTGCGCGCGTGCGTGCGTGCGTGCGTGCGTGCGTGCGTGCGTACTGTGTGTGTGTGTGTGTGTGCGTGTGTGTGTGTGTGTGTGTGTGTGTGTGTGTGTGTGTGTGTGTGGATAGAGGCAAGGATCTGGTTGAATCGCCGACTCTATCAGTAGAAACGCCAATAGCCCTGTCTGCTGGGACAGACTCAAATCGGAGTTTCCACCTGTAGAATCATCAGTCGTACCTGCAGAGATTGCGATTCTAGTTTAGCCGGGACAATCACTGATTCTACCGTAACTGTGTGCAATTTGACCAGAAGAGACTGCAACTTTACCATTGTTTCAGATCCAATGGAAACATAATTTGCTTGATGAAAAGATTGAAAATTATGAATCCGGTTTAGTTTTTCTGAGAAAAAAATCAATTCAGAAATAAAAGATAAAGAATGGTACATACAACAACTAGGCCAGGTAATTTGCCTTGTAAATGAATAAAGTCTCATTTTGTGTGTCAGTCGTTCTGTGGCCAATGAGGGAGGAATGGGAAACTCCTTTGTAAACATTAACTGTTGTCAAAGCGTTGTCCATCCGACAGTATCCAACCTTGTCTCTTGATGGTGTTAAACAGATGTTCTTGGCGGACACCAGGACATATGTCTTCTTGCAGTAGGGGAATAACGGGTATTCAGTGCTTCGCAGTTGACACTGTTTGGAGCGCCACGCGTTAAAATGACTGCCATCACAACAGCTTTCCCCTTCTGCAGGTGAAGCCAGCTAGTTGATGGTTTGTAATGTTCATAAGTTCTGCAAAAGGCATCATGTGAATTCATGTTCTGCTTAAGCAGCTTGTAAGATTCCTTCGCTCGGGTTGTATGACTGTCCATTGTTTTAGCTGTATCACTCTGTGTTCATCTTTGTTTGACATTGTTTTAGCTGTATCACTCTGTTCATCTTTGTTTGACATTGTTTTAGCTGTATCACTCTGTTCATCTTTGTTTGACATTGTTTTAGCTGTATCACTCTGTTCATCTTTGTTTGACATGCCATGTGGCACAGGCTGATTGCATCATAAAGTGAATAGTTTTCCTGCAACATCTACAAGGATTATGTGACGTGAGATTACTGAAAAAGTCAAATCCTCAACTAGTTTGATCATGAAATAAGAATTTCATGATCGAGATAAAAAAAAAAGAAAGATAACTATGCATATGGCCTAGTCGACCGCAAAGAACCGAATCAGGGCTGTCACCACGTCCACGCTGAAGTCAACTCTCAAATCATATTTTAAAAAAACACACACATCCAAACACCTCATTGAAACATCCTTTCTAAACATACACTAGAAGTTTCGTTTTAAAATAATTCTCCTGTAAAATCCTAGATCAGATAGAAAATGTTGATCTCTTTCAGAAATTCAAAAATCGTATCAGGCAGAACATCTTTCAACGGGGTTTTGATGGAAGCTGCTTAAAAGTGTTTGTCTTGCATCACCTCTCAATGCTCTATAAGAAGGTTTCACAGTGAGTGATACATGACATGGAATGCACCACTGACCTTCTTCACCTCATAAAAGATAAGAATGGGTGTGGAAACAGGCTGTGTACAAATGGCACAAGACTGTTTTTCCTATGTGGCCACCCCTAGAACATGGTAAAAACTCGGATGGATTTGGTAGAGTTTGTTATCCGTCCACGAGTCCCATTCCTCTTGCCAGAGGTCTTTGACGTAAGGCTGAGCTAGGTTTCAGATCCATGTGAGGGATAGACAATCTGCTAAACTCTTTCCTTGTGGAACTCGTGGCAAACTGATCAACCACTTCATTACCTTGAATGTCCACATGGCCGGGAACCCAAGCAAAAACTAAGTTGTACCCAATAGATTTGAGAGGTGTGTGCAAATTCATACAATTTCAGCAGCTGAGGATGCTTGAGGTAATGGCCTGCACAGCCGAAAAACTCTAAACTGGCACGACCCGAATGATTAGCAGTCTAGTCATTAAAGACTGTTAGACTCAAAGCCTTTTCACGCACGCAATTCCTTTTCTACCAGTAGAAACTAGCATCACGGTCTCTGTTGGTAAGATTAGAAATCCAATGTCAGTTTGTTTCGTAGCAAGTGCTATCGGCGTTTTACTGAGAGAATCAGTAATTCGACCAGATCGTCGTCTAACTCTGTACACGTACTCGCAAGCGCGTGCATACGCCCTACAAGCTTGTGGAGTACTGTGCAGTGTTCTCAACATGTAATTTTCGAAGGATGATTTGTAATCATTGTGGATTTATATCCCCTGTCACTGGTCCCCATTGGCTATGTCTTGTGTGTTTCCGTTGTTTGATTTTTGAACAAACTTTAACATTTTTATCAAATTCTCGTTTTCCTCTGGACTGAGTGAAGTTGTTTTTCTTTCACGCTGTTTATGTATGCAGAAGGATTTACTCTATTTTGGAGTTTCCTCCATTTACCTTATTTATGCACGTCCTTCTCACCAGCAGGAAACCAGGATTCAGTCGCAAAGCTCTGAGTTCTTCACTGAATGAAACAGTAGTTGCTTGCTGGTCCTGCTCACCTCCAGTTTGGAGGAACAATAACACAGAACGAGCAGTCACTGGAGAAGGATTACTTCTCATGCCATTTTCCCTATAAACACAGGTCTTTATTTTAAAGCTATGTTTTTGAAATGGGACGGATTTTAACGATGACTAAACTCCTTATCTAAAGATTAAAGGCATCTGGGCTCATGTCTTATGACAATTTCTATTTTAACATTATCTGCCTTAACCTGTCAGCCATTTAAGCTTACACACACACACACACACACACACACACACACACACACACACACACACACACACACACACACACACATACTATATATATATATATATATATATGGCTCCTTTGGGGGTGCTGTTGGATTCTTTTTTGAACCCTTGGTAGTGAGAACACCACAGAATTATGGACTGTGGTGTGTCTCTATTTGACACCAAGAGCACAGACACAATCAGCCGTGTCTCCCTGATGAGTCCGATCCAGCGGACGAAAGGCCTAGGAGCAGGCAATACAAATAGATCTGCCTTCGAAGGGGAGTACGATGGTTCCCTCAAGCAGCTAGTGAAGGGTTTCTCATATTTATGATATATTCCCCCCATTTTCTTCATTTTTTTTTAAATTCAAATCTTTGCCAAGTCATTACTATAATGACTGAAGAATTGTTAGCCTGCACTTGTTTTCTCCCACTACTTAATTGTTCAGCATTATAATGTTTGGTCAATCAGTGGGAGATTGCATCTCTTAGGAGATCCAAGTAAAGGTTGTTCTGTACAATTCTTAGCCACTCACAATGCTTGGGTTATTGAACAGCAGAGCTGACCACTCAGACTGTTCCATATCTTTTGATCTCCCTTGCATCCTTGAATGGATCCTCAAGCATAGGCTCAAAGATTGTCCCCTACATTTTATACTGTTTGCATAATGCTTTTAGTTTTTCAGAAACTTTTTTCCTCTCCACACTTTCGTTTTGTTCCATTTACTACTCTTCACTGGCTCCTTTGGGGGTGCTGTTGGATTCTTTTGTGAACCCTTGGTAGTGAGAACACCACAGAATTATGGACTGTGGTGTGTCTTTATTTGACACCAAGAGCACAGACATAATCAGCCGTGTCTCCCTGATGAGTCCGATCCAGCGGACGAAAGGCCTAGGAGCAGGCAATACAAATAGATCTGCCTTCGAAGGGGAGTACGATGGTTCCCTCATGCAGCTAGTGAAGGGTTTCTCATATTTATGATATATTCCCCCCATTTTCTTCATTTAAAAAAAAAAAATTCAAATCTTTGCCAAGTCATTACTCTAACGACTGAAGAATTGTTAGCCTGCACTTGTTTTCTCCCACTACTTAATTGTTCAGCATTATATATATATATATATATATATATATATATGTGTGTGTGTGTGTGTTTAAGGGTGGGTGAGGAATGATGGGGATGGCAACACAGCAAGTACATATGTGACATATACAGAACGAACCACAGTAGCTTTGGGACTCCTGCTTGTTCGTGTCATTATGGTAGTGACAAAAGAAAAAGGGTTGAGCGGTGATTTAGCGCACGATCGACATACACTCATCACTGTGTGTGTATGTTTTTGTACGGGCGGGGGGTGAGCGGTGAGGTGGGACCGGGCCAGGGGTAAGGATGGGGATGGCGGAGGGGGGATGAAGTAGGGAGAATGCTTTGGTGCACTGTCGGGGATGTGTAGCATGAAATGATGGAGAACAAGGTGGCAGGAAAGTGGTGTGCTCTCTCTCTCTCTCTGTCTGTGTGCATCTGTGTGTGTGTGTGTGTGTGTGTGTTAGCGTGCTTGCATGCGTGCATGCGTGCATGAGAGTTTAATTAGTATGCTATAAACAGACATTCCAAGAACGTGTCCACGAAAATACATGCAAATGCATGTGTGTATGCTCGTATGCCCTCAAGTGTGTGTGTGTGTGTGTGTGTGTGTGTGTGTGTGCGTGCGTGCGTGCGTGCGCGCGCGCGCGCGTGTGTGTGTGTGTGTGTGTGTGTGATGCCTTAATTCCGTGTGAAGCAGAATTTTTATTTAGTCGATGATTTTTTTTCTTACTTCGAGTGATATTCTTTTGTTCTGTTGTGTGACAGCCATGCAGTAAAGTGTACGTTAATCTATGTGATTTAGTTATGAGAATGATTTCGTCATCTAACTGATAAATGAAAGCAGACTGACGTATTCTGCTTTGTGGTCATTCAGGATGAAAGGACACTGCCTTTCATCTTCATAGTCCACGCAGTCAGCCGAGAAATCACAGGGGAAGTGTCTGTACAGGTCAGGCCACACAGATGCTGAACAGTTCCACTGCTGCTGTCCGACCCTTTGGGGTTTAACAGTATTCCGATGGAAGGAGAACACCAACTTTATCATAACAGTGCATTGGCCTCGCGAGCAATTGTATAGTAAGGACATGGGCAGATTTGTGGATACTGCACTGTGACCATTTTCAGACGTCATCCAGTCTGGGAAGAGGAATGGAAAATCAGAATACTTTGGCGACTTCAAGAAGAGAGGCTTTTGTCCACATTCAGAAAGAAACACACCAAGCCAATGGTCATACCCTTTGCTTCTTCGTGGGATCAGACTGGAAAAGATCACATGATTGCCAGGTGGAGTTATTGTCTCACATACGGAGAAGGCAAAGTTCAGTTTGTGAGGCATCTGTATGTATCCTGAAAAAAAAGTTGACTTAACGAAACTATGGAATATTTCACATAAAACAACAGCAATAGTAAAGATACCCCATTTATTTTTTTTTCTAATCTGCAAAGGAATATGTTCATTCAATTGTTTACTATTTAATTTGTAGTGCCATGTGTCAAACAGTGGAGAAAGCAATTCACATCAGGGCTGGGGTCCCTGGATAAGGTCGATGCTGACAGGTTCTGGACTTTTTGGCTTTTCACCACCACTTTTTTTTTCTTCACTTTGTTTCGCCCCTGTGGGGATCTCAGAGGCTCTTTCAATAAGAATCATGTTTCTGCTTCTGAAGTTGTTTTTTTTTTTTTTTTTTTTTTTTGCTGGCAATTTACCTTTTTCTGTCATTGTCTTGGAATCTGCCTTCTTTTCAGTCTTTGCAATTCTTTGCTTTTGTCCACAGTTTGATTGCCTCTGTGACCAAACCTCCTTCATTTGTTCCGGATAACGTGTCTCCCTGTTCTGCTTCAGTTTATAAGTTGACAGCTGCTTTGCACCCTGGCGACCAGACAGTGTCAGTGTCATCACTGGCTTTCTTTTCTTCTGTGTTTATTCCCATGTTTAAATGTCCATTGTTTGTGCTGTCTGAGTTCCTTCTCCTTTGCCTTTGACTTACTTGACCTAGTCCTCTTCGCTCCTTGAGAAGCATAGGGCCTCAGCAGCAACCTCCCACCTCCGTCTGTCCCTGGCACAGGTCTTGATCTCCCCCCCCCAGGTCAGGCTGGAGGCTCTCAGCTCGTTTAGCAAGCTCCTCCTCCAGGTCTGCTTTGGGCGCCCTCGCTTCCTCTTGCCCTGCGGGTTCCACTCAAGCGCCTACCTGGTGATGTTAGAGGGCTCCTTCCGCAGTGTGTGGCAGACCCATCGCCACTTTCTCTTCCTGACCTGGACGTGCATTGGCTGTTGGTTTGCCCTCGTCCACAGGTCGGTGTTTGGCACTCTGTCGAACCATCGCAAGTGGAGGATCTGCCGGAGACATTTGTTGATGAAAGTTTGGATCTTTGTGGAGGTGTTGGTGGTGACTCTTCTCCTTTGTATTAAGTTGTAGTTATCTCCTCTTGTAGTCGTCAACATGGAGTGGAAATCAGGCAGAATGGCTGGCACCTTCAACACAGCCTGTTAGTGTCCTCTTTAAGGATGTTGATAGTTTACCTTTTAGGATAATAGCTATTATGAATTTGATCGACTGGAAATAACAGCCTTGTGTTATTTTTTCTTAAAAAAAGGTGTGATTGTACAGGCAAGTTGACATTGTGTGTGTGTGTGTGTGTGTGTGTGTGTGTGTGTGTGTGTGTGTGTGTGTGTGTGTGTGTGTGTTGTTTCTTTTTCCCATATCTGTCATTAGCACGTAACTCGCAGGTTGATGAAGTTGTTCGACGTGGATAAGGCCCGTACCTGCTTTGACAATAAACTATTTTCCAGTATTTTTTTTTCATACATGATCTTTAACAATTATTTAAAAGGTTCGAATGCCGATTTTGGAAGGATAACTAGCCAACATATTGGTGAAATTTGTATTGTAACATCAGTGTTACCTTTAGGAATATTTCAATGGATTCGATATGCAAATTGCAAGTGGATTGAAAAGCATGCACAATAATAACATGTGAAACATGAAATCATCAGCACACAGATGTAATCAGTCTTACAGAAAAAAGCCCTACATATAAATCTACTGATGCATGTCTGGGATAGTTTCCATCACACACACACACACACACACACACACACACACACACACACACACACACCACGCACGCACGCACGCACGCATGCACGCACGCACGCACAAAACACGCACGCACGCACGAACGTATAGACGCATGCACGCATGCGTGCAAGCACGCACGCACGCCTGCCGCATTCACACTCACACGCGCGCGTGCGCGAGCGCGCGCGCGCACACACACACACACACATACACACGCACGGACGCACGCACGCACGCACGCACACACACACACCACACACACACACACACTCCATCAACTCACCTGCAGATGAAGACACTTTGGTAATTTCCAACCTGGGCGCCTCCCACCTGTCTACAGCGGAGAAACCTAAAATCAAAACGTTATCATCGGCAGCAGACTTCAGTACGATACTGACGACAACATCATTGGTCCAGGTATACCAGTCTGAACATCTGAACTTATTTCTCTCACAGAAATGAAGATATTTCGTAGGAAAAATGTATTGTCCATTGTTGTACATCAGAATATTTATACTAAGATGCGCACAGTTGCACACTCCTATTTTCATAATTTTCCTGGCAGGAACTTTGAAGTGAAGTTGACACTCCTGTCTTAACTGCCGTTTGTTCAGTGCGTATTGGCATGTCTTTGAAGAAGAAATGTCTGTCGGGCTGCTTTGCTCAGAACCATCACTTACATTCTGAGTGTCAGTTGAGTGTGTGTCACAGGGATGGGTAATGTGATGGGACGTATGGTTCAAAGAGCACAGTGAGTTGTCATCCTTCAGGTCTTGCTGAAAGTCTGCTTTCCAAGTGGTTTTCTCCTCACGTGATAGGTTTCCAAATCTGCCTGTGTGGACATGGATTATACCGATACATTATGCTTACGAACGTCAACATACACCCCCATCCCCCTCTATGCACCCATTTTTGAAAGCTTTCACACTCCAACACACACACACACACACTTGTGTCCATACACTCACTCAAACACACACAAAGAAGCGCACGTACTCTCTCTCTCTCTCTCTCTCTCTCACACACACAGAAAGAGGGACTGACTGGAAATGAAGATTTGTGGAATGAAACATCATGGACTTTATGTTTTACAGCCGTGCCTGATCCTACAGCATGTCTGGCCACTACTCATTTACAATATCATCGCCAGCACCAAAGCATGAATGGAGGCTGAGCATTCACAAGGAATTACAATGTGTCCCACGTGGTCTCACTAATGCTGCGCTCTCACCACTCTGAGCAAATCTGGAGCCATTGGTTGTCGAGGAGTTCCCAGCAGAAAAATACAGGGGACTCGGTAAACTCGTGCTTACCTGGTAGAACAAGTTAGGAGGGTCTCTTCAACGAACTGCTTAAAGCCATCTGAATGTCAACTAAACTTTAAATACCAAGAAGATGCACAATTCATGGCCAAGTGCCCTTTTCTTCTCCAGTTTGGCGAAAGTCAAGAAAAGGCAATCGAAAACAAAGTTCTTATTCAAAATTCACTAAGCGACTTTATGAAACTCCTACAAACAATAAATGAAAACCTCACACACAAAGAAAAAACCAACCCATAACGATCTCGGGAGAGCCGGTCAAGGGAAATAACTGTTAAAACGTTGTTTTTTTTTTTTAAAAAGCAGCCCTCACCGTAGTCCTTAACTGTTTAATTACTAAGCTTGTACGGGGTGGTCAGCAACAGAATCTCAGTAACTTTTATGACTTTTGAAAGAAAAGTCAACACATCACGAAACTTTTGAATCGGCTTCGACTTAGACTCTATTGGGCTACTTACTATGTTGCTTCTTACCTGACCCATAAACGTGGAAGGCGTATACAAATGATGTAGAGATGAAGGCCTGTATCTTCGGATGGTTCACACACATCTGTTCAACTCTTCGAAGTGCGTGCCCTGTGAACAACCTTCACAAGGCCCTGCGTACACATAACGCAGTCGCTTTGCTCTATGAAAGAAACCTAAGGTTAAAAACCACTTTAGGCCCCAGGAATCGTAGCAAAGCTAATGAATAAATACTAGGGCAGGTTTCTGGTGCCTGACAGGACGCAACCCTGTTTCATGCAGGACCATGACATTCCACCTGCGCGGGAAACCATTCAAAGTCACGATAGTCCAAATAGATACTTCTATATGAAACTACAATGATGACCAGAATAATGTGGATTCTACTCTCAGCTTCGAACGGCAAGAAAGACAACCCTGTCACTCGGATAACGGAATGTCATGGTTGGTAAAGATGCCCCCAAAGACTGACCGAATGCCTGCGGCTCCTGGTGTAATGAGACCACCAATGACAATGGACTATACGTGCTAGAACGTGCCAGCGACAATAACTTGGTTCTTGTTCTCACAATCGAGAATACGTATGCACTGAATAGTTCTAGGGACAGGAAGAAGTATCCTGTTGCCTTGGTAGCAGGCGTTATTGATCTTTCGTATGTCTCATTTGAGAATGCGCTGGACGAATGGTAATGTAAGAAGTTTTTTTTTTAATATATCAATGATGTTTTCTGGTGTGGAGGAAGAGCCAAAGACGATTGGGCGAGGAACTGTTTTGTTCAGGACACTTCTGTAATGTTTAACCTGTAAACTGTAGCCCCTACCCCTTCCCACTATGTAGGCCTACCTAGTAAACATGTCAATAGTTCAGAGCACCAAGTTGGAAGGTTTACACACTTGTTAGACTTCCAAGTTCTTAAGGGAAACGAATTCTGGTGAATAGTAACTTCGAATTCTTTCTTTACAATAAACTAATGATCATCTGGTGTCCATGGCACCAATTTTATTCATCTTGTGTACGTCTCTTTTGAGAAACGTGTACATGAACGGTATGACATGTCATTGGTATAGTCTGACGTGAGGGAAGTCTCGAAGGCATTCTCGCCAGGATTTGCTCTATTTGGAGGACATCTTTGATGTAATGTTTTGCCTACAACCTTAACTTACCAAGTGAACATGTGACAATTTCAGTGTACCAAGTAGAAAGGATTCTGTACGAGCTTAACTTCCAGGTTCTTCAAAATGCAAAGTAAACTGTGATGAACTGTGATTGAGTACTACAATTCTTCTTTACAGATGAGTATCGTCATCATTTTAAGTATTGGTGTTCTTGAGGATCTGGTGGAATCATCTCAGAGTAAATGACCACCAAACTGAAAGAAGGAGACTTGTACTATCAAAGGTGACGGAACTGTTATGGACGTAACGTTGTGTACAGTAAATGACTTACAAGCTGAAAGAAGACTTGTTTCATCCAAGGTGATGGATCTATTTATGGACGTCACGTTGTGCGCATGTATTTTCGCATGAAAACTGACAATTAATTTGTCAGGATCGACAACGAGTCTGAAAAGTGGAACTATGCAGGCGCATGCACTATATAAACAGTGATGTATGCCATTGTAAGTGATCGTTAAAAGAGTGAGGGTGAGTGTAAACGTTGGATTGTACACTCCTTTCATCGTAGTCATCATATCATCTACCATTAATTTCATGTTGTTGTCATAAACTGTTTCTCCAGTTGTACGATCGCATTCTTTGACTGAAAGGAGCCGTTTGTGTCGTACGTATCCCATCCACACTAAGTCCACATGAATGAGCGTGACAACGTCATTATTTGTACCTCTCTACACTCGCTAGGAATTACCGCTAATGTCCGCCCGTGAATGTTTTATTTTTACAGTTGCAAGTTACAGTTGTCATTCACTGTGATTATTAGTCCATAAGAAAAACAATCCATTATTATAGTCCGCATTCCCTTGGGAACTCTGCGAATTAATGGTCAGTCCTATTGAAATTACCAGGGACAATCAGACCAGCTGACATGAACATAGGTTGGTTAGCTTCCACTTTGACTGACTGCTAGACTCGTGGATATCCATCTTTCAGTGAGTTTGTTCTGGACACGCAAACAAACAAACTAGATGAACAGCCATATAGATCTACTTCCAATCATAAAACGTGAAAGTAGGGCTGGACGTGGCAGCCTACCTGAGTTATTGGGCTCAGCCTGACGCCTCAGCACGGGCAGTCACCTGACAGTTTTCATAATGAGTGGTTGATAAGTTTGAGAAGTTTTGCCTCAGGAAGTTATTCATATAAATGAGTCTGCTTAGTAAAGGAACACTGCGCAACAGAAGTAAACCATGACGTATTACGCTATGCTGATCATGCATGACGCACAGGTATCTTTAGAAAATGATTAGTTCGATAGATTTGTGTGTGTTTATTGTCGTGAATGTTCTCTAAAACAACACGACACAACACACACACACACACACACACACACACACACACACACACACACACACACACACACACACACAAAGAGGAGAGAGAGAGAGATGGACTGATGGAGAGACAGAGAGAGAGGCAGGCATTCAGACAGACAGACAGACAGAAAGACAGACAGACAGACAGACAGACACACACACAGACACACACACACACACACACACACACACACACACACACACACACACACACACACACACACACAGAGGAAGCTGTTAATCTCGATATACTTTCCTGAGTCATTGATGCCAGACCAAACAGACTTCTGAGGTTAGGTGCAATGAAAGTCTTGTACACTGGACAGTCTGTGAGTTGTGTTTGTGTGACGAGAGTTGGAGAGTGGGTCGGTGTGTCCTCTAGGACAAGGACTTGGAATATTTTCGCTAATAGAGTTATGTTAAAATTTCACCCCCACCCCCCCTCTCTCTCTCTTACACGGTATGGAAGGAGCAGTTTTCAGGTACTAATCACCAAAAGAAATTGTCACTTTTCTTGGGACTGCTAAAATACTCAGGGATACGTTTCCTTAGGCTTGTACTCTTAAAAAGTACTTGTAGCTCCGAGAGACAGAATTAGAGAGAAATTCAAACATTCAATCCTGATTGAACAACAAAGGACTGACGAAAGTTAAGTGCACTTTCACACATCAACTTGACTTGTTTCTACAAGGGTGAAATGTTCGAATCTATTTCCCCCAAGTCATAGATTTGACATCGATATTACATCCATTTCAAAACCTCCAACTATGCCCACAGTTCCTCAATGGGAGCATATTTCTCCAAATTTTGATATAGATTATACTACTCTAAAAAAAAAAGACAATATTAATTTGATATCAGTAGAAGCAAAAGAACATCTTGAAAACACATATCCACATCATCTTAAAATCTACACGGATGGTTCAGTTTTAGAATCTTATACAGGAGCTGGATTTGTAATTCCCGATTTAAAAGCAAAGAAATCATTTTGTTTAGGAAAGAACTTTTCAGTTTTCACTGCTGAACTACATGCAATCCTTATGGCCTTATCTTGGATATCTGATCTTGATGTGGCAATTTACAGCATTCTAATCTGTGTTGACTCTAAATCTGTTCTTTGTAGCTTACGAAATTCGGATGCAAATGTAAGGAAAGACTTAATTTTTGATATAAAATTTATGATACATTCCGTTATGGCGAAAGGAACTTTTGTAGAGTTTTGCTGGATCCCATCTCATTGTGGTATCTATGGAAATGAAATAGCTGATAAATTAGCAAGAGAGGGTGCTCTTAGAAAAAATCCAGATAGTAGATTAAAATTGGATAAACATGAAATAATTTCTCTATTAGAAAATTGTATGAACGATGAAAAACTTCCTGCAAAAACGAAAGTGTTATTATGTCAAAGATCATTGTCCAGTATTATTTATAAGATGCGTTTAAACTCGTGGAAAACCAAATTTTCTAAGGATGTAGATTGCGCTTGTGGTCTCCCATTATCTATTCAACATATTCTTTTTGAATGTCCAATTCTAACATCTTTATATAATATTCAAAGGATAGATATTGGTTCCTTAGGGGCTTTACAAGAAATACTTTACAGCCCCAAAATGATTGATATAGCAAAGGCTATATCGAGTTCTGTTATTATTCATTTGTTGTAATTGATTTATCAGTTAATAATTATTGTTTGGTCGTTAATAGGCAAACTTTTATGCATTTGTGTCCGTGCGCACACACACACACACACTCTCACTCACACACACACACACACACACACACACACACACACCACACACACACACACACACTCACACACACACACACACACGGGCGCGCGCATGCACGCGCGCATGCACGCACACACACACACACACACACACACACACACACACACACACACACACAACTCATATAAGCACTTACACACATACACTTTTTTCTTCTTCTTCTTTTGTTTTGTTTTTTTTTTTGGTCTAATATCACCATTGTTGTGAAGAGACTCTAAATTAAATCAATCAAATCAAAATCATTCCCCCAAGTCAGTTCAGGCTGAGTTTGGGTTCACACTGTTTCATCATTAAGAGAGGGGGGAAGGTTCTGGATGAGTTGAGTTGGAGTTCACTTGGAATATCAGAACTTCTCTGATGTCCGAGAGGATAGTTTGATCTCTCTTTTGTTTCTTTGTGGGGTTTCTTCACCACCAGCCTGCCCAGGGTAGAGAGGGACCCAGCATCTTAAACAAAGAGCACCTGGTCTGTAGTTAAGTAGCTGAGTGTCTGGCTTGTCGACTTCACACACGTGACCTCTGGCTTTCAGTAAATGTGTGAGATCTCAGCCAGCAAAGGATTAGGCTAGCATAAATAGATCTGCCATAATTATTAGTCTCCAGTTTTGTTTAGATTTTGAGTGGTCTTTAACAAAGAGTTAGAGACAGTAATACAATGCTAAACAATTTCAGTGAAATAACTCTTTTAATTTGTTTTATGAATTAAATTGCAGTAGCTTGGAATACACTTAGCCCAAGTACACATGTGGTGTGGACTTAGAGTC
>CM065735.1:36468738-36493738 GCA_033310375.1 Conus canariensis
CCCCACATCGAACTACACACCGTGCACACTGACTCGCTCTTCGAGGAGAAAATAGTGAACATTTCACCAGTCATATCTGTTTTAAGAAAGAACACAATGCAATACAATTATCTTCATTGACTATTGTTTGTTATCAACTGAAGCTCAGATGTTTATTCTTGTGACTTAGGTATTAGTTAAATAAAACAGATCTGGCTTCCCAAATACAAAGCATGACCAAGAAAAAAAAAAAAAGAAAAAACAAAAAAAAAAAAAGGAAAGACAATGTTTGTTGCAATAGCATCCCTGACTGTAGTGGTTCTAGTCAGAAGATAAATCATACTTTCGTCAAGACTACAGCATGGAACGGCAATACACATTGATTTATCGCGATGTCAGTCGTTGTCACGAAAGCGTTTGACATTTTGCTTCATTATATTCGACATCAAGTTTACCGTCAAAGCGACATCAGAATAAATCAAACTGCACGTCAGTTGCTGGGGTATAGTGGGATCTCTAATTTATGGCTTTCATGAAAGACTGAAGTTGAAGAATTAAGAAATCACGTGCGAATCTCTCTCTCTCTCTCTCTCTCTCTCTCTCTCTCTCTCTCTCTCTCTCTCTGTTGTGTTGTGTGTGTGTGTGTGTGTGTGTGTGTGTGTGTGTGTGTGTGTGTGTGTGTGTGTGTTGTTGTGTGTTGTGTTGTGTTGTGTGTGTGTGTGTGTGTGTGTGTGTGTGTGTGTGTGGTGATTGTGTGTGTGTGTGTGTGTGTGTGGTGTGTGTGTGTGTGTGTGTGTGTGTGAGTGGGTCTATTTTTGCCCCCCCCCCCCCTTTTTTAACTGAATTTTGGAAAGGCGTGTGACATTCATGGACCCTCGTTGTGGAGAATTTTCCTGTCCTGGCATTCCCAGTCAAGGCCAGGGAAATGAGATATTGTGACTCCCACTGTGTTACAAGCAGTTCTTCTTCACTTGGTATCGCTCGGTTCAGGCCTAGATGTATTGGTATCGCTTTATACGTGCTAAGACTAATTGCCGTTTGCTTACCTAATGACATGCACACATTGCATGACGATTCCGAGGTCTCTTTGAAGTACCAGAATAAGAAAAAGTGCCAGAAGCTTCCTGAATTGTTTCTTGAAACTTCTCTGATGTGGTTGGCAATAATACTTTAAGGTTTATCGATCCTTCAAGAAAGTTCCATGCATTTAAAACAAAATTCATTTTGCTTCTTGTAGTTTTCCAACATTCTAAGATATTCATGATTATTAATCGGCCAAGCAGCATCGTGTCTCTTTCAGTTTGATTTATTTATTTATAACTAATGAGGAGAACGAGAGGATGGGTGAGTGATGAGGTTGAGAGTAAAGTGTTTGAAAGCGCAAATTCTTATTTTGGCACTGTTGTGATAGCCATGGAGTACTGATTTTTGAATGTTCTAATGCAGTTAAAGTAAGACTCTGAACTTGTTACCAGAGTGGTGCTTTTCACTGGCGAGATCGACTCAACGAGAGATCAGAAATGACTCTTGTCTACCCACCCTCACATTGTGCTCAGCTCACTGAAAGTCAAAACCAGACGGTTGATTCCTCTACGTGGTAACACGTTGCTGAGTAAGAAACGAAGACGGACAAAGTGCTGGTTTAGCTGTGTCAAGGGCTATATTCTGGCACTATTTTTTTTCCAGTGGCAATTGAGTGGGCCCTGGAAAAAGTGACTCCCACCAAAGGCGTCAACTGCTATGAAGGACACAGATTTTGTTGGATCTGTACTTTGCCGATGCCTCTGAAGCCATCTGAGTCCAGAGTGTCTGCCTTGACTCGTGGCTGCTGTTGGTGAAGCTGCTGAATGGCGTAGTCTGTCTGTCAGCAGAAAGATGATGATGCCAGGTGGACATGGTGCCACGTGTCTGTGTTAACACCGGGCACTGTCATGGCTGGCAGGCTGTTTCCTTCTTTCCAGCCTTTGTTGCAGGTTACAATCTCCACGTTTGTTGGTAAATCTATGGTTTACAATGTTGACAGGACTGTGTGACAGGTTTCCCCTTAAGTGTTCAGCGTCATAAAAATCAAGTTCGAAGTCCTGTAGGAGACCATCATCGCCGGTTCAGCAGGTCGAAGCACGTAACATCTTCCTACAGCGCTCCCTCATCGTCAGGGCACAGGTCTTCCTCTTAGCCTTCTTCCTCCTTCTTCCTTTTCTTGCTGACCATTTCCTGTTCATCCTCGTCGTTCTTCATCTGTCTTTTCTTCCACAGAAACTGCTTTGCGATTTGGCATCTAAATCCTGACTTAACTGACCAACACCATTTGCTTCCAATGAGTCCGTGTGCATGGTGCTGGTGAAGCCGTCCCCCGTGTTGGGCATTTTGCCGCTGTTCATCCTTCCCACGTCAAACTGTACACAGACGGTGTGAAGCTGAGTCACATGCAAAAAACAGTCAGGTAAGGTAATGTTGCTGATAGTCCAGCCGACCGCAAAGGGCCATGTCATGGCTGTCACCACGTTAAAATCAACTCACAAGTCATCAAAAAACCCCACCTTTCACACATCTCTTTGAAATACACATTCTAAAAACGTACCAGAAACTTCGTTAGAATCTTTCTTCCGTAAAATCTTAGATCACATGAAAGATGTTAATCACTTTCAGAAACTCAAAGATCACGTCAGGTGGGACATCTTTGAACAGGGTTTTCATGGAGTCTGCTGTAAAGTGTTTATGTCTCACATCGTGCAAGTCCCAACAATCTAAAAGAATATGTTTCACTGTGAGTGGAACATGACATGGAATGCACTACGGAGCTTCTTCACCTTTTAAAAGGTAAGAATGGGTATAAAGCGAGTGGCCTGTGTGCCAGCAGCACAAGACTGTTTCGTCCTCATGGCCGCCTCTGAAACATGGTAAAACCTCTTTCAGGCTTGGACGGATTTTGAATAGTTTGTTACCTGTCTGCGAGCTCCATTCCTCTTGCCAGAGGTCTCTGAAGTAAGCCTGTGTTTTGGGTTTCAAATCAGTGTGAGGAATAGACAACCTGCTCACGTACGTTTCCTTTGTGGCACTCTTGGCAAGCTGATCAACCACCTCGTTGCCTCGAATGCTCACATAGCTGGGAACCCAAGCAAAAACTATGTTGTATCAATCTGTTTTCAGAGAGGTGCACAGTTTGAAAACTTTCAGCAACTGACGGTGCTTGAGATTACGGCCGGCAATGGCCTCCAAAGCAGAAAGAGAGTCTGATAAAATAAGGAAATCTTTATGTTTCGATTTGCTGATCATATGAAGAGCCAGGACCAAGGCTGTCAGCTCAGCAGTGTAGATAGAGCTGTCTGTTGGAATGTGTTTGGTACATCTCTGAGGCGGATCGGCTGCATAAAACACAGCAGAGGCAACTCCCTCCTCAGATTTGGAACCATCAGTGAAAATTCTTTTGTAGGATGGAAACTTAGAACACAGTTCAGCAAAAAGGGACTTGTATGCCAAGGAACTAGTGTAATCTTTCCAGTACGAGGCCAAATCAAAGCAGATCTCTGGAGTGAGGAAAGTCCATGGTGGGCCATCAGGAAACTTTGAAAAATCACAAACTACTCCCAGGTCTATATCTGCTTTGTTCAAATGGGGAAGAAGACAAATTCCCAAGGGTGGAATGGAACTGGGGTGGTCATCGAATTTCGTTTGGAACTTGGGGTCGAAAACACAGTCATATGCAGAGTTTTGAGGTTCAGAAGCTAGACTCAGACGGTAGTTCAAGGCAAGTTTCAATCGACGATTTGAGAGGGATGGTTCTCCTGCCTCGGCATACAGGCTATGAACAGGGGTGGTGCGGAATGCACCCAGACACAATCTAAGCCGATGGCACAAGACGGCGACACAAGTGACAGAATGAACAAATGTGACACAAATCAATCATCGTACTAATGAAATGAGACCTGCAGTAGTGTAACTGGTCAGCACAAATGACAAGGTGGGTAAAGAGCCAGCACACAGGAGCAGACATGAAAACTTACCTAGGCACGACCAAAATGGCCGCCGGACGGAAACGAGGCCACGAAGGAGGGGATCATGGGAGAGGAAATAACGAGGGGAGGGGGAGGGGGGGGGAGGGGAGGGAAAAGGGGGAAGGGGAGGGGGTGTGAAACAATGGGGTTTGTAGCTTGTTTTGTAGAATAGTATGATATATTAGTGACGATAATGATCATGGTGGATTGATAATATTGCTTAGTAGGGACAAAGAAAAAAAAGTTAAAAAGTAATGAAAAAAAAGGGGAAACTTAAAGAATAAAAAATCAATCAATCAATAAATCAATCAATCAATAAAAGACTTTCATGGGTGGTGATGGTGATGATAGTAGTTATGTAGGGTAGTTGTATGTGTGTGTGTGTGTGTGTGTGTGTGTGTGTGTGTGTGTGTGTGTGTGTGTGTGTGTGTGTGTGGTAATGCTAATAAAATCAGATGTAGGGAAAAAAAAATGAAATAGAATAAATAAATTTTAAAAAACATACAATAAAAAAACAAAATGAAATAAAATAAATACAAAAATAATTAAATAAAAATGAAAATCAAATAAAATAAATGGAGGGTGGCTGCAACTTCTGTATGAAGTGGGTAGTGGGGGGTATGGTGATCGTATGTGTGTGTATGTGTGTATGTATGTGTGTTGGTGGAAGATATTGCCAACTGGTGCTGCAGTGGTGGGTATTTATATTTGTGTTACTGTTAGATGTTGATGCCTTGGGGCATAGCGTACCAAGTTTGGCAATGAGATGGGTTTCTCGTGCTGTACGTTCAAAGCTGTCACTCTGTGATTGCCAGAGTGCCAAGACTTTCACATGGTTGGTGGTGGTGGTGGTGGTGGTGGTCAGTTGAGAAAAAGTAAGAGAAATAACAAAGAACGAGTGTTTGTCATTCTTTTCTTTTAGTGCATATCTTTTGGCAAAGTTTGTGATGGAGTATCAGACTGCAAAACACTGGAAGACGAGAGACAATGTGAGAGGATGAATCTAGTAACATGGTTCAATGTCACATGGCCCCCAGCTCCGGTTAATTTTGACAGGCCAGGAAGTTTTTCAGTGACTCCTCTCCCTAGCAATACCACTCACTGCCCAGAAACGCACTTCATGTGTCCTGACATGGGCTATTGTTTACCTGTCTACACTCGGTGCAGTGGAATGAAGGACTGCCCGGGCATGAAGACGAAGCTGACTGCGATGTACACACATGTCCTGGGTTTTACCGGTGTCTTCTCTCTGACAAAACAACCTGTCTACACGTGGACCACCTGTGTGACGGCGTGCCTGACTGTCCACACCACGAGGATGAGCTTACTTGCGACGAAAGGGACTTCTGTCCCACGCAGTGTGTCTGTTATGGCAGTCACTTGTTTCAGGCCAAGCCTTTTCTACATATCCGTTACCTGGATGCCAGAGGTACCGGCCTGGCCTTAAACGAACTCACCAACAATACCATGCTCACCTACCTTGGTGTTGGTGCATGTGGGATGACAGAATTAACTGACGTCAAACTGCCTAATCTTCATACACTTGATGTCAGTGATAACCAGCTACGTGATATCAGGCTGAGACATCTGTTGCCTCTTAGAAACCTGAAGGAACTGAGTCTGGCAGGCAACCCCTTGTCCTCCAGTATCCATAGTTTCGATCGACTGTATGTATTAACATAACTACTGTTACTAAATCTTTCTAGAGTTTAAACCTCCACATATGGTCAGAATTCATGCCTCAAATTCAAATTTCGGATCTATCTGACAGTGGACTAGACTCGTTGAATGATAAACAGTTGTTCGGTTCTTTGAGAGTTTTGAATCAGTTTTGACTTCAGCCCCGACTTTATGAAAGAAATGACTGACTTGCAGCAACTCTTCAGCGGCAACTACAGATTGTGCTGCTCAGCTATGTTGCCCAACATCCTCACTGGAAAATGTGTAGCACCGTTTGACGAAATGTCCTCACGTGGACATATGTTAATGACGAGCTTTTACAAAAACATAATGGCTGTTTTCGCTTTAACTTGGAAACCTTGGAAGAGTTGTATACTGCATGCAAACGCTCACAGCACAAAGAAGCAAGACAGGCTACGCGGTGTTTGTCGTTCATCTGTCCATGTCAGATTTGTTGATGGGGGTCTATTTGTCAGAGATTGGAATAGTTGATCGTGTGTTCGCCAACCATTACCTGTGGAAGGAAAAGACGTGGAAAGAAAGTACAACGTGCAAAACTGCAGGATTTCTTTCCTTTCTGTCCTGTGAGGTGTCCTCATTCCTCATCTTTCTCATCACCCTGGATCGTTTCCTAGTTATCCGCTTTCCTTTCAGTCGTGTTCGTTTTAGAATGACGTCAGCTCACGTGGCCTGCATTGTCGGATGGGGACTAGGGATGATCCTGGCCTCAACACCTTTGCTCCCCGTGACTTCCCACTGGGCCTTCTACAGCCAGACAGGATTGTGCATTCCTCTGCCCGTCACCAGAGCTGACTTTCCCGGTCGCCATTACTCTTTCAGTGTCATGATTGTAGTTAACCTTATCATGTTTCTGTTGATCGCTGTTGGTCAGTCTCTCATCTACTGGTCGGTTATCGTTCACACTACATCAGATGATACATCGACGAAGAAAGCTGTCATTAATGTGAACGACAAACCCAGATCAAGAGTCAATGAATCAGCCATCGCTCGGCGTCTCCTGGTCATTGCCATGTCGGACTTTCTGTGCTGGTTCCCCATTGGTGTCTGTGGACTGTTGGCCGAGCTGGACATCGCTGTTTCAGTGGAGGTCAACACAGCACTGGCCATCATTGTTCGACCATTGAACGCTGCACTCAATCCGTTCCTTTATTCTTATCTCATCCTGAGACAGAAACACCAGAAAGGCAAAGAAATCAGTCTTCAGAAATTCATCACTTCTCAGGTGAAACAGACATTAGCTACATCCCGTCCATGAGGTGATTGTGTGATTGATAAGATTCCTTACTCATGACCCGAATCTATTGTGTGTAAAATGCATACAGTCTGCATGTGTGTGTGTGCGTGTGTGTGTGTGTGTGTGTGTGTGTGTGTGTGTGTGTGTGTGTGTGTGTGTGTGTGAGTGTTTTATATTGGCTTAAACGATGATACCCTCCCTTGCAGTCTGTACCTTCCTCTCCACAGCCATTCCGCAATTTGCTCTCTCTCTCTCTCTCTCTCTCTCTCTCTCTCTCTCTCTCTCTCTCTCTCTCTCTCCTCCTAACACACACACACACACACACACACACACATACAAACACGCACACACGCCCACACGCACGCACACACGCATGCTCGCTCGCTCGCTCGCTCGCTTGCACGCGCGCACGCACGCACACACGCACACATACACACACACGCGCACGCATGCACGCACGCACGCACTCACGCACGCACGCACGCACGCACGCACACACACACACACACACACACACACACACACACACACACACACACACACCGTATCACCCTCCCTCCTTTACCTCGGACCAGCTTCGAATGCCTTGAAGATGAAAACAAAACAAAACAACAACAACAACAACAAAAAACACCAACAATAACAACTGCAGAATCAGTGTCTAATGCAGAGACTGGACCAGGAACGTCTCAAAATTCATCCTAAAGCTCTGCCCACTGCGCTGTTCCGGCTGACAGTAAGGATGGTGTTTTATCAGAAGAATGTCGATGGCCAGACGTCTTTCACGCATGTTAGGTCTCAACATTGCTTCGCTTCGCTTCGAGCGTTTTTAGGGATCATAATATATTTGTTAAGTCAGCTTTGAAACTAACAAAACATGGTAGGTGTTCGGAGGGGGAGGGGGGGAGGGGGGGGGGTAGTCTGCTTGATACGGAAAGAGTTAGTTCCTTATATTCTTCCTGTCACTTGTAAAAGTCCTTATTCTATGTGATTTTTGCTTGATAAAGATTATTATTATTTTTTTTATATAAAACTGTCTTACTAGTTTGTACGTATGTTCCACTTGAAAATGCACCATATTACTCTTTACATGGTTTCGATAATGGTATTGATTTGTTAGAAGACTGCATTGTGAAAACAATGATGTCAGTAGGTGATGCTGATGTATTGCGATGTGGTGACATTAATGCAAGGACATCTAATCTTGTCCCGAAAACTATTAGTGATTGCGAGTTATATGTTTGTCAATGTACTTAACTTGTATGGAAAGAAAATGTCGAACATGTGTCCTGTACTGGGATTGCATACTTGAAACGGGGTAAGCAATGACGACTCAGGGGGTTGTTTCACATGCATTTCTGACTCAGGAAACAGTGTGAATGATTATTTTCTAGTACCTGTACACCTTTTTGAGTTGTTGTGTAACAAGTTGATTTTAAAAATAAAGGAAAGATTTGAATCTGACCACTTACCTCTTGTGTTATGTATAAATGAACGAAGTGACAAGATGTGTTTCAGCCCGAAATCATGTGTTGAAAGGGACCAGTTCATTGTCAAATATTCTTGGAACCAAGATTTTGCTCAGCAATTTCTTTTTTCCCGTGAGTTCAGAAGAGGTCCAGAAAAAGTTATTAGAAAGTGAAGACTTGATACATGTCGATGTCAATGAAGCAGTAAATCAGTTTAATGTGATTGTTAAAGAACAAGCTAAAATCATGGAAAAAAGAATACCAGTAAATAAGAACAATACACAGAGTAATTGGTATGGCCATGAATGTCAAACGTCTAAAAGCAAAATGCGTAGATTGTTTCGAATATTTAAGAAAAGGCTCGATAAAGAAGATAGGGTTCCATTTTGTATTGCAAGGCGTGAATATAAGAACTTAAATAAGAGGAAACAGAAGGAGTGTAATGACCGACTGTTAAACGAATTGCTGAATTTAATCCAAAGTCAGCAATTGCTTTGGGAATCATTTAATAAAATTTCAAAAAAGAGGAAATGAAATGAGGCAGGGAACAGCAAACGATAAACAGTAACCCCCTCCCACCCCCACCCCCCCACCCTTCCCCCCTCCTTGAGTCCAAGTCTTTGCCAGGTCATTGCTGTGAGGACAGTTCGGTTGTTGGCCTGCGCTTGTTTCCCCCCCACTGTTGGATTGTTCGTCTGTGTGTTTGTCTGACTTTATTCAAGTTTGGAGGGCTGTGCCAGTCTTGAGTGAAGGTTGCTCTGTGTTGGGTTTTCTTATGGGAGCAGAATATGCCCCACTTGTTTACTGTTCAAAAAAGAGATCACAACCTTCAAATAACATTTCTATGCATGAATGGTACCAACATTTCAGAAACTTGCTGGAAGAAGCTAATGATGAGAATGACAGTATGGAAGAAATTTTGATTGATGAGCAGGAAAAAGAAGTATTCATACTTGACAGACTAATATCTGAAAAGGAGATACTGCTAGCCATAAGGACATTGAAAAATGGCAAATCTGCTGGGCTAGATGGTATGATTGGAGAATTTTACAAGAATTCTGGTGAATATACTTTGAACTTTTTAGTTAAGCTGTTTAATTTTCTGTTTGACTCTGGAATATATCCTGATAGCTTGAGAGAGTCTGTAACTTTGTCTTTATTTAAGAAGGGGGATATCAATGATGTGAACAATTATAGAGTAATTTCATTAAGTATTATTTGCAGTAAATTATATAGTTCTGTTATCAATGGCAGATTGAGTGAGTGGGTTAATCGTAACAAAATAACTAGTGAACATCAGGGTGGGTTCAAAAAAGGTTACTCAACAATTGACCATTTATTTACTTTACTGGCTGCTATTCAAAAACGATTTGCAAGTAATCAAAAATCGTATGTTGCATTTGTCGATTTTTGAAAAGGCCTTTGTTTCTATTTCTGGGAAACTGTTATGACCTATTTTGATGAAAAATGGAATTGAGTGTAAATTATATCGATGTGTAAATAACATGTATGTCGAAGTAAAAGCAAAAATAAGATCAGGAGCAAAACTATCTGACTTTCTTATGTATTCTCGAGGCGTTAAACAGGGTGATGTTTGTAGTCCCATGCTGTTTTCTTTATTCATAAATGAGCTAGCATTAGAAATAATTGAAAATGGTAGACATGGAGTAACTCGATCTTATAGAATTGTTCATTCTGCTTTTCGCTGATGATATTATATTACTCTCCACAACGGTGACTGGACTCCAACGACAACTAAATAGTTTATATTCAGCAGCAAACAGACTTCAATTAAAAGTTAATATGAAGAAAACTACTATTATTGTTTTTCGGAAGGGAGGGTACCTAGTGCAGTATGAGAGATGGACCTACGAGAATGAAAGAGTTGTTGTAGTTAATGCATATATATATATATATATTATATATATATATATATATATCTTGGAATATACTTCACAACAAATCTTAGCTTCAATTTTGCACGCCGAGACATCCTAAACAGAGCAAAGAAAGCAAGAACAGCTATCCACATTTTGTATAAATTAAATTGCAATTCATTTAGTGTTTTTACTAAATTGTTTGACTCACATGTTCAGCCAATTTTGCAGTATGGAGCTGAGATATGGGCTTTCGAAACAAGTGTAATTATAGAGAAAGTTCATTTGTATACATTAAAGCGCTTCTTAAATGCTGACACCGGAACTCCAAATGACATAATTTATGGAGAACTAGGAAGGTATCCAATTTATCTAAACTCGTATGTTAAATGAATTAAATATTGGCTGAAACTGACTAGAATGGATGAATATAGGATACCTTTTAAAGCATACAGAATGTTGCTGTTTCTAGATGAAAAGGGTAAGAAGACATGTGCTTCCAGGGTAAGACAGTGTTTACATTCTTATGGGTTTGGATTTGCTTGGGATAACCAGGATGTACAGAGTGTATCTGGGTTTTTGAAGTGTTTTAAAGAATGGATTATTGACTGCAGATGGCAGGATTGGCATGGTCATGTCCATCACAGTGATAGATTCATACAGTACAGATATTTTAAAAATACTCACGAGTTAGAACCATTCATTAATATAAAAACGAATAGATATATAATGAGCACATTAGCTAAATTCGAATTTGGTGTTTCTGACATTGTATTGCCATCGTTTAAGATATTCCAACCCTGCCGAAGTTGAATTGGCTTGCCGTTTATGTGGTACAACAAGGGAAGATGAAGTTCATTTTTTTGTTATGTTGTCCTGCACTACATAATCTCAGAACAAAACTTATCCAGCCAAAGTATTTTATTGAACCATGTCATTTCAAGGTAATATTACTGTTGTCGACAAGAAACGAACATTTCCTTTCAAATCTGGCTGCATGTATTTATGAAGCTCAGAAAAAGACTGCGAGCGGCTACCTAATATCCCAATTAATGATGTGCTTTAATTATTGTCGTGAATTTCTTTACAGTTTTTTTTTACGTGTACCTTAATTTGCTTTGTTTGATTGTATGTATGCCCCTTCAGAATGGGGCCTTGGCCTTACATCTGAATAAGCATTCGCATTCGCATTCGCATTCTCTCTCTCTCTCTCTCTCTCTCTCTCTCTCTCTCTCTCTCTCTCTCTCTCTCCTTGTGTGTCTCTGTCTCTCTCTGTCTTTCTCTCTGTCTCTCTGTTTTTGTCAGTCAGTCTGTCTGTCTGTCGATCTGTCTGTCTGTCTGTCTGTCTGTCTGTCTGTCTGTCTGTCTGTCTCTCTCTCTCTCTCTCTCTCTCTCTCTCTCTCTCTCTCACTGTTCAAGTCCTCAACACGTTC
Source organism: Conus canariensis (assembly GCA_033310375.1). Taxonomy (NCBI): domain Eukaryota; kingdom Metazoa; phylum Mollusca; class Gastropoda; order Neogastropoda; family Conidae; genus Conus; species Conus canariensis. The sequence continues at coordinate 36,480,427 of CM065735.1, forward strand.
AGCTCGTGGCTGGCAGAGGGTGGTTCTGCAAGTGACAGCAATCTTCATTCAGACATGTCACGAAACCAGTGGGACTGGCCGGATCAACCAAAGCAAAGGATTTTCTTGAATCATAATGTGAAAAACGTGTGCACTAACTTACAGGATGCTTCATTTATGACTGATGTATATAAATCTGATGTTGTGTGCCTGACCGAAATCTTTTCTGACCTATAATTTAGTCTCCATAATCTTTTCACTGATTGTTGAAAGCCTCATGTAACAGCTGAAGGAAAAAAATGACGCTACAAACATTTCAGGTTGAAGGAACTGGACGTTGACATAGAGACACCCTTAAATGACGTCAGCTGAGCGCAAATAAGGTTTTGGGCGAGCGAGGAGGAGAGAGAGAGAGAGAGAGAGAGAGAGAGAGAGAGAGAGAGAGATGTCAAGTATTGAAACATCAATACTGTGTGTGACAGTCAATTATTTGAACACGAACAGAGAGCCAATAAGTTGTGTGTGTGTGTGTGTGTGTGTGTGTGTGTGTGTGTGTGTGTGTGTGTGTGGCGTGTGAGTGCCCGTGTTTACAAGACTCTTGTAGATCCCTTCTCCAGTGACACTATGTCTACTTAAACAATTATGCCTTGAAATAAAATCCACTCCCCACCTCCACCATCATCCATTCACACGCACGCACACGCACACACGCACACACGTCCACATTCTCAGACACATAGACAGACACAAACTCCCCCCTCCCCCCCCCCCACACACACATACACACACACGTGCGCGCGCATGCATTCATGCTCCATACATGCAGTGGAGACAACGGGGGGGGGGGGGGGGGGGGGGGGGGAGAGAGAGAGAGAGAGAGAGAGAGGCGAAGGGAGAGACAGAGAGAGAGAGAGAGACAGAGAGAGAGAGAGAATCAACTGAAAGAGACGGCGTAGGCTTTGGGGAGGTGAAGTAGAGCTGTAACAGAGGAAACATGGGGGGGGGGGGGGGGGGGGGGGAAGAGAGAGAGAGAGAGGCGAAGGGAGAGACAGAGAGAGAGAGAGAGACAGAGAGAGAGAGAGAGAATCAACTGAAAGAGACGGCGTAGGCTTTGGGGAGGTGAAGTAGAGCTGTAACAGAGGAAACATGGGGGGGGGGGGGAGGTGAAGTAGAGCTGTAACAGAGGAAACATGGGGGGGGGGAGGTGAAGTAGAGCTGTAACAGAGGAAACATGGGGGGGGGAGGTGAAGTAGAGCTGTAACAGAGGAAACATGGGGGGGGGGGGGAGGTGAAGTAGAGCTGTAACAGAGGAAACATGGGGGGGGGAGGTGAAGTAGAGCTGTAAACAGAGGAAACATGGGGGGGGGGGAGGTGAAGTAGAGCTGTAACAGAGGAAACATGGGGGGGGGGGGGTGAAGTAGAGCTGTAACAGAGGAAACATGGGGGGGGGGGAGGTGAAGTAGAGCTGTAACAGAGGAAACATGGGGGGGGGGAGGTGAAGTAGAGCTGTAACAGAGGGAAACATGGGGGGGGGGGGAGGTTGAAGTAGAGCTGTAACAGAGGAAACATGGGGGGGGGGGAGGTGAGAGAGAGCTGTAACAGAGGAAACATGGGGGGGGGGGAGGTGAAGTAGAGCTGTAACAGAGGAAACATGGGGGGGGGGGGAGGTGAAGTAGAGCTGTAACAGAGGAAACATGGGGGGGGGGGGAGGTGAAGTAGAGCTGTAACAGAGGAAACATGGGGGGGGGGAGGTGAAGTAGAGCTGTAACAGAGGAAACATGGGGGGGGGGGGGGAGGTAGTGAAGTAGAGCTGTAACAGAGGAAACATGGGGGGGGGGGAGGTGAAGTAGAGCTGTAACAGAGGAAAACATGGGGGGGGGGGAGGTGAAGTAGAGCTGTAACAGAGGAAACATGGGGGGGGGGGAGGTGAAGTAGAGCTGTAACAGAGGAAACAGGGGGGGGGGGGAGGTGAAGTAGAGCTGTAACAGAGGAAACATGGGGGGGGGGAGGTGAAGTAGAGCTGTAACAGAGGAAACATGGGGGGGGGGAGGTGAAGTAGAGCTGTAACAGAGGAAACATGGGGGGGGGGGAGGTGAAGTAGAGCTGTAACAGAGGAAACATGGGGGGGGGGAGGTGAAGTAGAGCTGTAACAGAGGAAACATGGGGGGGGGAGGTGAAGTAGAGCTGTAACAGAGGAAACATGGGGGGGGGGAGGTGAAGTAGAGCTGTAACAGAGGAAACATGGGGGGGGGGAGGTGAAGTAGAGCTGTAACAGAGGAAACATGGGGGGGGGGAGGTGAAGTAGAGCTGTAACAGAGGAAACATGGGGGGGGGGAGGTGAAGTAGAGCTGTAACAGGGAAACATGGGGGGGGGGGGGAGGTGAAGTAGAGCTGTAACAGAGGAAACATGGGGGGGGGGAGTGAAGTAGAGCTGTAACAGAGGAAACATGGGGGGGGGGGAGTGAAGTAGAGCTGTAACAGAGGAAACATGGGGGGGGGGGGGGGAGGTGAAGTAGAGCTGTAACAGAGAACATGGGGGGGGGGGAGGTGAAGTAGAGCTGTAACAGAGGAAACATGGGGGGGGGGGAGGTGAAGTAGAGCTGTAACAGAGGAAACATGGGGGGGGGGGAGGTGAAGTAGAGCTGTAACAGAGGAAACATGGGGGGGGGGAGGTGAAGTAGAGCTGTAACAGAGGAAACATGGGGGGGGGAGGTGAAGTAGAGCTGTAACAGAGGAAACATGGGGGGGGGGGAGGTGAAGTAGAGCTGTAACAGAGGAAACATGGGGGGGGGGGAGGTGAAGTAGAGCTGTAACAGGGAAACATGGGGGGGGGGGGAGGTGAAGTAGAGCTGTAACAGAGGAAACATGGGGGGGGGGAGGTGAAGTAGAGCTGTAACAGAGGAAACATGGGGGGGGAGGTGAAGTAGAGCTGTAACAGAGGAAACATGGGGGGGGGGAGGTGAAGTAGAGCTGTAACGGAGGAAACAGGGGGGGGGGGGTGAAGTAGAGCTGTAACAGAGGAAACATGGGGGGGGGAGGTGAAGTAGAGCTGTAACAGAGGAAACATGGGGGGGGAGGTGAGTAGTAGCTGTAACAGAGGAAACATGGGGGGGGGGAGGTGAGTAGAGTGTAACAGAGGAGGGGGGGGGGGGAGGTGAAGTAGAGCTGTAAGAGGAAGGGGGGGGGGGAGGTGGGGCTGAAGGGAACTGGGGGGGGGGAGTGAAGTAGAGCGTACAGAGGAACAGGGGGGGGGGGCGAGGGGGGGAGGGGAGGGAAAAGGGGGGGGGGGGTGAGGGAAAGGAGGGATGGGGGGGGGGAGGAGTAGAGGTAAAGAGGAACAGGGGGGGGGGGGGAGGGTAGAGGAACAGGGGGGGGGGGGGGGGAGAGGAATGGGGGGGGGAGAGGGGGGGGGAGGGGGAGTAGAGCTGTAACAGAGGAAACATGGGGGGGGGAGGTGAAGTAGAGCTGTAACAGAGGAACATGGGGGGGGGAGGGAGTAAGAGAAGGGAAGGGGGGGATGGGGGGTAAGAGGACTGGGGGGGGGGGAGGAGTAAGAGGAACAGGAGGGGGGGGAGGGGAGAGGAAATGGGGGGGAGGTGGAGGTGTAACAGAGGAAACAGGGGGGGGGGAGGAGGGAGGAAAAGGGGGGAGGAAAGAGGTAAGGGAACTGGGGGGGGGAGGTAAAATGGGAGAGGAAACGGGGGGGGGGGGAGTAGAGTGAAGAGGAACAGGGGGGGGGGGGGTGTAGGGAAGGGGAGGTGAAGAGGGAACAGGGGGGGGGGAGGTGAAGTAGAGCTGTACAGAGGAACATGGGGGGGGGGGGAAGTGATGTAACGAGGAAACATGGGGGGGGGGTGGGAGAGGTGGGGGGAGTAAGTAGAGCTGTAACAGAGGAAACATGGGGGGGGGGGTGAGTAGAGCTGTAACAGAGGAAACATGGGGGGGGGGAGGTGAAGTAGAGCTGTAACGGGAAGGGGGGGGAGGTGAGTAGAGGAAAGGGGGGGGGGGGAGGTAGAGCTGTACAGAGGAAACATGGGGGGGGGGAGGTGAAGTAGAGCTGTAACAGAGGAAACAGGGGGGGGGGGGAGGTGAAGTAGAGCTGTAACAGAGGAAACATGGGGGGGGGTGGTAGAGTGTAAAGAGGAACAGGGGGGGGGGGGTGAAGTGGTGTACGAGGAATGGGGGGGGAGGTGAAGTAGCTGTAACAGAGGAAACATGGGGGGGGGAGGTGAAGTAGAGCTGTAACAGAGGAAACATGGGGGGGGGGGAGGTGAAGTAGAGCTGTAACAGAGGAAACATGGGGGGGGGGAGGTGAAGTAGAGCTGTAACAGAGGAAACATGGGGGGGGGGGAGGTGAAGTAGAGCTGTAACAGAGGAAACATGGGGGGGGGGAGGTGAAGTAGAGCTGTAACAGAGGAAACATGGGGGGGGGGAGGTGAAGTAGAGCTGTAACAGAGGAAACATGGGGGGGGGGGAGGTGAAGTAGAGCTGTAACAGAGGAAACATGGGGGGGGGAGGTGAAGTAGAGCTGTAACAGAGGAAACATGGGGGGGGGGAGGTGAAGTAGAGCTGTAACAGAGGAAACTTGGGGGGGGGGAGGTGAAGTAGAGCTGTAACAGAGGAAACATGGGGGGGGGAGGTGAAGTAGAGCTGTAACAGAGGAAACATGGGGGGGGGAGGTGAAGTAGAGCTGTAACAGAGGAAACATGGGGGGGGGGGAGGTGAAGTAGAGCTGTAACAGAGGAAACATGGGGGGGGGGAGGTGAAGTAGAGCTGTAACAGAGGAAACATGGGGGGGGAGGTGAAGTAGAGCTGTAACAGAGGAAACATGGGGGGGGGGAGGTGAAGTAGAGCTGTAACAGAGGAAACATGGGGGGGGGGAGGTGAAGTAGAGCTGTAACAGAGGAAACATGGGGGGGGGGGAGGTGAAGTAGAGCTGTAACAGAGGAAACATGGGGGGGGGGAGGTGAAGTAGAGCTGTAACAGAGGAAACATGGGGGGGGAGGTGAAGTAGAGCTGTAACAGAGGAAACATGGCGACAGATGAGCTAAACGTACACATGAAAAAGAGGGAGGGAAGGGGCAGGTCGAATGCACACACACACACGCGCGCGCGCGCAAACACATACACACACACACACACACAAAACACACACGCACACACACACACACACACACACACACACCATCACAGAGAGAGATATTAAAGGTTTGTTGCAGTTCGTCATGGTCTCACCATCACCACTCCAACTACCCACCCACTACCCCTAACCACCCCCGCCCCCACCTTTTTTTGTACTCCAGTTCTTATAGAACAGGGAGTACTTTAGAATGGGAATAAAGAAATGCTCTGTGTGTGTGTGTGTGTGTGTGTGTGTGTCCGTCCGTCCGTCCGTCATTTATCTCATTTATTCCTCCAGTTTCTCACATAGGATGCATGCGATGTTTATACGTGTCCTCCATTTCCACCGGTGCACGATGGCACACGATAACAGTAAGTGACAATTTTTGTGGCTTGGTAAGAAATACCAGGCGGCTATCTTCAATCTACATCAATTTTGCCAGGGCAGCGGGTGTGTGTACGTGCGTGCATGGGTGCGTTCGGTTTTTTTCTTTTCCTGAGCTGCGCTTCTATTGGGGCCAGTATAGTTTTAGATTAAAATCACCTTCAAAATTCGTCGCTCGGACCGAGAGTTGTGTGCCGCACGTGTGATTCTCATTGACCGCTGTTCACCTCGGGGCACACCTCGATAGCTGTCGAACTTGTCTTACTACAGCATCGAATGAGCCGCCACCTGAGACAGCCCCGTGTCTCCTCTACTGTCTCTGCCTACAACACTGCGGGACTAGGCCTTCGTTTACGGAACTCACGTGCTGCCCGCTGGTGACGATACAGTGCATCCGGAACTGCTTTCATCAGCTCAGATTGAGGAAATGGTGGGTAGCTCGACAGAGCAGACTGGGCGCAACCTTCTTCTAATGCGACAGGCCAAGTATCACAGGAATGGTCAATGCTTGCTTTTCTGAATGGCAATAGGAATGTCATAAGCGGTAAATCGGGTTGGCCTAGTCTTTTAAAGAGTTAATTGTTCATCCTGAGATGTGCTGATTTCAGTTTTAACCTATTCTATTGAAAATGAAATGCGGCAGGGAACAGTAAACAATAAACAATAAACAAGAAGGGTAACTCTTGTCCCATAAGGAAACCTAACACAGAGTAACTTTTATTCAAGACTGGCACAGCCTTTTAAACTTAAATAAAGTCAGACAAATACAAAGACGAACTATCCAATAGTGGGGGAAAAACAAGCGCAGGCCAACAACCCCTCCGTCATCACAGTAATGTCTTGGCAAAGATTTGAACTTAAAGGGGGGGGGGGGGGGGGGGGGGCGAAGATGAAGAAAATGGGAACATAAAATTAAGAAAATATATTATAAATATGAAAACTCTTCACCAGCTGCATGAGGGAACCATCGTAATCCCTCTCGAAGACAGATCTATTTGTATTGCCTGCTCCTTGGCCTTTTGTCCGCTGGATTGGACTCATCAGGGAGACACGGGTGATTGTGTCTGTGCTCCTGGCGTCAAATAGAGACACACCATATTACTTTTAAGAGAGAGAGTTTGGACAAGTACTTGCTTGTAGTTATACTTTGTTTATTTTCAACACACCAACCATACATTTCTCATTTGGACGACTCTGGCCACTTTGAGACTCAAAATGGCATAATCTCACAACTCTTGATGCTGATTATAGGTTTTTCAAGATATATAGAACAAATGCTGTCAGCAAAGTCCTCAAACGCCTTGCCTGGTTTGGGTGACAGTATGGACACGAATACAAGCTTCACCAAGTAATTTTGTTGGCATCAATGTAGGGAACAGGCAGAGAGTTTAGAACCTCTGCAGCATCTAACAGGCATCTAGCCTCTTCCTGGGGAGCTCTGGCCTCTTGGTGTGACTGATGTGGTCAGGTACTGAAGTGTACTGCATATTAACCAGCTTTCACAAATACTGCATTTTCCCTGTCGTTTCCTCGTTTGGTGTTTGGGGTCAATTACAGTTTTGTCTGGATCCAGCTCTGAGCTCTATGAAGATGTTTGGAGTACGTGAGGATTCTCTGTTTTTAACAGGATTAGAAAGTGATTTGCTCTCTTTTCAAAATGCTCTTCGGCGAATGCTGGGTTGTTGTTGTTGTGTTGTCATTATGCTGCTGCTGTTGATTATTATTACTATCATTATTGTCATTGTTGTTGCTGTTGTTAGTTGTTGTTGTACTGTTGTTGTTTCTGTTGTTGTCTTTATTACTATTATCATTAGTATTATTATAATTATCACCATCTTAATCATTTTGTTTATTATTATTATTACCAATATTATTATGGATATCATTATCATCATGATCAATATTATTGTCACTCCTCCTCCTCCTTCTCCTCCTACGACTACTATTACTACTACTATTACTACCACCGCGACCACCACCACCACCACTACCATTACTACTTATTACTACTACTACTACTACACGACTATCATTACTGGGTGTTCTTTTATAGCAATTATCCTCAGTTAAAGACAAAGCCGAAACATTTTACAATCCACGTTCCTATTTATTAAGTAAGATGCTTACCTGGGTAAAGCCAACTGAAAAGCTGCCTGCTGGCGCTATATATTCAGTCGCTTCTCACGTCGAATATCAATTGCTAAGTAATTCACCCATTCTGTCGATTTTTCATGGAGGTTGGGCAATGTGTGCAGACGTTCTACCAATAGTCAAATTGTCCTTTCTCTTCTAAAAGTCAGTTGTGGAATTATATGTGCGGTAAGATGTTAAGTGTGCATTTACCCATGGAACCTCGGTTTACAGCCACATTCGAGGGGCTTGTCGAGGGGAATGGAGTCAGAACCAGTGTGAACTGCGAGGAGGAAATCTCCCTGGTCTGAAAGGGCTCAGTGGAGATGCGAACCCACAACCCCCAGGATCACCAAGATCACGAGCCTGGCACTTTACAAAGTGAGTATTCCTGACTACGTGAACTGGCTGATCTCACAGCGTTGACAACCACATCCTACGTAGTGTTTTGGTGTCGATAGTAAAGATTATTATTCATTATTATCATCATCATCATCATCATCATTATTATTATTATTATTATTATTATTATTATAAAGAGACATCTGCTGTCCTTAGAGAAGGGGATGTCACATTTTCTTGAAGCATGAAACCAAGGCATTACCTCGTGCTTCAAATGAAGTCTGAAAGCTGGGGCGTTATTCATAAGTCAGTGTTGTCTACAGCCTATTCATCCAGTTGTTCCATCCCACTTTCCAGCTTTCACAAGGTATTGCACTGTTCACGTGCCTGATCCAAGATGAAAGCTGAAAATCTGTGTTTCTTTTTTTTTTTTCTCCCTGACAACAAACGAGGACAGAACTGTTGGAATACATCAGGGCGGTTTACTTTCCGAATGGTTAAATCTGGGATGTGAACTGCCAGCCGATGACCTTGGTTAAAATCATAATTTGTGATAAGCATCCAAGGCACCAAGTTTATCAAAACACTGGGCATACATTCTGAAGTCTCCTGTGTAGATTTGGAACAACAGCAAAAAAATACATAACTTAATCCACTGTAACCCGGCATGCAGACTGTGGCTGCTTTCTGCCGGCTTCGTCTTGCGGTCATGGAAGTCCAAGGTGGTGCTCGATTCTGACGTCAAGGACTTTGTGTAGGCTCGCCATGGCGCAATGCATAATTCAGTTGAAATAACTTCGTGGGCACACCTTGTTCTCGTCATGGGATCTGCCTTGACTAACGCCTCAGCAGCATCGGACGATGCCACCCCCATCAGCGTAGCGACAGTTTTCCATCCCCAACCATTCAGCCAGCCTGCAGGCGAGGTCCACCTAACATGACGACAAAATGTTCCTCGCCAAACATGTCTGGCCAGCTCCACCTGCATTCCTTTTCAGGGCAAACAGGGGCTGCACCATGCTACGCACAGGTGTTTGTCTTGGACTGAGTGTTGCATAGCAGCTTTAACCAAATTCCTGTCAAGGGGTGTTAGAGCAGTGATGGGTGCATTGTCCACAAGGAGAGGGAGCAGACACGTGATGGCAGTTGGGGCGTCATCCTGCCACTGAAAAAAATGCGTGCTATGCAGCCAGGATAATCCCCTGTTGTTGTTCACAGTCTGCGTCTTTAGTGCAGTCAAGGCGTTTTTAACTATGCGTACTCTTTTTGATGCAGCTTTGAATCTCAGGACTGATGTCTGGCTGATTACGTCCTGGTGATGGAGGCACCAGCTGTGTTTTGTATGCATCAGGTGCAGGAGAAAGCATCGATGTATTCAGGTGGCAACAAAAAGGATTTGGCCTGTTAGCGTGTCCCACACCAGTGCCTTTTTTCAGCTGCTGCTTTCTTTCATTCTTTTTCACCGATAAATGGTCTCTGTTGTCGTTGATCATCACCATCAGTGACATTGTGCTGAAGGATAAATATGCTGCTTTCATTGAAAAAAATTCTGATGAGGTTGTTTAAGCGAGATTATTGTTTCTGCTGTCAGCTATGCCAGCCACGAACAAAACATTTCTCGTATTTGTTGGTACAGCTATTTGTCCCCCTCAAATCATCCGCAGACTTTGTGCGCTATCTGAGGTAAAGCTGACATCAACCTGCCTGGTCCAGTATCAGATGCAGTGGTTTTAAGTCCCGACTTTCTTCCTTCATGTAATTTTAGATCAAGATAAATTATTAGATGAGTGTCTCTTCCGTTGTGCCGCCAAATGTTTGTGTCTTTTGTAATCTTTTGACATCTGAAAGCTAACGGCTGAAAACGAGTAAGAACATTTTGTTCTGAGGGTTTTGCATCATGTTTTGATTGTTCTGCAGCTGCTGGACCATCCAGGATAAGCTCATGTCATCTAGCACTCTGCTGAATGCCCTGCAATGTATCCTTCCCCATGAGCTGGGCTGCTCTAACCAACGGAAGAGTATCAGCATCAAGAGTAGGTAGCTTCTTCCACAACTCGGCTCAGATTTTTCGTTAAATAGACGTATGACTTCTCTCCATTAATGTACACATTTGAGAAATTAAATGGCTTGTTCAATGTTTTCGCAGGCGTGTTGAATGCACTTTCTCATCGTATAAACCAAGGTGTGAGAGGCGAGACATATGTAGACGGCTTAAGAACGCCATACTAAACACAGGGGCTATTTATGAGATGTCTCTGAAGGATTCCATGCAAGCCACATTTTTGGCAAGTGCAATAATGCATGTTGCTGATCTGCTTGTCGCCTCCTCTGGCTCCTCTTGATTTGCTAGAGGCACGATCTTTGTCATCCAGAAGTAAAGTAGCCACTCGATGAAGCCCTGCCCTGTAAGGAAATCCCTTACAGAACACAACATGTCGGTTCTCTTCCTGTCTTGTCTGTCTCAAAGCTGGATTCCTATCAACTTTCTGGTTTTCATTGGACAATAATATAAATAATAATAATGAATACTTATATAGCGCCTATTCTCGGCTACAGACCAAGCTCTAAGCGCTTTACAATCAACACTCGCTTACACAACGGGCTGCCTACCTGGGTAGTGCCGACTGAAGAGCTGCCAGCTGGCGCTTCATTCAGTCGTTTCCCGTGTCATCCAGTCAATATCGTTCAATATCGTTCACTCAGTTTCTTTACTTCCTTCATTCTTTCCATTTCTTACGCAGGTTGCATGCTGTGTGTAACGTGTCATCCATACCAACGGCCAAACTGGCCTACTCTTCCGAAAGTTGGTGATGGGATTTTACGTGTGTGCAAGATATTATGCGTGCGTTCACACACGGAACCTCGGTTTATAGTCTCATTCGAAGTACTGTATGGGAAATGGAGTCAGAACTAATGTTAACTCCGAGGGAAAAATCCCCCTGTACCGAAACGCCCCGGCGGAGATTCGAACCCGCAACCCCAGGATCACCAAGATTACGAGTCCGGCGCTCTACCAACTGAGCTATTCCGGCTTATCGCTTTCTAGCTTTCTTTTCCTGTTTAAAAACAGTGTTGCTTGTTTGTGTTCTACGTGGTTTATGCCAAGAGGCCGTGTGCGTTTTCCTAGTGTCACCAAACCCAGCTCCTTCGTGCAGTTTAGACAGCGAACAGAATCTGGTGAGTTGGTAGTTCCTGAAAAGCAACTGAAAATTCTGAGCACCGTATGTAAGCGTGCTCTATGTCCTGTTGGTCCCTTCCCTGCACGTGTTAAATGTGCAGTTCTGAGCACCGTATGTAAGCGTGCTCTATGTCCTGTTGGTCCCTTCCCTGCACGTGTTAAATGTGCAATTCTGAGCACCGTATGTAAGCGTGCTCTGTGTCCTGTTGGTCCCTTCCCTGCACGTGTTAAATGTGCAATTCTGAGCACCGTATGTAAGCGTGCTCTATGTCCTGTTGGTCCCTTCCCTGCACGTGTTAAATGTGCAATTCTGAGCACCGTATGTAAGCGTGCTCTGTGTCCTGTTGGTCCCTTCCCTGCACGTGTTAAATGTGCAATTCTGAGCACCGTATGTAAGCGTGCTCTGTGTCCTGTTGGTCCCTTCCCTGCACGTGTAAATGTGCAATTCGGAGCCCGTTGTAAGCGTGCTCTGTGTCCTGTTGTCCTTCCTGACGTTTATGTGCATTCTGACACCGTTTAAGCGTGTTTGTCCTGTTGGTCCCTTCCTGCACGTGGTTAAATGTGCAATCGGAGCACCGTTGTAGCGTGCTCCGTGTCCTTTGGTCCTTCCCTGCACGTGTTAAATGTGCAATCTGAGCACGTATGTAACTTGCTCGTGTCTGTTGGTCCTGCACTGCACGTGTAAGTGCAATTCTGAGCACCGTATGTAAGCGTGCTCTGTGTCCTGTTGGTCCCTTCCCTGCACGTGTTAAATGTGCAATTCGGAGCACCGTATGTAAGCGTGCTCCCATGTCCTGTTGGTCCCTTCCCTGCACGTGTTAAATGTGCAATTCGGAGCACCGTATGTAAGCGTGCTCCTGTGTCCTGTTGGTCCCTTCCCTGCACGTGTTAAATGTGCAATTCGGAGCACCGTATGTAAGCGTGCTCTATGTCCTGTTGGTCCCTTCCCTGCACGTGTTAAATGTGCAATTCTGAGCACCGTATGTAAGCGTGCTCCATGTCCTGTTGGTCCCTTCCCTGCACGTGTTAAATGTGCCTCGTTTGACGGAATCTGGAAGATGACACATAGATTCCAGTCCACGTTCCAGTGGTCAGCTTCTTCAGTTAGAACTGTTAAGACAGGTGCTGTCTGTTTGCATGTAGTCATGAGACGTTGCCAGTCTTTTTTTTTCTGTTCGGAGGACACAGCACTGCTGCACAGACAAAAAAAAAAACAAACAAAACAAACGACTTTGGGTCTGTACATATATGGACAACCAAAAATTTTCCATGAGATCAATGAAAAGTATCTTGTTTATTCCACTGTTACAGACCTGGTAAAGTCAACAGAAGTGAAATTGTGAAGTTTGTTTTCTGAGAGTATTCATTTGGACACAAACTGGCAATTACTATTTCCTCTCGCAATCAAGAACAGTGATATCCTTAGTAAATAAACGGCGGTACGTGATAGGCATACATACTGAATGTACTGAATTCTTGAATACACTGGGTATCTTTAACAGGGCAATGTTTGTTTGTTTGTATGTTGTTGTTTTTTTTTATTTAATTTCTAGAACGAAATTGATTGTTAAAAAAAAAAACGGAAGTGAAAATAGAAAATAAATAAAGGAAAAAAGTAATGTATACACTCACCAGTTGTGTCAACAAAACGTTGCTTTACCACAGTCGGAAAGCAGAGCAATGTCGGTAGGCCACTGTGACTTTATTGAAATTTAATTTTACTGTAAAATAAATCAAGAGGAGTACACCAAGGAACCCTAAATTAGTCGCATAGAAAATTATAGCTCTTCCAGGGCAGACTTTTGCTTCCCATGCGCGGTGGTCCTCCAGACTGGTGGCACTTTCTATGGCGTTCTTACAAGAACATTGGGAACTACTCGTTCTTACTTGTAAATATCCCAGCTCGCGTTAAAAATCCCCAGTAAATGATATGAATTGCAGGAAGAGAAATTCTTCGGCTCGCCATGACAAGGTTAGAAAGGAAGTGTGAATTAGTGAACAAACTGAGAACAGCAGCCCAAGTAGGGGAAAGGTGCTGGCACCTGGCTTCCTCCTACATGCAGCCATCCCACCTCTAGCTTTTCCAATGGAGAGCAGCACGTTGAACCAGAACCGGAATGGTTCCCGCTGCAAGGGAAAATCACCATTCAAACCGGAGCCACATGTTCACAAATTCC
>CM065735.1:36501238-36503738 GCA_033310375.1 Conus canariensis
GGCTTGGTGGCGGACTCAGACGGGCTGCGGCGCCCCACCTCTTCGTGAAGATATCATCGCATCTCCCCAACGGTAGTTCCCTTGAGACTTCTGAAAAGGAGGATTTCATCTCGTACGAGACACAGGTATGGAGATCGAGAGAGTCAGTTCAATGTCAGTTTCATGATGGCCCAACCGACGCCACAAGGCCGTTTCTGGTCTTTCAATGCTTAAAACAAACAAACAGTTAAACAAACAAATAAGCAAACAAAGCCCGTCCCGTTACGAGAAGTAACAACACCTCAGACATGCATATACATACATCGATATTCTTACGGCTGATCTAACGAGGCCGTACTGAATACGTCACGCATTCTACTTAATTTTCGTAATAACGTTAAACAGGAAAGAAAAGGAATCCTCAAAGCATTTCGATAGACAAAGATACATAAAAAGCCCTATTAGCAAGTAGTTGTGCAGAGTGTGCCTACCTCAGAGTCTGAACTGTCACCATCTGTCCATATAAACCCAACTTTCACTATCCATACGATTACAATACTTTATACTTCTACATAAAAACGGCAATATGTAAAAGCAGTGTTATTAAGACATATTAGAAAAAAAAATAGGCGACGAGGTCATTCAGACAGGAAAGCAGAGAGAGAGAGAGAGAGAGAGAGAGAGAGAGAGGGGGGGGGGGAATTTTAAAATGAGGCCCCAAAAGAGCGAGGGGCAGAAAAACCACAGCTTCAGAAACACATTTCCTTTGTTCATCCTGACCCAACCGAAGGAAGATCATAATGGACATGTTCTGCACTCCCAGTTGAAGTTGAAAACCGCACGACAGGGCCTAGGCGACACTTCAGTAGAAATGAAGTCTGGGGACTGCTCGACAGCAGGTCTTCAGAGAAAAAGACAACAACACGTTTTGGCCCTGCACTCCTTGCACGCTAAGCGGGCCGGGCCGCATGAGGTCATGACTCCCAGATGTCCTTTTGCCGCCAACCCCTCCTTCCTCCCTCCCCCCCTTTTTGGCGTTGTTTTTATTCTATATCACATCGTTAACCAGGATGGAGACATGAAGTGTTGGCGGCACAATTTAGATTAACTGGCACTGTCATGGACGCCTCTACAACATTGTCAGTACTTTGTTGTTATGTCCCAGTCTTCCTGTTCTAGCTGACGTCACGCTTTGCATACCTGTGGGTGGGGGACCAGTCAAGGACAGGCTGCTAAATTTTCCATGTCCTTTGTATTTTTCAACGTTCATAAACAAGACGGGAAAAAAAAAACCCAACCCTACCATCATTACGATGCCCTAGGCATGCGACACTTTGACCCACTTGAAGAAAAATGCTAGACGGCTAGACTGACGAAAAAGCAAGTTTCAATCTGCATGTGTTTTTACTCATAGGTTTCGACATTTAAAAGAAAAGAGCCAAAATCTCAAACAATAACACACACACACACACACACACACACACACACACACACACACACACACACACACAGAGAGAGAGAGAGAGAGAGAGAGAGAGAGAGAGAGAGAGGAGAGAGAGAGAGAGAGAAAACATGCACCTGTGGCCAGAGAGAAGTAAGTCATGTTGTAGATCAACCCTCTTGTTACAACGTGAAATCAAACAATTCATCAGGCTCCACGAAAAGAAAATTTCACAAAAATGTTACAATTGTCACATTGTTCGTGGGCTTACATTCCGTGTGATGCACGAATTATGTAACAACTATTACACGTTGCAATGGCACCTGTTTCAGCTAGGCTGGTGCATTGCCACACACTGCGCAGAGACTGCTTCACTGACCTACATTTATGCTGTAGCACAGCCTGTCTGGCACCAGTGAGGATCAAAACAATAGAACGATCACCAGTAGAATGAAACAACAACAACTGCACAACAATGCCTTAAGCTGGCTTATTGCACAGCTTGCTTGCCTAGTGTCAGCGTCAGGCAATTGTCAAGCTTGAGCTTCGCCGAATGCTCTCACTTGATTTTTTTTTAAAGATACTTTTCAAATGTGTGGGAGGATCTGTTGGATTTTGGAGTTTCTTTCATGCTAATTTGGCAATGCTTCTGGTTGTCGGGAAGTCATAATCCAGTAGCAAGCCTGGTGCGCTCCTCACAGCCAGGAACAGATGTGGCTTGATGGAGCTGCCGCCCGCGTTGGAGGAACAATAAAACTCGTGAGTACAGTCTGGAAAAGGGTTATTTCTCATCCCCCTTTCCCTTAAATTCAAGCCTGTCTTTCTGTCGTTTAAGAGTCGTGTATTTTCATTTAGACAGATTTTGATGTTTGCTTCACTCTATATCCGGAACCTGAAGGATTCTGGGCCGAGTTTTAGGATCATCTATTTATCTATCTTTCAACCTATAATCAAAATTTCTATCTATGTGCCTATCTGCCCGTCTGCCTACCTGCCTGTTAGTCTGTCTGTCTGTCAGTATCCATCTAACTATCTATCAATCTGTCTGTCTGTCTCTCTGTCTGTCTATTTATCTATCTG
>CM065735.1:36508738-36528738 GCA_033310375.1 Conus canariensis
ACAAAATGAGTCTATATGATTATATGACTCACGTGTGTAAACTGCTTGAGTATATAATCATACGACTTATGTGTATAAACAAAAATGAGTCTATGTAATCAAATGACTACGTCCGTAAACGAAACGAGTCTATGTAAATATATGACCACATCCATAAATAAAATGAGCTTATGCATCAAATGACTCACGTCCATAAACAAAACGAGTCTATGTCATCAAATGACTCACGTCCATGAACAAAACGAGTCTATGTAATCAAGTGACTCATGTCCGTAAACAAAGCGAGTCTATGTAAATGTATGACTCACGTCCATTAACAAAAGGAGTCTATGTAAATATATGACTCACGTCCATAAACAAAACAAGTCTATGTAAATATGTAACTCACGTCCGTTAACAAAACGAGTCTACGCAATCATTTGATCCTCGCGTGAAAACAAATTGATTCAATGTTATTCTGTGACTTACACATGTGCATATAATGACTCTATGCAGTCGTATGAATCACGTGTGCAAACAACGTGTGTAATCATATGACTCACGTGTGTAAACAAAATGAGTCTAAATAATAATAAGACTCAAGTGTGCAAATAAAGTGAGACTGTGTAATCAACTGTTTTAAAAGGCTATTTACTGCAATTGGTAGGTCTCCTGCGTTTTAGCTTAGGAAGGTTTTAAAGAAACCGAAATGTTTGCAATTACACGGTGTTGGTTGCTTTTATTATTCAATCTGTGTAATTATATGACTCAGGTGTGCAAACAAAGTGAGCCTATGTGATCACTTTGTTCTCTCTCTTTCTGTCTGTCTGTCTGTATGCATGTCTGTCTGTCTAGTTTGGATGTGCCCGTCTCTCTTCAGCTTCAACGTTGCCATTGTCTTGCCAATAACAAACATTAGCATCGTCATGCTTAACAGACTGACGACTATTGATAAACTCTCCGCCTATCTCCTGCATGAAAATATCACCAAACTGGTAGGTCTCGTCAATATTCAATATTAACATTTTTAGTAATATTTCTTCAGAATTACGAAATCAATAGTTTTTAAGAATGTATGTTTTTTTTTTTTTGTTATTGTTGCAATTATTGCTCTAAATGTTTGTACGGATATGCTAAATTATACTTTATGCAGAACATCACAGCGCGTCTTATAATCTCTCATACAAAATTGGTATTTTGTAAGAATGTGTGAAAGAAACAAGGACAGGACGTAACACTCAGTATTCACCCTATGTCCTCTTTCTCCACCGGTATTGTCAAAGAAGACAACTGTATATTCATTTTGTCACTTCGTTCGCTTTTACACAGCTACGAATTCTGTCTCGTTTTTTGTCGTCTTTCCTTCTTCCTCTTCTGTCCTCTTTCCTTCCTTCTTTTCCTTCTTCCTCTCTGTCTGTCGTTTTCTTTTGTATAAGCGGCACATTATCAGATTAAGCGTGCCAGTACATCACACATTAGAACAGTAACAACCCCAGACACATTGTCTCAAACGCCAAAACAGTAAAATCAGAAAAAAAAAAGAAATGCATGATGTGTAAGAGACTGGTTGAGAAGAAAAAAAAAAAAAGAAAAAAAAGAAAAAAGAAAAAAAAAGGGAAAAAAGCTAGCAGTGGAAAGGTTTTTTTCCGCTTTTTTTAAAAAAAAAAAAAAAAAAAAAACTTTTTTGCAATGAAGAGCACAGTGTGAAGCACCCCAAAATGAAGAGGTGGATTTCGGCTTAGGATGAAAAATGTCACCGCCTTAGGTGCTCCATTGATCCGACATCTGATGCCACATAGAAAAAAAAAGAAGAAAAAATAAAGGAAAAAGACAGGCTTCAAGCGTGCACTGACGCCATTGCCATCTCACAGCATGGCACTAGGTCCACCCCACAAACCCTTTTCCAGCACACAGTTGTCAGCAGAGCGTCCGCCAGATCGTCTCCAGACTTGACCCCCAACCCACCTGCATCGGTCAGCTTGGTGTCAAAAGTCACAGTCATGGTGCAGTGGCACGCTATCTTACAGCCTCCACCTGGGTGCAGGATAGGAAGGACACCATTGTCAGTGGGTAGCGGGTGAGGACAGGACATAGTGCTGGGTGAGGACAGGACATAGTGCTGGGTGAGGACAGGACATAGTGCTGGGTGAGGACATGGAGACAGACATAGTGCTGGGTGAGGACAGGACATAGTGCTGGGTGAGGACAGGACATAGTGCTGGGTGAGGACAGGACATAGTGCTGGGTGAGGACAGGACATAGTGCATGGGTGAGGACAGGACATAGTTTTCCTTCACTTCACAGACGTTGGTTTCTCAGCTACTGCCACAATCTCACTCAAACGTGGCAAGGTGGGGTGACGCTTGGCCATCCGCTGCGTGGAAGATCAGCAGCATATACCTGGCATGGATACCGCGCGCCATCTGACATCGCTGTAGATGGTCAATCGCCTGCTCATCGTCACTCAATGATAATCTGGGCATGGCTGCTTTTCCCATTTGTGAAGTGAGAGACGTTGGCATAGTCGTTGATTTTTTATTGTCCTTTAGCCAGTGAATGTTTCTCGCTCGTCACAACTTTGTTTCATTTCATCGACGAGCCGGGCTTGTGGGAGATATGTAACCCAAAGACGGAAACCGACCAGGAGGCATTTGCTCAGATTGACAAGCTGTTCACTTGACGTGAACACAAATCTGTCACACACCAGACACACTCAGAAAAGCTCGGGTGATTTATTCACACGGTGTTTCTGACAAGTCTCTCTGTCTTAAACCTATTTCAATTTCTTTTGTGATTAAGTATATGTGTACGTTCATACAGGAAGAATCTGCTGCACCTCTTACGCATTACAGAAACCTTGTCTTCATACACATTTCTCTGGCATCAGTTTATACACAGTAAACACAGCTCGCAAAGAAATGACAAGGAGAATCTCACCGATACAGGGACGATGAACAAACTGAGGGTTACCGACCAGAGTGGTTCATATCAAAGGAGAAACTGGACAGCAGATGTACCAATGTGCCAATCTGACGTTAAACCCTCCACATAGGCCTTACACTGGGCAGTATTATTAGCAGTGTTGTCCAGTACATCTATCGACATCCTATGTCACACGTTTGTGGCACAGCAGCATGAAAACACTGTCACTGTCTCATGGATGTTACAGCTATAACTGTCTTGTGAGACACATGTGTCACTGTCTTGTAAAAGTTAGAGCTATTGATGTCTTGTGAGACACAAGTCCCATTTTGGTATCACATGACAACAAAAGTATATAGTGACTGGATGAAAAGTTGAACTAATGAACTGACCAGATCATTCGTCTGAGCGAAAACGTTAGTACGAATGCTGATGCCAGGTAATTCGACTAAAGTAAAAAAAAAAAAAAAAAAAAAATGACGATGATCAATGCAGTGTTCAGAGATGGACCTGCATGAACAAATTGTCCTAAGAAGATACACCTAAGTCGGCAAGTAAAAAAAAAAATCGCGTTCTGTGATTAGTCTGGGGGTTCCAGGCTGCGTGACATAGGTCACAGCACAGCGAACAGAACGCAGGGGTCGGATCAATGAGAGACTGTCAACAAACAAAAGACCGACGGACTTTCTGAAGACATTTATCAGCGAAGTGTCGTGGAATTTGCTCGTAGAACCATTTGCTTGAAGCTTATTTCGTGTATCTTATATTATACATGCGTTGTCTTTTGTTTTGTTTTGCTGTTTCAACTTCTAGCCCCCTCCCCCTCCCATTCCGTTAGTTGCGTTACTACCATGCCCTTCTATATGTCCATATTCCAGGGTTGTCTTGTGTCAGTCTTATTAGCCAAACGAGAATGAGAAGTCGAAAAGGGCAGGCCACCTTTAGTTCAGTGATGTAATCTTATTCTCTCTATAGCAATCAAAACGCGGCCTGTCCCTTTAGACGTTGTGTCCAATACGGACGTGACAGTTGTGTCAAAGTACTAAGACGTTGTTGTTGTTGTTGTTGTTGTTGTTGTTGTCGTCGTCGTCGTCGTCGTCGTCGTACCCTGGCTAAAAGACTCCAGGGATCATCCGAACAGCCGAAGTACATGAACACTATGGTACAAATGCATCAGCTGGGGATGAGAACATTACGTGTGTGACCGTTTTTGATTACCCCGCCACGTGAGCAGCCCCACTCCGACTTTGGGGGATTTTGGAGACTGATAATATTATGCTAGGAGCTTGTCACAACTGAAGACAATCCCCGCATAAGTATGCAGAGCATAACAACATGTTGATGTAACCTTGGTGTTCTAGCCTCTGTCAATTGGCTTGACCAGCCTTAAGCCAAAGCGGGTACCAAGAAGTCATGGGGTAACTAGTCTGAAGACACACTGCACTGATGCTGAGTCACTTCAGCGATGCTTAGTGGTGCCGTGTTCCAGTCAAACTTCAGCGAGACACCGGCACCTACTTAGCCTCCATGAGACGGCAATACCTGGCATGTTGAAAAAGCCAGCGTGATTCGGCACAAGTTTGCACATAACAATTTGAGTAATTCCTATCAGATTTTTTTTATTTCCTCGGCAAACTACTGATTTTCCCAGTATACGAAAAAAAGTTCATCGGCCATGTGGGCCCTAACTAGTGATTTTCCGGTGGGTGAATCGTAGACTGCTGTTTGAAACCAGTGAATTTTGTGCTAAAGCCGGCCACTGGCGGAAAACCAGTGTAACTGCGCGAAATTGTGGCATTTTGCCGCGGGAATTTGTGTAAAGCTTTGACGGCGGTAAAGCTCAAAAATGTTTTTTGTTCTAAACCGTTTGTGCCTTGACGTAAAGCTTGTTTGACCAGTGAACATTAATGTATGACACAAGGCTTATGAGTCATGCCAGCGTACAGAAGATGTTTGACCAGTGAACATTAATGTATGACACAGGGCTTACGAGTCATGCCAGGGTACAGAAGATGTTTGACCAGTGAACACTGTTGCTCTGTAAACATTTGAGCAAGCACCAGTGTACTTGTAAGGAGATGAACAAAGCTAAGCACTTAACCTCCACAATGCTTCGATGGACACTCAGCACAGAAAGAAAACCTGTAGCTCATGACACCAGACAACATTTGTCGAGACATCTTTTTGACCAGTTGCTCGTTGCCCTATCAGTCTGTTGCAACATCGTTTGACCAGTTGCTTGTCCTATCACAATCTGTTGCAACATCTTTTTGACCAGTTGCTTGTTGTCCTATCACACGCTGTTGCAACATCTTTTTGACCAGTTGCTTGTCCTATCACAATCGGTTGCAACAACTTTTTGACCAGTTGCTTGTTGTCCCATTACAAGAGGTCGTCTGGGTGCCATGACAGAGAACCAGTCAGTCAGACATACTCAGAACCTTCAGACCCTCGGGGTGGAGATGTTGTAACAAATCCAGCGCTTTATGCTGACCGCCCAAAACTTATTTGTTCTGCCTCTGGACGTCCATCCTCCGCTGTTCCCTGCAGAATCGTCTTCGTCAGGGCGTCATCGCAAGACATCACGCAATTTCACCGTGCTCGATCACTGCCAGGGGACGTTATTTTCCGTCAGTATGCCTGTTGAGTTGCTGCCTGCTACAACCATTTATCATATTTTTCTTGCACGTCATGCAGAGAACGTATTGGAGGCTTCTTCTATCAGAAATTTGCATTTTTCGTGCGAGGTCTACTGTCAGTGTCCAGGTTTCTCAACCACAGACAAGGACGTGTATAGCCAGTGGCGTGTTGTTTTCTCTTCACTGGTGACTTAACCGCTCGGATGACGTCTCGTCATGCCAAGCATAGCCAGGGCCAAGCTGGTCCTGACCTTGTTGGAGCTGGCTTCCTCGCACAGAATGGACCAAGATGCTTGAAGTGAGCCGCTCCTTGCAGTATCCGTCCGCTCAGAGCGATGCTGACCGCTGTCTGTGTGACCAACAATTTGCAGTTCTCAGCTGACATCGGTTCCGTATGTACACAGTGGATCGTATGTACATAGTGGATCGTAAGTACATAGTGGATCGTAAGTACATAGTGGATCGTATGTACATAGTGGATGCTCTTCCAATCGGGTGGACATCTGCTTCACGCCTCCCAGTGCGATGTGGGAGCGTTGGAATGTAGACGTTTTCCCTGCATGATGTTCTCCTGGCAGACTTTGAGCAGAATGGGAGAGGAGACGACGACGGTACACTCTGCAGTGTTTTTTTTTTTTTTTTTTTTTAATGTTTCCGAGGTTGCTATTTAGGAGATCAGTGGTGTTTGCATCTACATGCCCCACATAGTTTGTTTGAAAAATGTTGATAGATAAGGCTGCTGCGCGTATCTCAGCCCCCCTCCCCCCTCCCACGCCCACATACACATACATGAAAAAGAAAGGGGCTGGGGTAGGACGGTGGGGGCATGGGCGAAGTGTTGGACTTTTTGTTCCTTGAAATTTTCAGTTAGCTTTAGACATCTTTCGAAAGAATATTTCATGTATATAATGAAGTTATCAGGTCTTTTAGAGGATGTGCAGCTCATCCGGCTGATAGCTCTCATTCACCACCAAGGGCAATAACTGCGATTAAAAACACGTCGAGTAGCAGCCAAAGATGTCTTCTAACCCTGTAGCTGTTGCGGGATGTAAAGGCCAGAGGGATATCGTAGTTCCTGGGACCTTACATGCTGTTTCTACAGCTCCTGGCCTGACACCTCACAGGTTCCGGTCCGGGAACAACTTGTCTTCAACAGTCTCACGCTCAGAGACTTTGGTTGACAACTGCACCATGGGCAAATGAGGCAAGTGGCAACTAGACCAGTTCTTGGCCGAGCCGAACACAATGAAAAGAAGAGCACCGAAAACGAACACGTAATAGAATGAAAGGCGAGGAACTCTTCTGCAAACGGCAAAGGGGACTGGGGAGGGGTGGTGGTTAGAAAAGGTGTGTGTGTATGTGTGGTGGGGGGGGGGGGGGGGGGGGCGGGGGGGGGGGGGTAAGCCATCGCAGTTGGAGGCTATATGCACAGATCTGTTGCAACATTACACAAGCAAGAGCGAAGGGTGTGCGTAATAATCAGTTCTTGCCAGTTGCAGCCCTATCTTTACATTGGAGTGATATTTTCCCAGGTTCTAGATTTGTCGCCTTGATCTACACCTCGATATAACATTCCTTGAATATAAAGCAGATAATAATTTTACCATTCGGGGTTCTCAGTTTGTTTGTTTGTTTTACTTTATAATTGGTATGAGACTCGAACTTGCAACAGAGTCGTTTTTAACAAAAACAAACGAAGAATTTTTTTTTTTCATTTTATGCTGTGGTGTGAATTGTCCCCATGACATTACTTGGTCCACTGTAACTTCAAAACCGAGCACTTAATGAAACAAATAACAGACAAATATAATGTTAAATAGAAGACGATCATTTAATCTAGAACGTGTACTGCACATAACTTTGAAGTATGGACTTTCAAAGTGTCTATTTGTGCTGTTTGGGGAAATAATAACCAAACTTTGTGACATTCATACTGGTTCATAAACAAGCCGATACATGATTCAAATTTTGCTCTTGAAAATATGATAAAACATATAGTTTATGATTTTCATGAACTTCGCACAATTACAAAACAGTTGTCCTGCCTTTCGTATACACAAAAGGTAGTTTCCTAGCCTTCATGTACACAAAGATGAATTAACCTCCTTGGCTATTGCTGTCACCGCATTGTAATAAGACAAATGGAGGATAAGAGAGAGCGAGAGAGAGAGGGGGAGGGAGAGGAGAGAGGAGAGAGAGAGAGAGAGAAGAGAGAGAGAGAGAGAGAGAGAGGACAGAAAATAATCACGCACCCGACACAATCATCTTACACATATAAGGGAGAGAGAGAGAGAGAGAGAGAGAGAGAGAGAGAGAGAGAGAGAGAGAGAGGGGACGGAAAATAATCACGCACCCGACACAATCATCTTACACATATAAGAGAGAGAGAGAGAGAGAGAGAGAGAGAGAGAGAGAGAGAGGAGAGAGAGAGAGAGAGAGAGGACAGAAAATAATCACGCACCCGACACAATCATCTTACACATATAAGGGAGAGAGAGAGAGAGAGAGAGAGAGAGAGAGAGAGAGAGAGAGAGAGAGAGAGAGAGAGAGGGACGGAAAATAATCACGCACCCGACACAATCATCTTACACATATAAGAGAGAGAGAGAGAGAGAGAGAGAGAGAGAGAGAGAGGAGAGAGAGAGAGAGAGAGGACAGAAAATAATCACGCACCGACACAATCATCTTACACATAATAAGGAGAGAGAGAAGAGAGAGAAGAGAGAGAGAGAGAGAGAGAGAGAGAGAGAGAGAGAGAGGGACGGAAAATAATCACGCACCCGACACAATCATCTTACACATATAAGAGAGAGAGAGAGAAGAGAGAGAGAGAGAGAGAGAGAGAGAGAGAGAGAGAGAGAGAGAGAGAGAGAGTTCTTTTCGTTTACATAGAAATTATTAACATGTTAGGCACTGACAATAATCACATAATCAGGTCAGAAACAATGATTACAAGATTACAACGCAATCTGAATCTTCGCGTCGTTAATTGAAAAAGAAAATCATGTACACCACACTATTATATCTTTATTTGAGACTGAATATAGTGACAGATAAAAGAGAAAGAAGATAGAAAACAAGAGACAGAGAAAAGGGGAGAAAGAAGAGAGAATGAGACTACTACAAAGCTAGTCTGACAGTCCAATTTCCAAATTTTACTTTACCTTTCTGAATCCTTCATTTAGTGCCCACATCACAGTATCTCTAGTCTCCATAAAAAAAAAAACAAACTTAAAACGATTCTGTATTAAAGCCATATGTACAAGGTTTTTAAGACTTTTCATATTCTTCAGCCTCCGGCAGTATTATTGCCCTCAGCTCTTCTTCAAAATTTTTTTTCTTACAAATTGTTACTCCTCTATCTTTATACAAAACACGAAAACAGTTCTTCTCGTCCTCTCTCATCTTGTTTAGGTCCCATAGGATTTCTCCATACTTATTCGACAGTGTATTCTTTTCTTTAGATGTAACTTCTTTTTTTTTTTTCGAGAGAAAACGATGTGATTTCCCAATTTATCACTCACCTTACTTTAGGTGTGTTAGGCGGCGGCCATAGTAAACCGTGCGCAAGACGGCCGTGCAAATCCTGCCCGGTTCAACTCCTCTGCGGCGTCAGCAATTACGGCTGCAGGCGGCCATAGTAGGAGCCGGGCCGACCCGGAATTTTCAACCTGTCGTTCCGCGGGTCGTGCAAACCGTCCGTTTCACGGCTCTCCGGATAAAGTTTCATCGACGAATTTTTCTCTCTCTCTCTCTCTCTCTCTCTCTCTCTCTCTCTCAAAAAGCCTATAGGATGCTGCTAGATCTAGATTCACACGACAAAAGAAACTGGGCTTCAAATATCCGCTGTAAACTGTTTACGTTAGGATATGGTTTTGTTTGGACAAATCAAGGTGTAGAAGAAATAACTGCTTTTTTTTTTTTATTTTTTTTTTTTTTAGCATGGTTTTAGGGAAAGGTTAATTTTATGTAGGTGGCAGGAATGGGATTTTCATATCACGAATAGCGATAGATCTAGCACGGATTGACTATGGCTGCTTTCACGGATCCGTTCTGCCGAGACACGGCCGTCAAAACCACGGCCCACTATGGCCGCCGCCTTAGGATTTCTCCTCCTTTTAGTCCAGTAAGATTTCATCAAAATATACCTCCTGTGTAAACAAACTGGTTAATTTTTTTTTTTAACCTGTTTTGAGTTCTATATTGATCCCTTAGTAATACTATATATAATGTACCAAAATTGGCGCAAGCTAAGTATTTTTTCTTAACTATTGAAAATTTAAAGTATAGTGTAGAATTGCCCAGTTCTGAAACTACTGGTGTTTCCATTTTCGCTTTATTTTCGGGTTCTCTTTTTTTCTTTTCTTTCTTTTTTTTTTTTTTTTTGCAACGAATCAGCCCCAAACTACCCTTAAAATGTTAAGAAGAACAGTTGTGTGTGTGTGTGTGTGTGTGTGTGTGTGTGTGTGTGTGTGTGTGTGTGTGTGTGTGTGTGTGTGTGTTGTGGATATGAGTATAATTGGCTGATGTATTAGAGATACGGAATGACATTGGAAACAACAACAACAACAAATTTCCTGTGCCTGCTAGCTTTCCATACCGTGTGCTTAAACCGCTTTTAATACAAGAAAATAGTTATAGGTGCTTGTAAATTACTGTCTTTTTCACATTTAAGAGAGCTATTACGATAGAAAAGGGCATGGTTTGGGGATGTGTGTGTGTGTGTGTGTGTGTGTGTGTGTGTGTGTGTGTGTGTGTGTGTGTGTCCCTTTTTTTGTGTGTGTGTGTGTGTGTGTGTGATGTGTGTGTGTGTGTACAGTCTACGAAAAATGATGTGTGCTTTTTCCCCCCGTATATGGAACTGTTTTACTCTTTGCAGGTCATGCTGATTCATTCTTGCCTCTCCACAGTTTTGTCGGGCTCTGCATTGCTATCCTATGACAAGTATAAAATCATATGAGAAATGAGTTTCAGTGTGATGTGTCTGGGGAAAAAAATCTTCATCAGCCACATTTCGCGTATTGTTAGTACTGAATGTCATTACCTTTGCTACATATAGATGGTTATAGGGAAAACCTTGTATCACAACAGCCACTAAAACAGTACATACACAACTTTGTCAATTTAAACGATCAGGTCAAATGTACTTACATTACCACATAACTATCTTCATCCTGATGAGTCATCACCCCAAGATATACGATCTTGCTTACAATGTTGGAACAACTTTATCCTCTACACTCCTGTTATGGATGCGTTGGTGCGTGTGTCTGTCTGACTCACAGAAATTCGGATGTGGGTACGATTTTGTAATTCACACACACCCACACATTCGAAACATGGACAGCCAGGCAACAAGTCAACGTTTTCTTTTTTTATGCCGCCCAGCCATCAAAACACAAATGCACAAAAACACAGCGATATACAACAATATCAATTCAGTAGAATAACGTACACCGTAACCCTAGGCGTACAATTCATACAGATATCTAATATTATTTTCTTTTCTTTCTCTTGGCCACGTCCGGCTCAACACGACAGTCCACAGTCGTCGCAAGTCTCTCGTGAAGGATGGTTTAGAAGAAGTCCTCTCCTGGGACTCACACAGTCAGGAGGAGCAGCTCGCAGAGTCCACACTGAACCGAAGCGACGGCTCTGTCCACAACAAGAAAAGCTGCGTCTCACACACAAACAAGAAGTTGACACCACAAAAGCGACGGCCCTGGTACAGCAGAAGGGACGGTTCCGGTAGGACTGGCCCAACAGGTCGCTGGTTTAGATACCTCAAAAGCGGCGGCTCTGGCTCGGCAGCAGCGGCGGCTATGGCACAACTGGCACGTCGGGTTACTGTCGACTCCCACGTCGACTTCTCCACACCCTCAGCAAGACGGAGACAGGGGTAGTTCTTGGCTACGCCCCAGACCCGGGCGTAGTGGCAGGTCGGGTTAATGTCGACTCCCACGTCGACTTCTCCACACCCTCAGCAGGGCGGAGACAGGGGTAGACTCCGGCTACGCCCAGACCCTCTAGCAGTGGCAGCCAGTTCCCGGTCACACCAGGACAACGACTTTACCTGGGGGAACTGATAACTACCTTGATTATCTAGCCCACTAATAACATGGCTATTATTCATCATGGACATTAATCATATTCATAACCAACAGTTACTTTATATTTTACCAGAACTTGGGGGAAAATACCCATAGCGAAATCCACACATTTTCCATACAGTATCACAATAGAACATTCTCTTTTCCGAAATCATGTTTTACACATGGGGGGGGGGGGGGGGGGGGGGGGGGGGGGAGGGGGGGGAGGAGGATTTCCACATATACCCTTTCGAAATCATGTTTTACACATTGGGAGGAAAGGATTTCCACATAGACCTTTTCGAAATCATGCTTTACACATGGGGGGGGGGGGGGGGGGGGGGGGGGGGGGGGGGGGGGGGGGGGGGGGGAGGAGGATTTCCACATGGACCTTTTTTACGATAAACCAAGAATACAATCATAGCATATAAGAAACGATTTGCTTTCGTCTCTTTCATCAAGATAAGAATGTTTTTATCATTTCACATAATCACTACATCCCAGAGAATGATCTCCATTCATAAAATTATTCATTAGTAACAGTACAGCCCTTAAATACATATCAAGGAAAGATTTCCACACACTCTTGTTTATCAACACATAGATATTCATTATTCATATCAAAGGATGGTTGAAATACTTTTCAACAGACTTTCAACCATTAATGCATAATAGTTTCCATCGCGCACCTCCGGAGATTACTATCATTTGTATCATTGTAATACATGAGCGAAATAAACAAAACTGTTTTGCATCACAACGCCATGAACTAGCTAAGTCACCTCCTTTTCCGATCACTCATCAACAACGTATTTTTTCCTCTTTCTATTCATACTTTCTAAAAACAATTTCCTCCTATCACCCTATCAAGTCACAGGATAATTATATATAATTATATATTATATATATATATATTATTATTAATATTTATATATTATATATATATATATTATTACTGGGCGCTGAGGAAGTTACAGTCGCCTATAGGAGGGGAGAACGATTTCGGTGGCGATTTCAAAATTGCTAATAATGAAATATCTGACTGCCACAGCAACTCGTCTGGAGTCCCTCTTCGGCCGCTGAGAAGTCGCACTGCCAGAACTGCTGTAGAGACTGCCTGATCGTTTCAGCTCACCTGACTTATACAGAGCGCAGGTGCGCAGCAGTCAGGTAAACTAACCAACCGGTTTCCGGGTAAACATGCTCCGGCCAACGCTGTTGTAAAAAATTGTGACCGGACGAAAAACGGTCCGTCACAACTCCCCACATCCAGATGTGCACACAAGTCCGTTTTTCCGGCATGGACATCTTGCTGTCTGGCACTCTGTCTTGCAGCTGCAATGGATGACATGAAGCAATTCATTAGGAGCAGCAGTTATGTCAGTGAGGATGAGGAACCATCGTACCATGGATAATTTCCCATCCCCAGTCATTTGGATTCAAATGAAATTCTTCTTGCTTCAAGTTCATCCATTCCTGCACCTGAAAGTAAGTTCTCATTGAATGGAACTTGGCAGCAGCTGACGTAAGTGGGAGTTTGCAGGGCTGAAAAGATGAACTGCAAGTGGAGACTTTCAGCCTATGTTCTGACGCACCGAAGGCTGTTCAACGAATCATTCTGCTTGCCCCCATAAAGTCAACAAAGGCTTTTCACCTGCATCAGTAACATTTTGTTTTGCGTCTCCATCTGGAGTGGCAGTATATACGAGTGCTTGCTGTCGGAAAAATGCCGACTTCATTTTTTTTTTGAGAGGCAGGGATTTTCCCATAGAATAAGTACTGCTGATTGTATTACAGCCTCCAAATGCGTGTGAAAACAGGATCTGCCTGTAGATTTCAATTCCGAGCACATTCTTGGTCGCACTGGCACTCCGTATTTTTGCTGCTGATTTTGCAGTGGAAGATCTCGCGGAAGCGAAGAGCAATGAACAGAGATCGGGGGTAAAATAAAACAGCAGAAGGTTATGCAAATCAGTGTCTTCACAATGACAACAACATTTTTATTTTTGGCCATGTCCAGTGCTGTCTGCACAATAAGACAGTCTGCATCTGCAGTTACATGCACTGTAGTCACTCCATGCTGAGACACGCAACAACTCACGAGGTTGATGAACCGTTGTTTGTTGTTTGGATTTGCAAGGAATCGATCTTTGGATTCACAGAGCAACATTTTGCCATCAAAAGAAATGTCCACATGCCACACTGCTTCTGCTTTTTCTTCGGAAACTGGCAGTGTCCTTTGTGGATGGTCCATTGACGTATCCATAAAAAAACCACAGTCCCACTGTCAATGTCCATAGAACAAAATCTGTGCAGCTCTGGGCAAGCTGAATGTAGGTGGAACCACGAGACCACGTCAGAAGATGCAGAAGAAAACCCCGTCAGTGACATAGCAGACGTCCTTTGTGGGTTCAGCATCGACCTGCTTTGTTGTTGTCCAGATGTAGTTTGATAGTGAAGCTTTGTTTGCTTGTCTTAGAAGAGCATCTGAGTCAAAAAGAGCAATTGGAACGTTGCTCATCTTAAAAGCAAATGCATCTTCAAAGACATCCGGTGAGTTTTCTAAAACTTCATCAATCTTTGGAACAGCAGCATAGAGTCAACACAGGTTGTGTCTTCGGTCAGTTTGGATGGCTTACTTTTCATAACCATTGTGACAGCTTGATTCTTCTTTTTGAAAGTAACGTCTGAAACGTTCTTTCCAACCATGCGGCTCATAATCTTCTTCCTAATGTTTTCTGCTTGGTCAACATTGGCAATTGTATCGGCTTCTCGGCCACTTGAAATAGATCTCAAGGCTGCATCCCCAGAGAAAGGATTTCTGTCACGTAGGTATTTCAAGATGAGATGCATGATCCCTCTGGTCCCGTTCCTGCCTTGCTTTGCCCACATCTTTGTGCTGCACATGTTGTTCACTAGATGAGAATGAAACCTGCACTGCATTGCTCATGGATTTCTGCACATGCAGGCAGACACAACAGCCGCACAAGTCTTTCTTCCTCCCCGATTCCCGTGCCACGCGTGAGACCACAGCTGCTTTTCAAAGAGCGCATGAGAATTTGCTTAATGGCAAGGTCAGTTAAAATCCCACCCAGGAAAGATCACTTCTTCTCACGACATGATGGCCTTTGCTGAAGAATTCATACACAGCTGGATGACTGTTGTAGAGATCAAGCATTGCTGTAGATACAGCCAGCGCGACTTTGTGTAATTGTTATGTCCTGCAGCCGCAAGGAAAGGCAACATGCCATGTACAGATTGCAAATGGAGCCTGAAATTGCCAGTTCTTTCTGCTTTGATTGATTTTCACATGATGTCTATCATTTTCACTTACTGCAACCACACAGCCGCTGTTCTTTTGTTGGCTAGATGTTCCTTATGTTGTTGTAGCTCGTCAGATATCACGGCAAAGACTTCATGATTAGCAGCTTCTCCAGCAGACATGCAACCCTTCAGCAGATTGTCCAGAATGTTCTGTGCGGTGGTCAAAGTGTCATTACAAAGGCCTTCATCTAAAAGCTCACCAAGTTCACAATTTTGGAGTGGTAGTCCTAAAACTTCAGTGAGAGATACATCTGTTGACACAGTTCCAGGACAGCTTGCATTACTTCTGTCAGGTCTTTGACAGTGATTTGAACAGCATGAAGAGAATCAAGATAATCTGTAACGTGATTTAAATGCGTCAAGGCGAATTTTGTCTTCACGTCTCCCCATGCATGATTTTTTTCTGTTGAGGTTCTTCATCCATGAACACCTTTGGAATCTGTAATCCTGAACGGAAGTTGGTGTGGCAGATATTGTGACAGACTGTAGGTATGTGCAGAGTATATTGTGACAGACTGTAGTCACTAGCAAACAGTCCTGTACAAACCAATTTTTGCTCTGACTTTTTGTGCCCAAGGATCGGCTCTGTCTTCACATTCACACATGACAGTTTGCTGAAACTGCATAGTCCTAACAGGCACAAGCCTGCCTCTCCCTTTACTCAAAGGTTTTTCGCCTTTGTCACAGAACAAGCGAAGAGGTAGCGAATCCAGTTCAATCCCCAGTCCTTGACTACGCCGTCGTTTCCGAAGAGAAGGTGCATTCTTCTTTTCCTTCAGCTTCACATACTTTCTTGTTTATACAGGAGCCTCGACAACTTCTGTGCACTAAGTGGCCTGCTTCAGCGTGTAAGGTATCTTGCAAATCCCTCACCTACATCGTTTATATGTATTACTCTCTTTCTCTCCCAGCGTCACCTTCTCTGCTGAAGTCTCGTCAATTCTTTGATGGCTGATTATACACACATGATGTGGGCATCACTTGAAATCAAACCGGCATAAACATCACGTTTTAATATTTGTAAGATACTGCTACAGCTGATGAATAATATGCAACACAGTGTCTTAAGTTAAAACAGAAGATCCATAATCGTAACACTAACTGACGGCAATGGCACAGCGTAACATTAATTATTAGATTGCACAGAACGTTAATAGTCAAGCACTTTCTCAACACAGGCTTTCACAGCACATTTGTAAATTAAAATACCAGGATAACACCGGCAACAGACAACCATTTATGATAAAGAATAACTAGTAATATAAAAGAATAAAGAATTAATACAATATTGATAAGAAAAAAGGGACATCAAATCATTCCATTTGCCTCGCCTTCCGCAAAGCTACACGCATTACACACCATATTTACTGCTGACCAGATTTCACGAGGAACGGAAGCTGCAGCGACTGTGTATTGCAGCGGCATCTTACCGCCAGCCACTGACTGGAATTTTTGTAGATCTGCGCTCTTTGGGGCTGTAAATTATTCCTTTTCACCGCTATTTGTAAGAATTTTTTCTGATTTCTCATCTCATTATCGAATGTTGACAAGAAACATGACCTACAAAACCTGTACTTGTAATGATTTGGCTGATCGACCTCATGAATATTAATGACGTTTCGTTTTCGCTGCGTTCATACCGGCCAACTGACAGAATAAGAAATGTTGACAAATATAAAGACACACAAAAAAAAAAAACCCAGATAGACATTAACGATTCTTACCTCACTGGCATGTTCAGATGTGCCGGGAAAAGAAGGGTCGCTCAACGGTGAACACTGAGGCGCGCGTGAAAAAATGTCTTTCAATAAATGTTAAATTTCAAAGGCATTTTTTTTTTTTTTTTTTTTTTTGCTACAAGGCATGGTCATATTTTGGTAGACTTTGTCGCGGTTTTGTGTTGTGTGTGTTGTGTGTGTGTGTGTGTGTGTTTTACCTAAAATATCCGTTGCTAGCGGAATAAATTTTAAAGCAATTAGTTTACACACGATTTAAAATCTTACTGGACTTTTTTTTTTGCAACGAGCGGATTCCAATTCGTGTTTTACTCCTTCTAGGATGTTTTCACATCTACAGTAACCAGACCATTTTCTTCCAATCTATTCCTTAGTTTTTAATTTCTTCTTGTCCCTGGTAGCAAAGGTTATTGTTTGCAATGTTATGTTATTAACCATAAAGTTAAGAAAGTTTATCTGAGATCTTGATTTTATTTCACTTTTTAGAGTACCTCGTATTTCCGATCTGGTGCATTTATCTAAAGCACATTCCTCCAAAGTAATTTGTGTTTCATTGTTTATTTCTTCTTCTGCGTTCGATTGAAGCTGGATGCGTCAGACTTGTAACCCGGCCGCCATGATGAAGCCCGCGGTCTTCTCCAGGTCAGAACGGGCTCCCCAAAGCTGCGCCTGTAACTCCGCTCCCCCGGCCAGGTTTTGTGTCGTAGAGCTGCGTGAGTAGGACAGCGCAGGAGGACATGTTCAGGGGTCTGGGGTCCAGTGCCGCATGGACACTGGTCAGTGTAGGTGATCTTCAGGCGGTTAAGGTGGCTCAGCAGTCTGCAGTGGCCGGTCCTCAGTCTGAAGAGGATTGTCTGCTGGTGCCTTTGGAGCTGGTGGATCGGGTCAGCACCACTCTCTGCACCCAGCCTTCTCTTCCACTGGGACTGAAACTGGTTGTGGATGATGGTCTTGGCCTCCCTGTAGGTCACGGGGTGGCTGAACTGCTCCATTTTGCTGCCTGCTTTGGAGAGAGAATCAGCTTTTTCGTTGCCCATGATCCCACAATGAGACGGAATCCACTGAAGCGTAATGACAGACTGTTTTGAGAGTTCATGGAGGGCAGCCTTGATGTCTTGCGTATGTTGTTCATTTCTTGTGTTCTGAAGTCCCTGCAGCAGAGATCGGCAGTGTGTGAAGAAGACAACCTTCTGTGATGGGCTGGCCGGTTCCAGAAAGATCCTCACTGCGTGGAGCAGTGCTATTGCCTCTGCTCTGTAGTTGGAGGAGATCTTTCCAGTATGGAAGGCCTTGTGTGTCAATCTTCCATTGGTGTGTCTGATGAAGAACCCTGCTCCTCCATTCTTGACTGCTCCTTCTGAGGATCCATCTGTGAAGACGTGGGTCCACTCACTGGGGTTGTATTGGTTGGCGATCATCTCCTGTGCTAGAGCTTTCATTACTTGAGGGGCTTGACGGTCCATTCTTTTAATGCCAGGAACTTCGGTGATGATTGCGACATCTTCCAGGTGATTGTCTGGTTCCTCAAAATTTGGAAGCATCTCCATTTCGGCTGGTGAAACAGGCAGCAGGTCTTCATTGCTGCGATGCAGGCTCTTAGACAGGTGGCTGAAACTTGTTCTCTTTAGCCTGTTTTTGGTGGGGTTCTGCATCTCGGTGTACATGGGGTGGGTAGGCATACGCAGTAACTTTTCACTGTGGATGAAAACCTTCTCCTCGCGTCTGTCTTCGAGGGAATGTAGACTAGTAATTGTTTATTTCATCCACATATGTTTGTCATGTAACAGTGAGTAATCTAGTTTCCAAAGTATTTCGTATTTATTTCCCAAAGTTTACATGTAAAGTCACAACAGAGTGATCTGATCTCTGGCCTGGAAATATACTAGAATCTTCAAAAAAACGTGTCAGGTCGGCATTGTTTAAATTTGACCGTCCTTCGCCATCTATACCTTCTGCCATCTGCGTCGTTTTCTCTGCAAATCCCTGTAAGTGCTAGATCTACGATCTTGTCTTTTACATCTTCTTGAGCTTTTGGATTATTCTTGTATGCAGTTAAAATAATCCAGTTCTGGCTCAAGAACTAGATTAAAGTCCCCAAAGACATTACAATTATAGTCTATATATTTCTGGTGATTAAAAAAACGTGTTTGATGGAAAGGTGGGTCATTTCTATAAGGCCCAAAACATAATCGCTAGAATGATGTAATAATCAATTGTTTTGATACATAGAATAACATAATTCCCATTTGGGTCTCTGCAAATTGCATTCTCATTTTAAAATTTTTTTGTCTTGATTGCATGTTGTCCTTACCCTTGAAGTGGGGTAAGATGGTTTCGACTGATCGTATTTGCTGTTTTCGGTCGGAAATCTTTGCTTTCTTTGATTGTTGTGGTTCGGTTTCACCGGCTTTTCCTTCTGATGGTGACTTTTTTGTCCTGGAAGACGTCTGGGCTACAAGTCTCTTAAGAGAAGCCGATCGGCTTGACACTATGACGTATCACTAGGACAAAAAAAAAAAAAAAAAAAAATCTGAATAACGTTTTTGCGGCTTTTTCTTGATCCTTGTTCACTCTGGCACAGACTGTTATGCGGAGACGTTACGTGTTTACCTTCATGTCTGCGTGGGCTTAATTAAGTATAAATACTTCAATATATAATATTTTTTTGTTTTTGTTTTGTAAAAGCGCTCTCCAAACACGTCGTTTCGGTGAGCACAAATTCACCGGAAGTTCAATGTTATTAGGCCCAATATCATTATCATGATTATTATTATCATAATCATCATCATCATCATTATTATTATCATTATCATTATTATTACTATGATTATTAATGTTATCATTATCAGTATCATTATGGTCATTAGCATTCTTCTTCTTCTTTCTTTATTATCATCATCAATATTGTTGTTGTTGTTGTTGTTATTTCTATTATTGTTGTTGTTTGTTGCTATTGTTGTGGGAATAATGAACTATTTTTAAGTGTGTTTATTTCACGTCAGCGTGACCCTAAATTTTTCGTATAAAGTGGGCCATGAAATGATGTGAATGTCCACCACGAAAATAATCACAGTGCATGCTTCAGCAACTGCTTGACGGAGGCTGGTGTGTGCATTCTGTTCGTCATTAAGATCTCTGACACTCTGAACAAAATCGTTATTGACGAACAAACTAAAGCAACAGACTGAACAACCGTCATTCCAGCATAATGCAGCGATGGCTCCTGCTGCTATGAAGGGAAACATTCATTATACTGTCAACAACAAAAAACGAAACGGAACAATATCGTTTATACCGTGTTCGTTTTAAAT
>CM065735.1:36531238-36533738 GCA_033310375.1 Conus canariensis
TTTCTACTTCTTCGTTTACAATGTTATCAGGATTGGCCCAGGGTACAAACACCATCTTGTCCAAGCTGATATGTACGCATCCCTCTGGAGCTGACTGGTTGAGGGCATCAGTTTGTGAATGACTGGATGCTGATGGGATGTTGGTGGAGTTTATGGTTGTACTCGCCAACTTCCAAAAAGTGCTCAGCGTGCCACTGACGCTGCCGGGTGTCATACTGTTTTTACCTTAAGTTTAAACTTTGTGGTACTGTTTTTTTTCCTTAATGCTTTAAAAAAAAATTTATCTGATGATACGCTAGATAGGCAGAGGAAAAGCAAGAAAGCTATCCCACTCTTGGAACCCTGCGCTGTGTTGAAATAGGGTGCAGGCA
This sequence comes from Conus canariensis, assembly GCA_033310375.1. NCBI lineage: Eukaryota > Metazoa > Mollusca > Gastropoda > Neogastropoda > Conidae > Conus > Conus canariensis. The sequence goes on from CM065735.1 coordinate 36,531,610, forward strand.
CGCACTGGGCATTCCATTAAGACGTCAAGGGACATAACCCGTTGCTATTTCGCTGACAGGTACTCAGCCAAACCTCAGCCACACGGGATGCCTTTCATTTCACAAAGATGAAGGTTTAGATGGGGATAGACTGAAAAATGGGAGACCAACCACTTTCACAAATTCAGATAACAAAACCTTTTCCGAAGGTAAAAGAAGATTAAATTAGATACATAAAAGGAAAAACGCTAACATCGGCATTAAGAATATTCGATGACATTACTAATTGTTAAGTAAATCTGTAAAGACAGGGTGCTTATTGTGTTTAGATTACACTAAAGCTTTTGACTCTGTATCCAAAACATACCTTCTACAAGTACTCCAAATTTTCAGATTTGGAGCTGACTACCAGAAATGGATACAGGTTTTAACTAATAATAACCACAGATACCTCCATCATGATGGCTAGTTATCTGAACCAAGCTTTGTAAACCGTGGTGCTGAAAAACATGCTTTTTGTCACTAAGCTTTTCTTTTAGTTGCAGAACTCTTGGTCGTTGAGAGAAAAAAAATCAAAATAACGGACCAGCAAGTCAGAATACTGCCGAAAGGCGTATACAAATAAAACGACTTTCCAACGGCATCGCCTTATCTTAAAAAAATAAAAATAAAAAGACATGATTAGATGGCTTCTTGTTCTTAAAACATACCAAAGTCTTCAAAGAGTGTGAAACTGAATGTAGACAATCCAAAGCCTCTAGACTGGGCAGTGAAATATGTGAACAAAGCCTCCTTTTTTAACATGAAAGCATTAAAAGACCTGGAATCTATTCTGACGAAGCCAAAATGAGAAAAACTGTACAAGAGAAGTGAAAAAAAAACAACCCTCAAACCATGAAAAAATAATTGATCAACAATTTAGAGCATGCGACATGTCAGAGCTTACCAAAACAATTGCTATATTAAACCCGTTTTTATTAATCAGCTGGTTTTTGCTATGCAGTCTGTTGGCATTCGTAAACAAGTTTTGAATAAGATCAATACGATGCCATATAAGTTCGGCTGGCAAACTTGAGCACAGTAGCCGAAAAGTATTCAAAAAAGTGAAAAAGAAAACAATGGATTAAGGCCACAATTCAGGAAAGTTGAACATGGTACATAACTGATCTCTAAAGCAATTGTCTGTTTCCAATAAAAAGGAAGGTATTCCTTGCAACAGATGAAAACTGGATTTGGAATCCGAGTTCGCACTTACAGAAACTAGTAAACGACATTAGCATCAATAAAGCAAAGAAACATAGGAATTTGAAATAATTGATGACAAATTGTCGAGAGATGATTTTACTTGAATCTTATGAGGAAAACAGAGATGGCAGAAACAAGACATGAAATCGTAGACTTCTAATTGTTTGGTAATAGCTTCATTACACCGAAAAGCAATATATTACATTTTCTAAAATAGAAACAAAAGGGGATACAGTCTGTGAAATTCTAGTGTATGCGAATGATAACAGACTGCTTAACCATGAAGCAGTTAAGGTAAAACAACAGATCTCGTATCTTATCGGTCGTGGGGCCAGTGCAATGTCAGAGGTTCAGTATGTCTAGGATGGAAGGTGGAATCCATTCTTTTCCATCTGAGGCCATCAACCTTCCCTGTACAAAATCAAATAGCATAGCCATTAACTGCCGGTGGACAGAGATGGTTTTCAAGTCGAAAACATCCGACCCCAAGAGTGGTTCGAACTCACCTCCGCGGGAAACTCTCCGACCATTGGCTACGAGCCCCTGCCACAGCGTTAGGATGCAAGAGACCAAATACTTTGTTCAAACTGAAGGCATCGCTAATTGCTGTCTCATCGTCTCGGATGGAGTTGACCACTGGAAAAGAAATTCTTACTAACAATGCTTGTTCTGATGAGCATGAAGGTGTCTGTTTAACGTTAAACCAAAAGATATAGCGACGCTGTTATTAAAAGAGAAAAGAATTGCACCTCACAGTGGGGGGTACAACCTAACTCATAGCCGTCTGGGCCTTTTCAAATGTAGCGTATGTGTATGTTCTCTATTATATGTATTTGTTGTATGATTGAACGTTATAGGATTAAGTTTTTGTAGTGGTATTTGAAAAATAAGTGAATGTCACATTC
>CM065735.1:36538738-36576238 GCA_033310375.1 Conus canariensis
GCAGTTATGTCCCTTGATATCTTAATGGAGTGTCCTGCGCGTGCCTGTACCCCTCGTCAACACAGCGCAGGCCTCCAAGGGTAGTACAGGACTGCTCTAAAGGCAGATGAAGACAGTGCTTCTCTGGGTCCTCCCCAGCACCTTCGGGTGTTTCTTTTTCTTTCTGGGTGGGAGCCGGTCGCACCGAAAAATCCCACAACCAAATGTCTTTGGTCTGAACCGAACCACTGAGCTCCCAGCCTGCAAATCCATAACACTAACCACTACACCACAGGGGACTATGAATAAAGTGGGTTTTAGTGTGTGTGTGTGTGTGTGTGTGTGTGTGTGTGTGTGTGTGTGTGTGTGTGTGTGGTGTGTGTGTGGTGTGTGTGTGTGTGTGTGTGTGTGTGTGTGTGTGTGTGTGTGTGTGTGTGTGTTGTTTTCTATTGTTTTTGTTGTTGTGTAGTTGTTGTTTTGTCTTGTTTTTGTTCAGTGCAGTACAATAATAACAATGAAGAGGATGAGCAGGATGATGATGATGATGATGATAATAATAGTTGTAATAACATTAATCATAAAAATAATATTAATAGAAATGATGATGATGATAATAATAATAATATAATGATAATAACAATAACATAATAATAATAATGATAAAAATAATAACAATGATGATAACAATAATAGTAATAACAACAGTACAGTAGGCCCCCATCGGTCATAGCTGACCATGGATAGAGTGTGTCCGATCTAAAATAAGCTATCTGTCTGAGCTGTCTGCTCGACCCTAGCAGCGTCGCCTGTGGCTGTAGAGACTGATGCGAGAGCGGCAGTCTCTGTCGCAGCGGACACATCTGCATGTTGACACTGGTTTGTTGGCTGTCATCCCCTTTCTGCGAACTCGCTTTTCTGCTGCAGCAGCTGTCAGTTTGTCTTCGCCAATCTGCGGCTGTTTCTTGAGAGTGCTTCTCCAGCTGTTGCGGTCGGTTGCGAGGTCCTCCCAGGACTCAGTGATGATATCAAGCGCCTTCATGTCTCTTTTGCAAACGTCTTTGTATCTCAGCTGTGGGCGCCCAATGCTTCTCTGCCTTGCGGCAAGCTCTCCATAAAGGGCGTCTTTTGGGATGCAACCATCCTCCATGCGACGAACGTGGCCTTGCCAACGCAGCCGACGCTGTCTCAGCTGAATCCATGCCTCATGAGGAGAGCAAAGAAGATCCCAAAGAGGGTGGGGGCAAAGATGCAGCCTTGTTTGGCACCGCTGATTATGTCGAAGGGCTTGGAGAGGTTGCCATTGAACTGCACAGTCCCTTTCATATTGGAGTGGAAGGACGCAATTAAGCTGTGCAGTTGGGGGGGGGGGGGGGGGGGGGGGGGGGCAACCGATCTCTCAGACAGCCCTGAAAAGACCATCTCAGCTAACTAGGTCGAAGGCCTTGGTGAGGTCGATGAATGCAACATACAGGGGCATCTGCAGCTCTCTGCACTTTTCCTGGAGTTGGCTAAGAGACAAGACCATGTCTACCGTGGACCTCTCTGCTCGAAAGCCACACTGTGATTCCGGGTAGACACGTTCAGCCAGCGTCTCAGGCGGATCAGGAGGACCCGAGCGTAGACTTTGCCGACGATGCTAAGAAGAGAGATGCCTCTGTAGTTATTGCAGTCGCCCCTCTCGCCCTTGTTTTTGTACACTGTGACAATCTTGGCATCTCTCATGTCCTGTGGCACAGCTCCCTCATTCCAGCACTGACAGAGGACTGCGCGCATAAAGTGCAGAAGGGTGGTTTTGCAGTGTTTCGTGAGGTCTAGAGGAATGCCATCGCTGCCAGGTGCTTTGCCCGATGCCAGGCTGTCAATGGCCTTGCTGAGTTCGCCTACGGTCGGCTCTACGTCAACCTCTTCCATGCTCTGGCATGCCCTTGATGGCATCAAGCGTTGAGGAGGTCACTGTGTTCCCTCTGGAGTGGAGTTCGGTGTACTGCTCCACCCATCTCCCCATCTGCTGGCTGGGGTCATTGATTACTTCCCCAGTGGAGGATTTGAGGGGAGGTAACTTGCTCTGTGTTGGTTCCGGTGCTTCTTGATGCCGTCATAACATCGCTCTGTTGTTGCCTCTTTCAGGGGCTGTCTGTATCTCCTCGCTGAGCTCTGTCCAGTCCTCACTGGCGCAGCGCCTGGCTTTAAGCTTAACCTTGCTCCAGGCAGTCCTGAGGATCTGCAGGGTCTTCTCGTTGGGTGACCGCTCGTACGCAATGAGTGTAGTGCGCTTGACCTCAATAATGGGAGTCATCTCTAACGATTTGGCCTGAAACCAGTCGCAAGGCTTCGCAATTTTCTTCCTAAAGGTATCCAGGGCAGTGCGGTGCATGGCGTCTTGTAAAGTTTCCCATCTCTCTGTGGCAGAGTTTCCAGGCTGCAAAGCATCATATTCTCTCTCAAAGGCCTTGGAGAACTGTCCCACAAGATCTGGCTGAGACATCTTACTGACGTCGATACGGAAGCTCCCTTGTTTCTTGCAGCAGTGGACCTTCTTTGGTGCAGCCTGATCCTGCAGCATACCAGGGAGTGGTCAATGTCACAGCCCTTGCTGTGGTAAGAGTGAGTGTGGAGAAGGTTTTTGACAGCGGAGCGTCTTACCAGGGTCAGATCCAGCTGGTGCCAATGCATTGAGCGCAGGTGTCTCCAGGAGACTTGGTGTTGAGGATTCGTCTTGAACAAGGTGTTAGCAATGCACAGTTCGTAACAGGCGCAAAACTCAAGCAGTCGCTGTCCATTCTCATTCATGTTTTTCTCACTCCAAAGGAGCCCAGGCAAGAGGGCCACAAGTCGTTGTCTGCACCCACTCTGGCATTGAAGTCGCCCAGGAGAACACGTGGTTCTGTGCTGGGGATGTTTCTTATGGTAGATGCAAGATTTTCATAGAACTCATCCTTGGCATCTGGAGTAGTGGACTGAGTCAGAGCATATACGTTGACAAGGGTGACAAGGCATTCGGTGGTGTTGATGCGAAATCTGGAATCGCTCTGAACCGCCACTGCCTGGTTCTATCATACTCGTCAGGCTCTTCTTTACTGCAAGACCTACTCCATACTCTCTTGAGGCATCAGAGATCTTTTCTTGCCAGAAGAAGGTGTAGGCCCTCTCCTTCAGTGTGCCTGTGTCAGCCAGCCATGTTTCCTGCAGGGTGGCGATGTCCACATTCAATCTCTTGAGTTCGTTGTTTATGACAGCTGTTTTTCTAGCGTCGCTGATATCTTGAAGGTCTTGAGAAAGCCCAGGCATCATTGTCCAGATATTCCAACACCTCAGTTTTAGCACTGATCCCTTCCTTGAAGTTTTCTTGTTGCCTGGTGCGGTAGTGTACGACCGGCTTGTCGGATGTTCTCATAATCTCCATGCACCCAATGACGAAGGCAGGTCGTGGCAGGACATCACCTTATTGGCTGGGGGCTGCCCAGCTTAGGCGGCCGGTAGCTGTCCAGTGAGACGCCAAGATCTCTCCCACCGTCGGAAGCAGCCCCTGGCGTCGCGCTCTACGCCAATTGAGCGCTGACTTAGAACCGGTATCTGTTGCTACCCTTGTTGTGTCGAAGCAGGCAGCGAAGTTGGAGTGTCCTCTTCAGGTCGTAGGTGCAAGAGAGTGTTTGTGGATGGTAGGACAGATATAAGCCTGGGCATTGTAATATGGACAGGATGTGCCCATGCAGCTTGTCTCCCCTCTCCACCTCGCTGACGGATTCAAAGGAACAGCAGGGCTGTTACAGTTTGGTGCCAACACGGTCACAGGAGCTGCCGAAGGGTGACAAAATTTGTCATCCAACCGCCTTAGGCGTTCCACTCTGGATTTTTTTTTGTCAGGGTTTACTTCCTTAGCTAGATGGCCGTGAATAGCTGTCCAGAGCTGGCGCTCTTTCATAGGTCAGATAGATAGATCTGCTACTGGTAATGTGGATCCCAGTATTACCTGTCACAGGGTCGGATTGTCGGCGATTAAATCTGGCACCCCATCAGTTCTCAAGAGGTTTGTGGGGAGGGTGGCTAGACACCCGGATGGAACTAGCAACACTAAGAACAACAATCATGATAGTAATGATAATAACAATACATTGTCACTGCTGATGATTATTTTTTGAGTGCTCCAAAAGATACATCATCTCAGTCAAGAAGTGCAATGAGATTTCTGTTTATTATCTCAGGTTATTTCCCACCCATAAACACTTCTAGTTTTCGCTTTATACCTTCACTTGAGATCGTTGAAGAATTGGTGTGAAGTAGATATATCTTTAAGTATCCAAGGTACATGCCAGCCTTTGGGCTGTTTCATTGATACATATCTTATCTTCGAGAAGAGATATGGTGAACTCGGAAATGTTCCATCCATCGTAGAATTCTCCGTTCACTTATGCTCTAAAGCAGTCTGTACATCCTAGATTGTTCAGTTTTCAGACAAAAACAATAGAGGAGTAATTGCAGTGGTGTTACGTTTACCACTGATTGAATCCACCTACTTAGAGAGCTCACCTGTTGTCTGTCCAGGCTTGTTCAAACCAATGAAATTTGAATGGTATATATTTCCTGTCTGAAAACAATGTTAGTCTTGAAAGATATACATATATACACTTAATCAGTGTCTCTTTTTCATTATTGGATTAACTGTCACCATTCCACGCAAAACATGGGAAATGTTTTATGTCCATTGTGCTTCATGAAAGAGAACAGAAAAGCTGTTGTTGCTGTTTCACACTCCTTGCACGTTCTGAGGCATTCCTCTCACGCCACTGATTCCTGCTCTACCCTACACAGCAGCATCCTGTGGTTCCTGACACAGCCCCAGCACTGCAGTCTGAGGGGAGCAATCAATGTAAGGTCACCATGAGGCAACCCATCAGAGGACACACTGCGCTGCCACAAATATATTTGGGTGGCGTTCGGTGGTGTCTGTTCTGTTCATCTCACTCAGAACACAACCTGCTAAGCCCCTAAACGACTTTAGTGATTGATTTTCCAACTGGAGGGACTGCAGACGGCAAATAAAGCATAAGATGAAAATTAGAATAACTGGGACTCCTGAAGAATGCCAATAGGTCTAAAAGCTTTGTGTCTGTTTTGTAACAAATTTGTTCCATTCATTTGGACAGCAGGAATTCTGCTTTGTTCTTCAGTGATTGCTTTGTCCTGTACCTGTGTGACTTAGCGCCCTTCTCAGCCACTTTCATCCATCCAGATGAATAAGAGAGTTCATTCAGCCTTTCCTGAAAGCACTCATGTTCATGTTACCGACGCAAAACGTGTTCAGTGCTGTCACCTGATTGGCTGCGATCAAGGAGGAATGACCTCACACTCTACCAGACCAACCAGCCACAACAGCTGACACAGAAGGGATCTCACAATCCATGCACCCGGAAGAAGAGAGAGCCAAGGCGAAAGTGAATTGAAGATAAAGACTTGTAGTAGTCTTTCCTCAGGGAAAGATAACCACATCAATATCCCCATAGAAACCATCTCAGCCCCCCTCCCTGCCTTTCCTTCCCTCAGTTTTCCCTCACACATCAGACCCACCACCATCCCACTACCATCCAAAAATACTGTAGAAAAGGAGAAAGGGTGGGCGGAGGTAACATATGGATTCATGTCTTTGTGCGAAACACAGGTGTAATGTGATTATCTCTCAGCGCTAAAGACATACACTCTTGGTGATCTGGATCTATCCATTTTACACATTTCTACACTCTTCAAAGGACGCCTCTTTCCAAAGCACTAGCCAACACTATAGCAAGTGTCAACAGCACAGAACAGGGACAGCCATAGATGTCATCAAAAATGAAGCTGAGGGTACAAGCGATATATCTGTTAGGAAGGAGTCAGAGCTGGAGATCATTGAATATGGCACACACACACACACACACACCCCACACACACACACACACACACACACACACACACACACACACGCACGCACACACACACACACACACACATACACACATGGAAACACACACACACACACACACACCACGCACGCACGCACGCACACACACACACACACACACACACACACACACAACACACACCACCACCACACACACACCACACACACACACACACACACACACACACCAACACATCGTCTAATATCACATAATGTGTATAGACGTTAAATGAAGACCTAACACACACACACACACACACACACACACACACACACACACACACACACACACACACACACACAACACGTAAATACACGTATTTACTCACTCACACACATGAACACACACACACACACACACACACACACACACACACACACACACACACACACACACACACACACACCATTGGTTTTCTCTTATGATGACTGACAGTTAAAGAAGAACAGTCATGCATACTCAATACCAAGATGTTCTTTTTGGTTACATTGTTTGAGTCAGTTGGTGCGTATGGCGTTGCTTGCGATCAATCCCAAAGTAGAGAGAGAGAGAGAGAGAGAGAGAGAGAGAGAGAGAGAGAGAGAGAGAGAGAGAGAGAGAGAGAGAGAGAGAGAGAGAGAGAGAGTCCTCAGGTTTCTCCATAATGCTTTAAGATATTTTCCGGCGACGAAGAGGGAGAAAGTTACCTTACTGAAATCTTGGCTCTCATTTTCAACTAATGCGATGCCAGACTCTTGAGTATCGTCGTTGTGACAAGGCCAAAGTCCATAGGCGGAAGCTGTGGAACCCTATTGATCACGTCACAATTTGTCTACCAAGTTCAATTAAAATCGACCTGGAATTTGTCATTATTGTAGTTATTATTGTTGTTGTCTTTGCTTTCTCAAAATCCTGCAGATAAACAAACAAATAAACAAGAAAAAGATGATGATGATGATGATAATCTTTATTTCCAAGGGTAACAGATAAGCAAACACATGCTTTTTTTCATCCGGCCCTTGCCCCGTTAAGGGACTAAGTATGACTAGCGACTAAGACTTACAAAACTTTTAACAACCACACATATCTTCACAACATTAAAAAGTTCATCCATTAAGGCGTAGATGACTTTAAAAGGAAAAAAGAAACGATTTAAACAACAAACAAGAATAAAGAAATGTATTATAAAGAAGAAAAGAATCGGCACACACAGATATGGAATAAGCGATCCTCCTATCGAAGAGGGGGGAGGAGAGGAGAGAGAGGAGAGAGAGAGAGAGAGAGAGAGAGAGAGAGGAGAGAGAGAGAGAGAGAGAGAGAGAGTTACATTCCTTTTGTAAAAAAATAACATACAACAAACTGCTAAGGATGATAATTAGACAATTACAATGCATCAATAATATCAACATTTGTACTTTCTTTTACATTTACATGATGTGGTTATAAGGCAAAACGAGAACGAACAATCAGTTATCAGTAAGCAGCAATATTCCTAGCATCAATAATCATAACACTTATTTTCCATGATGTGTGCGTGTGCGTGTGCATGTGTGTGTGTGTGTGTGTGTGTGTGTGTGTGTGTGTGTGTGTGTGTGTGTGTGTGTGTGTGTGTGTGTGTGTGTGTGTGTGTGTGTGTGTGTGTGTGTGTGTGTGTGTGTGTGTGTGTGTGTGAGAGAGAGAGAGAGAGAGAGAGAGAGAGAGAGAGAGAGGAGAGAGGAGAGAGAGAGAGAGAGATGCCATTATCATTTACCTTCCCCTTCCATCTTTTTTTTTTTTCGCGTCGCAAGACATAATCCCTTTTCAAACGAAAAGGAAATGGTTGATCAACAGGCTAGGTAGGCAAAGGACTTTTTTTGAGGACATTGTTACGTGTTCAGTATACCGGCCCCTTTTCTTATCTGCTTGCTGGTTGGGGAACAGCGTCAATGGCAATGGCTTCAGCTGTGTGTTTTGCTTCCTTTGTGGAAGCTTGTGTACTAGTTGGTATTTTGTGTGTGAACCAGGTGCCATAAACCGATCGAAACACCCCGTATTTGTTGAAAAGCACACACACACACACACACACACACACACACACACACACACGCGCGCGCGCGCGCCGCACGCGCGCGCACACATACACACGCACACACACGCAAACAAACACATACAGAGAGAGAGAGACAGACAGACAGACAGACAGAGAGAGTTGCATCACAATGTAGGCCATTGTTTTTAGCTTGAGGCTGACTGTCATATAATGGAAAATTACCAGCCTGCCGAGTGTAAGGGGTGCCAGGGAGGGGTGGTGCCTCTGACAGGAAGAACATGACGCGCCCTGTTAGGGTGGTTCGTCTGGTTTGGTCTCCACCTGGCACTCAGCCCTCACCTTTGGCTCCTCATAGCTGTTTGCATGCAACAGCGGCCACACCCCAGGCAACGGCTTCGACTGGCTGGCAGAACTATGTGAGGGTTGCAGACGGATCTCAAAGCTTTGTAGTTAGCGCTTGTCTGCCTATGCATGTAAAGTCTGGTTTCGGCAGACTGCGGGGAAGAAACCGCTAAATGGTTCAACAAGCAAGAAAGCGAAACCAACAGAGCGTTATGGAGAGCAACAGGGCTCAGTGAGACACGAAGAATATTGCTGGCCATCCACTGCATCTCGGCTTATCTCCAGCTGTCTTCACCTTGTCTTGTCACAGGATTCAGATGGGTAGGGACCAGAAAGTAAGGCTGATGACCCTGCACAACTCTCCCTCACTATACTCCAATTCACGCACAAGTCTTCAATTCACTTTCCATCACCTCACCACTCATCATTACCACTCTTCTTCAAGTCCTGCAGCGATGGGGTCGTGGAGAAGCGACTGGTGTGGGTACATTGGCAGTCATAGCCACAGCCTTACACGTAAGCGCTTCAGGCAATAGGGTCGCTTTTCAGTGAAGACGCAGCACTGGAATTCGGTAGCCACCTGAGCGACGGAGCAGCCCTATTTAGGTATGCACTGTTCCCTCTGTAGTCTAGGAGAAGTTGCCAGAAAAAGTGCCTCAAACATTGCCTGCTTCACCTACACCTTGCCCAGCACGCTGTGACCAGCAGGGATCCCACTTAAGCTACCGCTTATCAAATTAAGATATTAAGAAAATTTACAAATATGACCCTGCTCACGTAAGACACATGGAATGTGCGCACTTTCATGGACAGGGCTGGAGCCGACAAGACCAGACAGGAGGACTGCTCTCATCGCTAGAGAGCTGGCAAGATACAGAGTGCAGTTTGCTGTCCTCAAGAGGCCTGTCTTGCAGAAGAAGGCCAACTGACGGATGGTGCCGGGTACATATTCTTCTGGATCGGATACAAACAAGAAGAGAGCTGTGAGGCAGGTACTGGATTCGCCATCAAATCAACCAGATCAACAAGCTGGCTACACAACCAAAGGGCACCAATGATCGCCTGATGACAGTCCAACTACCACTCCCAGGAAATTGGTACGCCACGCTAATTAGCACCTATGTCCCCACCATGACGAACCCTGACAAGGTCAAAGATAGATTCTACGAGAATCTGTGATAGACCATCTCTGCCATACCCACAGTACTTACACTCATCATTCTCGGTGATTTCAATGCCAGAGTTGGCACAGGTCACACGTTTGGGATTGAATTTAGGGAAAAATGGCGTTGGCAGCTGCAGCAGCGATGGCCTTGTACTGATGGAAACTTGCGCTGCATATAACCTTATCACCAGTTCGGGCTTTCGCCTTTCTTATTGTAACAATATGGATGCACCCTCGCTTCAAGCACTGGTATCTGCTGGATTATCTTATCGTCATGCAAAGGGATAGGCAAGATGTCAGAGTTACCAAAGCCATGTTTGGTGCAGAGTGTTGGACCAACCATCGCTTGCTTATCTCTAGCTTAACATCAAGATACAGCCACTCAGAAGACCACAAGGAATACAGATGCCAAAGAACTGAACATCTCCAGGTTTAAATGTAACCTCGTCTGACAGAGATTGATGCCAGGACACAGAAACCCTCAAAGTTCAATTCTCATTATACTGAGACAGACTGTTGAGACGAAGGGTTAGGACTGGTTCGATGAAAATGATGATCGCATCCAATCATCGCTCGACGGGAAACACAGACTCCATACAGCCCGCGTTAACGAATCTGATTCTGTTTCCAAGCAAGCTGCATTCAACGTTGCCAAAAATACCGCACAATCTCAGCTGGCTGAGTGAGAAGCCTGAAGAGTTGACATGAAGAACTTTTAGTGTGTGGTGTAGACTGCATAGGGTCCCACGTTGTTAGAATCGTTCTCTCTCTTCGGTGCTGATGGGAATAGACTGATTACTGACGAGAAGATACTTGAGGGATGGGGTGAACACTTAGTAGTGTCGTCAACCGCCCACTCTATAATCGATGACGAAGCAATTGCAAGACCGCCTCAGGTCCCATTTGACTACACCCTTGATGAACTCCAAACCGAAACTGAAGTGGAGACAGCTGTGAAGCTTATGTCCAGTATTAAAGCACCTGGTGCTGATTCTATCCCAGCAGAAATATACGCCTGTAGTGGTCCACAACTGAATAGGAAACTCACTGAGTTAAACCAGTCCACGTTGAACAAAGAGAAATTTCTGCAATAATTCAAAAACGCCTCTATCGTTCACCCCTACAAGCCGAAAGGTTACCAGAAAACATGTGACAACTTCAGTGGCATCTCATCGCTCCCCATCGCTGGAAAGATTCTAGTTAGAATCCTATTCAACCGTCTCAACCAGCACATGGAGCAGGGTTTGCTACCTGAAGCCAGCACGGATTGAGGAGTGCTCTATTGTGGACATGGTTTACACTGCACGGCAACTACAAGAGAAATGCCACGAGCAAGATGTCAGCCTCTACACCACATTTGTGGACCTGACTGAGGCATTCGACTCTGTCTGCCGTGAAGGGTTGTGGAAGATCATGGCCATATTTGGATGCCCCTCAAATTTTATCCCAATAGTCAGGCAGTTTTATGACGGTATGCAGGCAAGAATGCAGGGTGATGGAGAGTACTCACAGACATTCACTGTTTTAAATGATGTCAAGCAGGCCTGTGTGCTAGCCCCCGTCCTCTTTAGTATATAGTTGTTTTTTTCCCATGCTGATGGATGCTTTCAGAGATGGTGACATGGAAGTTGGCTTTGACTGATGGAAAGCTCTTCAGCTTGAGGAGGCTACAAGCTAGAACCAAAGTCCAGGAAGGCACTGCTCATGACTTTCTATTCCTGGATGACTGTGCAATGAATGCTGCCACACAGTCTGATATGCAAGAGAGTGTGGACCGGCTTGCCAACGCCTGTGACGACTTCGGTCTCACAATCAGCATGAAGAAGACTGAAGTACTGTATTAGCAGCCTCCTGCCACCCCATACCTAGAGCCAAACACCAAAGTCGAGGGCCAGAAACTTACAGTGGCAGATATGTTTTTCTACCTTAGTAGCACGTTATCACGAGCTGTTAACATCGACGAAGATGTTGCATATATGATTGCTAGGGCTAGTGCATCCTTCAACAGACTCCAAGACAAGATGTGGGAATGACAAGGAATGAACCCGCAGACCAAGCTCAAAAGGTATCGTGCAGTTGTATTGCCATCTCCACTGTACGCCTGTGAAACTTGGATAGTGCACAGTCGACATACCACGCAGCTGAACTCTTTCCGCATGAGATGCCTCGGGACCTTGCTGCACATCAAATGGCAGACAAAGTGCCAGATATAGAGATGCTTCCAGAAGGCCCATATGGAAAGCATTCATGCAATGCTAATACACTCTCACCTCAGGTGGTAGGGCATGTATATCGTATGGCTAAAAATCGTCTCCCAGACTGTTCTACGGCAAGCTGCTGGAAGGCAAGCTTCCCATGGAGGACAAAAGAAGTGCTACTACAACACACTGAAGGCATTGCCCCAGCGTCCTGGGAATGTTTGTGCAAGATCGCTCAACCTGGCGCACCATGATCAAATCCAAGTGAAAGACTTCCAAACGAAGCGAGTGGAGGCGCAGGAGCGAAAACGTCAGTTTTGGAAAAACAGCGAGCACGACCTTTCAGCCTAGCTCACCTCCAAGTCTGCCCTGTTCACACTGCAACAGACTATTCAGTGCAGGGATCTGCCTGATCAGCCATCCTCGTACACACACAACCACCCAGTGATAGCAGAAGTCGTGATCATCTTCACCCATGAAGGACAAATAATAAACATTTGTCAGTCGAGACTACTTTCGCGCACGTGCTCTCTCTCTCTCTCTCTCTCTCTCTCTCTCTTCTCTCTTTGTGTGTGTGTGTGTGTGTGTGTGTGTGTGTGTGTGTGTGTGTGTGTGTGTGTGTGTGTTGCTGTCAGGCAGTCTTGAATGTTTACACTATGAATATGTTTTAGTGACTTTGCACATATGCAGAGCTATAAGGAGAATCAACGTACAAAGACGTAACTATATATGTATTCATGAAAAAATGGCATAAAAAAGCAAAAAGAGAATGAATCTGTTTGCAGTTGTATATGTTGACCAGGCATATACAAACATCGAATCAGACAACAGTGGTTCTTTCCTGGTAAATGTTAAGGATGAGAGAGATGCTTATACTTCAGATCAGTGAGCCCATTGGCAGGTTACGTGTGACGAGTTGGCCGCGCACATATACACATCGAATCAGAGACCACTGGTTCTTGTTTAGTAAACCTGGAGGTTGTAAGAGCTGCGTATACTTCAGAGCAATGTACGTCTTTGTAAGACACATCAGCGTTGAATGTTTCTGCAGTTTAACTTGTATACAGACCTAGATGCACAGCTATTCAGGATCTGAGATTGCCACGACAGAACACTTTAACAGCTGTTCCTCTGGATCTGATCATGTATTTCTGAAAACCAACGTTCCCAGGCTCTTAAAGGTTCAAAGTGCCGTAGCACTGGCCACAGACTTTGTTTTTGACAGCTTGTTCTTTAGATCACAATCTGCGACATCATCGTGAACACTACTGGGCTCAGGGATATTTGTGATTGTGGAAAATGGTGTGTTGAGAGGATGGGTCATATGGAACTCTGGCGGATCACACAGACACAGACACAGACACACACACACACACACACACACACACACACACACACACACACACAACACAAACACACACACACACACACACACAAGACAAGACACAGACACAGACAACAGACAGACAGACAGACAGACAGACACACACACACACACACACACACACACACACACACACACACACACACACACACACACACACACACACACAGAGCAAACCATGCACATTCAGAGCCCAAAAGCTTTTTGTCCAAATCTCATTGAGACAAGTCTTGAACACATCCACAGTGTGTCTTACGTCTCATTTTCATTACTTAATATTTTCTCCACCTCGTGCACGTCCATTTGTGTAGTGCACATGCACGTGTATGTGGTATGTGCGCGATTACTCTAGCATTGGTTCATGACGTTTCCTTTCGTGAAGCCATATTAATGTCTGTATCAATATCCACCCTGCATTTTAAAAAAATGTAACCGTTTCAATGGTCATATCTTGCTGTTGACCAGCACTCCAAGTAGTACTGTATCAAACCCTCACAGTAGCTGACAGTCTGGTCTAGGCAGACCTCCTGCGTTTGGTACTGACTGTTCAGCTGTCTGCGAGCTGCCAACTGAGTTCAAACAGACCGGAGGGCTTGTCTGCCACCCGCACTGCCGCTCTGACCAGTGGCTCTGCACCCTGTACTGTGCTTCCTGGCAGTGCTCCTGCCACCCTGTACTGCTGCTTTCCCTGACCTGGCTCTGCCACCCTGTATGCTGCTTCCCGACCAGTGGCTCTGCATACCTGTACTGCCGACTTCCTGACCATGGCTCTGCCACCCTGACTGCTGCTTTCCCTGACCAGTGGCTCTGCCATCCTGTACTGCGGCTTTCCCTGACCAGTGGCTCTGCCACCCTGCACTGCGGCTTTCCCTGACCAGTGGCTCTGCCACCCTGCACTGCGCTTTCCCTGACCAGTGGCTCTGCCACCCTGTACTGCCGCTTTCCCTGACCAGTGGCTCTGCCACCCTGTCACTGCCGCTTTCCCTGACCAGGCTGCCCCTGTACTGCTGCTTCCCTGACGGCCGCACCCTGTACTGCCGCTTTCCCTGACCAGTGGCTCTGCCACCCTGTACTGCCGCTTTCCCTGACCAGTGGCTCTGCCACCCTGTACTGCCGCTTTCCCTGACCAGTGGCTCTGCCACCCTGTACTGCCGCTTTCCCTGACCAGTGGCTCTGCCACCCTGTACTGCCGCTTTCCCTGACCAGTGGCTCTGCCACCTGCACTGCTGCTTTCCCTGACCATGGGCTATTTCAATTTCAATGTCACTGGCTGACCAGTGGGCTATTTAATGTTTTTTGAAAATACGTCTCCCCATTTCTGGACACAGTGTCCCAATGATTTCACTCCCCCCCCCCCCCTTCCTCGTGTCTTGTATTCCATACACACGTAAGTTCCATCGGACTCTCTGCTGCTCTTGGCCATTAAGCTGACGTTTAATTCCACCATTTCCTGGAATCTGCCGGGACAGCTGGCCTCTGATCTCTTCCTTTTTCCTGTCCACTTTTGTCCTTTCAGTGATTGATCCGTCCTCTCTCCTTCCCTAATTGGAACCCACTGTTTTTCAGTTTTTCTATTCAAGTAGTCAGCGACGTTCTTAATCTTTCTATTTTATCTCTTGTTTGTGAATGTACCCTAATTCGAACACACTGTTTTCCAGTTTTTCTATTCAACTGGTCAGTGACACTCGTCATCTTTCTACTTCTTTAATTCTGAGGTACCTAATTCGAACACACTGTTTTCCAGTTTTTTTTTTTATATAACTAGTAAGTGACACTCGTCATCTTTCTACTTCGTCTCTTAATTCCCGAATGCCCCCTTTTGTAACTAACTTAGTTAAGATGCTTTAATTCAAAACGTTTTCATCTGTAAAACTGTCACTACCTCGTCTGCGTATCTGCCTGTCCTGTTCTACACTACAACTATCCTTTGGACAGCGTGTAGCTGACGACGTCAACTAGGATTTCTTTTTACTCCCGTATCCTCTTCCAGTAAAGTACTTCAATATTGTACTAACCATATATCTCAATGAGTAACATTGCAATCCCACATTTACAAAGTATACCTGATGCAATGAAAACATTTTTTTCTGACGAAAGATATAGAAAAAAAAGACAGAAAGAAAGAGAGAAAGAAAGAAAAAAAGAAAGAAAATTACACAGTAAATACACAACCTATGCCATGCTTGCCTACAAATCCATTACGAGGAAGACATAATACATTTAAACACATTCTTTTTCTTCTTATTTATTAAGATTAAACTTTCACCTGTAACAAATCAAAAGTAACCTTTGCAGCGAAAGCCTGCGCACTGTTCAGTCAGTGAGGACCTCTGGTGTGGAAAATATCACAGAGCAGCACTGAGCTTCGTCTTACCTCCAAGGAAGCGGAAATCAAGCCAGCTTTTGGTTTGGTATCATTGCAACAAGCGATCAGGTCTCCTGCTAGCCCAGACCTGTGCTGAGTATGAATTGCTGATCACCAACACAGCCTACCGCCTACCTACCCATACCAAGACACCATGCGTCCTCGCTCCAAGCATTGACAACTCATCGACTACGTCATTGCCAGGAAGAGGGAGAAGCAGGATGTAGGAGTCACCAAATCCATCTGCAGTGCCAAGTGCCCGACAGATCACAGTTTTATCATCAGCAAGCTTAACATCCGGATCTAACCCAAGAGACAGCAGGACAAGAAGGCTCCAAGACGTCTTAATGTCATCAAGTTGATCAGAACCGAACAGTCCTTTGTAAACGCTCTGGAAGAACGCCTACAATCTGACTCTCTAAACGATCAGAACGTGGAAGCCACTTGTCGAATTTCAAACAACTGATTTATGATACTGTTAAGGACATTCTGGCCCAGCGGCCAAGAAACACAAGGACTGGTTTGATGAGGACTGCGATAACATGCAGCAGCTACTGGATGAGAAACATATGCACAAAGCTTACCTCACAGTGACACTAAGTCCACCTTCAAAAAAGATGCGTTTAACAACTTACGCAGAACAGTTCAACAGAAACTGTGAAAGAATCAAGACATGGCTGAGCAACAAAGCTGACGAGATCTTAGGAGATGCTGACAGGCATAATTTGAAGAACTTCTTAGATGCCTTAAAGGAAGTTTATAGACCTACATCATCAAGATCATTTACTCTACTCAGCGCTGATGGAAACACGTTTACCACTGAAAAAGAAAAGATCTTGGAGCATAGGGCAGAACCCTTCAACAGCGTCTTAAACCGCCTGTCATCCATCAATGACAAAGCCACTGCCAGGCTCCCTCAAGTGCCAAGTGCCCACCAACAAAAAAAAATAGATGAGCCATTTCTTGGAGACCCAGAAAGCGATATGTTTGATATCTAGAGGCAAAGCCCCTGATTCAGAGTCCATACTAGCCAATGTCTACAAAGAAGTGGAATAGCTCTGAAATCTCCATCATTTGTTTCTTCTGACGTAGCAGCAGGAGACGACATGCATCCATTATCCATTTGTATAAGTGCAAAGGGAACAGCCAGGCTTGTGACAACCACCAAGGTGTATCCCTCCTTTCCACAGCAGGCAAATTACTTGCCAGGATTCTCCTGAACCGCCTGATAACACACCCTGAGCAAGAGTTTTTGCAAGAAAGCAGTGTGGCTTCAGAAAAGACAGAAACAATTTACATGCTATTTGCTGCCAGTCGGCCCCAAGAAAAAATGTCAAGAACAAAATGCCGACCAGTTTTCCACCGATGTCGACCTGCGAAGGCCTTCAATTATGTCAGTAGAGAGTGCCTGCGTAAGGTCGTGGCCAAATATATATGCCCACCAAAATCATCTTTATGGTGTGGGATTTCTATGATGGCATGCAGGCCCAAATCCAGGAAAACGGAAGACATCTAGCCCATCCCCTATCACCTTACAAAGTAAGGCAGTGTTTAGGCACCCAAATCTGTTCAACATCATGATCTCTGTAGTGCTGACTGACGCTTTCCGAGAAGGAGACGTAGGCATCGACATCAGATTCAGAACTGATGGAAAGGTGTTTGATCTCGTGAGGCTCCAGGCAAAAACTAAGGTCGTGAAAGACATCATCAGGGAACTTTGCGTTTGATGATGACTGTGCCCTCAATGCTGGCTCAGAAACTGACATGCAATGCAGCATGAACAAGTTCTCCATAACCTGAATCAACTTCAGTCTCATCTAAAATACAATGAAGACAGAAGTTCTGGATCAACCCAGGCCAGACAAACCCTACACGGAGCTAACATCACAGTCAATGATGTGAAACTCAAATGCAGTGAGTAAATTCACCAACCTTTGCAGCACTTTGTCCCAGAACGTCTCCATCAACAATGAATTGAGCGTCAGAATTGCAAAAGCAAGTTCAACCTTTGGCAGACTACACTTCAATGTTCGGAATAGAAGAGGCATCAGTCTAGAGACCAAGCTGAAGCCGTATTAGCGGTTGTTCTGCCCACACTCTGTATGCATGTGAAACGTGGACAGTGCACCAAGGACGTGCCAAGAAGTTGAATTATTTCCACACAACCTTAGTCAGAAAATAGTTAAACATGAAATGGCAGGACAAATCACAAACACAGAGAGTTTCCTGACCAAACGTTGGTAAACTTTTCTTAATATGTTAATTTGATAAGCGGTAGCTTAAGTGGGATTCCGCCAGCCACAGCGTGCTGGCCAGGGTGTACGTGAAGCAGGCAATGTTTGAGGCACTTTTTTCCGGCAACTTCTCCTAGACTACAGACGGAGCAGTGCATACCTAAACAGGCTGCTCCGTCGCTCAGGTGGCTACCGAATTCCAGTGCTGCTTCTTCACTGAAAAGCGACCCTATTGCCTGAACCGCTTACGGGTAAGGCTGTAGCTACGACTGCCAATGTATCCACACCAGTCGCTTCTCCACGACCCCATCGCTGCAGGACGTGAAGAAGAGTGATAATGATGAGTGGTGATGTGATGGAAAGTGAATTGAAGACTTGTGCGTGAATTGGAGTGTAGTGAGGGAGAGTTGTGCAGGGTCATCAGCCTTACTTTCTCGTCACTGCTCATCTGAATCCTGTGACAAGACAAGGTGAAGACAGCTGGAGATTAGCCGAGATGCAGTGGATGGCCAGCAATATTCTTCGTGTCTCACTGAGCCCTGTTGCTCTCCATAACGCTTTGTTGTTTTCGCTTTCTTGCTTGTTGAACCATCTAGTTGTTTTTCCCCCCAGTCTGCCGAAACCAGACTTCACATGCATAGGCAGACAAGCGCTAACTACAAAGCTTTGAGATCCGTCTGCTACCCTCACCTAGTTCTGCCAGCCAGTCGAAGCCGTTGCCTGGGGTGTGGCCGCTGTTGCATGCAAACAGCTATGAGGAGCCGAAGGTGAGGGCTGAGTGCCAGGTGGGGACCAAACCGGACGAACCACCCTAACAGGGCGCATCATGTTCTTCCTGTCAGAGGCAGTACCCCTCCCTGGCAGCCCTTACACTCAGCAGACAGATTTATTTTTTCTTTAATTGACAGTCAGCCTCAAGCGTAAAACAATGGCCTCCACTGTGACGCAACTCTCTCTCTCTCTCTCTCTCTGTCTCCTCTTGTGTTGTTGTCGTGTGTGTGTGTGTGTGTGTTGAGTGTGTGTGTGTGTGTGTCTGTGTGTGGGGTTGCTTTTCAACAAATACAGGGTGTTTCAATCGGTTTATGGCACCCGGTTCACACACAAAATACCAACTAGTACACAAGCTTCCACAAAGGAAGCAAAACACACAGCTGAAGCCATTGCCATTGACGCTGTTCCCCAACCAGCAAGCAGGTAAGAAAAGGGGCCTGTATATTGAACGGATAACAATGTCCTCAAAAAGGACCCTTGCCATACTCAGCCTCTTAATCAACCATTTTCTTTTCGCTGGAAAAGGGACTATGTCTTGGGACGCGTCTTTTCTTTGTTTATTTGTTTTGTTTGCCTGCAGGATTTTGAGAAAACAACGACAACAACAATAATAACTACAATAACGACAACTTCTTGGCTGATTTTAATTAAACTTGGTAGAAAAATTGTGACGTGATCGATAGGGTTCCAAGCTTCCGCCCATGGACTTTGGCCTTGTCACAACGACGATACTCAAGAGTCTGGCATCGCATCAGTTGAAAATGAGAGCCAAGATTTCAATAAGGTAACTTTCTCCCCCTTCCTCACCGGAAAATATCTTAAAGCATTACGGAGAAAGCTGAGGACTCTCTCTCTCTCTCTCTCTCTCTCTCTCTCTCTCTCTCTCTCTCTCTCTCTTCAAATCCTTATGGCAGCCTGGGAAACATTTAACTGATATACCAATTCCTGAATTTTGCAAAGTGTTGGTGGGATTTCGACTTGGTATTAGTGATTTGAATGTCCATCAAAGATATACACTAAACTCCAAAATCTGTCCATTCTTTAATCAAATCGAGGATGAAATACATTGTTTGATTGTTTGTCCATCCTATCAAGATTTAAGAGATAAATACATTTTGCCTCATACTAGAAATGTTCATCAAGTGCCATCATCAAGTGTCTCTTTTACTGCAAAATGAAAAGAGAATTGTAACTCGCTCTGTAGCTATGTTCATTTTCAAAGCACTAAAACGAAGGAAAGAACTGTTATCAGTTAACACAAAAATGCAGAGTAATTTCAGGAAGAACATTTTGTTCTGCAAATATTGTCTTTCATAGTTTTCAGTATATGCGCGTGTGTGTTCAACTTTGGTCCCTGACCTCATTGCAGATAGGTCGGTGGCCTTTGCAATTAAACTTTTTGAATTTGAACTTGAGTTTGGGTTCTCTCCTCTCTCTCTCTCTCTCTCTCTCTCTCTCTCTCTCTCTCTCTCTCTCTTCCACTTTGGGATTGATCACAAGCAAAGCCATACGCACCAACTAACTGACTCAAACAATGTAAAACTAAAAGAAAATCTTGGTATTGAAGTATGCATATTGATATCTGTTCTTCTTTAACTGTCAGTCATCATAAGAGAAAACCAATGGTGTGTGTGCGTGTGTGTGTGTGTGTGTGTGTTGTGTGTGTGTGTGTGTGTGTGTGTGTATGTGTGTGTGTGTGTGTGTGTGTGCGTGCGTGCGTGTTTGTGCGTGCGTGCATGCGTGCGTGCGTGCGTGCGTGCGTGCGTGCGTGTGTGTGTGTGTGTGTGTGTGTGCGTGTGTGTTTTTCCATGTGTGTGTTTGTTTCTCTGTGTGTGTGCGTGTGCATGCGTGTGTGTGTGTGTGTGTGTGTGTGTGTGTGTGTGTGTGTGTGTGTGTGTGTGTGTGTGTGTGTGTGCCGTATTCAATGATTGCCCGCTCTGACTCCTTACTAACAGGTACGTCGCTTGTACCCTCAGCTTCATTTTTCAAAATGACATCTATGGCTGTCCCTGTTCCGCGCTGTTGACACTTGCTATAGTGCTGGCTAGTGCTTTGGAAAGAGGTGTCTTTTGAAGAGTGTAGAAATGTGTAAAATGGATAGATCCAGATCACCAAGGGTGTATGTCCTTAGCGCTGAGAACTGATCACACTACACCTGTGTTTCGCACAAGGACATGAATCCATATGTTTAGTTGCAGGTCTAATTCCGCCCACCCTCTCTCCTTTGTATTTTTTGGATGGTAGTGGGATGGTGGTGGGTCAGATTGTGAGGAAAAACTGAGGGAAGGAAAGGCAGGGATGGGGTTTGAGGTGGTTTCTATGGGGATATTAATGTGGTTATCTTTCCCTGAGGAAAGCATACCACAAATCTTTATCTTCAATTCACTTTTGTCTTGGCTCTCTCTTGCTCCGGGTGCATGGATTGTGAGATCCCTTCTGTGTCAGCTGTTGTCGCGGGTTGGTCTGGTAGAGTGTGAGGTCATTCCTCCTTGATCGCAGTCAATCAGGTGACAGCACTGAACACGTTTTGCGTCGGTAACATGAACATGAGTGCTTTCAGGAAAGGTTGAATGAACTCTCTTATTCATCTGGATGGATGAAAGTGGCTGAGAAGGGCGCTAAGTCACACAGGTACAGGACAAAGCAATCACTGAAGAACAAAGCAGAATTCCTGGTGTCCAAATGGATGGAACAAATAAGTTACAACACACACAAGGCATTTAGACCTATTGGCATTCTTCAGGAGGCCCAGTAATGCTAATTTGCATCTAAGCTTCATTTGCCATCTGCAGTCACTCCAGTTGGAAAATCAATCACTAAAGTCATTTAGGGGCTTAGCAGGTTGTGTTCTGAGTGAGATGAGCAGAACAGACACCACCGAACGCCACCCAAATATCTTTGTGGCAGAGCAGTGTGTCCTCTGATGGGTTGCCTCATGCTGACCTTACATTGATTGCTCCCCTCAGACTGTAGTGCTGGGGCTGTGTCAGGAACCACCAGGATGCTGCTGTGTAGGGTAGAGCAGGAATCAGTGGCGTGAGAGGAATGCTTCAGAACATGCAAGGAGTATGAGTCAGCAACAACAGCTTTTCTGTTCTCTTCCATGAAACACAATGGACATTGAGCCTTTCCGATATTTTGCGTGGAATGGTGACAGTTGACCCAATGATGAAAAAAAAACTCTGATTGAGTCGAGTGTATACATGTATATCTTTCAAGACTAACATTGTTTTCAGACTGGAAATATATACCATTCAAATTTCACTGGTTTGAACAAGCCGGGGCAGACCCCAGGTGAGTTCTCTAAGCAGATGAATACTATCAGTGGTAAACGTGACACCACTGCAATTACTCCTCTATTGTTTTTGTCTGAAAACTGAACAATCTAGGATGCATGGACTGCTTTAGAGTATAAGTTAACGGAGAATTCTACGATGGATGGAAAATTTCCGAGTTCACCGCATCTTTTCTCGAATATAAGATATATATTCATAAAACGGCGAAAAAGCTGGTATGTACCTTGGATACTGAAAGATATATCTACTTCACACCAATTCTTCAACGATCTCAAGTGAAGGTGTAAAGCGAAAACTAGAAGTGTTTATGGGTGGGAAATAACCTGAGGTAATACACAGAAATCTCATTGCACTTCTTGACTGAGATGATGTATCTTTTGGAACACTCAAACAATAATCATCAGCAGTGACAATGTATCGTCATTATCATTATTATCATCATTATTGTTATTATTGTTGTTATTTCCACCCAGTGTCTAGCCAACCTCCCCACAAACCTCTTGAGAACTGGTGGGGGTGCCAGTTTAGTCGCCGACAATCCGACCCTGTGACAGGTAGTACTGTGATCCACGTTACCTGTAGTAGATCTATCTACCTGACCTGACTCAAATGACCCTGATGGAAATAAATAAAAGATCCATCAAAGGGCGCCAGCTCTGGAGAGCTATTCATGGCCATCTAGCTAAGGAAGTAAACCCTGACAAAAACAAAATCCAGAGTGGAACCCCTAAGGCAGTTGGATGGCAAACTTTGTCACCCTTCGGTAGCTCCTGTGACCGCGTTGGCCCTGTTGTTCCTTTGGGTCCGTCAGCGAGGTGGAGAGGGGAGAAAGCTGCATGGGCAACATCCTGTCCTCCATATTACGATGCCCAGGCTTATATCCGTCCATCCATCTGCAAACACTCTCTTGCACCTACGACATGAAGAGGACACTCCAGCTTCGCTACCTGCATCGACACAACACGAGAAGCAACAGATACCGGTTTTAAGTAAGCGCTCAATTGGCGTAGAGCACGACGCCAGGGGGTGCTTCCGACGGTGGGAAAGATCTTTGAGTCTCAGTGGCCGCCTAAGCTGGGCAGCCCCAAGCCAATAAGATGCTGTCCTGCCACAACCTGCCTTCTTCATTGGGTGCATGGATATTAGGAGAACATCCGACAAGCAGGTCGTAAACTACCGCACCAGGCAACAAGCAAACTTCAAGGAAGGGACCAGTGCCAAAACTGGGATGTTGAAATATATGGGCAATGATGCCTGGGCTTTCTCAAGACCTTTAAGATATCAGCGACGCTAGAAAAACAGCTGTCATAAACAACGAACTCAAGAGATTGAATGTGGACATCGCCATCCTGCAGGAAACATGGCTGACTGACACAGGCGCACTGAAGCAGAGGAACTACACCTTCTTCTGCCAAGGAAAGAGCTTTGATGCCCCAAGAGGGTATGGAGTAGGTTTTGCAGTAAAGAACAGCCTGCTGAGTATGATAGAACCAGGCAGCAGTGGTTCAGTGGGACTCCTGACTCTCTGCCTCAAGACCATCGAAGGCTTTGTCACCCTTGTCAGCGTATATGCTCCGACTCTGCCTGCCACTCCGGATGCCAAGGATGAGTTCTGTGAAAATCTTGCGTCTACCATAAGAAACATCCCCAGCACAGAACAACGTGTTCTCCTGGGTGACTTCAATGCCAGAGTGGGTACAAGACAGTGACCCGTGGCCCTCTTACCTTGGCTCGTTTGGAGTGGGGGAAATGAATGAAAATGGACAGCGACTGCTTGCGTTTTGCGCCTGACACGAACTGTGCATTGCTAACACCTTGTTTAAGACGAATCCTCAACACAAAGTTCCCTGGCGACATCTGCGCTCAAAGCATTTGCACCAACTGGATCTGATCCTGGTAAGACGCTCCACTGTCAAAAACCTTCTCCAGTCCCGCTCTTACCACAGCACGGACTGAACACGGACCACTCCCTGGTAGGCTGCAGGATCAGGCTGCACCAACGAAATTCCACACTGCTCCCAGAAACAAGGGAGCTTCGGTATCGACGTCAGTAAGAAGTCTCGGCCAGATCTTATGGAACAATTCGCCAAGGCCTTTGAGAGAGAATATGATGCTTTGCAGCCTGCAGACTCTGCCACAGAGAGATGGGAAACTTTACAAGACACTATGCACCACACTGCCCTGGATACCTTGGGGAAGAAAATTTCGAAGTTTTACGACTGGTTTCAGGCCAAATCATTAGAGATGACACCCATTATTGAGGCCAAGTACACTGCACTCATTGCGTACGAGCGGTCACCCAACGAGAAGACCCTGCAGATCCTCAGGACTGCCAGGAGCAAGGTTAAGCTTAAAGCCAGGCGCTGCGCCAACGAGGACTGGACAGAGCTTAGCGAGCAGATTGTCAGGCTCGCTAAGACCTGAACTCGCTAGGGAGGGACAGACAGACTTACAGACCTAGAATACCTGACGCCCCAACTCAAATAAGTAGTCCGGAAACGAATGACCAGTTCACACACATATAATTTCATTCAAACGATGACACCAGGGTTCACGACATTGAAAATTCCGCTCACTACCCACACAATCACTCTCAAACTCAAACATTCAACCCTTTCACACAATTTGCACACAGACTTCCAGTCACACCCTCATGCACAACAAAACTAACATAAGCGATGAAATAAACTAATGAATGAGTTTAATTCGGGACAAATCCCAATGTGCCCAGCCTGGCGTGATGCATCGCGATCATGCAATACAATCCACACGACCGATAACACGTTGGCTATTGGCCCAACAGGACACCATGAACCTGAGATCTACACAACACATTCACTTACAGGCTCATACACAAGAAAGCAACTGGGAAATGAGCTCTGACCTAATGACAGACTAATGACTATACACAGAATGCCCAAAACTACAATTCTGTAACTCATCCTCTCAAGATTTACCAAACCGGTTTACGTTCCAACACCTAGGCACTGAAACGCAAACGTGACTAACTAATAACCCGATAACTGGGTTGCTATGAAACATTCGCACAGAATGGCTCATAATCCAAGTTATCCAATCTGTAGGAAATGTTTATCTAAATGCCTCTTGCAACCACGCAAAAGACAAAAAATATCTTGAAAACCCATGCAGCCTGCGACACACACAAGCAACGACTAATTAACCAGCACTAAACCAACTGCGCAATACTAAATAAATTCAAAGTCACTAGG
Organism: Conus canariensis; assembly: GCA_033310375.1. Classification (NCBI taxonomy): domain Eukaryota; kingdom Metazoa; phylum Mollusca; class Gastropoda; order Neogastropoda; family Conidae; genus Conus; species Conus canariensis. The sequence goes on from CM065735.1 coordinate 36,563,647, forward strand.
TATCTCCTGCCGGTGTCCGTCACACACTGGGTAGTCCACTCCACGACCGATGAACGATGGTCGATCCTCTTGATTCTGGATATAATGTCCAATACTGTCACTTCAAAACAGCCCTTACTCGACGTGAACATTCACGCGTACTACCCGGAACTGTCGCAGCAACAGGTAGTCCACGCTGTGCCACTCCTCGCATAGGGATCCAGTCAACAGCTAAGACAGGGGTACAGGGAGACATCTGTGGACACATACACGCGCATCCCCCAATAAGAATCTATCATGAATCCCATAGGACCCCACACATACTAAACTCACACTCATCATGAGCACAACACGTGGGAGTCGAAGTCATTACTGTTGGATGTTCTGTCTCTTAAACTAACCTATTCCAATCATAAGATGCACCCAACAGTAACCGTATCAGCCTTATCCAAATTAATAAACCAGCGTTAGCAACTAGCCTTAATTTAATCATCATTCATTTGCATAAAAGGAAAGAGATTTCCAGACAGACTATACGCAGATTACTTTACAAGACATCAGTGCCACACAGTAGTACAAAAATCAAAATCACACTTCAATCTGACTCAAACCCATAGCCAGGTCCGACTCCTGATCCACTATTATGTACCTTTCTTAGATAGCAGAACAACATGGCTTCCAACACAAATCCCGACGTCAGGAACAAGGTCCAAACGTAGTAACTAGGAAAGCAAGGGACAATTGATGCAGATAGGCATTGCCCAAAATACATTGGTTGGTCACTGTCATTGCCACTGCCGTAAGTGTAACCTACAACTTACAGCCTGTGTCCGAACCATGGGACAACCACACACACACCACATCACCACCGCATGCATACACTCCCCAGGCTGTCAATCTGTGTAAAAGTCGATCTTCGTCTAAAATATCCAGCTGGCATACTCCAACCGACTGAGCAATGCACATAAGGTTGACAAACAGCCTCAACAAACTTCGAACCACATACGACCCAAACTCAAACGATTCACAACAACGGGCTGTCTCCCCTGGTTAACTTCCAGACACGTACCAACAGTACTATCAACCGCACTAATACATTATTCCTAGTCTGGCATTATGGCCTGCTAATAAGATTAACAGACCGTATTGACACCGACAGGTTTCAGTGACCGACAGATCACATGAATGAGCATACTTACCAAGTGCACAAAACGCCCTACATTGATCTTACATGCCCAGAATCATATCAATGTACATACTACTCAATGCAAACAATACATTGTTTAAATTACAAAACCAATAGCCCCTCCTGGCGCCAACACGGTCCCTTGCCTGGCACCTCAGACAGCTTCCGGCCTCCAGCTGCCCCAAATCAACAAATAATTATAAAGATTTCCCTCTGAGCCCACCCACATCAAGGCCCAATCCAACAGCAACTCAGGTTCAGATGATAAGGTTACTTAAGTATCTACACTGAATTACACCAAACATACCTTGAAACGAAACGTGACCGGCCCAACTCCGAGATGGGTTGTCCAACGCCACCAAGGCCATCCCCAGACCAGCACGTCCACGGCACGCAACTACAGCATTCAAGTCTTCACCCCACCAGGGTCTCAGGAACACAGGTTACAGTCCCAACAAGAACGCAGCGTGTTCACCAGGTTTTCCAATCGCACAGTAGCTCCAGGGAAGACACTGGTACCAAGTAAATCTACAGGCACGAGTTCCTCCACTTCTCCAGTGCAACTCCAGCAAAACCTAGGCTACTTGCAGTTTCACAAGTCACAGTAACGACAGTCCTTCACTGTACCTCCAACAGCAAGAAGAATACTACACAGGAAACACAGAATCAGTCCCATCCAGACTCAAGGCAGCTCTGCTAATCCCTAAGTCAGAATCCAGCACACAAGGTTACTAAAAGGATTCCCTGGAACTTCCCAACATAGAAAACCGGCACACAAACCGTCAGAGACTTCCACTCTGAAACAGCTGCAAAATAACACTGAGCGACAGTTCACCTAACCCCAGCCTGCTTTACTGTAAACTTGGCTATGATTGGACAATTCAACGTGAGGCTAATGCATGGAAAACTATGATTGGACAATTCACAGTGAGGCTGAGGCATGAAACCAATTTCCTCACTTCCACGGAAAACGTTGAAAAGTTCCAGATATCTCCCTATCCTCCCCCAAGCTGCGCTGTCACACAAACATCCACTGATGCACGCACACGCATGCCATGTGAGCGGAAAATGTTCACCGGCTCACACACACACACACACACAACACACACACACACACACACACACACACACACACAATACACACGCACCGCACACACACACACACACACACACACACACACACACACACACACACACACACACACACGCACACACATACACAGAGGGAATGGTGTTTCTGATGCTTTATACGCAAGATGCATTGACAAGGGACACAACCAGTCTGCACATGCAGAAGTTCGAACAGGAGTCGCCTCCAATAGACCAATCCATAACATGTACAGGTTGTCAGTGAACCCTGACAGAGATACAGACAGTTGCTGAAAGAGGCAACATCAGAGGAATGTATGACAGCATCAAGAAGGCACTCAGACCAACACAGAGCAAGACGGCTCCCCTCAAATCCTCCATTGGGGAAGTAATCAATGACCTTAGCCAGCAGATGGAGAGATGGGTGGAGCACTATTCCGACTTCTACTCCAGAGAGAACACAGTGACCTCCTCAGCCCTTGATGCCATCAAGTACATGTCAGTTATGGAAGAGCTTGACGTAGAGCCGACCGTGGACGAATTCAGCAAGGTCATTGACAGCCTGGCATCAAGCAATGCACCTGAAAATGATGGCATTCCTCTAGACCTCGTTAAAGACTGCAAGACCACCCCTTCTGCACCTTATGCACGCAATCCTTTGTCAGTGCTGAAATGAGGGAGCTGTACCACAGGACATGAGAGATGCCAAGATTGTCACAGTGTACAAAAACAAGGGCGAGAGGGGCAACTGCAATAACGACAGAGGCATCTCTCTTCTTAGCATCGTCGGCAAAGTCTACGCTCGGGTCCTCCTGATCCGTCTGAGACGCTGGCTGAACGTGTCTACCTGGAATCACAGTGTGGCTTTCGAGCAGAGAGGTCCACGGAGACATGGTCTTCTCCCTTTGCCAACTCCAGAAAAGTGCAGAGAGCAGCAGATGCCCCTGCATGTCACATTCATCGACCTCACCAAGGCCTTCGACCTAGTCAGCAGAGATGGTCTTTTCAGGGCTCTCTGAGAGATCCCGCCCCCTCCCCTAAACTGTACAGCTTAATTGAGTCATTCCACTCTAATATGAAAGGGACTGTACAGTTCAATGACAACCTCTCCAAGCCCTTCGATATAATCAACGGCGCCAAACAAGGCTGCGTCCTTGCCCCCACCCTCTTTGGGATCTTCTTTGCTCTCCTCATGAGGCATGCATTCAGTACAGAGCAAGAGGGGATCTACATGTGGTCCAAATCAGATGGCAGGGTTTTCAATCTCGCCCGCCTAAGAGCAAGGACGAAAAGAAGACAAATGTCCTGGGTCAAGACACGCCGTCACCACCAGCCATCACCATTGATGACTATGAGCTTGATGCCATCCATCAAGTCACTTACATTGGGTCCACCATCACCGATAACCTCTCCTTTGACACTTAGATCGACAAAAGGATCGGGAAGGCAGCCACAACACTTGCTCGTCTCACAAAAAGAGTGTGGACAAATTCCAAGCTGACCACAAAGACAAAGAGGGCCGTGAAAAACGCCTGCATTCTCTGCACCTTGCTGTATGGCAGTGAGACATGGACCACGTATGCTCGCCAGGAGAGAAGGCTCAATTCCTGCCACCTCAGAAACCTCCGGCGTATACTCTGCATCTCCTGGACAGGGTGACCAACACAGAAGTCCTGTCCCGTGCTGGCCTCCCTACCATGTATACCCTGCTGAGACAGCGTCAGCTGCGTTGGCTGGGCCACGTTCCTCGCATGGAGGATGGTCGCATCCCGAAAGACGTCCTCTATGGACAGCTTGCCGCAGGGCAGAGAAACAGTGGGCGCCCACAGTTGAGATACAAAGACGTTTGCAAAAGAGACATGAAGGTGCTTGAAATCAACACCGAGTCCTGGGAGCACCTCGCAGCAGACCGCAACAGCTGGAGAAGCACTCTCAAGAAACAGCCGCAGATTGGCGAAGACAAACTGACAGCTGCTGAAGAAGAAAAGCGAGCCCGCAGAAAGGGGATGACAGCCAACAAACCAGTGTCAACATGCAGATGTGACCGCTGCGACAGACACTGCCACTCTCGCATCGGTCTCTACAGCCACAGGCGACGCTGCTAGGGTCGAGTAGACACCCCAGACAGATAGCTAATCTTAGGTCGGATATACTCTATCCATGGTCAGCTATGACCGATGGAGGCTACTGTACCGATGTTATTACTATCATTGTTCTCATCATTGTTATTGTTATGATTATTATCATTATATTATTATTAATGATAATATTATTTTTTATGATTAATAATATTATCTGTAATATTATTGTCATCCTCCTCCTCCTCCTCTTCATTGTTATTATTGGTGCACTGAACAAAAGCAAGACAAAACAACAACTACACAACAACAACAACAATTATAACGAAACAACAACAACAACAACAACAACAACAACAACAACAACAACAACACACACACACACACACACACACACACACACACACACACACACACACACACACACACTAAACCCACTTTATTCATAGTCCCCTGTGGTGTAGTGGTTAGTGTTATGGATTTGCAGGCTGGCAGCTCAGTGGTTCGGTTCAGATCAAAGACATCTGTTTGTGGGATTTTTCGGTGCGACCGGCTCCCACCTAGACTTGACTGCGCTATAGGCTCAAATGAGAACACCGAAACCAGACCCGATGGAGTCTCTGAGAGTGGTGCTCACATTTCCTGACCACCACTGCAGGTGTCTGCATCTCTCGGGAAGCGGAGAGCACAGCCCTGATATGAAGATTCTGCCCAGAATGGAGCAGCATATAATGATCGTCATCATCCTCATGGTCATCGATTAACTTCTGTGGCCATTCGCGGCTTCTCTTCGGGTGATCTCAGTGTTGATTTTCTCCCCACAGCCATGTTTTTGTTGGGGTGGTCAGGATCAGTAGATCATGGATCCTGTCGTAGGACAGACGTGGTGGCACCCTCCCCAGGGACAAGTTCACTCATACTGGCTCTGTGACTGTGCAGTTAGTATTGTCACTGGGAGGCTTAGCACGTCGTGCCCTACGTATATTTATCGGATGAGAACGGGTACCAAGGAAAAGATCGAAGTGACTAGGCAGCAGTGCAGTGTCTAACGTGATGGGTTGTCTCATGATGACTTGATATTGACTCTTTCCTGCCATTTGCCGGTGCCGTGGTTGCCACCGGATAGACTAGAAAATGACTGAGGACATGGAGCTAGAGTGAGCGGCAGAGAAGTAATGCCTCTGAACTGGCACGGAAGTGATAAATAACAACAATAACGACAACAACAAGTACAATACAAAAACAAAACAACAAAAACCATATTCCATATTATTTTTCAACCGATCAGTTTTGAAAGTAATTGGAAGGAGCAGATTCAAAAGGACATCTACATGTTAACTCTTCGGCACATTTCCACACTTCTGCTTAATGGGAAGTAAATCCTCCGGTGAACAACACTTCCTCAGTAAGACACGAACTGTACGCAAATACGAAGTAGTATTGCCAACAGTGGCCCTGCGAGAAACAACATTCTTGCCACTGTTGACACTGGCGTGAGCTCCTCTCTCTCTCTCTCTCTCTCTCTCTCCTCTCCTTCTCTCTCTCTCTCTCTCTCCTCCTGAGTACATAAGCCTCCAGATAATCCAGGCAATAAAATGCACCTGCATATCTTTTTAACCAGTTTATACTGTATAAAACGCTTAGTAAATTGATAGACAGTAGGAATATAAGGGACAGAAGACCTGCTGTATTGGATTTAGGTATCACATCTCAACTCTGAAACTCATTAAATCAGAAAACGTTCAAAATCCTGATTTAAAAAAAAAAATGCATAAGTAAGATTTCGGTATCAAAATTACACAGGTAAAATGATGATTGATTCAGATTTATATACTCAAAGCATACAACAAAGCCTATAATAAAACACATGGTTAAAGGCTCTGATAACTGCTAGCTAAACTTGTGCCATCTGTTGACAACATTTTGGTAGGTGGCAGTTATATCATGCAAGCAGACTAGATAAATAAAGCGATGTTCATTGCATGGTACATTCTTTTCATTACCATGGCGAGTTCTAAACAAACCAATAAACAAAAATAGACAAATAATTGAATAAATAAATAAACAAGTAAATAAAATAAAATAAAAGTGGACACAAAGAGCTGTATAGAGTGCATCACGTGTATTGCATTGCATATTCCTTCAAAAGCGATGGCGAGAGCTTAAAAAACGCAAGCTGAGTATATAGGTTTCTGTGCATTTTACATTCCTTTAATGAGGTCGGCGAGTTCTTCAAGATGCATCCCAGCAGACAACACTAATATATCATATCCTGATTGCTGACTTTATTGTCTTCGCCAGCTGTCGTTTGTTCTTACAGATCTGTCTGTGTGTGCGTGTGTGCGTGCGTGCGTGTGCGTGAGTGCGTGCGTGCGTGCGTGCGTGCGTGCGTGCGTGTGTGTGTGTGTGTGTGTGTGTGTGTGTGTGTGTGTGTGTGTGTGTGTGTGTGTGTGTGTGTAAAACCAGCGTGCACGTGCGCGCATACTGGTTTATGTGCGTGTGGCGCGTGCGTGCGTGTATTTTTCGTGCACTGTGTGTGTGGTGTGTGTGTGTGTGTGTGTGCGTGCGTGCGTGCGTGCGTGCGTGCGTGTGTGTGTGTGTGTGTGTGTGTGTGTGGTGCGTGCGTGCGTGCGTGCGTGCGTGCTGGTGCGTGGGTGTGTGTGTGTGTGTGTGTACGTGCGAGTGAATATGTTTCTGTCGAGAGAGAGAGAGAGAGAGAGAGAGAGAGAGAGAGAGAGAGAGAGAGAGAGACAGACAGACAGACAGACAGACAGACAGACAGACAGAGAGGCAGAGAGGCTGACAGACAGAGACAGAGGCAGAGAGACAGACAGTATATTCTAAATGTTCACATCTCAACATTTGAAATATCTTTTCCGTCTTTCTGTTTTTGATTGTGATTCTGTGTATATTGCTGCCAGTGCCCCCCCCCCCCTCTCTCTCTCTTTTCTCTCTCTCTCTCTCTCTTTCTCTCTCTCTCTCTCTCTCTCTCTCTCTCTCTCTCTCCTTTTTAAATACATGCACATAAACACTTTTACACTAGAACACTTGTTCAAACAATACACACAGACGGACACATGTGCTCGCTTACAGTCACATATGCACCCAGGCATGTTTACACGCTGTGTGTGTGTGTGTCTCTCTCTCTGTGCGTGTCTCTCACATCCAAAAGAAGAATCACCAAATAAACAGACACATGCACACACAACCTCACAGGTACAAACGCACACATTAGCAAACACACATGTGTACAACACACACACACACACACAAGCGCGCGCCGCGCATGCATGCACGCACGCACACACACCACACACACACACACACACACACACACACACACACACACACACACACACACAGAGAATGACTTTCAGACTTACACACACACACACGCGCGCGTGCCCGCACGCACGCACGTACACACGCATGCGTGCGCGCTCACTCTTGAACTCTAACCCACCTTTGCTCTATCTCTGTCTCCGTCTACGCGTCTGTCTGTCTATCTGTCTGTCTGTCTGTCTGTTTCTCTGTCTGTCTGTCTGTCTGTCTGTCTGTCACACACACACACACACACACACACACACACACACACACACACACACACACACACACACACACACACACACACACGCATGCCGCTATGCGCTTTTATTGACTGTTTACTTTCAGCCACTTACTTACTTCGTGACTGTCAGTCTGCACTCAACTGAATGTTCGATCGGAAACTCATTTGAACTCCGCATTTTGTTTCTTCTTATTCTTCATCACAACGACTCTTTTGTTGTTGTCTTCGGTATTTATAGAGGATGTTTGCTGATACTAGTGCAGAAAGCCTTCTCAGGTTGTATTTGAGACCAGATCAAATGATTTCATCAATGTGGTGTGATATGACATACATACTGTATTATATGGTGTCATTTCGCACGACGTCATATCTCGTGTTATTTCATTTTGGAACCAAAAAAATGTGGAGTGAATAGTCCGAGTATCATCCATTGGAGGTCACTGTGGTCTATAGTGTGGGGGGGGGGGGGGGGGGGGGGGGGGGGGCGGGGGGGGGGGGAAGAAGCTGGTTGTGAAACAAGGACCCAAAGGACGAACAGACAAAATACAAGTTCTCTTTCACGGGTTTCTTTTCCAGAAATACCTCAAGTATCAGAATATGTCTTTCATTGAAAAATAAACAGAACAGTCTGATGCCCATCTGTGCGCGATACTAAACTAAGATTATTACGAACATAAAATGAAGCACATGGAACGTTATTTATTTCTCATGATGTAACGCATATCTGCAAGGGACATGTATGTATGCATTACCTTTCATTGAATTGTCCAGAACAATTAAACATTTTAAAGGAGAAAAGTTGTCGCATAAATTACAATCAAAGCGAAAGATGAAGTTTGAATGACGCACGCTTTGTCGGTAGTGTGGACGTCTATGACGGTACAAAGTGTCCGCAGAAACAAAGTGTCCGCACGCGGACACTTTGTTCCCTGCGGACACTTTGTACCGTGAACTGACATTCAAAGTGTCCGCAGAAATCCTGCGGACACTTTGTTCCGCGAGGTGACATATAACTTACAAAAGCGGAACAAAGTGTCCGCAGCCGTTTCAGCCTCAGTGTGAGTGGGTGAATGTGCACGTACACTCCCATGCGCGGGCATGCGTGCGTGCGTGTGTGTGTGTGTGCGTGTGTGTGTGTGTGTGTGTGTGTGTGTGTGTGTGGTGGTGCGTGGTGCGTGCGTGCGTGCGTGCGATGGTGTGTGTGTGTGTGTGTGTGTGTGTGTGTGTGTGTGTGTGTGTGTGTGTGTGCGCGCGCGCGCGCGCGCACGTGAGCGTAATCTAAGCTTTGTGCGCTGTTGCACAAAAAAGTAGTCAACAAATTTTAAACAATTCTTTTTTAATTAAGATGACACACACCACACACACACACACACACACACACACACACACACACACACACCACGTGCGCGCGCGTGCCTACGCATGCACACACGCACGCACGCACGCACGCGCATGGGAGTGTAAGTGCACATTCACCCACTCACACTGAGGCTGAAACGGCTGCGGACACTTTGTTCCGCTTTTGTAAGTTATATGTCACCTCGCGGAACAAAGTGTCCGCAGGATTTCTGCGGACACTTTGAATGTCAGTTCACGGTACAAAGTGTCCGCAGGGAACAAAGTGTCCGCGTGCAGACACTTTGTTTCTGTGGACACTTTGTACCGTCACAGACGTCATTGCTCAGACGGGCTGTATATGTGTCTAAGAACATTAATGTTAGTTGACTTCGTGACTGTTAATTGTGTCATCTTAATGGAGATACGTTTAATTAAAGCACCGAAATGACCTGATTTGAATTGAAACATTCCACTGTATGTCATACGGTCAAATCTACTTTGATGACTGTGCTGTGATGATGAGCTGTGAATTAATATTTTCGTCAATTTCACGATTGAGTTCTCTATGCCAAAATTCTTGCCACTGAGAGTTAGACTTATTACAATCCTTTCCTTTTTTAATAATAGCGCCGTTATATCTTTTGTTTAACGTTAAACAGACACCTTCATGCTCATCAGAAGAAGCATTGTTAGTAAGAATTTCTTTTCTAGAGGCCAACTCCATCCGAGACAATGAGACAGCAATTAGCGATGCCTTCTGTTTGAACAAAGTATTTGGTCTCTTGCATCCTAACGCTGTGGCAGGGGCTCGTAGCCAATGGTCGGAGAGTTTCCCGTGGAGGTGAGTTCGAACCACTTTTGGGGTCGGTTGTTTTCGACTTGAAAACCATCTCTGTCCACCGGCAGTTAATGGCTATGCTATTTGATTTTGTACAGGGAAGGTTAATGGGTTCCACCTTCCATCCTAGACATACTGAACCTCTGGCGCATTGCACTGGCCCCACGGCCGATAAGATACGAGATCTGTTGTTTTACCTCAACTGCTTCATGGTTAAGCAGTTTGTTATCATTCGCATACACTAGAATTTCACAGACTGTATCCCCTTTTGTTTCTATTTTAGAAAATGTAATATATTGCTTTTCGGTGTAATGAAACTATTACAAAACAATCAGTAGTCTACGATTTCATGTGTTGTTTCTGCCATATATGTTTTCCTCATAAGAAACGAGTAAGTGGCCACAACATCTCTCGACAATTTGTGGTCTATTATTTCAGATTCGTATGTTTCTTTGCTTTATTGATGCTAATGTCGTTTACTAGTTTCTCTAAGTGCGAACTCGGATTCCTTGTCCAGTTTTTAACTGCTGCAAGGAATACCTTCCTGTTTACTGGAAACAGACAATTGCTTTGGAGATCAGTTACGTACCATGTTCAAATTTCTTGAACTATGGCCTAAATCCATTGTTTCCCCCCCCCCCCCCAACTATTTTGAAGACTTTTTGGTTACTGTGCTCAAGTTTGCCAGCCGAACGTTTATGGCATCATATTGATCTTATTCAAAAGTTTGTTAGGAATGCCAACAGATTGCATTGCAAAAACCAGCTGATTAATAGATACGGGTTTAATATAACAATTTTTCGGTAAGCGCTGACTTGTCGTATACTCTAAATTGTTGATCAATTATTTTTCTATGAGAAACAAAAGCAATAGTCCTCCAAAGGGAAGAAAATAGTACACAAGATCACAAAAAAACCCAAAAACAAAAACAAACTACGTAATGTCCATCTTTGGCAACTGCCTTTAGCATCAGCAGTTGCCAAAGATGGACATTACGTAGTTGTATTGTTTTTGTTTTTTTCTCTTGAAAAGGCCACGTAGGCCGAAAATTTGAAGAGTGTATTTTTCTGTAATTTCAGTTTTTTTTACTTCTCTTTTACAGTTTTTTTCTCATTTTAGCTTCGTGAAAATTGATTCAAGGTGTTTTAATTCTTTCACGTTGAAAAAAGGAGGCTTTGTTCACATATTTGACTGCCCAGTCTAGAGGCTTTGGATTCTTTACATTCAGTTTCAGACTCGATGAAAACTTTGGAATGTTTTAAGAATATCAAGCCATCTAATCATGTCTTTTAAAAAAATTTTAAAAGAGAAGGCGATGTCGCTGGAAAGCTGATTCATTTGTAGGTACCCTTCGGCTGTATTCTGACATGCTGGTGCTTTAATGTCCGTTATTTTTTTTTATTTTTCTTCTCTCAACGACCAAAAGTTCTGCCGCTAAAAGAAAAGCTTACAGACCAAAAAAAAAAAAAAAAAAAAAAAAAAAAAAAAGCTTTTCAGCACCACGGTTTACAATACTTGGTTCATATAACCAGTCATCATGATTGAGGTATCTGTGGTTATCATTAGTTAAAACCTGTATCCATTTCTGGTAGTCAGCTCCAAATCTGAAAATTTGGAGTACTTGTAGAAGGTATGTTTTGGATTTAGAGTCAAAAGATTTAATGTAATCTAAAGACAATAAGTACCTGTCTTTGCAGATTTATTTAAACAAATAGTAATGTCATCAAAAATCGTAATGCTGAGGTTATGCTTTTTCCTTTTATATATCTAACCTAATCTTCGTTTACCTTTGGAAAAGTTTTTGTTATTTGAATTTGTGAAAGTGGTTGGTCTCCAGTTTTTCAATCTATCCCCATGTAAACCTTCATCTTTGTAAAATCAAAGGCATCCCGTGTGGCTGAGGTTTGGCTGAATACCTGTCAGCGAAACAGTAACGGGTTATGTCCCTTGACGTCTTAATGGCATGCCCAGTGCGTGCCTGCACCCTATTTCAACACAGCGCATAGTTCCAAGAGTAGGATAGCTTTCTTGCTTTTCCTCTGCCTATCAGTGTATTATCAGATAAGTGAAGAAGCATTCAGGAAAAAGATACCAGTACCACAAAGTTTAAACTTAAGGTAAAAACAGCATGACACCCGGCAGTGTCCGTGGTACGCTGAGCACTTTTTGGAAGTTGGCGAGTACAAAGATAAACTCCACCAACATCCCATCAGCATCCAGTCATTCACAAACTGATGCCCTCAACCAGTCAGCTCCAGAGGGCTGCGTACATATCAGCTTGGACAAGATGGTGTTTGTACCCTGGGCCAATCCTGATAACATTGTGAACGAAGAAGTAGAAATGTACACACGGACAGTCAGATTCAGCACCACTGTTCATCTTTTTTCTCATTGGTGGTCCTGCTAACGTCATCAACATGGCGGTGTTCTTCAAACAAGGCCTCAGAGATCGTGTCAACCTCCTGCTGTTTTCACTGTCCTTAGCCGACGAGCTCTACCTGGTCCTGTCCATCATG
>CM065735.1:36581238-36586238 GCA_033310375.1 Conus canariensis
CCCACAAAGAAATTTGCCGTAGCGGAAAGAATTTCCCACAAAGAAATTTGCCGCAGCTTAGAGAATTTCCCACAAAAGTTTGCCGTAGCCTAAAGAATTTCCCACAAAGAAATTTGCCATGGCTTAAAGAACGTACAATATAATACAGTACAGTACAGTATAATGCAGTACAACATAATATGACACAGCATATTTTAATGTCTGTTATACTAACCTACCTATTTGAAAGAAAACAAATATATTGTTTATGCTCTTCTTTTTCAAATAAACAGAGCAATGAAACATCAGTGGGTTTTCCTACAACAGTTACAGACGATCTGACAAACAAATCATTTTTTTTTAAACTCCCTTTCTGCCAAACGTTGATTCGCTTTTTATATGACTTGAATAAATACTTGAGACACTGTAGCAGCAGTTCATAAATAGATTTTGTCCAGACTAAGCGCGAACGTGTTATTAGAACAACAGGCTAACACACAAAGTAAATCATCTTTATTTTTGTTTTTAAGTGTTAGGCCCATATTTTCAAACCACTTGGGGCATGTCTGCAGAAGACTATTGCTTCAGATAAGAGAGGAAAAAAGGAGAGGTGCATGTGTGTGTGTGTGTGTGTGTGTGTGTGTGTGTGTGTGTGTGTGTGTGTGTGTGTGTGTGTGTGTGTGTGTGTGTGTGTGAGAGAGAGAGAGAGAGAGAGAGAGAGAGAGAGAGAGAGATGTACACACAGACATGTTGCTTCGGGACAGAGTCTTCTGTGGAAGAACTACAAATGATCATATGTAAGTATATACTAGTTCACCCTTGCCTTAAAACGTAGATGATAATGTTTTTCCGTAATGTCATAATAACAGTTCAGTTCCAGTTTTTTAAACAAAATAATTTTATAAATGGAAGGTTTCCAACAGAAGCGTTAAACGTTGAACAACGTCAGTCAAAGTGAACCACTGTTCCGCCACACTCGATGTTCGTGTTTCCCTATCCCCTCGTGGCAGGATTATGCAATCAACACATCTGCTGCTCTGAATTCATGTCACAATCACAAAATGTGCACTGAAATCTGTATACAACAATACCTATTTTTACATAACTAGCAATTTTGCAATGCCTGACTGACGTGAGTAATGATCTGTGAGGTTTGTTGATCCTTTCCGCCATTTTTTTCAGGAATGCTTGTATCTGGGAAAGGATATAGAATGTAATTTGATATCGCCCCTTTGCTCTGAAGCAGTCCTATAGGCCTACAGGTTAGCTGACTGTGCCACACTCACCACCTTTCTCTAACGAGTTTCTGTTTGAACTTATGAAAAAAATTTTTTTTTTTCTATCCCGACCACCTTATTGCAGTAGGTGTTAGTCTGTCGAGTCGACGGGGACCACTTCAGTCATCTTGGGGATGAGGGGGACTAGACGATTTGTAAGTGCACAGGCTGTTGATCAAGCCAGTGCGTGCATGGAATTTGCAGTGACAGCTTAGACAGAGAATGCTGGAGACGTCCTCTTGATTCTTGGCGCGGGGTTTTCTTCCCTGTCTTCTTTTGTAGCGCTTTAGCTCAATTTGTGGACAGAGTAGCGCCATCTGTCTCGCTCCATAGCAGTTTGCTTCCTTGTGTCAGGGTCGGTGTTAAACGCTTTCATGGATGTTTTGAGAGTGTGTTTGAAGCGTTACGTCTGACCTCGATGGGAACACACTCCTTGTTGCAGCTCACCATAGAAGACTGTCTTGGGTAGCTGATGGTCTGTATGCGAGCTACATGACCTGCCCATTAAATGTGATACATCATTAGGATGATGTGGATGTTAGGCAGGCCTTTTTGGTCAAACACCTCTGTGTCTGTGATTTGTCCTGCCATTTCATGTTCAGCCATCTTCTGAGGTAGCGTGTGTGGAAGTGATTAAGTTTCTTGGTGCACTGTCCACGTTTCACATGCATATAAAGGAGGGTGGAGAGAATAACTGCTTGTACACCTTAAACTTGGTCTCTAGACTGACCCTTTGTCTATGCCAAACATTAGTGTGCAGTCTGCCAAGGGTTGAACTTGCTTTTGCAGTTCTGACGCTCAACTAATTGTCAATGGAGACGTTCTAGGACAAAGTGCTGCCAAGGCTGGTGAATTTACTCACCGCAGTGAGTCTCATACCACTGACTATGATGTTAGGCTCAGTGTAGGGTTTGTCTGGTGTGGATTGAAGTAGATGTTCTGTCTTCTTTGTGTTTATGGTGAGACCAAAGTTACTGCAGGCTATGGAGAACTTGTTGATAATGCATTGCATATCCGTTTATGAGCCAACATTGGGGGCACAGTCATCATCAAACAGAAAGTCCCTGATGATGTTTGTCATACCTCAGCACGAGGATAAACAGCTTTCCATCTATTCTGAATCTGATGTTGATGCCGTCGTCTCCTTCTCTGAAAGTGTCAATCAGCATTACAGAGAATATGATGCTGAGCAGAGTGGGTGCCAAAACACAGCCTTACTTTACACCATTTGTGACAGGGAGTAGACTAGATGTCTCTCCATTTTCCTGGATTTGGGCCTGCATGCTATCATGGAATTGCCTCACCATAGAGATGAATTTCATATATATTTCCCCACGAGCTTCCAGAGGTCCCCTCTACTGACAATATGGAAGACCTTGGTCAGGTCAACCTATGTGGAGAATAAGTCGGCATTTTGTTCCTGGCATTTTTTTTTCTTGGAGCTGTCTTGCAACAAATGCCATGTAAATGGTTTCTCTGTCTTTTATGAAGCCACACTGGCTTTCTGGCAGAAACTCTTATGCAAGGTGTGCTACAAGGCGGTTCAGCAGGATCCTGGCAAGTGATTTACCTGATGTGGAATGGAGGGACACGCCTCTGTGGTTGTCACAAGCCTGCATGTTCCCTTTGCGCTTGTACAAATGGATAATGGATGCATCTTTGAACTCCTGGGAGATCTTCTCCTGGTGCCACGTCAGGAAAAAGAAATGAAGAAGCTTTTCAGAGCTGTACCACCTTCCTTGTTGACAGCTTGTATGGAGTTTGAGACAGGTGCTTTGACACTGGAAAGGAAGTATATCGTTTTCTGGGTCTCCAGAAAGTGGTTCATCCATTTTCGTTGGTGGGCACTTGGCACTTGAGGGGGCCTGGCAGTGGCTTTGTCATTTGATGGATGACAGGCGATTTAAGACGCTGTTGAAGTGTTCTGCCTAGCGCTCCAAGATCTTTTCTTCGTCAGTGATAAATGGGTTTCCATCAGCGCTGAACAGAGGAAATGATATTGATGATGTAGGTCCATAAATTCTTTCAACGCATCTTAAAAGTTCTTCATATTATGCTTGTCAGCATCTCGTTGGATCTCGTCAGCTTTGTTGCTAAGTGTTCTGTGTATATTGTTGAACGCATGTTTTCTAGAGGTAGATTTGTGTCACCGAGGCAAGTTGTGTGTTGAAGATGTTTCTAATCCAGTAACTGTTGCAGGTCATCACAGTTTTCATCAAACCGGTCCTTGTGTTTCTTGGCCACTGGCCCGTGATCTCCGCGGCATTGTTGTAAACGAGTTCTTTGAAGGTCGACTAGTTGGCTTCCACATTCTGATCCTCTAGAGAGTCGGATTCTAGACGTTCTTTCAGAGTGTTTACAAGCGACTGCTTGATTCTGATCAGCTTGATGACATTAAGTCGTCTAGGATCCTTTTTGCCGTGCGGACGTCTCTTAGGGGTAGATCCGGATGTTAAGCTTGCTGATTATGAAACTATGATCCGTCCAGCACTTGGTACTGAATATGAATTGGTGACTGTTACATCCTGCTTTTTCCTCTTCCTGGAAATGACGTAGTCGATAAGTTGCCAGTGCCTGGAGCGAGGATGCATGATTTTTTGTTATGGGTAGGTAGGCGGTAGGCTGTGTTGGTGATCAGCAATTCATACTCAGCACAGGCCTGGAGGAGCAGCAGACCTGATCACTTGTTGCAATGTTACCAAACCGAAAGCTGACTTGATTTCGCTTACCTTGGAGTTAAGACGAACCTCTGTGCTGCTCTGTGTTATATTCCACACTAAAGGACCTCACTGTCTGTGCAGTGTGCAGGCGTTTAGTGCAGAGTTTACTTTTGTTTGTTTCAGATGAAGGTTGAATCTTAAGAGGTAAGAAAAAAAAAGAATGTGTTCAAATCTCTAATGTGATCTCCAGTGGTGGATTTGCCGGCGAGGTTGTGCATTCTATGGCGTATTCTCTTTCTTTTCTTTTCTTTCTTTCTTGTCAGAGGGAAAGTTTTCCTTGCATCCAGGTATGCTACGTAAACTGAGATAGCAATGCTACTCACTGAGAAATATGACCGGTACAATAACAAAGTAATTTACTGCAACGGGTGAAGGGTAGTAAAAAGAAACCCTAGTCTACGTTGACAGCTACAAAAAGCCCAGAGGACAGTGATAGTACAAAGCAGGACAGACAGACACACAGACAAGGTAGTGACAGTGATAGTACAAAGCAGGACAGACAGACACACAGACAAGGTAGTGACAGTGATAGTACAAAGCAGGACAGACAGACACACAGACAAGGTAGCGACAGTGATAGTACAAAGCAGGACAGACAGACACACAGACAAGGTAGCGACAGTGATGGTACAAAGCAGGACAGACAGACACACAGACAAGGTAGCGACAGTGATGGTACAAAGCAGGACAGACAGACACACAGACAAGGTAGCGACAGTGATAGTACAAAGCAGGACAGACAGACACACAGACAAGGTAGCGACAGTGATGGTACAAAGCAGGACAGGCAGACACACAGACAAGGTAGCGACAGTGATGGTACAAAGCAGGACAGACAGACACACAGACAAGGTAGTGACAGTGATAGTACAAAACAGGACAGACAGACACACAGACAAGGTAGTGACAGTGATAGTACAAAGCAGGACAGACAGACACACAGACAAGATAGTGACAGTGATAGTACAAAGCAGGACAGACAGACACACAGAGAAGGTAGTGACAGTGATAGTACAAAGCAGGA
>CM065735.1:36591238-36593738 GCA_033310375.1 Conus canariensis
AAGACGGAGGGGAGGAGGGTCAGCTGGGGAATAGAGGGGGTTTCTATGGAGATAATGATGTGGTTATCTCTCCCTGAGGAAAACATACCACAAATCTTTATCTTCAATTCCCTTTCGTCTTGGCTCTCTTGCTCCGGGTGCATGGATTGTGAGATCCCTTCTGTGCCAGCTGTGGTCGCGGGTTGGTCTGGTAGAGTGTGAGGTCATTCCTCCTTGATCGCAGTCAATCAGGTGACAGCACTGAACACGTTTTGCGTCGGTAACATGAACATGAGTGCGTGCTTTCAAAAAGGCCGAATGAACTCTCTCGTTCATCTGGTTGGATGGAAGTGGCCGAATGAACTCTCTCGTTCATCTGGTTGGATGGAAGTGGCCGAATGAACTCTCTCGTTCATCTGGTTGGATGGAAGTGGCCGAATGAACTCTCTCGTTCATCTGGTTGGATGGAAGTGGCCGAATGAACTCTCTCGTTCATCTGGTTGGACGGAAGTGGCTGAGAGGGGCGCTCAGTGACGCGAGTACGAGACAAAGCAATCACTGAGGATGAAAGAAAAATTTCTAGGCCCCGAATGAATGGAACAAACACGTTAAGAAACAAACAAGTAAACAAACAATAAAAACAAACCAACAAACAAAATAAAACAAACAAACAAACAACAAAAAACAGACGCAACGCGTTTTAACATACTAGTATTATCGATCAGCTTAGAAAGTCCAAAATATCTGTGGCCATTCGTCACTTCTCTTACAGTGACCTCAGTGCTGATTTTCTCCCCACATCCATGTTTTTGTTGGGGTGGTCGGGATCAGTAGATCATGGGTCTTGTCGTAGGCCAGACGTGGTGGCACCCTCCCCAAGGACAAGTTCACTCACACTGGCTCTGCGACTGTGCAGTTAGTATTGTCATAGGGAGACTTAGCACGTCGTGCCCTGCGTATGTATATTGGATGAGAACGGGTAACAAGGAAAAGATCGAAGTGACTAGGCAGCAGTGCAGTGTCTAACGTGATGGATTGTCTCATGACGACTTGATATTGACTCTTTTCTGCCATTGCCGGTGCTGTGGTTGCTACGGGATAGACTAGAACATGACTGTGGACATGGAGCTTGAGTGAGCGGCAGAGAAGTAATGGTTCTGAAGTGGCATGGACAACAACAACAACAAATGGAACTTGTAAATAAAAACACCATTATATATTTCAATTCTAACAGCACCTCTCTAACACATATATCACCTGAAAACAGCCGTATTCACGGCACTGTAAGCGAAAAAGAAAACGCCATTTGAGCTAACGGCTTCCGAAACCTGACATGGGTATTGGCTGTCTCTTGATTTGGAAACCGATGGGGTCCGTGTCCTACCGCATGGTCATATTAATGACTCTGTAGGCCCAGCCCTGAGTGGCAGAATCAATGACAGATGAGAATCTGGAACCCTGCAGCTCAGACAGGGACTGAGGCAACTCTGTGAGCATGTTCAGACTGCTGTTCGTTGTCGTTTCTCATCCTCCACCATGGCTGACAAAGGCCTCGTAAACACTGTGCCATTGACGGCGATCTTGCACTGCTGAAGCTGTGATGGTCTAACGCCACAACAACAGCAGCCACCACCACCAGACTGCCTCACTCTCCTTCACATTGTCCTTATGGCACTCGCCAAGGCAAGTGGCCATACTGTCTTGTGCCCCTTCGCAAAAAGAAGAACAGTTATGGGTTGCTGTTTTCACCTTTCTTGTAGAAAGCCCCTGTCAAGGGGCTGTGGAAGTTGTTTGGCATCTTCCAGTCTTCCCACATGCGCTAGAGAATGATGCGGATAGGTTCCGATGCTTCTAGGCCAGCAAACTGGAAGGCCTCAAGCTGAAATCCTGTCTTCGCTGTGCGGGTTTGAAACTATGACCATCTGCACTAGTCACTTTGTCTCTTTCCGTCACCGCAGGGCTGAGTGAAAAGGGGGAATAAGGCAGGGGGTGGGGGGGGGGGGGGGAAGGCGAGTGGCCAAAGAATAGTACTCTGCAAGATAACAGAAAGTCGTTAATTGGCGTATCAGAAGCTACGATATCGGCCTTCACGCTCTGTGATGTACTGCTGCAATGCCTCCTCAGCTGTGGATCGTGACAATTCTTTCACAAGGTTCACCAAAGCGAAAATACTTGGCTTAAACGACTTGCGTTCATGTTTAGTCTCTAATCATTTCTTTTCAAACAGCGACTTACTAGGCAGTGTACATGTAGCTTAATTGGACGGCACCAGTATTATCGCAAATCCGTACCCTCCCCCCCCACCTCCCCTCCTCTTGCGATTGACAGTATAGGAATCGTTAGTTTAGGAAGACATGAGAAAAATATAATCAATAACCAAACTGCATATAAACTATAAAAAGTTATATTTCTGAGGCACACGTTTTAGGATCCAAATGGTTTCCAAATGAAAATTGAAATATGTCGACAGAAAAGTGATCAGCTGTATAAATCAGTATCTGGAAAGGGTCAGTGTAGCCAG
>CM065735.1:36598738-36623738 GCA_033310375.1 Conus canariensis
AAAGAATTGATCTCGAACTTCTTCCTGTCGTCTACTTTCTAGTTTGCTCGTCATTATCAGAGCTGGAAGTGTTCACTCTTAGAAACCAGGGTTCTAGTCCCCCCCCCCCCCCACCCCCGCTCTTCCCTAGCTTGCATCTGAGGTCTGTTGCGTCTGCCCAGAAAAGAGAGCTGAGGGGCAAGCTGTGAGGAAGACAGGGCGTGGGGGATGGTGAAGTGAGGATGGTGGATGTTGTATCTATCAGATATACAACGTATAAACTGTCAATCAAAACAGACGAAGTGTTCTGGAAAGGGTTTCTCACGACATGAATCAACGATCCCCAACAGAAATGCAAGGAATGAATTCTATACAGGAGCAAACGCTGGGCGAAGTTTGTTGTCTCAAGTGGACAGTCACACTCACAAAAACATATCATATCTTTTAGACATTCTACTGTAGCAAGAAAACAATCAGTTAAAGTTTTTAGTACTGGTCCCCTTTCTTCTACTTCAACACTTTCCTCTTAGTACAATCATCTCCTCCTAATATTCGTAAACGGCTTACTGTAAGACCTTTCATTGCATAATGCATCGACATCTGATTTTCCCACACGATCGTAAGGATTGAAAACATCGCTGTGACCAGCCTCTGTGGCGCAGTAGCTACCGTCGCAGACTCCTGGCTGGGAGATCGTAGGTTCGATTCCCATTAGACTAGAGCAATTTACGTATGGGATTTTCTTCCCCGACATTTTTTTTCTCTCCCCAGAATTGAGTTTCTATGGTCTTAGTTGGGAAGACTGAGACCACACAGTTCAGTTTGTTTTTCCCATTCAATGAATGCGTATCTGAAAGTGTTGTTTACATTTTCTGACCAAAATTGCAGGTGTCTATATCTCTCAGGCCTGATCGACGCCGGGGTGTATTAATAAAATAAGTGTAGGGTACGGCCATGACATTCATTCTCATTCCAGAATAGAATTCTGCAGCATCAGCATCATCTTCATACTCCTCATTCTCATCAGTTAGCAAAGCTAACATTCTGTGGCCTTTCATGCTATGCTCTCATGGTGACCTCAGTTTTGATATCCTCTCTACGCTTCTGTCCTTGATAAGGATCTGTCGGCATCAACGGTATCAGCAGATTGATGGGGACTAACATTGGACGGACGGAGTGGCACCTACGACGGGAAAGTTCACTGGCGCTGGCTCCGCGACAAAGCAGCAACTGTCGTCAGTCAAGGGGCATAGTAGATGGTGTCCTGCGTATGTTGGATCAGAACAGGCTCCACTCACTACTTTTTTTTATGCCGATCGATGAGAATGAGGATGATGAAGTTGATGCTACGGATTTCCATTCCGGTCTGAGACTGCATGACAGGGCTGTACTCTACACTTCCTTTCATAATAGATCCCGGCGTCAACCAGGCCCGAGAGATACAGGCACCTGCAGTGTTGGTCAGGAAATTTGAGCAACACTCCCAGAGACGCATCCATTAAATGGATGAAACTCAACAATGTGGTCCCAGTCTTCCCAACTGAGCCCGTAGCAAACTCAACTCTGGGTTGGAGCCGGACGGAGCAGAAACATCCCACATGACTCTGATGGGAATCAAACCCATGACCTCCCAGTCGGGAGTCCGCGACGCTAACCACTTCGCCACGGCGGCTGGTTTGTAATGTTTTTATAGCTTATGGATTTTATCCCCAGTCGCCTGGCCCCCAGGGGTCGTGTGTCTAGCACGTCCACATCCCAAATCGTGGCCAAAAAATCCATCACACATTTTAATCCACATTCTAATTTTTCTTTTTCTTTTGTAGGTGTCCATGTTTGCTTTTTTGAAGATACTTTCCACATAGGCTGAAGGATCTATGCAATGTCGAGGTGTTTCCTTTCCGTTTACGAGGAAGTGCTACGCATCCGCAGATTACCAGGAGTCAGCCCTGATGGTGTCCAGATAGACCGAAACATCTGCCAGGAGTCAACCCTGATGGTGTCCAGATAGACCGAAACATCTGCCAGGAGTCAGCCCTGATGGTGTCCAGATAGACCGAAACATCTGCCAGGAGTCAACCCTGATGGTGTCCAGATAGACCGAAACATCTGCCAGGAGTCAACCCTGATGGTGTCCAGATAGACCGAAACATCTGCCGCTTAGAGTCAGCCCTGATGGTGTCCAGATAAACCGAAACATCTGCCAGGAGTCAGCCCTGATGGTGTCCAGATAGACCGAAACATCTGCCAGGAGTCAGCCCTGATGGTGTCCAGATAGACCGAAACATCTGCCAGGAGTCAGCCCTGATGGTGTCCAGATAGACCGAAACATCTGCCAGGAGTCAACCCTGATGGTGTCCAGATAGACCGAAACATCTGCCGCTTAGAGTCAGCCCTGATGGTGTCCAGATAGACCGAAACATCTGCCAGGAGTCAGCCCTGATGGTGTCCAGATAGACCGAAACATCTGCCAGGAGTCAACCCTGATGGTGTCCAGATAGACCGAAACATCTGCCAGGAGTCAAGCCTGATGGTGTCCAGATAGACCGAAACATCTGCCGCTCGTTACCAGGAGTCAGCCCTGATGGTGTCCAGATAGACCGAAACATCTGCCAGGAGTCAGCCCTGATAGTGTCCAGATAGACCGAAGCATCTGCCAGGAGTCAGCCCTGATGGTGTCCACATAGACCGAAACATCTGCCAGGAGTCAAGCCTGATGGTGTCCACATAGACCGAAACATCTGCCACTTGTTTGTCGTGTTGACCTCCATTCTGGGGGAAATCAAAGACACATAAAACACTTACTGGAGAAGAATTCTTTCTGTCCAAGCCCCCTTTTAATTGTACATGTCTGTGAGTTCTTCAGGATTGTGGAATGTTTCAGATGAGGAATTTCTTTTTAAAACACACACACACACACACACACACACACACACACACACACACACACACACACACACACACACAATATATATATATATATATATATATAATTGACTAATAAATTCCAAGGCTCTTATGTCTTAGAGTGAAGAAATAGGGGGAGATAAGCATTCATATCTGCAGTGGTAGATAATTCTGCCTAACTAACAGCATGTGCTTGAGAGGATGAGGGGGAATAATAAATGCTTCTCAAATGAGTCTTCAGCAAGCTTATAGTCTCCAAGGAAGAGACACTCTCCAATGGGGAGGAAACTCACTAACACATAACTCCTGGTCAGATACCGGTATTTCGAAACTTGATTGTTTCTCCTCAGTGACCGCGGACTCGGTGACTCTAAGACATAAGAGCAAGTTTTGTTTTATAATTGAATATTTCTTGCAGTCTTTGCAACACCAAGCTGCTCTGTAAGTTGCTGGAATGGTGCTCGGTTATTTATCCTTGGAATTTATTAGTCAATTATAATTTAGTTCCTTGCAGATTCATTCCAAGAACTGGCCCTCAGCACTTGTGTCTTAAGAGGTTATCTTTTTATATTTTCTACTTTTCACTAGAAAATGTAGCTTGTTTTGCTCTTTCATGATTTTCTTTTGCTTCTTAGGTGGCACCTTTGGCTGGTTTTTTGAAAACTCAACAAACATACTATGGTAATGCACACCAGCCTTATTCTGGGATAGCGTTCTTCTTAAAACCGAAAAGGCAGAGGAGTTAAGTTACCCCTTTCCGCGGTCACTGAGGAGAAACAATCAGGTTTCGAAATACCGGTATCTGACCAGGAGTTATGTGTTAGTGAGTTTCCTCCCCATTGGAGAGTGTCTCTTCCTTGGAGACTATAAGCTTGCTGAAGACTCATTTGAGAAGCATTTATTATTCCCCCTCACCCTCTCAAGCACATACTGTTAGTTAGGCAGAATTAACTGCCACTGCAGATATAAATGCTTATTTCCCCCTATTTCTTCACTCTAAGACATAAGAGCAAGTTTTGTTTTATAATTGAATATATATATATATATATATATATATATATATATATACTCAGAGGCATAAAAAACGCGAAAACAAACTGTATAGAAATTTTGATGTAATTTGGCCAACGATTCCTTTGAACTGGTAATAGAAAGTGAGAAAAAGCAATCAAACACCGCAAAAGTGTCCTTTCAAAGTTCATTCTGGTAGAAAATAAGGTCACATGAACTTGACCTTGACCCTGTGTTAACAGCAGAATGTCAGTATCTGGTGTGACCACCTCGAGCATTGATCACAGCTGTGCACCTGCGGTACATCGAGCGCACCAGAGTGTTGGTCTGCCTCTGGGGGACTTGCCACCACACCTGGCCCACAGCGACAGCAAGCTGAGCTGCTGTCTGGGGTCTGGGGTTGAGCTGGTTCAACTGCCTCTGAAGGGCATCCCAGAAATGCTCTATTGGGTTAAAGTCGGGAGAACGGGCTGGGTGAGGCAGCAGATTGATGTTGTTCTGCCTCAGGAAGTTCTGCGTAGCATGGGCAGTGTGCGGCCTTGCGTTGTCCTGCTGAAACAGGTTCTGTGGATGCCGCTGGAAATGTGGCAGGATGTGGGGCCTCAGCACTTGGTCGATGTAATGAACAGCAGTGACCCTGTTACCACGTCCTGGACCCACATTCTGGAAGATGACTGGCCCAATACGGCGATTCATGCCGATAGCCCCCCCAGATCATGATGCTTTCACCACCCCATGGGTCCCTTTCGGTGATGTTGGCATCCGTGAAGCGTTCCCCCGCTCTTCTCCAGATCCGGATGCGGCCATCGCCTGGGTCGACGCAGAACCGGCTTTCATAACTGAAGAGGACTCGGCCCCAGTCCCGATGGCGCCAATGCACGTGGATCTGTGCCCACTGCAGACGGTTCTGGCGATGCTGGAGTGTCAGGATAGGTCGCCGGGCTGGACGCCTGCATTGGAGACCAACTGTGTTCAGTCGGCGACGCACGGTCCTGCTGCTGATTGGCCTGCCATGGTTGCCGACGGTGTTCCTGG
Organism: Conus canariensis; assembly: GCA_033310375.1. NCBI lineage: Eukaryota > Metazoa > Mollusca > Gastropoda > Neogastropoda > Conidae > Conus > Conus canariensis. The sequence continues at coordinate 36,603,668 of CM065735.1, forward strand.
CTGTGTTGGCAGTGGTTTGGTAAGGCTCCCGTCGACGCTGACGCAGAAGATGGCGGTCTTGGGCTGCTGTGGTGACCCTCGGTCTGCCACTCCTCGGTCTGTCATCAGTGGTGTTTCTTGCTTGAAAGCGGTCCAGAAGGCGATAGACAGTGGAAATGTGGACTCCGAATGCGATAGCGACCTGCCTCATTGGAACCCCGGCCTGCAGTTGCCCCATTGCTATGCAACGATCTTGACGAGAAAGTCTCGGCATTATGTTGGCGCTGCTGGAAGGGATAATTTGAACTTTTTGGGGTTTGGAAATTTATAGCCCCACAATCGGGGCCACATTGAGTTGCAATTCACATTGATGCACGTGACGTAGGTAGTCCACATGGCAAATGCACTCCTCGTGCCAAAAACGCTGACCCGGCAACATTCACCCACTGTTACGAGGTTACAACCGGCCAAGACACCACGTACTGCTAATTTTGCACGTGCCAACGACATTGCTTACGTCCTGTTCACAATGTGAACAATCGTGCACTGTCTCTATTTTTCGCGGTTTTTTTTTATGCCTCTGAGTATATATATAGGCTCAGAGAGAGAGAGAGAGAGAGAGAGAGAGGAGCATTCATGATGCATGGATACTATGGTTTTCAGATTATACAATAACCGTTTACATATCCAGTCCTCTGCATTTGACATTTGAAAGACAAACATCTTTTTCTGAAGGTCGGGAATCTATCACCACCTCTACCCACGTAATGTCGGCTGGTGTTCTGTTAAAGGGAACTGGAAACGATAACCTGTCCGATGTTCCTGAGTTTAGACCAGTATCTGGGCGTGTGACAGGTTGATGAAAAGATCCACTATGTGGCACCACTGAGCAATGCTGTTTTTATCATTGCCGAACGTTGAAGTCCTTGCTTGAACGTCTTTTGACGTTTTGGAGATCAATTCATTCTCTGCAAGTGTCAACATTCCAGCTGTTTCTCTTTTCCATCAAGATCTGCAACACTGTACGAAAGTGGGAAGCGCAGAGATCTTAAAGTGATCTCCTGCTTATGGGCTCAGACATCCGGTTCCTTGTTCAAAGGATGATAAATAGTTGGGCTGTTTTCAATGTCTATTTGACTGCAAAGTTGAATGTGATCTATTAGAAGTTAGAAAAGTAGGAAATTAAAAACAAAAAACAGGCTTTGTTGATGGTGTATGTCAGGTCAGTTACAGTGTTTTCTTTTAACCCTTTCCTTAGTCCATAATGCATTTCACAGGTAAATTTAGCCACATTTAGTCATATGATTTTACTTCCTCTCTAACCATCAAACTTTGATCAGCAGTGAGATCCAGTGAATATGTTTCTTCTGTGTGTGTGTGTGTGTGTGTGTGTGTGTGTGTGTGTGTGTGTGTGTGTGTGTGTGTGTGTGTGTAAACAAACCGTGATGCCACGGCTCAGTACTGTTTGCTATCTAAATTCACGCCACAGGTGCTCGTTTAAAAACAGATGGACAGACAAACAGGAACACAGAGAGACAGACATACAAACAGAGAGAGAGAGAGGAGAGAGAGAGAGAGAGAGAGAGAGAGAGAGAGAGAGAGAGAGAGAGAGAGAGAGAGAGAGAGAGAGAGAGAGAGAGAGGCAGACACATACAGAGACACATATACGTTCTCTCTCTCTCTCTCTCTCTCTCTCTCTCTCTCTCTCTCTCTCTCTCTTTAATCAAAGAAAACATTACCATGGGCGTATATACGAAGAGAGAGAGAGAGAGAGAGAGAGAGAGAGAGAGAGAGAGAGAGAGAGAGAGAGAGAGAGAGAGAGGTGCGATGGAAGGGGTTGGGGTGGGGGTGGAAAGGGGTAATAAATATGTATGTGGGTTTATGTTTCCACATGATTTATATTCACTCCTGTGTCTAAGAATAGAAATGCCTGTGCCAATGTGTAAGCTTAGAAATGTATTCAACCCATACGTGCTTACACGTACGGCGCGTGATGTGTGCGTTGTGTGTGTGTGTGTGTGTGTGTGTGTGTGTGTGTGTGTGTGTGTGTGTGTGTGTGTGTGTGTGTGTGTGTGTAAATGACATCACCGGGCTCGGCATGATTTCTTGCTTGACTTGCTACCGAGGTTTTGACAGTTGTCTCGTTTTGTCTCTTGCATTGATGTTTTGCCTTTGTTACTGGCTGGGATTTCTTCAGCGCTTTGTTTATTGCTGCTTTGAAATTTGTATTGTTGTTTGCGTTGCAGTATTCGCTGATCTTTGTATTTTCTCTCACTTGTTTGACTTGCTACCGAGGTTTTGACAGTGGTCTGTGAATTGATAGGAGCAAAACAGACTGATAATTGCGCTTGTGTTTATTTGGAGAATACTTCATTTTGTCTTTTGCATTGATATTTTGCCTTTGTTACTGGCTGGGATTTCTTTCAGCGCTTTGTTTATTGCTGCTTTGAAATTTGTATTGTTGTTTGCGTTACAGTATTCACTGATCTTTGTATTTTTTCTCACTTGCATAGTGGATCGTGTTTTCCTTGTTGGCCTGTATAATGTCAGAACGTGGTAGCCCTTGGCTAACCGAGGATGGACTTAGAGTGGGGCATCTAAATATTAATCATGTTATAAATAAGATTACTGAAATATCATCCATATTATCAAATTTGGGCAAACATTTTCACATATTTGGTTTTTCAGAATCCCATTTATCTCCTTTCATATCTAATAGTGACCTTTCAATTCCAGGCTATAATATAATTCGTAAAGACCCCATTCAAAAAAAAAGAAACTGGCATAATAGTGTATGTCCATCAGTCAATTAAAGTTGAAAGAATTGATTACCTTGAACAGCATCACGTAGAAACTATTTGGATCGAAATACAACTGAAGTATAACAAGCCCATACCTCTATGTTTTCTATACAGGAATCCAGCCGAACATGTCGACTGGATCGACCGCTTCATTTCAATGTTGGAAAATGCTAATGATAATTACAAAGATGTCATAATACTAGGTGATTTTAATATTGATTTATTCAAAACTGATAATCACTGGACTCAAACTTTTGAATCATTTGGTTTGACACAATTAATAAAATCAGCTACTCGTGTAACAAGTTCTTCTGAAACATTAATAGATCATGTATATGTTACCAATTCAGAAACAATAGTAGAATCAGTTGCTCCTGCTTATGGCTGCAGTGACCGTTTTCCGATTTGTTTTACGTAGACCAAAAAGGGTGTCAAAATACCCAAGTTAAATCATAAAACGATTACATTCAAGAACTTTTCTAAATTTGATCGTGAAAAATTTCTCTCAGATCTTTTAAATTCTCCTTTAAATGACGTGTATCAGCATACTGACCCCAATCAAGCTCTGCAAGTATGGTATAACATCTTCCATGACGTATACAATAAGCATGCCCCTCTTCAAACTAAAAGAGTAAAACATCGGATAAAACCACCTTGGCTTACAAAAGAAATACAGGACACTATATATCAAAGGGATTATCTGTTAAAAAATGGCTCTCGCGAAGAATTCAAAAAGTACAGAAATAAGGTGACCTCCCTAATACAATCAGAAAAGAGAAAATATTTCTTGGACCTAATTAATAGAAAGAAAGACAGTAAATCTACTTGGAAAGCTATACATGGCTTAACAAAGAAAATTCTGACCCTGTATTAAACTTAACAAAAGACATATCTGCAAGTGAACTGAACGCCCATTTTGCAAGTATAGCAAATCAAATCATACGAAACGATGAATCAAAAAGTAACGATCTACAAGAATTACTGCAATACTGCCACCAGAAGAACATCCATTCAGCTTTGGATATTAGTGCCATGGATGTCCACGAAGTTTTCTCTTCTCTTAGACAGTTAAAACAGACAGCAACTCGTGGAATTGATGGAATTGACGGGAAAATTCTTAAGCTATCAGCATCTGTTATAGCAGAAACTCTCACATATATTTATAATCTCTGCATTGATAAGCATTGCTTTCCTGATGCTTTTAAACAAGCTTAAGTCATACCATTGTACAAATCAGGAAATATGGCTGATCCTTCTAACTATCGACCTATCTCTATTCTATCAATTCTTTCAAAACCATTAGAACAACACATAAAAAGTGTCTTCTTTCTCATGTAAAAAAATTCGATCTACTACACCCTAATCAATCTGGATTTAGAGAGAATCATTCTTGTCAAACAGCTCTTACCAAGATAGTTGATCGATGGCTTTCAAACATAAATAACAAACACTTTTCCGGAGTACTCTTCGTGGATTTTGCTAAAGCTTTCGATGTCATTAATCATGAACTTTTGCTCAGAAAGTTAACTATTTATCGACTAACTTCCGACACTCTAAAACTCATTTCATCCTTCCTTTCCAACAGGCAACAATAAGTATTATTAAATGATTGTTATTCTACTTTGATTTCCAATAACTTTGGTGTACCACAAGGCTCGGTGCTTGGTCCGCTGCTCTTCTTATTCTATATTAATGATTTACCATTAACCTTGACTTCTCATTGTGAAATGTTTGCTGATGATACCACTATTGACACTAATAACTCTAATGCTCAGCAAGTCTACCTTGATATTCAGAAAAATATCAACCTTCTCGTTAAATGGACACAACTCAATCACATGTCTCTGCATCCTCAAAAAACGAAATTCATGTTGATTACAACAAGGCAAAAACGTCAAAATGTAACCGAAAACTTGCCAATCCTTTATATTGGTAACGAAACAATCAAAGAGGTTTCTAATCACAGAGTCTTAGTAATAGCAATCGACAACAACCTACCTTGGTCGAAACATTTAGAACTTCTTTCCAAAAATCTTGCCGTAAAACCGTATCAGCTCAGGAAAATAAAAAACTTTTTAGATTATCACACCAGAAAATTATTTTTCAATCTTATATTCAACCAAATATTGACTATGCCTCGACACTCTGGGATTTAGCTAGCAATAAGTTGCTTAAACCATTGACTAGTATATACAAGAGAGATGTCAAAATAACAACTGATGAACCCTCGCTAGGGCACCCTGATTATGAACGAGCAGGTATCCTTCCATTCAAGACCAAACTATTGTACAATAAAGCACTCTTTATGCATAAAACACTACACAGCAGTGCTCCTTCCTATTTAATGAATATATTTACTTCTAATGATCATCGTCATTCGCATAAAATAAATCTCCCTTTCCCATCAATTAATTTATGCAAATCAAGCCTTGCTTATTCTGGGGGCTGGCTGTGGAATAATATCCCAGAAAAACTAAAAAACGAACCAAACATTAGTAAGTTTAAATCCAAACCTTTTACGTACTTGATGTATCTGTCTGATCTTACTCCACTTTACCCAAAGATGTACCAATAACTGTTCTGTGTAAATGTTTCATTTTCCTTATCAGTTCTTCCTTTTCTTCCATCCCCCCTCCTCTCATTCTTAATTGTCCCCCATCCCACTCCCACCCCCACCGTCTCCCACACCTGTCGGTGTTCCCTCTGTGCATAGATTTTGTGTCCTTTTGTATTTTCATATTTCATATTTAAGAGTGATTTTCCATTATTTTATATTAATCAATATTGTTTTATTTTTCTTTTCCTTTCTTAAATTTCTTTTGGCCCCGGAGGGCTGGATGTAAAAAAAGCAGTGATGCTTATTCCATTACCCTCTGAAAATACAACTCGTTCGTTCATTCGTTCGTTCTCTCTCTCTCTCTCTCTCTCTCTCTCTCTCTCTCTCTCTCTCTCTCTCTCTCTCTCTCTCTCTGTGTGTGTGTTGTATGTGTGTGTGTGTGTGTGTGTGTGTGTGTGTGTGTGTGTGTGCGCGTGCGTGTGTGTGTGTGAAATGGGCACATGCTTTGTTTTTATTAATTGAAAAAAAAATTTGCATCATTTAAACAGGATTGAAAGAGACAACAACTGTAACAATACCTTCGGTGTTCACAGCAAACAACACGATATCAGGCCCTGTTGCAGTCACGATGAAGGCAGGGAGTGTTGACATAAGCCTCCAGCCCAGCTCGACCCTGCCTGCTGACTCTCAAACTAGTGTGCAGAATGAATCGATTCCAGAAGGCTGCATCAAGTTCAGATTCAGCGAGATGGAGTTTTTCCCTTGGAATAATCCTGACAACATTGTGACTGAAGAAGTGGAAATCGTTGCAAGGAAAATCAGATTCTGTGTGCTGCAAATTCTGTTTTTCATTGGTGGACCTGCTAACACCATCAACATGGTGATATTCTTCAAACAAGGCCTCAGAGATCGTGTCAACCTGCTGTTGTTTTCACTGTCCCTGGCTGACGAGCTCACCTTGATCACTGCCATGGTGAACTACATTGAGGAGTATTACATGGAATTCGCTGCAGAATCAAAGGGCGGTCCTTTGCTGGCATTCTTTACCAACAGTCGTCTCAATGCTTTACAAGCTTTTTGCTTTGTCTCGTTTGTTCTGTCAGCTATGATTGCCTGTGAAAGATGCTATTGTGTTCTTAGACCATTGGAGTACCAAACTGTGATGCAAACTAAAACAATGGCTTTCATCATTATTGCTGTGTACATTATTGTGTTGGGTCTCTATTTCGTAGTGTCTTTTAGATACCATTTGCTTTGTGTTTACGATCCAGATTCTGGTGTTGTGACATACGTAGGAAGTCTCAGTGAATTTTACATAAACCACCAGGATCTTGTTGACAATGTGGATAACATTTTCTTTGGGGCAGGGCTACCTGTCGGTATAACTATAGCTGTTTTAAACGCAACGATAATAACTACTTCTAGACTTCGGCAGGCTATTGAATGGCGCTCAGAAACATCGTCATCACTGTCTCCAAGAGAAGTGGCTCTGACCAAAATGCTGATTGGCACTTCCATATTGCTTGTTATTTGTATTTCCCCCTCCGGTGTTTTTCGCATTGCCTGTCTGTTTTTGCCGGAAGTCAACACCGGAAGGCGAAATCAAAATTTCTATTTGACATGTCTGTGGACTACAGAAATATTTCTGTACATCAATTCCAGTTTCAATGTCTTCATTTATTATGTGATGGGTACCCGGTATAGAGAAACGTTCTGGGGTATCTTTAAGAGAAAGTAGCGTGAACGAAAAAAAAAGAAGAAAGAAATGAAATGCAAGCAGTGATAATAAAACATTGTCCAGCTACTATGGGGTGCCAGATGTGTCGCTGAGTTTGATAATTATTATATGTAAGGGTAATTGAACCATGTATGTAATTATTTCTGTCGCGTCTTTAGCTAACTAAACTTCGGCTGTCTTTGGAAGACTTCTTACCTTTTAGTTGCCTCTCTCCCTCTCTCTGTTTGTCTCTCTGTCTGTCTGTCTGTCAGTCTCTCTCTCTCTCTCTCTCTCTCTCTCTCTCTCTCTCTCTCTGTATCTGTATCTGTGTGTATGCTTGTGCACGCATAAATGTGTGTGTGTGTGTGTGTGTGTGTGTGTGTGTGTGTGTGTGTGTGTGTGTGTGTGTAGTGGTGTGTGTGTGTGTGTGTGTGTGTGTGTGTGTGTGTGTTCGCATGCTGGTGGGAGTTTGACCCTGTGTGTGTGTGTGTGTGTGTGTGTGTGTGTGTGTGTGTGTGTGTGTGTGTGTGTGTGTGTGTGTGTGTGTGTGTGTGCGTGCGTGCGTGCGTGCGTGCGTGCGTGCGTGCGTGCGTGCGTGTGTGTGTGTGTGTGTGTGTGTGTGTGTGTGTGTGTGAAATCATTGTTTATGAACACATGTGTTCAGTCAGCTTGAAGATATTTCTATTTTTGCTTTGCTGATTCACGCTAAACTGATTATATCTTTGACTCTAAAGTAGCTGTAGGAGTGTGTGTGTGTGTGTGTGTGTGTGTGTGTGTGTGTGTGTGTGTGTGTGTGTGTGTGTGTGTGTGTGCGCGTGCGTGCGTGCGTGGTGTGTTGTGTGTGTGTGTGTGTGTGTGTGTGTGTGTGTGGGGTGTGTGTGTGTGTGTGTATGCCTGTCTTTCTTTGTGTTTCTGTTGGCCTTCACAAATAAAGTCTCTCCCTTTCTCCCTCCCTCCCTCTCTCTCTCTGTCTCTCTCTCTCTCTCTCTCTCTCTCTCTCTCTCTCTCCTCTCTCTCTCTCTCTGTCTCTCGTTACTGTTTGCATGGGAATACCTTTTTCATGTCTGTCGGCACGGTGACAACTTGTGTAGATGCTGTAGCCATGGTGATAACCTGTGCAGGGATGGCCACACTTCATTTGCACAGTAGCAACCTCAGTGGAAGATACAGGTGAAGAATCCACCCTTTCAGAAGCTACCCGCGCGGATGTCTTCTGTTGTGGAGATGCACGTGCATGCACTGTGTGCATGGGATTTGCCTGCATGACAGCTGACTCTGGTGCCGTATGGGCCAATCCACTACATATGCTGTTCCTAGGGATCTCTGGCTGCTAGTCTTGGGCATGGAGGGGAATCCAGTTCTTGGTGGTCTTCTGTCAAGGTGATAGAGACTTCGGTTACGATGAGAATAAAACTGCATGGCTGGGATTCCAGTTGACATTCATTCACTATCTGCGAGAAGGCACAGCAGAGAACGCCGAGGGAGAGGTGGCAGATCTCTCTCAATGGACACTGATGTGAGAGGTCAGTGTTAGGCGGCGCAGTCAACCTTCCAGCCCTATGGATGACGGTGGATCTGACTTGCATTGCCGAGGGGCGGCTCCTGGAGATGTGGATCGGCGATGAAGCGCTGCCTGACTGCGACAACTGTGACCCGGGCGTCCATGTTTTCGGGTCGACATGGTGGGCACCCCTCTCGGGGTTGGGCTGAAAAATTGCCTTCTCGGTCGTAGTCAGCGGTGACATTTGTCAGTGACCCGTGCAGCGCTCCAGTGACGTCAATCTTGCCCCTTCTTTGAGGCGGCTTCACGCAGCACAGGACTGTCGCCACCTGAGCAGGAAGAAGCTGCCTAATAGCCCTGAAAACAAGCCTTTTGGGGGAGAGGCAAACATGACCGACGCCCATATTCGCCCGACCAACACCGCAAAGTGGACACCAGTTCAAATGGAACCAGAGCCGTGTGCTGGACACCAGTTCAAATGGAACCAGAGCCGTGTGCTGGACACCAGTTCCAATGGAACCAGAGCCGTGTGCTGGACACCAGTTCAAATGGAACCAGAGCCGTGTGCTGGACACTAGTTCCAATGGAACCAGAGCCGTGTGCTGGACACCAGTTCAAATGGAACCAGAGCCGTGTGCTGGACACCAGTTCAAATGGAACCAGAGCCGTGTGCTGGACACCAGTTCAGCAACGACGAAAGAAAAGGACCCAGACTCCAGTCTGGGACGAAATCCATGAAGATAGGACACCCCCGTTCTTTAACCAAGCCCAAGACCCCTGCCAACGACCAGACACCTTGTCACCAGCACCACAGACTTCGTCCTCGGACACCATATCCTTGAGGGCCTGTGGCCGTAAGCTTATCGTTACGCTGTTCCAGCTGATCCTCCAGCTGACGAAGAACCTGACTTCTTCGCGGGAGTGGATGGTTAAATTATGGGCGTATTGATCATCTGCTCCAGAGAGGTTGTCAGTCTCTAAGTCCCCTGTCTGCTCGACATGAAGGTCAACACATTTCGCGGAGATGCTTCACCGGACGTACAATGGTGACAGAATTGAATCATAAAGTGCTGAATTCAATCTGTCCGTAAATAACATCCGAATGGAGAGAAAGGAGGACTCGGGCTCTACGTTTACAGTCTGCTTCCAGCAGATGAGTCACACATTCAGTGTTGACATAGCCGTTTAAGATTTCCTGAAGTGAAGACGTGTCTTAAATTATAATTCTCTCTCCCTCCTCCCCCCCCCTCTCTCTCTCTCCTTCTCTCTCTGATAACCGTGAACTTTTTCATCATTTATTGTTTGTGAAATTAAAAGTTAGAGACCCATAACGTGGCAAATGCAAAGACTTGGAGCATTCTAGAAACTTCCGGAACTATGACGCAATTCAGCTAATTAAAGTGCATAGAATTTTTCCAGACAAAATGTCTAGTGAATTCTGGAAGTTCCTATGACGTTCCTGAAGTTTGTTTATTGGGTTGTTTTCTACGAAGAAGCTTTTGGACCGACGGCCTTGCGCCGAATCATGATCCAATTGACCACGGGTGGGTGCAAATCATGATCCAATTGACCACGGTTGGGTGCACTGACCTCGTTGTCAAACAGGAAATAGGCACGAATGCGGCTTAGCGTAAATGACACAAACAAGGTGGGTCATTCTCATAATTTCAGAAATAGCAGGAAGATTTAATATCTGTTTTTCTTTGTTTGATTTCTTTATAGTTTAAGGTTGGGGTTAGAGGCACACTCGACTAGGGTAGGGTTAAGTTAGGGTTAGCTTTTAACAGATGCGCAGAAGATGATTAAAAATCGATACAACTTTATTTATTAGAGAACTTAAATTGTGCGCTTTTCATACTAGTTATCTGACTTTTTTGTCTTTTGTTAGGCTACTGTTGTCACCGTCATGCTACCGGTTGTAAATGCACTGAAAAAAGGAGATACATGTTAAACATTTCGAAAAAGCGGACGTCAGCATCTGGTTTTAACTTTCAGGGATTTACTTCTCATCTGTATGACCATTAGGAAAGGAGGTAAGGATCTCAGGGGCAATGAGTTGATAAAATTGTAATTTAATTGAAACCACCTGAAGTAGAAGGTGTAAAGTTCTGAAACGAATTTTTTTTTTCAGACTGGATCGTCAGAGAGCCAACAGATAAAATTCCGGCTGTGATCGTACTCTTTAAGTCAGAAAATTCGGCTGGAACAATCGTTAGACTTCTCGTTGGAAGACTTTAAGAGACATCTGTGTGATGTGAAATGTTCACGGAGGACCTAACAAGGGACACTACATTTGATAGGTTTTGAAAGAGCTATAAAATAGAAACTGCTTATCAGGGAAAGCTTGGTAGAAAATAACGTCGATCCAGGCTGCACTGGGCTGTGAATGGTCATTGAAAATACACGTTGCTCAGTGATGAAAGAATGATTGATATGACGAACATTTGCAGCGTAAGTGTGTAGCAAAAGTCTTCTCAAAACGTGGCGACCAGAATGTATACGTGTAGTGGGCCATCCACTGGCCAGGTGTAGTGTGCCATCCACGGACCGGGGGTAATGTGCCATCCACTGACCAGGGGTAGTGTGCCATCCTCTGGCGTGTAGTGTGCCATCCACTTACCAGGTGTAGTGTGCCATCCACTGACCAGGTGTAGCCTGCCATTCTCTGGCCAGGTGTAGCCTGCCATTCTCTGGCCAGGTGTAGCGTGCTATTCTCTGGCCAGATGTAGCGTGCCATTCTCTGGCCAGGTGTAGCATGCCATCCTCTGGACAGGGGTAGCGTGCCATCCTCTGGCACGTAGTCTGCAGCTGGTGGCCTGGAGCCATGTGTCAGTATGCTTTGCGGGTGATCCTGTTGTCGTGTGACAGTGAGCACCAAGACGGGCATTCAGGTGCTGCAGGACAAACGTCACTCATCTGCTCACCGATCGTTTCCTTCGAAGTGATAGCTCGTCCTAGAAGACTACGCCTTTATTCACAAATCCTCCGTGGAAGCGACAGCTGTCCACTCTGATCCTGCCGTGGCCAGCACTGCTACGCGATCTCAACCCGACTGAAACGTGTCAGGCGAGGAGACGGAAGAGCAGAGGGAGAACGTGGCATTTTCCTGCATTGGATTGCCATTCTAAGTATGAACTCACAATAGCGTGGAACGAGGTGACCACTGGGTATTTTCCAACACTTTTTTTTTTTACTCTTTACCACGACGTGGGCGACTTGTCAGTCAGAAAGGCCACTTGACAGGGTATGAAAGCACCGGAACGTGTAGGTAACAGAATATAAACATTTCAATTTGTAAGTCTCAGTGATACCGCCACAGGGGAGTTCGACGATGACTGGACAAGAGGCTGTGTATTGTATTTCTATCGCATGCGTATCTACATCATCAGGTGAACGAACGTCACGTTGAACAGTTCTTCAGAGCAACTAAAGCAAAAGCAAATACATTGATTCGAATCAGTTAACAAGGCAAAACAAATTTGATTCATTTGTTGATTACCTTTTTTTTCAAGTAAGATGTGTATTAAAAAGTTATTTGACTGGAATAGGCTTGCTGAAACAGGCGGGTTTGTGGTGATCGAGGGGTTTTAGCAATCGTCATTCGAGAGGTTGTTTGCAGACGACTGTTCATATGAATTAGAGTAGACTCCGTTGTTGAGGAACCAGGGTTTAAGTAAACCCGTCCACAGGAGAAGCATTATTCCCCTGCCACGGGCCTTCTTGGCATCACTAAAGCACCCCGGGAGTAAGAAACTAGGCTATAAGAAAATGTCACCTATTTAAAACGCAGTTTCCTTTCCAAGGACATAACTTACCTTGATTGCTAAAAACCTCGGTTATTTGGAAGTCGTCCATCAAATCGCCAGGGTTTTTTCCCCTGCAGCTAAGGTTGTAAGAAAAAGCGTCTGCATCATCTTGGACTATGTCAGTGACAAAAGCACCTGCACCGGGTGTAATCCAGACAGAACAACTGACAATAGGCACTTTTTTTTTTTTTCAAGACCGACATAAATTTGTTTCTTGTTTTCGTCTTTTTTAATTTTGCAGACACTTTCCATGTATGCAGGAGGATATGCTTCATTCTGGAAAGTTTCCTTTTTGCCTACATGGAAGTGCTTCTCACCAGAAGGAACCAGGACCCAGGAGCAATCCCAGTCTGGAAACTGAAGGTATCTGGGTCAAGGTTTAATCATAATGTTTGTTTTTGCATGTCCTGTGTCAGCTTATTAGCCCTTCAAGCTTGTGGAGCGGTGCCCAGTGTTTTAAGCTTTGATGGACACACACACACACACACACACGCACACACACACACACACACACACACGCACACGCACACGCACGCACGCACGCACACACGCACACATGCACACACAGATCTCTCTCTCTCTCTCTCTCTATATATATATATATATATTGCCAGTAGTGCCAAAAACATAAGCGGAACCTGTCTGAACAGAAACGATAACGCATTTAAAAATTATTCACTCTGGTCTCCATAATCATCATCAATACATTTCACTACGTTATTCATGGTAGTGATACCAACACAATGAACAGAGCAGATTAAGAACTAAGATGCAATGTTAAGAGAGAGAGAGAGAGAGAGAGAGAGAGAGAGAGAGGGGGGGGAGGGATTCGTGTGTTCATGCGAGAGAGAGAGAGCACTTGCCACATTAAGATCATTGTCATGATAGTTAAATCGAACATACTATCCCATTCTTTCTACAGAGCGCTTGTGAATATTGTGTGGGTGTGCGAGTTTGTTTCCTACTTTGTCGTATGCAGGAGCGTGCCTGGTTGAACGTGTATCTGTTAAGATCGATTCAATGATAATTATGTTGTAGGGCCTACCTGTTGTTCCGTTCATTTCTCAGTAAATACTCTTTGAAATTAACTCTTTTGTTTAGAAAAAGGGTAAAGGTGCTAGAAATGCTTAAACCACCATACGGACAAATAGACAGCACACAAGAGCCAGCCAGTGTGCATTCTGGACAGTGTGCACAGCTCCACCTCCATCTCACAAAAGTTCAGCAAAATGCTAGCAATTCATGCATATCCGCGACAGAAAAAAAGAGTTTCCTGAACAAACACACGCAAATCGGCCATAGAGGCAAAAAAAAAAACAAAAAAAAAACTACAAGAAATAATGTTGGTGATTGAGCATTATAAAGAATGAATAAAAAGGATAATGTCAAAGGGAACGACAAAAAAAAAAAAAAAATGAAACAACTGGCACAGAACTTCTAGAAGACGTGGATGCACTGTACACGAAGATAGCCCGCCACGGGTATGCATTTGTTTTACCCATCCCATCACACAGTTGTTGATCATACACATATAACACACATGATCAGAACGATTCTGCTTGTAAACAAATGCTTCAGCTGATTCTTCTGGTTGGAAAATGAAGTCGTATTGTGTCAAACATGTATGTGTGCACACATAATCTGTTACGTAGGCCCGGATGAAAGGTGTCTGTATCATTCGGGTCTTGCTGACGCTAGGATACATTGTGAATGGATTCATTCAGTGCAGCTCGGCATGTTGTCTCCGAGCAGAACGGAAATCCATAGCATCATCTCGATCTCCCTTTGTTCTTTGGATCATCATTTCAACAGGTCTGAAAGTATGTGGCCCTTGGCGCCCTGCTCTCGTGGCGAGTAGGCCTTTCCCTGCCGTCTGAGGCTTCGTGCCAGTAACCTTTTCTTCTTGACATCCCCTTGACTCTGTCTTTATTTAGTCGTGTTTATTGTTTTTGCTCGCGTGTTTGGCTTGGTCTGTTGTCAGTCTTCTTATAGCCTTTTACGTTTTTTTTCTTCTTGTCGCAGATTGTAACATGCAAGCGTTTTTCTCTAAACTGTAATCTGGAAACTCGGCAGTGAGACCGGACACTGTGTCCAGACTAACGGTCCGTTCTGCAGCGCCTGGTTGTCTGATTGGCCCTTTTTGTGTATTTCTGCCACAGCTAATTTTTCTCTTTCAATTATTGTTCCCTTAACACTTGGTGTGAAAAAGTCAGCGCGATGGTGGGCTCCCTCACCTGTCAGAATGGGCCACCGTCTGTCTCCCACCCTCCCAGCCATCTTTACAATGCAATCCTATCCGCATACAGATCACTCCCCCCCCGCCCGCCCCATCCATCCCCGCCCCAGCTCCTCCGCACACCCGTAACCTCAGGACACATGCCTTGCAGGGATGGCGGCAGTCTTTCACTATAAGAGGCTGGCCTCTGGAACTTCGTTTCTGACACCCTCTTTTACACCACTTTTTTTCTGTCTTTCTGACCACTTCTCCTGTTTGTTTTTTTTTCAAAAAGCTTTTTGCACTTTACCCCCTCTAATCGCAATTTACAACACGCAGTGTTTTCTTTCCTTTACAGGATAACCAGGAAATTAGGTGGTGATATTGTAACTTTGTCCGAAATAGACGCTAGCTGTCAATTCTACACTGTAGATGTCCCCGTTAAGTCGTTTCAGGTGTTTGTTTGACATTTGAATTTTTTTTTCTATTTTCCATTTATTATTATTTACCCCCCCCCCCCCCACTTAGGCCTGAAAAATTCAGCATCAAAGATGGCGCTCTGAAGTCTAAAAATGTGTATTGCCTGTCTCCTAGCTCTCGGCCCCTGCCCCCTGCCTTCTCTTTCAGACTCACTCCCCTCCCCTGCCGTCTTCCCTCCTCCACACACCCATATCCATCAGTCTACAGGCTCCGTCGGGATACTCTCTCTCTCTCTCTCTCTCTCTCTCTCTCTCTTACACACACACACACACACACACACACACACACACACACACACACACACACACACTAATAAACACACACACACACACACACACACACACACACACACACACACACACACACACACACACATACACACATACATACCATAGGTAAGCAGGGGGAGTGTTGAGCAGGAGGAACACCAAACAGAGGGAGTAGTGAATCGAGCAAGTGGAGTATCGAGCAAGGCGATCTATCAATACTGAGAGTATCGAACTTGACAAGCTTTATTCCTTTAAGTCAAAGGTTATCAAAAGCTCCATCCTTTTAAGCCCAAGGATACTCACAAGCTTCGTACCTTTAAACCCAAGGATAGTCACAAGCTTCGTACCTTTAAACCCAAGGATAGTCACAAGCTTCGTACCTTTAAACCCAAGGATAGTCACAAGCTTCGTACCTTTAAGCCCAAGAATAGTCACAAGCTTCATACCTTTAAGCCCGAGAATAGTCACAAGCTTCATACCTTTAAGCCCCAGAATAGTAACAAGCTTCATACCTTTAAACCCGATGATAGTCACATGCTTCATACCTTTAAGGCAAAGGAGAGTCACACGCTTCATACCTTTAAGGCAAAGGACAGTCACAAACTTCTTATCTTTAAGGCAAAGGATAGCCACAGGCTTCATACCTCTAAGGCAAAGGATAGTCACAGACTTCATAGCTTTAAGGCAAAGGACAGTCACAAGCTTCATAGCTTTAAGGCAAAGGATATGTCACAAACGTCATAGTTTTAAGGCAAAGGATAGTCACAAACATCATAGTTTTAAGGCAAAGGATAATCACAAGCTTTATACCTTTAAGGCAGAGGATAATCACAAGCTTAATACCTTTAAAGCAAAGGATAATCACAAGCTTATACCTTTAAGGCAAAGGATAATCACAAGCTTTATACCTTTAAGGCAAAGGATAATTACAAGCTTTATACCTTTAAGGCAAAGAATAGTCACAAGCTTCATACCTTTAAGGCAAAGGATAGTCACAAGCTTTATACCTTTAAGGCAAAGGATAGTCACAAACTTTATACCTTTAAGGCAAAGGACAGTGACAAGCTTCATACCTTTAAGGCAAAGGAGAGTCATACACTTCATAGTTGTAAGGCAAAGGAGAGTCACACACTTCATAGTTTTAAGGCAAAGGAGAATCATACACTTCATAGTTTTAAGGCAAAGGATAGTCACACACTGCATAGTTTTAAGGCAAAGGAGAGTCACAAACTTCATAGTTTTAAGGCAAAGGAGAATCACACACTTCATAGTTTTAAGGCAAAGGATAGTCACACACTGCGTAGTTTTAAGGCAAAGGAGAATCACACACTTCATAGTTTTGAGGCAAAGGATAGTCACACACTGCATAGTTTTAAGGCAAAGGAGAGTCACAAACTTCATAGTTTTAAGGCAAAGGAGAATCACACACTTCATAGTTTTAAGGCAAAGGATAGTCACACACTGCGTAGTTTTAAGGCAAAGGAGAATCACACACTTCATAGTTTTGAGGCAAAGGATAGTCACACACTGCATAGTTTTAAGGCAAAGGAGAGTCACAAACTTCATAGTTTTAAGGCAAAGGAGAATCACACACTTCATAGTTTTAAGGCAAAGGATAGTCACACACTGCATAGTTTTAAGGCAAAGGAGAGTCACAAACTTCATAGTTTTAAGGCAAAGGAGAGTCACAAACTTCATAGTTTTAAGGCAAAGGATAGTCACAAGCTTCATACCTTTAAGCCAAAGGTTAGTCACAACATTCTCACTTATAGTCACAACCTCTATAGCTTAGAGCGTAAGAACAGTCACAAACTTCATACCTTAAAGCGCAAGTATAGTCACAAGCTTCATATCTTAAAGCCCAAGTATAGTCACAAGTTTCACACTTCTAAACCCATAGACAGTCAAATGCTTCATACATTTATACCCAAGGATAGTCACAAGTTTCACACTTCTAAACCCATGAACAGTCAAATGCTTCATACCTTTAAACCCAAGGATAGTCACAAGCTTCACACTTTAAAACCCAAGGATAGTCCCCAGCTTAGTACCTGAAAGCCCAAGGATAGTGACAAGGTTCATACTTCTAAGCTCAGAGATTAACACAAATTCATACACTTAAGTCCAAGGATATTTTTAATTAAGCCCAAGGATAATAACACGCTTCATACCTTTAAGGTAAAGGATAGTCACAAGCTTCATACCTTTAAGCCTGAGAATAGTCACATGCTTCATACCTTTAAGCCTGAGAATTGTCACATGCTTCGTACCTTTAAGCCTGAGAATAGTCACATGCTTGATACCTTTAAGCCTGACAATAGTCACATGCTTCATACCTTTAAGGCTGAGAATTGTCACATGCTTCGTACCTTTAGGGTAAAGGATAGTCACAAACTTCATACCTTTAAGTCCAAGGATAGTCACAAGCTT
Source organism: Conus canariensis (assembly GCA_033310375.1). Lineage (NCBI taxonomy): Eukaryota > Metazoa > Mollusca > Gastropoda > Neogastropoda > Conidae > Conus > Conus canariensis. Next base: position 36,621,423 of record CM065735.1, read on the forward strand.
CATACCTTTAAGGTAAAGGATAGTCACAAACTTCATACCTTTAGGTCCAAGGATAGTCACAAGCTTCATACCTTTAAGCATAAGAATAGTCACATGCTTCATACCTTTAAGCCCAAGGATAGTCACAAACATCACACCTTAAGCCCAAGGATAGTCACAAGTTTCATACCTTTAAGCATAAGAATAGTCTCAAGCTTCATACCTTTAAGCCTGAGAGTACTCTCAAGCTTCATACCTTTAAGCCCAAGGATAATCACACGCTTCATACCTTTAAGCCTGAGAATAGTCTCAAGCTTCATACATTTTTAAGCCTAAGAATAGTCTCAAGCTTCATACCTTTAAGCCCAAGGACAGCCACGACAGAACATATCCAACGTTTATATGATGAAAAGAGGTCCTCCTATGGATGCGTTCAACATATGCTTCTTAGTGCAGTCGCCTATTTGATCTTCATAACACAAATATAACACCATCAAACACTGAGTCACGGGGATGACAGGGGTAGTTGATATTCCGCTGAGCTCTGACCAAGAAACTGATCGTCGTGGATCTTCTGTGAACTAGCTCAGCGCAACTCAGCATGTACAGTATAACAGCCTCAGGCAAAAGAAAAAAGCTACCTTTTCTTGAAAAATTGTCAACAAATTGAAGATGTGAAATTGAAATGGCGTCAGATTTGCATAATTCACAGAATGGTAGGAACTATTGCACCGATAGTAGTAAAAATTTTCATGTGAATTGAGAAGTGCTATTTTTCTAATTCTTATTACACAAACAAACAAACAAAAAACATTTAACGTGGTGTTACCTACAGGTTCTTTCAGTCCTACTCAATAGAGTTAAATCAATACATGCATAATGCTTTGAACGAAAAATTTGCTTTTGCTGCTGTTTTTCGCTTCGGAGAGCATCTAATGATAAGTTGTGAAAATATATTATATACTGTTTACGCTGACACATAGAGACTGTTTTGTTTGGTCTGTTACTTCATTCGTGTTGTTGTTTATAGAGGCAATTCGTTTATTGCCTTTGTGCTTCTTTGTCGAGTGTTGTATTCATTGCTGGTATAAGGTGGCACATATATCCTTCTTCTTTTCTTTAAAGATAGTGAGTTTTCTTCTTCCATCCTCGATACCCCCCCCACCCCCTTTCTCTCTCTCATAAGAAAAAAAAAGCCAAGAAAAACACTCACTGTCCAAAAACAAGCGATTTTCCCTTTCTTTTTAACATGCTGGATTACAACATGATTTCTACGATCCTGTATACATTCGTGAGAAAAGGAATCCTTTGAACCAGAGAGGCAGTCTACCCGTTGGACTCCCACATCACGACCACTGCAGCAGCAGCAGGAGGGGGACCACAGTGTGGCTGGGGAAGGGGAGAGGTAAGCTGATACAGTCAAAACACCAGACAACAAGCACAGCAAGTGCCCATGGCAATCAGCATCAGAGCTTGCGGAGGACATACCAAGTTCTCACTTCTGAGGACAGGTCGTCGAGCAATTATTTCTTTTAGAGCCAACGGAGTCACCACCCACCTCGATCTCCCCCATTCCTCATCTTCATAGTTTTTGTTTTGTGCATTCGCTACATTCTGCCCCTCTTCCCCCCCTACCTTCAGATCCCATCCCTCAATTTATTTGTAAGGTTCACTGGGAGAGTGGATTTAGTGCGGCATCTGCTATTAACAAATTGTGCGGAGATACAATTTCTGAACAGGTGATTTCTGTAAGTGACGAAATGTAGGTGAACCATCTGTCCTATTCTTTTTACGGTTTGCGTTCTGTATCATCTTCTGCGTTGTGTCAATGACATCATCTATATGCCCCTACGTCCGCGTTTGTCCTGTTACAGTCGTACTGAAAGTCTTACACATAAATGTCATCTGGCGACTCACCGGAGGACATAGTCTCTCTCTCTCTCTCTCTCTCTCTCTCTCTCTCTCTCTCTCTCTGTATATATATATATATATATATATATATATATATATATATACGTTTTTATAATTAAAAAAAAAACCCAGCGGATTTTAAAGCAAAATTTTGTGAGATCTAACGTAGTTCCGTGCTGGCCATTCTCAATTATTTCTAAAGCAAACTCAATGAACAAAGAGTGAAAACAACATCTGACTATAAACCCCCTTCACTGATCCTCCTCACGTGTGCAGGTCCCTACCTCAGAAGCTGATCCTCCTCACGTGTACAGTTTCCTACCTCAGAAGCTTTTGATCCAGATCGTTGAATTCCTTCACAGCTTTGTCAGCATATTTAGCATGGCGATTCACCTTACCGTTTCCTTTATCCCCTTTTTTAAGGTA
>CM065735.1:36628738-36633738 GCA_033310375.1 Conus canariensis
AGAGTTCCATGTTCCTTCCAGAAAGACAAGATCACTCACACTGAAGTGTGAAACATAACCCAATTCTAGTCTGCCTAAGGTTTTCTCTTCCCCATATGTATGCTACCCATATTTACCCCAACACCCGTCAACAGCATATGATAATTTATTGGTGATTACAAGCAAAATCTTGTCGTTCGGTATTCATTTTCTTTTTCTTTCATATAGAGGACATGTCATTCAGTTCTCATTTCTTCTGATAATCTGTGTTATTTCCCGTTCTTCTCTTACTATTTCAGGAACTGTCTGGGTTCAATAGTCATCTTAAGTGGTTGTAACAACACTAAGACAAATGTGTTTTAAACTGGATTCGGTGAGCGACATTCGTCGAGTGAGGACGCGGATCGCACGCTCTCTGTTCAGGCCGAATTTGTGAACTCTGTCGCTCGCAAACGCAGTTGTTTTCAGGTCTTGCGTTTACGCTTCGATTTCGATTTCGAGTTCCCTTCCGTCTACTGGTTACATCAATGGAAAATTTTTCAACGGTTAATCCGGTGTTTCTAAAATCTGAAAGACATTCCCGACTACGAGAACCGACCGTCCGTTCTAGAAATATGTTTGGTGGGTGAACGCGCTGCTGGTCGAGGCTCCATTCTCGGCGCACAGAACATACGTGGCCTTTGGCGCATTTATCCGGCCACGAAGGAGGCACGCACGGACATCCTGGTGAAGGGGATTGGATTGAGAGGAGCTATTCTCCAGGTATCAAATACTAACCCTTTCATTCTCCGCAACGAGACAGGTGAGGAGAAACCTACAACAAAACTGTGGATCGACAATATTCCAATATCAGTTGCAGAATCGGAAATTGAACATTCCCTCACAAAAATCGGATGTGAATTAAGATCTGCGATAAAATGGAGAGAGCAAGGGATGCGGACCACAAGGTGACTCGTTTCTTAACGGGACGACGATTTGTTTTCATCACAGTCCCTCCCACTCCTCTCGATAAATTCATTAAAATCAACATATTCTCTGCAAAACTTTATCACAAAGAACAAAAACAGGCAGAGAAAACTGTTGTGTGTTTCCGATGTCTCAAACCTAACCACCATGCGTCTCAATGCTCAGGTGAGATTGTGTGTAGTAAACAGTGCGGCAAACCGGGACACAAACGAGGGGATGCAGTGTGTGATCTCGCAGATAAACAAACGGGAGATACACAACCACTGCCCAAACCAAGAAAACCAACAAATGAGGCCAGACAGACAGTAGGTAACAGAACCCAGCACTAAGCTGTTGGCAGGAACGACAGAAGCCGCCCCCTCACGCGTCAGGCTACGCTGGTCACCACCCTTGACCGCTCCCCCGTCACAGGTCGAGCACCCCCACCAAACGGCGCCTGTCCGGTCAGCACACCAGTCACAGGTCGAGCACCCCCACCAAACGGCGCCTGTCCGGACAGCACACCAGTCACAGGTCGAGCACCCCCACCAAACGGCGCCTGTCCGGTCAGCACACCAGTCCAGAGCAGGGAGCGGGGAAGCAGCGACGACAAGGCAAGGAGTCCGACGACCCTGCGGATCCGGTTAAGGATGACACCGGCTCCCGTTCGGTAACAGCGGCACAGTGGCAATAGCGACTGTGCCACGATCACTTGGATTTGACGGTAAACGACCCTGATAATGATTACGGATTGCGATTTTGGACTGTGATTTTTGCATAGCTATTTGAAGGTAACTGAAATATTAAAGGGTGAAAAAAAGAGACACCTAATTTTGTTTCAATGGATAAACTGCGTATAGTGTCTCTAAATGTCAGAGGTCTAAAAAATATAATGAAAAGGAAATCTTTGTTCTCTTACTTTAGAAAACATCACTTTGATATAATATGTATACAGGAAGCTCATGTAACGGATACAGATGTAGAAGCATGGGAAAGGCAGTGGGGCGGGAACATTTTCTGTAATCCAGGTACTAATAGGAGTAAGGGGGAAGTTATTTTGGTGTCTAAAAATTTTAAGGGTGAGGTAAAGCCAATACTGGTACAAAACGGTATCTTGCTTGTCTCTGTTGTGAATGAGGTATACAATTTGTCAATAGCAAATGTGTAGGCACCCAACAATACAAAAGAAAAGATAGCATACTTTCAAAATCTAACTGAAACTTTCATTCCTGTTGATAATCTATTGATTTTTGATGAATTTCAATTGTTCATTCAGCAGTGACCTGGACATAGTATCAGGAAATCCACACAACAAATCTGAAACTGATGCCTTTAAACTGACAATAGATACGTTAGAATTAACTGATGCATGGAGACTGTATCATCCAAATGAAAAAGAGGCAACTTGGATGCGGCCAAATCCATACATTGCACGTCGGCTAGACTATTGCTTTGTCTCCGAGAACGTTTTGAGTTTTTGTACTTCTTGTGAACACTTTACAGTTCCTAATTCCGACCATAAAGCTGTCGTTCTTGATCTTAATGAGAATACGTTTGTACGAGGTCCGGGGTATTGGAGGTTTAATAATAGTCTCTTAAAAAACAATATTTTGTTCAAAAAATGAACGAGACTTTAGACTCATTTTTCTCAGAAAACAGGGACATGAACAACGAAGAGAAGTGGGAGTTGTGTAAAGTGGAAATACGGAATTTTTGTATTGAATTTGGAAAAAAATCATCATGTCAGAAAAGAAACGAATCACTGAAACTTGGAACTCACTTGAAAGATTTAGAAAAACAACTTGTAGACAATCCCGAAAATGAAATCATTCTTGAGGATTATATGAAAACCAAACAAAAACTAGAGATAATGCAAATTCATAAAATTAAAGGCGCTCAGGTTCGAGCAAGAATCAGATGGATCGAGGAAGGAGAGAAGAATTCTAAATACTTTTGCAGCCTGGAAAAGGCGCGAAGTAAAAATAAGATTATTACAAAACTGTGCAAAGAATCGGGGGAAATTCTCACAGATCAAAAAGAAATTCTACACGAACAAGCCTCTTTTTTATAAAAACGTTGTACAGTCAGATGACTGAAGTGGATGATGTAAAACGCGCAGCTGATACATTCATGGAAAATGAACCACTAAAACGCTTAAATGAAAATGAAGCCATAGTATGCGAAGGCATGGTTACGCTTAGTGAGACAACTTCTGCTCTTAAAAACTTGAAAAATGATTCGGCTCCAGGAAGCGACGGTCTGACAGTAGAATGTTTTAAATTCTTTTGGGGTAGGATTGGTAGTACTGTGACTAACTCCTTCATTGAATCATTTGATAAAGGAAAGCTCTCATTTACTCAAAGACAAGGCATTATAACTCTGATACATAAGGGGAAAGATTTAGAAAGAGATAAACTTAGTAACTGGAGACCAATAACCTTGACAAAAAATCTTGGCAAAGGTTCTGGCAGAAAGATTAAGCAAAATAATACATAAATTGATAAATGAGGATCAAGTAGCATATATAAAAGGAAGAAATATAGCAACCGTTTTACGAACCATTGATGATGTGATTAATTACTTGAATAAAACTGGTAAAGCTGGGTACTTACTGGCCTTGGACTACTCAAAAGCACTTGACTCCATTTTAAAAACGTATCTTTTGCATGTATTTAAAATGTTTGGTTTTGGAACGGATTTCCAGAAATGGATACAGGTTTTGACCAACAGGAGCCAAAGCAGTGCCAACCATGGTGGATGGTTATCTGAACCATTTGATGTGGAATGTGGTATTAGGCAAGGCTGTCCATTTTCACCTTTAGCCTTTGTATTAGCAGTAGAACTACTGGCTATTAAAGTAAGAAACAGTAACATAACTGGCATTAGGGTGCCCAAATAATGATTACGAACGAAGCCAGGTTATAAAAATAAAACAACTGGCAGACGACACAACATTATTTTTTAATACAAAACAAGACATGTTGTTATCTTTTGATATTCTAAAAACATTTGAAACTTTTTCAGGACTAAAACTTAACATGAACAAAACTAAGGCTTTAAGAATGGGCCGACAACCTTATGAACAGAATCTTCCATTTATATTAGTCGATGGAATTAAAATTCTAGGAATTTATTTTCGAAATGACACCATGGCAAAAAACATCGAAGAGAATTGGAAAGGGAGAAATGAATATATACAAAAACTGATAAAGGACTGGAGCAGAAGAGATCGTAGCATTCAAGGTTTAAAAATTATAGTGATAAAGACTTTTATAGTGAGCCAGCTTGTTTTCGTTATGCAAGCTATTGGTATTCCCGAAAATATATTGAATAAAATCAACACAATTTTATACAAATTCATTTGGCAAAGAAAACACAGCAACTGAAGAGCATTTGAAAAAGTAAAGAGACAAATAATGGAGTCTGGATATAAATATGGTGGTGTAAACATGCTAAATATAAAAGAACTTCAAACGCTCATTTATTTACAATGGGCGGGAAAATTATTCGTCTCAACAGAAGAAAACTGGTCTAAAATTCCCAAGTGGCACTTGAATAAAATATTAAAGCATAATGGCATATTTCAAACTAATAGTAGGGCAAAGCATGTACGGCAGATAGAGAAAATAGATAACGAATTCTGGAAAAACGTGCTAACCATATACTTGGACAACAAAAAAGAGATCACGTTAAAAGAAATATCTTGCTGTAACTTTCTGTCCCAACCATTATTTTTCAATAATTTGATAAAGTATAAAGATAAAACATTATATTTCAAAAGATGGACAGAAAAGGGATTAGAGCATGTAAGAGATGTAGTGCACGCAACCGAAGGCAGACTGCTCCATGTTGAAGAAATAGAGACTATTCTAGGATACAAAAGTGGTGAGACAATCTTCGAATACAACGCGTTAAAAAATGCTTTGCCAGCAACCTGGTTGCAATGGATAGAGAGCAACAGAAATTCTGGGAATGACATTGGTTCTGTTCAGTGTGATGCGGTCTTATTTAATACCAAACCCCAAAACATAAAACAAATACTTGACAAAAGGAAACAAACAAATGTAACACCACGG
>CM065735.1:36636238-36638738 GCA_033310375.1 Conus canariensis
GATTCGATTTTTTCACCACACAGGCAGCTATCACAGAGCTCTTTCAACTCACCGGAAAGAATACATTTCCAACTGACTAGGGCCATGTAGTTTGTTTTCCTGCTGCATTTGATCTCACGAGACTGCAACCACTTTTCCTTCACTGCGATGCCACTTGACATTTGACCCTTATAGGTGGTGGGTACGAGGCAGAATTTGACTGTCACGGTACACAGGTACCTTCTGCGTCCTCCATTGACAGTGATCAGAGCGGTGTTCAGTACCTTCTGTATCTTCCAAAGTGATCAGAGGGGTGTTCAGTACTTTTCTGTGTCCTCCACAGACAGTGATCAGAGGGGTGTCTAGTACTTTCTGTGTCCTCCACAGACAGTGATCAGAGGGGTGTTCAGTTCTTTCTGTGTCCTCCACAGACAGTGATCAGAGGGGTGTTCAGTACTTTCTGTGTCCTCCACAGACAGTGATCAGAGGGGTGTTCAGTACTTTTCTGTGTCCTCCACAGACAGTGATCAGAGGGGTGTCTAGTACTTTCTGTGTCCTCCACAGACAGTGATCAGAGGGGTGTTCAGTTCTTTCTGTATCTCCCAAAGTGATCAGAGGGGTGTTCAGTACTTTCTGTCCCCCACAGTGATCAGAGGGGTGTTCAGTTCTTTCTGTGTCCTCCACAGACAGTGATCAGAGGGGTGTTCAGTACTTTCTGTGTCCTCCACAGACAGTGATCAGAGGGGTGTTCAGTTCTTTCTGTGTCCTCCACAGACAGTGATCAGAGCGGTGTTCAGTTCTTTCTGAATTTCCCAAAGTGATCAGAGGGGTGTTCAGTACTTTCTGTATCTCCTAAAGTGATCAGAGGGGTGTTCGGTACTTTTCTGTATCCCCCAAAGTGATCAAGGGGTGTTCAGTACTTTTCTGTGTCCTCTACAGTGATCAAAGGGGTGTTCAGTACTTTTCTGTGTCCTCTACAGTGATCAAAGGGGTGTTCAGTACTTTTCTGTGTCCTCTACAGTGACCAGAGGGGTGTTCAGTACTTTTCTGTGTCCTCTACAGTGACCAGAGGGTGTTTCAGTACTTTTCTGTGTCCTCCACAGTGATCAGAGGGGTGTTCAGTACTTTCTGTGTCCTCCACAGTGATCAGAGGGGTGTTCAGTACTTTCTGTGTCCTCCACAGTGATCAGAGGGATGTTCAGTACTTTTCTGTGTCCTCCACAGTGATCAGAGGGGTGTTCAGTACTTTCTGTGTCCTCCACAGTGACCAGAGGGGTGTTCAGTACTTTTCTGTGTCCTCTACAGTGACCAGAGGGGTGTTCAGTACTTTTCTGTGTCCTCTACAGTGACCAGAGGGGTGTTCAGTACTTTTCTGTGTCCTCCACAGTGATCAGAGGGTGTTCAGTACTTTCTGTGTCCTCCACAGTGATCAGAGGGGTGTTCAGTACTTTTCTGTGTCCTCCACAGACAGTGATCAGAGGGGTGTTCAGTACGTTCTGTGTCTTCCACAGACAGTGATCAGAGGGGTGTTCAGTACTTTCTGTGTCCTCCACAGACAGTGATCAGAGGGGTATTCAGTACTTTCTGTGTCTTCCACAGACAGTGATCAGAGGGGTGTTCAGTTCTTTCTGTGTCCTCCACAGACATTGATCAGAGGGGTGTTCAGTTCTTTCTGTGTCCTCCACAGACATTGATCAGAGGGGTGTCTAGTACTTTCTGTGTCTTCCACAGACAGTGATCAGAGGGGTGTTCAGTTCTTTCTGTGTCCTCCACAGACATTGATCAGAGGGGTGTTCAGTTCTTCTCTGTATCCTCCACAGACAGTGATCAGAGGGGTGTCTAGTCCTTTCTGTGTCCTCCACAGACAGTGATCAGAGGGTGTGTTCAGTTCTTTCTGTGTCCTCCACAGACAGTGATCAGAGGGTGTTTCAGTTCTTTCTGTATCTCCCAAAGTGATCAGAGGGATGTTCAGTACTTTCTGTCCCCCACAGTGATCAGAGGGTGTGTTCAGTTCTTTCTGTGTCCTCCACAGACAGTGATCAGAGGGGTGTTCAGTACTTTCTGTGTCCTCCACAGACAGTGATCAGAGCGGTGTTCAGTTCTTTCTGAATCTCCCAAAGTGATCAGAGGGGTGTTCAGTACTTTCTGTATCTCCCAAAGTGATCAGAGGGGTGTTCGGTACTTTCTGTATCCCCCAAAGTGATCAAAGGGGTGTTCAGTACTTTTCTGTGTCCTCTACAGTGATCAAAGGGGTGTTCAGTACTTTTCTGTGTCCTCTACAGTGATCAAAGGGGTGTTCAGTACTTTTCTGTGTCCTCTACAGTGATCAGAGGGGTGTTCAGTACTTTTCTGTGTCCTCTACAGTGATCAAAGGGGTGTTCAGTACTTTTCTGTGTCCTCTACAGTGATCAAAGGGGTGTTCAGTACTTTTCTGTGTCCTCTACAGTGACCAGAGGGGTGTTCAGTACTTTTCTGTGTCCTCTACAGTGATCAAAGGGGTGTTCAGTACTTTTCTGTGTCC
>CM065735.1:36643738-36668738 GCA_033310375.1 Conus canariensis
GCTTCAACTTACAATTACTGGCTAGAGAAGCAGATTCAAAGTATAAGAAACGTGGACAGAAATTAGACCATGAAAATGAAAATCATGTTTAAACACAGAGCCACCACTAGAACGTAAATTCTTTAGAACGAGATTCGACATACTGGCCTTTTTCAGGCTGGATAAGAACAAATAAATATCGGGAATAAATTAAAAAAAAAAAAAAACTTATGGAAAAATAAGTGTAAGTTAACTAGTTCTCAGTCACTATAAAAATGACCTAACGAGGGTTTCAAAAGGAAACGAGTTGGAGGATGGGTGAGGGAGGAGGAAGAGAATTGGTAAGCAAAAAAAAAAAAAAATGACCTTTAAGGATAAAATATTAAATTATTCATTGACAGCAATTAGAACAATTGAGTGTGTGTATGTATGTGTGCGTGCATGTGTGCGTGCGCGCGCGCGCGTGTGTATGTGTGTGTGTGTGTGTGTGTGTGTGTGTGTGTGTGTGTGTGTGGTGTGTGTGTGTGTGTGTATTGCGCGGTTTTCTTCTTCTTCTCTAACAGAACCATTCGTTTACATCCGTTCAGAGCCGACTTTGACCTCCCACAGAAGCAATTTACAAGGACACAGCTTGTAACGGTTGTTATCTAAGCTAGAACTCCACCTATAATGTGTGGTGGTCTGAATACCATGGGGGAAACACCTCAAACGAATCAACTCCGAAAGAAGCTAGTGACGATTAGAAAAGACCAATGAAAAAAGCGACATAGAGAAATATGTGTGTGTGTGTATGTGTGTGTGTGTGTGTGTGTGTGTGTGTGTGTGTGTGTGTGTGTGTGTGTGTGTGTGTGCGTGCGTGTGTATGCGTGCATGTGTATGCGTGTGTGTGTGTGTGTGTGTGTGTGTGTGTGTGTGTGTGTGTGTGTGTTGTGTCGCATCTCTTGTGCCATTCCAAACCTCCTCCACAGCCACAGCCCAGCCCGGCCCGCCACAGGGAGCAGTCAATGTCGAGTCGTCAAAAGGCAACCCACCGGAGTTGACACTGCACTACTGTCGAGTCACATCGGTGGTGTTCAGTGGTGCGTGTTCTGATCTAATATACGCAAGACACACGATATAGATAAATGTTAGCAAAATAATCCATGGATAGTCAAAATAAGGAACGTGTTTAAGCCAGTGATAATATCACAAGATTAAACAGTGGAGTTCTGTGTCATATACGATGGGTGGTCTGTCACAACGACCAGCCTTGTTCCTGAAGAGTTCTAATCCAAGAGACGAAAGAGTATGATGAACAAAAGGTTCTGCTTAATATACAGAACTCAGTGGTTCCCATTGCTGTCAGTGAAGGATTTAACAGCTTGACTCTAATGTCGTCATATGTATCCCATCTCTCCACCTCCTACCCCTCTTCCAACCCCCTCCTGTAGAAATCCCTGTGAAGCAGTGTTCATAGTCACTGTCGAATGTGTTTACCTGCACTTGTTTTCCCCCATTATTTATTCATTTCTGTTTGTTCTTCTCATGCCTGAAGACTGACCAGGTCGCGGCTCATTCTTTTAGACTTTATCACATTGATGCGACGTTCAGCGCTTCAACATTCCTTTTATATAATCGGTTTTGCCTGCAGTTGATAGGGATCTAAGGTGGTCTTTGTGTTTGTATATGTGATGGGAGACGGTGTTTATGTTCGTGTATGTGATGGACATACAGCTCTCAAAGTTTGCTAAGCATACAATGAACAACAACAACAACAACAACAACAACAACAACACATAGTGAACTCAGAAACTCACCAATGAACTGTGAAGAGGCAGGCACAGATTGCACAGTATGGTTCTGTTCAAAGCTGTGTCCCACTGTCATATCATTGTGCACAATAAACCTTTAATCTGAAATAGATTTATATCATCCAAATGAACTAAAATTTTTTCGTCAACCTGCAAAGAATATCCTTAACGATTTTTCAGGGATAGAAATTTAACACGCATAAATCTCTCTCTCTCTCTCTCTCTCCTCTCTCTCTCTCTCTCTCTCTCTCTCTCTCTCTCTTGCTGCTACTGAGTATTGACGAAGAACGTTCCTTCATCGTTCTTCAAATTCTTCTCTGGTGGTTCATTGTTGACCGTGTGATGTCCATCTCACTCCCTCCTTTTCCATACTGGATGTGTAGTCTATTGTCTGGTCCTTCGTTTTCTTTTGGGGTGTCTATGTCTGACTGACCCCGTGATGTTCGTTGCTGTAGGATGTAGCTAACTGCGTGTGTTCTAAAGGCGAAATTCTACTAATACACAATTCATTCGTGGATTGCTTGTCTTGTGGTGGTGTGTTCCGTTGTATATGAAATGATTATGTGTATCTCCCCAATTTGTCGTATACAGGACTACATATAAGTAGTTTCTACAGCCGTTGACACCGATGCTGGCTCTGAACACGAATCTGTAACCCTGTCGATAAAACAGTTCTGAAATGGCGTTGTGCGGCCAACTAGATTGTGAAGCCATTGATGAAACGTAAGCACATAATTTGTGTAGGTCTTTTTGTTTCAAACGTCTTCATTATTTCAGTACTCTCCATGTTCACAGGAAACAGTGTGATGTCCAGCCTCTTCGAAGCCACGATGAGCGGTTCTGTGCCGTGGGCGGATGACGTCGTGACCTTGCAGCACACCCCCACAGTGCCTGCTGACTTGCAAACTGATGCGCACAATCAGTCCATTCCAGAAGGCTGCATCCAATTCAGATTCAGTGACATGGAGTTTTTTCCTTGGAAAAATCCTGATAATATTGTCAGTGAAGATGTAGAAAGATATGCACGGAAAATCAGATTCTATATGCTGCAAATACTGTTTTGCATTGGTGGACCAGCTAACGTCATCAACATGATGGTGTTCTTCAAACAAGGCCTCAGAGATCGTGTCAACCTGCTGTTGTTCTCACTGTCCCTGGCTGATGAGTTTACCTTAATCGTTGCTATGGTGAACTACATTGAGGAGTATTACCTGGAATTCGTTGCAGAATCAAAAGGTGGTCCTTTGCTGGTATTTTTAACCAACAATCACTATAGTACTTTGCATGCTTTCAATTATGTTTCCTATGTTCTGTCAGGGGTTATTGCCTGTGAGAGATGCTACTGTGTCCTGAGACCACTGAAGTACCAAACCCTGATGCAAACTAAAACAATGGCTTTCATTATTCTTGCTGCGCATGTTGTCACATTTGGTATCAAGTTTGTTGTGTCATTCAGATACTATTTTGTGTGTGCTTATGATCCAGATTCTCGTGTTCGGACGTATTTACCCGGTGCTAGAGAATTTTACATAAGCCAAAAGAACCTTATTGATAATTTTGACATTTTCTTTGGTATAGGGCTACTTCTATGTACCAATATCACTGTCATAAGCGCAACCGTAATAATGACATCCAAACTTAGGCAGGCTATTGCATGGCGTACAAAAGCATCATCATCATTGTCTCCAAGGGAAGTGGCTCTTACCAAAATGCTGATTGGCACTTCTGTACTGCTCATCATATGTATCTTCCCATCTGGTATCTTCCGCGTTGCTAACCTGTTTTTACCGGAAGTGAACATCGGAAGTAGGAATCAAAATTTGTATCTGACATTTTTGTGGATTAGAGAAATATTTCCGTATATCAATTCCACCTTCAACATCTTCATTTATTATGTAATGAGTACTCGGTACAGAGAAACTTTCTGGGGTATTTGTAAGAAGAAGTAGAGTGAAAGAAATAATACAAAATAATGTAAAAAAAAACAAAACAAAACTGGTGGCAAAATATGCCACATTACAAATACCAACTGGTAGTCCATGTGTCATTGATTGTATTTGTCAGGGCAATAGAATATGTAGTTTTGTCTGTTCGCAGGCTTCTCCTCATCTGTGTAACGATAATTTGTCTTCGGTAGAGTTTCTTTGTTTCACATTAATTTCATGTTTGTTTTATCCCTTCTGTTCCATTTGATGCTGGTTATTTAGTTATTTAGTTAATCATCCATTTATTTCTCGTCTTTTTGTGTATTCCTTGCACTCAACCACATTCTTAACTTTACAACTTTTCCTATTCACAATGATTTTTTTTTGTCAAGTAATTGGAGCTTACAGTGCGCAGAAACAGGACAGTGCTTAATGTCACCAATACATTAGCGTTTCTGTAGTCTCACACATAGAAATGAAATTCTACTCCCACATACACACAAACGCATACAGAAGAAAAGGAGAAAAGACAAGAAGAAGAACAACAAATCAAATGACAAGGAATCAATAGAAAAGTAAATCAGGTGAAGTACATTTTGGCCCAGTTACTTGGCGAGTTCCTTTCGTTGTAGCTTGGGGTAGTGGGACACATGGCACTGTGACACTCGTCGTGTGTATTTAGTTAATGATGTTTTCTTTTTATCTGTCGTTTCCCCCAATTAAGCACCATTTTGACTTAATATTACGATGCATCAATACATGTGAACATGGGAAGTAGAATTCTTTACGGGATTTTTTTCCCTAAAAGGAACAAAAATGGTGTACAAATGTTTGTTATCATTTCATGTGTCTGCAACAGACACATTCGTCCAACATGCATTACGCATGCATACATAATGATGAAACATAATGCACGGATCTTTAGGAGAGACAAACACTAAATAAACAATAGGTTCAATGATACAAAACGTTTTTTCTCTTATAGTGATATGTAACACACACACACACACACACACACACACACACACACACACACACACACACACACACAAAAAGAGATGTAAACAACAACAAACCTTAGAGGAAATAAAGGAACAAACAACAGATAATTCTTATTTATGTCCTTATTTCTTTCATTCAGCCGGAATAGCTCAGTTGGTAGAGCGCCTGACTCGTAATCTTGGTGATCCTGCGGTTGCGGGTTCGAATCTCCGCCGGGGCGTTTCGGTACAGGGGGATTTTTCCCTCGGAGTTAACATTAGTTCTGACTCCATTTCCCATACAGTCCTTCGAATGAGACTATAAACCGAGGTTCCGTGTGTGAACGCACGCATAATATCTTGCACACACGTAAAATCCCATCACCAACTTTCGGAAGAGTAGGCCAGTTTGGCCGTTGGTATGGATGACACGTTACACACAGCATCCACCCTGCGTAAGAAATGGAAAGAATGAAGGAAGTAAAGAAACGAGTGAACGATATTGAACGATATTGACTGGATGACACGGGAAACGACTGAATGAAGCGCCAGCTGGCAGCTCTTCAGTCGGCACTACCCAGGTAGGCAGCCGTTGTGTAAGCGAGTGTTGATTGTAAAGCGCTTAGAGCTTGGTCTCTAGCCGAAAATAGGCGCTATATAAGTATTCATTATTATTATTATTATTAATATCAAGAATGATAAAGCCGCATCGGTGTTTCTGTGGACCGGTGTTTTCCGAGTGTTTAAGTGTCTGGTTTTTATGGTGCGCTGGTCTATATACTCAGTGCATAGCATTGGTGAGCGTGGACATATGAAATTATTCTCAGATTTTTATTTATCCATCAACGGTGTACAAGTGAACCAGTCTGTTACAAATTGATTGGAGTTCATGTTCAGGACTGCAATGTGCTTTTCCATTTAAAATGTGAATTAAGTCTATTTCTTGAGTGCATTCAATTATGGTAGACGTGCGTCTATTGTTCTTTTCAATATGTGAATTTAGCCTGTAACAACAATATATACCATCAAATGTGCAATCGATCTGCAATGTATATCATGACCGAAAAACAGCAGATATGAAGTTTAATGATCAAATACAATATTATCACAAGTATTAAGTGCTAAACAAAATTGTTGCCAAAATAGCTGTATATGAAAACAGTTCCTAAGCACATGCTGAACATTATCGCGTGCATCTGTACCAAAAGTGCACGAGTCATCGTTAACTATCCGCATTTGTAAGAGCACAGTATTTGTAGGCAATTATCTGTGTACAACTCGAATTAGAAACTATTTCATATTCGCATCTTGAATTTTAGTAATGTTAGTTAATGCTATACTTCAGTTTCTTTCTATGTTTAGTTTTTCATTCAGTTTGCTAGGCACTTACAATGTCTTTTCGCATTAGAGAATACATCATGATATAAGTTTGTATTTCTTGTTGTGTGTGTATAATATAATATCTTCTCCACAAGGCGTTTAGTGCTCCTACGGAGGGAAAAAAGATTTTTTCTTGTGAAAATGTCAGTCATTTATAATTCCTCGTATTTCTCCGGCTTTGACCATTTCATGTTTTAGGGTTTTGTTTTCCTGATCATGCTTCACCGATTATATCTTTGACCCCAAAGGGGCCCTGGCAGGGGGAAGCTGTGAAGTGAAAGATCCAACACATCTTTAAAGGTCTACTCTCGAAACTGGCAATGGTTTATATAAAAATAGACCTGAGCGTCGTTTATCAACAGTAATGGCTTAATTTCGTGAAAAAAAGTGTCGTGTAAAGTTAACGAACAAGAAACCTCTTTGGCTTACCTGTTCAAACCCAGCGCAGCAGACAGAAAACTGTGACGTCACGTACGGAGCTGTCTGTGTTCTTCTCATGTTAACAACGTGAATAAAGTTTTTACCAACAAATAGGTATATGACCGCTGATCAATATGTCACCAAGGGTATTCCTATCACAGAGGGTTGCTGGGGACTCAGATTAGATCTATGGCGATTGTCTTTTGCCTGGGATTATGGAAAACGCGTGTTATTGAATGGAAAGGAGAAAAGACCCATATTCAAGTCAAGTCATGTCAAAATTATCCTTATTGAGGGCTAAAGAACAAGCTTTCCAGTTTTTGACATCCTGCCCTCATAAACAAGAAAGATACTAATACAACATATAACCTAAAGCTCAAACAATATTTTTAAAAGCACACAATTTCTGTAATGCACATACATAACTCTTACTTCAAATATGAAACAAAAATAAAACTATTTTGGAACATAAGTTCAAGCAGAGAGACAGAGAGAGAGAGAGAGAGAGAGAGAGAGAGAGAGAGAGAGAGAGAGAGAGAGAGAGAGAGACACTGACACTGACACTGACACTGACACTTTTTTATTGTCCAATAGCTGTACAGCCCTTTCAGACAAGGGGGGAAAATCATATATGACTAAATGTTTTATCATAAATGATCTCATATCTTTATCAAAAGACTATACACACACACGCATGAAAGAAAATATGCACACACATGCACATGCAGGTGCATACACACTCGCGCGCTCGCGCACGCACACTCACACACACGCGCGCACGCAGAGAGAAAGAGAGGGGAAGAGAGAGAGAGAGAGAGAGAGAGAGAGAGAGAGAGAGAGAGAGAGAGAGAGAGAGAGAGAGGTAAGAGAGAAAGAGAGAGAGAGAGAGACAGAGAGAGACAGAGACAGGGACAGAGATAGAAACAGAGAGATGCATGCGCGAACGCGCGTATACAGATGGTGGATCATCTTGTAATTTGCTGACTTTGTTCAATTAACACTTTCCTAATCTTCATTGCTTCTGCCAAGAATCTAGCCAGGGATATCGTTACATTTTCATTGTTATTTGAAAGAATATATGTTACCGATCTCTGATCAGGATTTCCTGTAAAGGAATTTAGAATATCACAGCTTTTGCGTTTTTCATTATAAGCAGAGCAATTGAACAGTAAATGAATTTCATCTTCTGTTCCATTTCCACACGATGGGCAAACGTTGTTTTTATCTTCTTCAGTTTGAAACCATTGTTTGAAATTTTTTAGGCCGCTAACTCTTAGTCTGAATCTGATAAGACTAACCCTATGCCATTTATCCGATACAAATGATAGATATTTTTCTGCTTGAAAAACATTTTTGAAAGAATAAAACCACCTATATTTATCATTAGCTTCCAATTCTGAATGCCAATGCTGTTTATAGCAGGAGATAAGTCTATCTTTGAATTCACTAATAAAACCATACTCACAACCTGCACCTTGGCTTAGCCATACAATACCAAATCCATTCTCGCATAAAATTCTCTTAACATTTGACGCCCAATTTAAGTAACCAGATTCATGTTGTATAACAAGCATTTCATATGACTGTCTGCAAATTCTCGACATTGGTAAGTTAATAAGTTTAAGCCAATATTTAATACACTTTACAGACATTCGAATACAGAGGGGATATCTTCCGGTTTCGCCATAAACTAAAGTATTAGAAGTGTGGAGGGGAAGACCTAAGAGTGTTTTTTATTGCAAAGGTGTGCACTTTTTATTGCAAAGGTATGCACTTTTTATTGCAAAGGTGTGCACTTTTTCAACTTTTTTCCTATCTTCCTCCAGTCCCCACACTTCAGCTGCGTAGGTTAATATGGGCTCTTTTTTGTGTGTCAAATAGTTTGCAAAACAGATCTACATCCCCAGTGTTCAATTTTCTCATGGATCTCAATATGTCCATTACCTCTTTCTTCCCTTTTCTACAGACGTCTACTAAACTGCTACTAATACCTAATTTTGTGGTAAAAACCATTCCCAAATATTTGTAAGAATTTGTAACCATCACTTCTTTACCTCCATAAAACCATCTCAGAGAGAGAGAGAGAGAGAGAGAGAGAGAGAGAGAGAGGGGGGGGGGTAAGGGGATCGTATTGATGGAAATGACTTTAACTGATTCGCAGAGTTTCTATCAGATGCAATTTTAGTGTTTCTTTAAAGTCTGTTTTGAGGGACATGATTTCATGGATGAAGGCAAATTATTCCATGCGGTCCCTCCAGAATACGGAAAACTTGATTTGTAAAGATTACTTGGCGGTCTGAGAAGAGACAGTTTATGTGCATGTCTATAACTATTGATGGCAAAGCTTTCAACGATTTTTTCGGGGCTGATCCATTTATTACATTGTACATGCACAACTATTTGTTGAAGTAGAGTCTGTCTTTAAATGGAAGAATACTTAAAGTTTTGTAAAACACTCTTTGTCAAGGTGTTGGATTTCAACTGAATTAAGTTAATAGCCCTTTTATGCAGACGACTTACTTGTTTCAGATTAGTTTCACTGGCATTAGCGTTTCTGAAAGAGATTAACATTTGATCTAAGATTTTATGGAAGAAAGAGTTTTAACGAAGTTTCTGGTGCGTTTTTAGGTGTATTTTAAAGAGATGTATAAATAATGTTCTTGTTGTTGTTGCTTGTTTGTTTGTTTCTGATGACTTGTGCGTTGATTTCAACGTGATGACATATCTATCTATCTATCTATCTATCTACCTATCTATCTACTTATCCCTCGTACTTCCCTATCTCTCTATCTACCTATCTTTTTAAACACATACCCACGCACACACACACACACACACACACACACACACACACACACACACACAGACAACAGACAGACAGACAGACAGACAGACAGACAGACAGACCGACGGACGGACAGACAGACAGACAGACAGACAGACAGACAGACAGACAGACAGACAGAAACAAAGATATTCTACTTTGTGTTCTATCTATCTATGGTTCTCATGGTCCTCAAATATAAGTATGTGCCAGTGTTGGCAGTTGCTCTCCTTCTCTCTCTCTCCTCTCTCTCTGGGGTGAACTGCGGCTAACTGCGAGTAAGACGCGCTTCAAATCGTCTGCCATTTAGTCCCCCCGGTGGAGAATACAGCAAGTATCCAGCCACAGATGTTTGCAAGATTTCGCAGGAAGAGCTATGCCATCGACACCGACTCTTTTCAGAGCGACATGTGGCGCATTCCACCCAGTCTTCATGTCTTTCATGTCACGTAGGGCGATAAAGAAATCGGCAAGCCGAGTCGCCATGCTTACGCTGCACAGCCGAGCTGCCGGTGTTACCGTTGGGCTGCTCCTCACCCTGTTGTTTTGGGGAGGTTTGCTGTTACGCTGCGGCGATGTTGAGCAGAACCCTGGACCCAAGACGCAGAACCCTGGACCCAAGGCGGACGCACTCAGGCAGAGCAGACTCAGCAGCACGGGCACTCGGACGACTAGCACGGACAGGACACCCCTCGACGGCAGCCAGGCCACTCCTCCACGTCAACCGACACTGGACGCGAAGATGGACAACATGACGGAGATGTTACAGTCCATGCACGCTACAATGACCAGTAAGTTCAGGGATGTGGAGCAGAGTGTGCAGAAACTTAGTGAACAGTACGCTGCCCTTCAACAGAGTGTAATGGACTTGCGGGAAGAGGTGGTGGCTTTGAAAAAAAGAAAACAAAGATCTTATCAAAAGCAATTCTGAGCTAATGGCTAAAGTACAGCAATTAGGAAAGAAAACTGATGACCTAGAAGGTAGGTCCAAAAGAAATAATTTGCTTTTCTATGGACTTCCAAGAAATAGAGATGAAACCAATGAACAATGCGAAGGAAAGGTCAAAGATCAGATCACTGATAAACTGGACATTGCTAGTGATAGAGTGCACAGCTTAAACGGAAAGCAAGATTCTCTTATCATTGCAAGATGTTGTTTCTATAAGGACAAGATACAAATTTTAAAAGCAAAACGAAAACTGCAGGGATCGACTATTTTTGTTGGGGGGGATTTTTCGTACCGGGTGAGGGAAGTGAGAAAAAACTTTCAACCCATTTAAAAGACGCTAGGAACAGCGGGAAGAGAGCTAGGATGGTCTTTGACCATCTGGTCATCGAGAACAAAAAGTACTTCCTTGATGACAATGACCAGCTGAAGGAGAGCAGATAGGGGGGAGGCCGGCCAGGTGGTAAGTTTGATTTGTCTAACCGTGTGAACAGTCATGGGAACAAAGTTGATCCTACACCGGCAATCCCCGCGCCTCGCACTGCTGACAGTGTCACTAGTGAGTTGTTTTCCGCTGTCAGTGACAATGTGTCGGAGCAAGCAACAGACAGCACGTGCGAGAACGCGCAAAACGAGTCGTTTGTAAATGTGAATAAACCCTTTTCCTTTCTTTCGTACAATGTGAATGGATTGTTTTCAAAACTACTTGATCCTGATTTCATTTAATTCTTATGTGAATTTGATTTTGTTTGTTTATCTGAAACTTTCATGGAGGAATGTAAACCAGATTCTTGTCCAGGTTTTAAACTTTTTCTCAAGCCAGCGGTGAAGTTCACCAAACAAGGGAGACGATCCGGCCGAATAATCTGTCTCATAAAAAATGAGATGACTTCCTTTGTTGAGGTGTTAAATGTTGATTATGTCAATATTTTTGTGTTTCTGATTGACAAACAATTGTTCGGAATTGATAAAGATGTCGTTTATGTATGTTTGTATGTTCCACCAGAAAACATCACCGTTTTATGCCCATTTTAACATCGATAATGGGATAAGTGTAATGAAGACTGCTTAGTTGATTGCTTATTAAGTAGAGATGTTTATATTGTTCTGAATGGTGATTTGAATAGCAGGACATCAAATATTTCTCAAGATTTCCGTGGGGTTATCAACCATGATATACAATACAAAAGCCAGCCTGTTAGTGTGAATCGGTGTTCTGAAGACTGTCATTTGAATAGTTTTGGTAAGTTGCTTTTAAATATGTGCACTGCTATGGGATTGTGCATACTGAATGGTGTATGTAAGGGCGACCTAAATGGTTGATATACATACATATCTGAAACTGGAAACAGTGTAAACGATTATTTCATATTTTCAAATGACCTTCTTGCCCTTGTTTACGACATGTGTGAATTTTCTGTTCTGGAACGTATAGAGTCTGACCACTTACCAATTTGTGTTCGTATTTCCTTTCCATGTCAAAATAGAATTAATATTGATAAAAATAGTGATGACTTCGTAACAGAAAAATATGTCTGGAAAGAAGAATATGTACATTTATATAGAGACATTCTTAGTAATGGTGAAATGCGCGCAAAAATAAGTATTGCAATGGATTTAATTAACATTGATGTTGACGAAGCGTTAGATGTGTTTAACGATTAAATTAAGAAAAGTGCCGATTGTATGAAAATGCAAATATTCCCCAACCAAACAAAAGCACATGATGATTGGTTTGATTTTGAATGTACGGTGAGTAAGAAAAATTTTAGACGTTTATTGAGAACTAGCCGGCGTTCAGAAGATCCTGAAGATATTAAAGAATATGTAATTGCAAGACGGGAGTACAAAAATTTACTGAAGAAGAAACAGAAGGAGTTTAATAAACTGTTAATATACTACTCAAAAGAATTTAAGGGCCACATTCATTTTTTATATGGTTTACATAATACAGCGTAGCATAAAACATGAAATGTTTATGGCCAATTTATTCACTCAAAGTGTGACAAGTGCTTCACAGAAAACTGGTTTTAGCAATTGTTCAGTCGAATCTGTGTCAAAGGTGTTACACTGGTCCGCAAAAGAAGCTCAAAAACCACGAGAAAAAGGTCGCAATTTGAGTGCGCCTAGCTGGCGCAGCAGTGTTCGGCTGTCTGAAAACTGCATTGCACATGCAAGCCGGACCTTTAATGAACACTTGTCAACCTGATTTGCTGACCAGTGGCTTTATTAAGGGCCGCTTCTGGGGGTGTGTTCAAACATGCCACCAAGACGCAAACTTAGTGACGCTGAGAGAGGGATGGCTGTGGCCTGGCTACAAGACGGCGTGGCAGTCCGAGAAGTTGGCAGATGACTTACAGTAACACATTCTGTCATTCAAAGACTGAGAGACCGGTACAACAACTATGGGAGAGTTCAAGAAGCACGCAGACCTGGACGCCCCAGAGCGACCAACAGACGGCAGGATCGTTTCATCACCCTGGCGGCACTACGCAATAGAACCGCCACCGCCAATGTGCTCAGGGGGCAGCTGAGAGCAGCCAGCGACGTCCTCGTCAGTGACCAGACGGTTCGCAACCGCCTGCGTGAGGCCAATATGCGGTCAAGGCGTCGAGCATTGCGACCTCCACTGACCAGAGCATACCGTGCTGCTTGTCTGGCTTGGGCTCAATGACACCTGGCCTGGACAAGGCAGCAGTGGTCCAGGGTGCTCTTTTCTGATGAATCCCGCTACACCCTGTCCTTCAACGACGGCAGGATTCGCGCCTGGAGGCGTGTTGGAGAGCGCTTCATTGACGCCACTGTTGCGGAGCACGACCGCTATGGTGGTGGGTCCCTGATGGTGTGGGGTGGCTTCAGTCTTCATCACAGAACACCCCTGCACAGTGTCCAAGGCTACCTGACTGGCGTAGCCTACAGGGACGACATTCTGGAGCCAATCGCTGTACCAGCTTTGCAGGCCATGGGACCAGGAGCCATACTACAGGACGATAACGCCAGGCCGCACAGAGCTCGGGTCGTACAGAACTTTCTCCAGCAGCAGCAAGTCACCAGGATGGACTGGCCTGCCCGCTCACCCGATCTGAACCCCATCGAACATCTTTGGGATGTTCTGGGCCGTCGTATACGCAACAACACCCTCCTGCACACAATCTCGACGTCCTGTTCAGGAATCTGGAGCAGGAGTGGCAGGCGATCCCCCAGAACACCCTCCAGACTTTGGTCAGATCCATGAGACAGCGCTGCCTTGACTGCATCAACGCCAATGGCGGTCACACACGATACTGACTCTTGACACTCTACAGTCGGTTGTTCTGAATTTGCAAAATGGGGGTGTGTCCATGTCAATGAAATTTTCGCGATAATTGATTTGCACTTCTTGATGAAATTGTGTCCAATCGATGATCAAATGATTGAATTAAATGTTTGTTGGTTGATTTCAGCTGTCGGACTTATGAGTTATTATTGGGGAGTGATGAACTGTGTGGCCCTTAAATTCTTTTGAGTAGTATAGATAAACTAGTAATGTCAATAAAAAGCCAAAAGGAATTTTGGGATACGGTCCGTAAAACTAATTTCAAAAGTAAGCACGTAAGAAACACTATATGTGCTGACACATGGTTCCAACATTTTCAGTGTTTGCTACAAATGGATACAAATGAAGTTCCATATGATGTTTCTGAAGAAGAGGTAGATAACTGTATGAACCGCCCAATTTCTAAAGATGAAGTGCTGCTAGTTATAAGAAAACTTAAAAACCGAAGAGCAGCTGGGCCTGATGGTATCATAGGCGAATTGTTTAAGTACTCCTGTGAAGAAGTAGTCCCGTTTTTTCTTAAATATTTCAACAAGTTATTTGATAGTGGCACATTTCCTCGACGTTGGACAGAGTCTATCATTTTGCCTATCTTTAAAAAAGGTGACTTAAATAACCCTAATAACTATAGAGGAATTTCTCTTAGTGATATTAGCAGTAAACTATTTAACACGATTATTAACAAGTGATTGCAGGAATGGGTAGAAGAAAATTATATCACTGGCCAGCATCAGGCTGGTTTTAAGAAAGGATATTCAACTATTGACCACATGTTACCTTGTTAGCCCTTGTTCAAAAACAATTCTCTTACAATCGCAAATTGTATGTAGCATTTATAGATTTTGAAAAAGCATTCGATTCTATTAACAGACACCTGCTTTGGCCAATTTTGTTTAAAAATGGTATTAAAGGAAAATTGTACAAATGTATTAGAAGTATTTATAATGTAGTAAAAGCGAGAATTCGATGTGGTGCGAAATTGACAAATTGCATTGAATGTACAACTGGACTAAGACAGGGCGACGCTTGCAGTCCAATATTATTTTCTTTATTTATTAATGAGCTAGCAACTGAGGTGAATAGGAATGGAAGACCTATGCTGTCTCTGGAGGCATTTGAATTATTTATTCTGTTATTAGCTGATGATGTAATCTTACTATCTGAGACTGTAACAGGACTACAAACACAGTTAAACAATTTACAAAGAGCATCGGCTTCTCTTCAGTTAAAAGTTAACATGAACAAAAGTAATGTCATAGTATTTCGAAAGGGTGGTTATTTAAGTGTGAGAGAAAGATGGTTTTATGACGGTAGTATAATACCTGTTGTTAATGTGTATAAGTATTTGGGAATACTTTTTTCCACCCGTCTTAGTTTTGTTCTTGCTTGTAAAGATCTCGCGAGTCGGGCAAAAAATGCGCTGATTTGTATTATGAAAAAATTGCATACACTTAATAATAACTCTTTCAGCCTATAGTTCAATATGGGGCAAAATTATGGGGATTAAACAAGGCAGCTATTCATTGTGAGACTGTGCATTGTTACGCTTTAAAGAAATTCCTCAGAGTAGAGATGAGGACACCAAATGACCTTGTCTATGGTGAAACTAACAGGTATCCTATATTTATAAACTCAGCTGTGAAATGCGTACGCTATTGGTTTAAATTATTACAAATGGAACAGCAAAGAATTCCACGTAAAGCATATAATACGTTATATGATTTAGATCTGAAAGGTAAAGTAAACTGGGTGACTCAAGTGCGAACTTGTTTGTTTGAATATGGTTTTGGGTTCGTCTGGTACAATCAAAGGGTTGGAAATGCTAACGATTTTATTCGTACATTTCGCCAACGGTTACTAGACTGTAGTTGGCAAAAATGGAGTGAACATATTCAGACCAGCAGCAGATATAACATGTATAGAAATTTTTGTGATATGCCTTCTTTGAAGCCCTACCTATTATTGGACTTAAATCCACATTTGAAATATATAACAACAAGATTCAGACTTGGAATCTCAGAGTCAATGGTACATAGCTTTAGATACAGAACTGTCAACAGAAGTGTTTTAATTTGTCCAATGTGTAAAAAAGCAGAGAAAATTGAGGTACATTTTGTTTTTTGCTGTCCAGCACTTAGACATATTCGTCAAAGCCATATAAAACCTAAGTATTATCGACAACCCCTTTGTTCAAACTCAGTTTACTAATGTCCTCACAAAAGTCTCACGACGTGCGGAATTTTTCACTATTTCTGTCTAAGGCATTTAAGTTTAGAGAATTAGTAACGTCTTAGCAATATGATTCTTTTGGTTTTGTCCCTACGCTGTTTTGTTTCTATGTATTGTTATTGGTACTTGTTGAGGTTTGTTTTATGTATGAATTTGTGCCCACTTATGTCTATTGACAAATTGCTTATATGATGTTCACACACCCCTTCACAAGGGGCCGTGGCCTATTGTGAATAAACTTATCCGAATCTCTCTCTCTCTCTCTCTCTCTCTCTCTCTCTCTCTCTCTCTCTCTCTCTCTCTCTCTCTCTCTCTCTACTGGCTGTGGGGAGCGTACCTGACTGCTGGGTGAACTCTATTTGACTGCTTGCGCAGATGCTCCAATCATGATGATACGTGTCTGGTGATTGCCACAATGGGCCATCTGCAGAGTAGTCTGCTCCACAGAACCTGCTGAAATGGGCTGAACAGCGGCCACCATCCCGAGTGTCACGTGTAGACAGTGACTGAAGTTGACCTGTGTGACTGCTGACTGTGGCCCTTCCTGTGCCACGGCAGTGTTGATGACGTTCCTCGTGGCTCTTGGCCGAAGGGCAGCACGGTGGGCTACACTCTATAGAGATCCATGGTTTCCAGTGGAAGTATTCAACGGTTTGTCATCATGAAAATCAAACTTCTCTTCTTGAACCATTAAAATAGTCCCAAAACCAGGAAGTTATCTTCAACCACAACACACTTCATGCACATCTCTCTCTCTCTCTCTCTCTCTCTCTCTCTCTCTCTCTCTCTCTCCTCTCTCTCTCTCTCTCTCTCTCTCTCTCTCTCTCTCTCTCTCTCTCTCTTACATCCCAAAGTACTGTTATTTGTAGTGTATGAAACTGAAACTGAAAGTTAGAAAATTATAACGTAGCAAAGCTGATCAATATGCACGGAATATCGTAGTACGAGAGTCTAGATGAAGCGTAGCTAATCTAGATGCCCGGAATATTGGATACACAATTCTTAGAGCCTTCTGGAAGTTTCTTGGGCACTCCAGAATGTCTGAGAGCTTTCAAGAAATTCAGGAATTTTCCAATTTGTCTGCCACCTGTACGTACATCATTTGATACATGCACGTCACTGGAACAGTCTTCGAACACGACCTAAAGCAAGCATAGTTATAGTAAACGGAACTACCCAAAAATGGATTGTAACTTCGGTCTGTTTGTACCAGAATTGATGACTCCGCTCCTAGAGAGGTGTATATCAACAACATTCCTCGACAGTCGTAGGCCTGCTTATTCTTGTGTGTGTTCTCTGTTTAACAAAGGCTAGGAATGACAGTCACAGAGCTGATCCAGGAAAACATCCCTTGCATCATCAAAATGGTTCCAAAGGACAGTATATTTTCGTTGTGAAGGCTGAATATGACGAGAAAAACCTGAGTTCAATGGAAAAAAAGAGTTGTGTGTAACAGTCACTATTGAAACCATTGTATCTATGACGACAATTAAATGATTTCCAGTGAGTCTTAAATTGAATAATATAAATCTTAAATGTAATTTATAGCGAACCGCCAAGAAAAAGTAGACATACGAATCACAAGACAAAACATGACGCGTTTAAATCTCTTAGGTCTTTTTCAGGCATGATACAAAACACTCAAGACAACGAAAATTAACGAGCAATCACTTATCTTCATTCACTTCAGCGCATACATACTTTTATTTCACGAACACCTTGGTTAAACACACGTCACCAAAACCATTCTGGAACGGAGAAATACGTTCCTCGAGTATCAGACTGACACAACATTTAATAAGCTTTACTGGGTTCTTGAAACTGACACTTTAACCTAGTATCTCATGCACTGCACAGCAGAATTGACATGTATTGGGCGTCTGTCAGAAAGATGTACACATTCACAATAATCAGCTGCTTTGCTTAATCCCACCGTTCATAACCATATAGCATAATAGGTTGTATTTTTCATTTCAATCAAATATTTTTTAAACAGTTAGCCCAGGGACTAGTAACAAGGAATAAAAATCAACAGGGATTAATGAACTATTCGTAGAAAATACCAAGGTGAATACACTACACACCATTCCAAAAGTTTGAAGGACTCACAGACTGACGCACAATATGAAAAAAAATGATAATACTAATACCTGCGCCCACATATGTATGAGCCAAGGTTTCAGTATCACTGCTAATTCTGCGTATCTATCTATGTATCTATGTATCTATCTATGTATCTATCTATGTATCTATCTATCTATGTATCTATCTATCTATCTATCTATCTATCTATCTGTCTATCTATCTGCTTGTGTGTGTGTGTGTGTGTGTGTGTGTGTGTGTGTGTGTGTGTGTGTGTGTGTGTGTGTGTGTGCATGAGCAGAAGCGAACTGCCATCACTCACATAAGAAGCAAATTCATAATTATTGTCTAAGATGTACACATTCTTGAAAAGCAATGTCAGGGCGCTGTCCACTAAAGTGTCTTTCCACGGTTCCATTGGCTCCTCTTCATAACCCCTCGGATCCTGTCTACAGATCTTATGTCTGACCTGGGGGGGGGGGGGGGGGGGGGGGGGGGGGGAGGAGGTGGGTGATTGGGGGCAAGCAAAAGCGCTTTTTCTTTCACTGCCGGAGAACATTGCCCAAACACCTGCAGAATGTCTTGTTTCCTATTGTGTGGCTGACTGGCTATTTATGGTATTAGCAGACCCAGTGCCTTAAGGGAAAGAACTCGTTTTGAAAGGAGAGAGAGAGAGAGAGAGAAAGAACGTCATTAAAGCTGTGTGGACGTCAATGGTTCTCTAGTCCCTATGAAATGTGACAACCCCAATAAGACGATGGCAAATAAACATAACATATGAGTAGTGTTCACAACAATTTGCCCGAGTTCACATAGTTTGTGCAGTGCTTTCTAAAGCAGGTTGTTCATCCCAGAGTCACAGGTATTTTCGTACACCGTCTGGTAGGGACATCCAGTTCTTTTCTTTGTGCCTGAAAATAGAGGGTGAAGCATGGTCGAGTGCCTATAGCGACAACAGCGGGCCACGATCTTGCTACGCGGTGATCATCACCACCACAGTATGCTTGCCAGGTGTGTTAGTGAGACGTGTTATGCTCAATCACTCCTAACAAGCTTTGACTGTCAGACAAAGGTACAGTTATAGATGTCAGTTCGTACCAAACTCGACCGTATAACTACATGATTATGGGTGATATCAAGAGAAAGGTAATGTTAATGCCCCTCACTACTGTATAGGTATATCTCTTCCGAAAGTCATAGCAAAATCTATATGTGTATTTTGAATAAGTGCCTTACCCAAATAGAAGTTAATGCTTTAAAAACGAATCGGATACAGAATTTCATAGCAAACCTAGGTCTATTGATGACATTGTCGTTTTACTGGCATTGATTCAAAGCAAAGATAGTTCCGTTGATGATGTCGTTTTGTTGGCCTTAATTCAGAGCAAACATAGTGCCACTGATGAAATTGTCGTTTTATTGACCTTGATTCGGAGCAAAGATAGTGCCATTGAAGATATTGTCGATTTATTGGCCTTGATTCGGAGCAAAGATAGTGCCATTGAAGATATTGTCGATTTATTGGCCTTGAGGCAGGAACAGCTACATTTTAAATGATTTCAAAAAGGGGTTTTACTTCAGTGATAGGAGACGATCTTAGGCTGTTTCTACGGAAAATGATATCGAAGGAAATATATAGAAAGGATACTGTTATGATATTGTCAAAGCAAAAGTGAGGGCGTGTTTGGGTGGACGATGATGTGACCGGCCATTTTCATGTCTGGAAAGTTGAACACAAGGTGACAGTTACTGTGCGGTTTTGTGTTCATACCCTATGATTGACAGCTGATTGAATCAGCAGCATGGTAAACATGGAATCCCACTTTCACCTCAAGTTCTTATCATTTCTGTTCTATGATGTGACTCTCCTGTCTGAGAACGTTATTAGTCTCCATTATTAACTGAATGTATTACGTAATACTGCAAAAGCACCAAACTGCACGCTGAAATTTGAAAAGTAAAAGAAAACAATCAGTGTTTGTAGAAACGGAGGACATATTGCTTAAAAAAAATAATATCATGACAGTCACAAGCTCCAAATAATGGATACCTATACATGTCTGAATGTTGTTTTCCTACTCGTTTGGCATTTCGAATGCACTGGGTGACATACCTTCGAAAGCTGAAAAAAAATGTTTTCTTGGAAAGTTTCAATTCCTTTGGTCTTTTTCAGTAAAACACTGCAAAAAGAAACTGCTTTTGCCCCAAATTCAACCTTCCCTAAGCTACACCCTAGAGACCGTCTTTTTGGCATAAATGATTACTACACATAAGCATGACATCACTAAGCACATTGACACAATGCAAAACAGGGAAGTATCTTTAGTTTTCATTGAACTCATTTAAACAACTGCAGATATTTGCTGAAGATAACAAGAATGCCAGAAAACCGTATTGTGCTAATGGTATGCAAAATATTGCTTGAATACAACAAAATAAGGCGGTATCAGGCATTTGTTTTACATAGAAAACAAATGGATTTTTCTACTTGGGGGGGGGGGGGGGGGGGGGACAAAAATAAAAGAGGGAGTGGAGAACGTAAACGAATGACTACATGCTTTCAAACAGAACTTCTTTGACTGTCATCTGCAAGACGTGAATGTCAATGTAATGTACCCAGCGCCAACAAATATGCAAATAACGCACCGTTTGTTTGTCTGTCTGTCTGTCTGTCTGTCTGCCTGTCTGCCTCTCTCTCTCTCTCTCTCTCTCTCTCTCTCTCTCTCTCTCTCTCTCTCTCTCTCTCTCTCTTTTCTCCGGTCGAGTATGTATTAAAAACAGATTGTGCTTCCCCTCGTTGGTGAACCTGTTATCGTGCCGCAGAAATCAGTGGGGTTTGAAGAAAGTGGGTCACATTCATTAGGGGGCCGTATTCAAAGTGTTTTTGAAAAAAAAAATGTTAACAGTAGAAAAAATGGCCAAAAGAATGTGCATGTAAATACGAACAAGAATATTCTTTCTTTTTTTTTTTTTTTTTTTGCATGGGAACATAGCTGGTATTTTGTCAAAATTGAATGACAAAGATTTCACTTCCTATCTTTCATCTTTTCACTTTATTTGTTTAGTAGAGACATTTGTTGATAGCTTTGATCCACTAGCATTTCCGAATTACACAGCATATTGTAAACCAGCAGTTAAGCTGTCCAAACAGGGGAGACGTTCAGGGGTGAGGTAGGGTGGGGGGGGGGGGGGGGTTCTTTGTCTCATTAAAAACGAAGTTGTTAATTATGTAACGGAAAGAACAGTTGAACACGGGAATTTCATTTGTTTTTCTATAAACAAATCATTGTTTGGTACCAATAAAGATATTCTTTTCATTTGTTGTTATATGCCACAAGAACATTCTCCATATTATATCTCTAGTAGTATAGACAGTAGAATTACTTGAAAATATTCTTACGGATACCACACTAAGTGA
The DNA here is from genome assembly GCA_033310375.1 of Conus canariensis. NCBI lineage: Eukaryota > Metazoa > Mollusca > Gastropoda > Neogastropoda > Conidae > Conus > Conus canariensis. Next base: position 36,665,028 of record CM065735.1, read on the forward strand.
TGGTATGTATATTGTGATGTGTGGGGACTTAAACAGTAGAACAGGAGATACATTTCCAAGGATTAATGGTGGTTTTGGCAACTCTGCTGTAGATGATGAGATCAATGAAGGAATGAATCGAAATCCGCAAGATAAAGTAATGAATTCATATGGTAGAAAGCTTTAAAACCTTTGTACTTCATTGGGAATATATATGCTGAATGGTGTTTGTGATAGAGATAGAGATGGTAATTTTACTTACATTTCTAATACTGGCAGTAGTGTGAATATTTATTTTTTGGCATGTGATGACTGTTTCTCTGTTTTGCATTCATCTTGTGAAATTCATGTGGTGGAAAGGATAGAATCTGACCACCGCCCTATATAATTATGTATGAAAAGAATACATCTGCATTGTTAAACTGTAGATCAAAGGAAATATGTTTCATTGAGAGGTATGGATGGAAAGTTGAATATGCTGAACAATTCATTGAAGCCATGAGTCATCAGGATTTCCAAGATACTTTAAGTTGTGGAGCTCACATGATTGACACAGACATAGATGAAGCTGTGGAAGTATTTAATGACTGTATTTTGCAACACGCTGGTTGTATGAAAGAAAAGGTTTATTTTGATGAGAGATCAGACAAGAAAAGTAATAAATGGCTTGATGAAGAATGTAAAATTCCAAGAAAAATGTGAGAATGTTACTTTCGAAGGTTTGTTACTTTCGAAGGTTTGTAGAACGTTAAAAAGATAATGACAGGACCGTGTATTGTAAAGCTTGAAGAGAATACAAAATCTCTTGGGAAAAAAAGAAAAGGAATATAGAAATCTGCAACTTAATGATCTGGTGTCTTCTGTAGGTAATCAGTACACGTTTGGGAAGCAGTTCACAAAATTGTTCCCAAACGACGTGGTATATACAATAGCATTAGTATTGATGACTGGGTTTTTTTTTTTTTTCATTTTAAGAATATTCTTGACAAGCAGGTTGATAATACAAACTTAGAAGAGGAGTATGATTATTCAGTTGAAGACAATGAAGAGATATGGTATAAACAGCCAATTACGAAAGAAGAGGTTATTGGTGCATTGGGGAAATTAAAGAATTCAAAATCAGCGGGTCCAGATGGCATAATAGGTGAATCTTTTAAAGTTTTATAGTGATCATGTTGTTATGTTTTTGGTTAGGTTGTTTAATGCTGTTTGATAAAGGTGTATATCCTGAACAATGGACAGAATCCATAATTTGTACATTTCATAAATCGGGAGCTGTAGATGATCCGAATAATTACAGGGGCATATCACTAAGCAATGTAAGCAGTAAGATTTACAGTTCAATAATTAATGTAAGGCTGCAAAAAATGGATTGAAGAAAATAATACCACTGGTGAGTATCAGGCTGGATTTAAACAGAATTATTCAACAATAGATCATACGTTCACACTTATGACGTCAGTTCAAAAGCAGTTAGTGAACAATAGAAAGTTGTATGTTCCATTTATAGACTTTGAAAAAGATTTCGATTCCATTTCAAGAAAACGTTTGTGGCCAATACTTGTTAAAAATAGAATAAGGGGCAAGATGATGCCCGTGTAAGAAGTATGTATGATAATGTTGAAGCAAGATAAAAAAATAAGGCAGATTTGACAGATTATAGTACTTGTTCAAGAGGGGTAAAACAAGGTGATGTGTGCAGTCCCGTTTTGTTTCCTTTTTTTTTTAACGAACTTGCTCTAGAAATAATTGAAAATGGAAGGCATGGAATACAATTTTCGCCTGATTTCTCTGAATTGTATATTTTATCATTTGCAGATGATATTATTTTAATGTCTGAAACAGTGGTTGGACTACAAACTCAGCTGAATAGTTTTTATACAGCATCCAGTTATCTGGAATTGACGGTGGATATGAATAAAAGTAATATTATAGTTTTCAGGAAAGGTGGTTACTTAGCTTCAAGGGGGAAATGGATATATGGTACAACAGTAATGAAAGTTGTTAACAGTTATAAGTATCTAGGTATGCGCTTTTCGACCAAACTTAGTTTCTATACAGCATGTGATGAATTGGTGAATAAAGCTAAACGAGCCTTAATAACAATTCAGAGAACATTGTATAAACTTGAGAATAATTCACCTAAACTGTTTTTTAAGCTCTTCGATGCCCAAGTGCAGCCTATAGTACAGTATGGCGCTGAAATATGGGCTTTGGATAAGGCGGCTTTAGAAATAGAAAAGGTACACACACATGGTCTTAAAAAGTTCTTAGGTGTAGATATAAGAACAGCGAACGATTTCTTGTATGGCGATCTGGGTAGATACCCTATATACTTAAACTCTTATGTACATTGCCTTAAATTCTAGTTAAAGCTGACCCGTAGATAGATTACCATATAAGGCATATGAAATGTTATGTTCTCTTGACGAAAAGGGGAAGCATACGTGGGTTACAAATGTTCGTACAACTTTAGACAAACATACATTTTCTTATGTTTGGTATAATCAGGGTGTAGAGTCGGTTTCAATATTCATTAAAGAATTTAGACAGAGAATAACTGATTGCAGGTGGCAGGAATGGGACAATCATACGCAAACAAGTGAGAGATACAGATTTTATAGAGCGTTTAAAAATAGTTATCGAAGGGAGCGCTATGTGTCTATGAATATAAGTAAATGTGTAAAGAATGCCCTGAGTAAATTTAAATTTGGAGTTTCACCTATATTCACACATTCTTTTAATGTATGCAAGAACGATTGAGTCAGTTGTTATGTTCACTATGTTCATCTGCTGAGGAAGATGAGATCCATTTTGTCCTTATGTGTTCAGCTTACAGTGATTTAAGAAAAGAATTCATTCCAAAAAATACTACATGAATCCTTTATTCAACGTACATCACTTTCCATTCGTAATGGCTGGCAGTCTCCTCCTGCATGAACAACTGAAGTTTCTGTAGGTAGCGAAGTTCAAACGTCAAGGCACATGTTCAGATCCTAATGGACCACTTTTCTACGGTGTGATATTATCTGGGCTAGTTGATGCTGAAATCAATCAGCGTGCGAAGAAATATTGCCTCCACATAGCCAAGGCTTAATAAAAACGTGTAAGGCAGTATTAAACTGACAGTTCGATTCTAGACGAGTTCGGATCAAGACAATAGCCTCCAATGCTTATACTGTCAACATTCTTTTAAATAGTTGCAACACGAGGATCACATATGAAAGGAAATCTTAATTGAGGCAGTGAATAGTGAACAGTAAATAACGACAAGTAGACTGATTCTTCCTCCCGTGATGAAATAATTACACGCCCATAACTCCAAACGAATGCTGCTTACGACACTGGATCGCCTAGCAGAAATGCCAACACAGAGCACACAGAACAAACAAGGGGACATCTCCAAAGAGAATGTTCGAAGTTTGCCCATATACCCTGTGCATGACAAGCACTCAGAACAACAATTAGAGAAACTAACAAACCTAAATTAGCATTTATTCCAGACTGGCACAGCCTTTTTACATTTTGATATAATCAAAAAGATGAGACACAAGAATGAACAGTAACAAAAATTCAGGTAACCCCGATTTGACTGGTGCTGTAATGTTATTTATATAGGTAAAGAAGATGGGTCAGGCCATAGCCCATGAGTTGCTTTCTTTCAGCTTAATTTGATTGATGATTTTGCCCTCTTTCTGCCTGTTCTGTTCAACAGAAAGCTGTCCAAAATAT
>CM065735.1:36678738-36693738 GCA_033310375.1 Conus canariensis
TGTATGTGTCTATGTATGTATGTATAAATGTATGTATGTATGTATCCACCCTCTCTCTTTGTCTGTCAGTCTGTTTGTTTGTCTATCTATCTCATACGCATCTCTCTCTCTCTCTCTCTATCTATCTATCTATCTATCTATCTATCTATTGTCTGTCTGTCTATCTATCTACGCATATGCTTAAGAATGGTATACATTGTGGTTTGACATATGCCCATAAACCTTTTCGTTATTTCAGTTAGACAGCAAGCTTTCGCTTCCATCTATGATAAACGCATAACATTCTACCAGAAACACCTTTGTATTACACAACGTCTTGGTTGAAGCCATGATGAACACATCTCAGCGGTCGGCTGATACTGCCATGACCTTTCAGCGGAACTCAACTGTGCCCCCTGACCTTCAAACCAGTGCGTTGAATGAATCGATTCCAGAGGGTTGCATGGAATTTAGATTTAATGAGATGGAGTTTTTCCCCTGGAATAATAAGGATAATATTGTGAGTGAAGAAGTTGAAATATACGCACGTAAAATTCGATTTTGTATGCTGCAAATCCTCTATTTCGTTGGAGGACCTGCAAATATTATCAACATGGTGATATTCTTTAAACAAGGCCTCAGAGATCGTGTCAACCTGCTGTTGTTTTCACTGTCCCTGGCTGACGAGCTCACCTTGATCACTGCTATGGTGAACTACTTTGAGGAGTATTACATGGAATTTGCCGCAGAATCAAAGGGCGGTCCTTTGCTGGCATTTTTTGTCAACAAACATCTGAGTGTTTTGCATGCTTTTTGCTTCGTGTCCTTCGTTCTGTCAGCCGTCATTGCTTGTGAAAGATGCTACTGTGTCTTAAGACCGCTGAAATACCAAACCTTAATGCAAACTAAAACAATGGCTTTTATTATCCTTGCTGTGTATGTCATTGTGTTCGGTCTGCATTCGATAGTGGCATTCAGATACTATTTGCCGTGTGTTTACGATCCAGATTCTGGTATTATGACATATCTAGTAAGCCTTAGTGAATTTTACGTTAATCATATAGACCTTATCGACAATGTGGATAACATTTTCTTTGGAGCAGGGATACCTGTCGGCATGACTCTAGCTGTTATATCTGCAACAGTAATAACTACTTCTAGACTTCGTCAGACTATTGCATGGCGCACAGAAACATCATCATCACTGTCACCAAAGGAAGTGGCTCTTACCAAAATGCTGATCGGTACTTCCATACTGCTCGTCATTTGTGTTTCTCCTTCGGGTCTCTTCCGCATTGCCTGCCTGTTTTTGCCGGAAGTGAACAGCGGAAGGCGAAATCAAAATTTCTATTTGACATGTCTGTGGATTACAGAAATATTTCTGTACATCAATTCCAGCTTCAACATTTTCATCTATTATGTGATGGGTACTAGGTACAGAGAAACGTTCTGGGGTATTTGTAAGAAAAAGCAGCGCAAGAGAAAACAAGAAGCGATGTAAACGTGCGTGACAAATTTACTACAGTGCAGCTACCATGGGGTAGTAGGTGTGTGACCAGGTGTGCAGCTACCATGGGACAGTACATGTGTGACCAGGTGTGCAGCTACCATGGGGCAGTACATGTGTGACCAGGTGTGCAGCTACCATGGGGCAGTACATGTGTGGCCAGGTGTGCAGCTACCATGGGGCAGTACATGTGTGACCAGGTGTGCAGCTACCATGGGGCAGTACATGTGTGACCTGGTGTGCAGCTACCATGGGGCAGTACATGTGTGACCAGGTGTGCAGCTACCATGGGACAGTACATGTGTGACCAGGTGAGCAGCTACCATGGGGGAGTACATGTGTGACCAGGTGAGCAGCTACCATGGGGCAGTACATGTGTGACCAGGTGTTCAGCTACCATGGGGCAGTACATGTGTGACCAGGTGAGCAGCTACCATGGGGCAGTACATGTGTGACCAGGTGAGCAGCTACCATGGGGCAGTACATGTGTGACCAGGTGTTCAGCTACCATGGGGCAGTACATGTGTGACCAGGTGTGCATTTGTCAGGGAAAGAGAAAATGCGTTTGACTTTTCTTGGTCACAACGTCATCTGTGTTGCCATAGTCTGTCTTTTGGAGAAGTTTGGCTTTTATTTGTGGAAAATAAAGTTAGTTTTGCCTTTGTACTTGTTATATCCTGTACAGCTTGTACCAGTGAGCACATGTGAATGCGTGTTTGAGTTATATATATATATATATATATAATATGTTCTCTGTGTGTGTGTGTGTGTGTGTGTGTGTGTGTGTGTGTGTGTGTGTGTGTGTGTGTGTGCGTGTGTGTGTGTATGTGTATGTATGTTTGTGTGCGTGTGTGTGCGTGCGTGCTTGCGTTCGTGGGTGCGTGCGTGTGTGTGTGTGTGTGTGTGTGTGTGTGTGTGTGTGTGTGTGTGTGTGTGTGTGTGTGCGTGCGTGCGTGAATCAATCAATGTATGTATGTATGTATGTATGTATGTATGTATGTATGTATGTATGTATGTATCTATCTATCTATCTATCTATCTGTCTATCATTGATGAATTGTTCTGGACCACATTTTCAGTTCTACTGTAGCAAATGCTCTTTATATGTTCCTGTGTCTCACATAGGGTATTTTTTTTCTTAGACAAAGATTCAAATGCTGGATTTCTACATGGCAGTCAAATGTTCAATAGATTTGCTGGTATCTGTGAAGTTTTGTTTGATTCCAATAAACAGCGTCTCATGTTCGTGCTTTGCTAAAACTATTTTAAATGTGCAGTTGTGAGTCTCAACTCAAAATAGGTCTCCACTAACTGAACGAAATTTCTTCTCTATTGATCTCTTGCCCATGGTTTAATTCAGCATCGTTGCAGTGCATCAACAGAACAACAAACGGACTGTTCATGACTACACATTCGGTTCACAATTTATGTACCACGTCAAGCGCCTGTTTTCCACTATGACTTCTACATTGTTTGGTCTGTTTCGTGTCTGAAAGTAATCCCAACACCAACAGGACAGTATCGCACACTTGCATTGTAAATTATCTTTCCCCACTCTGCAGACGTGGCACATTAAGCCTGATTCACTGTGTGATCTGTGATGGCAGTGATGCTCTGCAGTTAAAATATGAATCAAACTTCAATCTTGTCATTAGTATAAGCTTTGAAGGCCTGTCAAGAATAAGTCGTGACTGAGTTTTAACATAGGGCACAGGGCAGAAAGTCCTGTAGATACAACATTTCTACATGGCATGAATCTGTAATTCTTGTCATGTACATGAAGAAAATATATATGTAAAATTTCGAAAAAAAATCATCAAAAGTACCTTTTTTAACGCATGAATCCGCCAGACATAGTCAAATCCAAAAATATTTAGTGTACAACCGATAGTTCCAGTTTCATGAAGAAGGTGTAACTGCGTGTTGACAGATAAATGGCATCCACAGGTTTTTTTTTTGTCACATTCATCCAAGTCAAACAGCCTGCTATGGGAGAGAGAGAGAGAGACAGACAGACAGAGAGAGACAGAAAGAGAGAGAGAAGAGAGAGAGAGGAGAGAGAGAGAGAAGAGAGAGAGAGAGAGAGAGAGAGAGAGAGAGAGAAAGAGAACATTACAATTATAGTGATAGTGACGGATAAATCACGAGATGCATGTGGTAACACTAAACACAAATACCTGCAAAAAGAGACACTTGCTCGTTTCGGAACGTTAATTGCACATAGCTGTTTGTTGTGGGACAAAAGTTTGGACATTCTGTGTGATTTGCATCTTTGCATGGATGGGTCTTTTTCATAAGATACCTAGTAAGTGATATATGTGCAAACCAATGCTGTCATACAGCTTTTCCAGCACGGCCATGTTGGATGGGACCGACGTAAAACAGCTGTGGTGGCCAGGGCAAGCACACAAATGCTGGACAAGTGTCGGAACATTTTGTGCATGTGGAATATGAACGTGCCCTGATCCTGGAGCAGAAAGTAATTATTGTTGATCCCAAATATGTTTTCATTATAAAGACAACGGTTTTCAGAGAGAGAGAGAGAGAGAGAGAGAGAGAGAGAGAGAGAGAGAGAGAGAGAGAGGAGAAGGGGAGAGTTGATGGAAAAAAGGAATGGGATGGAGGAGGGGGAGGAGGGGAGGTGCAAACGTTGTCATTCTTAACGCTCAGGCCTTTAACATGCAGACTGAATATTGAAGAGGTTGGAACACACAGAAATGTTATCAGTGGATCAGTATGAACTGAATGCAGCGTAACAAAGTTATATCTTCACTTCTGAATACTTTGGCCTATGGACAGTATCAGTACGTCTCAGGCGCAGATATAGATCAAAGCCATTTTGACTGAGATGGCCTCCAGTGATATGAGGGAACAGGAAATCGTGAAGATTTCAGTTAGCGAGATGATGATACTTCTGGATTCTCTGGATGTAAATAGCTGCAGGAATCTTGCAATGAATGAGAACCTGTGCAGAAAACTTGACAGTCTGACCGACAGAGTGGAGAACATGGAGGGAGAGGTCGTCCACCCACAGCCACAAAATACTTCAAAGAAAGAGGAGCTAGTCCGGATGAAGGAAAGATAAGATCTTTGTAGACGAGTCCAGGAACCCTATCCGATTCAAATTTAGCAGCGGACAGATCTAATGCTAACGAGCAATTTCCCCACAAGGAATAACTCCAAGTTGATCTGAGTCAGAGCAACAGAAAACCAAACTGTACAGCAATAAGAAAGAGACAAAAGGACCTAAAAGCCTCAATGAAACATTTGAACTAAGAACATCAAAACGGAACACGCTGAAGCCCCATAGGACAAGAGAGGAAAAAACAAACAAAAGGCCAGTGACTGTAAAATTCCTTTCAATAAGAACAAACAAAAGATTAAATGGAAGAAAAGAAAACGAAAGAACACAACAACAAAAGTAGTCGTGGTAGAATAGTTAACCACGGCCAGTTACATGTTATTAAATCAACAAAAAAAGTCCAGTAACTCTTACTCCTACGATAAAATAATTATACACCTATAATACCTAACGAACGCTGCTTAAGACACCTAAACGCATAGCAGAAATGCCAAAACAGAGCACACAGGACAAACAAGGAGACATCCACAAATGAAATGTTCCAAACTTGCCCATATAAACTGCACATGACACATGTACAAAAACTAAAGTTAACATTTATTCAAAATTGGTGCAGCCTTTCTGACTTTAATATACTCAAAAACACACAGGGACGAACAGTAATAAATGCACAAAACGTCGATTTGATTTGTATGAAACGGAATTTTCAGTGAGGCAGGAAAGAATAAATAACGAACAAGTAGGGTAACTCTTACGCTCATGAAACAGTTGCACGCCCATGACTTCAAACAAATGATGCCAACGAGATCAAATCACCTCGCAGAAATGCCAAAAAGAGCACACTGAACAAACAATGAGACATCTCCATAAAAGGATGTTCCAAGCTTGCCCATATACCCTGTACCTGACGCATGCACTCAACAACAACTGGAGAAATGGACGACCACAATTTATTCAAGACTTTGTATCCTCGAATATTGTCAACCAAGCATTTCTTTTCCTTATATCTTATTTAGTTAAGCAGCAGACCACCTGGAATTTAAGGTTCGGTCAAAAGATGGAATAATCAAAAAAAAAAAAAAAAAAAAAAAGTAATAATAATAATAATAATGAATACTTATAGCGCCTATTCTCGGCTAGAGACCAAGCTCTAAGCGCTTTACAATCAACACTCGCTTACACAACGGGCTGCCTACCTGGGTAGTGCCGACTGAAGAACTGCCAGCTGGCGCTTCATTCAGTCGTTTCCCGTGTCATCCAGTCAATATCGTTCAATATCGTTCACTCAGTTTCTTTACTTCCTTCATTCTTTCCATTTCTTACGCAGGGTGCATGCTGTGTGTAACGTGTCATCCATACCAACGGCCAAACTGGCCTACTCTTCCGAAAGTTGGTGATGGGATTTTACGTGTGTGCAAGGTATTATGCGTGCGTTCACACACGGAACCTCAGTTTATAGTCTCATTCGAAGGACTGTATGGGAAATGGAGTCAGAACTAATGTTAACTCCGAGGGAAAAATCCCCCTGTACCGAAACGCCCCGGCGGAGATTCGAACCCGCAACCCCAGGATCACCAAGATTACGAGTCAGGCGCTCTACCAACTGAGCTATTCCGGCTCCCATCAACTTCAAACTACACAGAACAGACAGTTTGGCGAACCTGAACAAATTTTCTATGGACATGACCGCCACGTTCACTCCAGACAGAACAGTGACTTAGGGCCCAGGAGAGATATTCCAGCACAGATGATAACGGAATCAGTGGTAGGACACTTGTCCTGAGTCTTAGCATCAGTGAATGAAGAGCTCTTGCAATGATTCCAGTGTGTACGATCAGTATCTGTAAACAGCACCGTACTCACTATGAAGCGGACATTTGTTGACAACACGTGACTTGTCAGACCAGTTCAGTGCACGGTCACTGCAAGAGCAGCTCATTAAAAGTGCGATATGTGCACAGAAATGAATAGTTGGATAGCACTTTCTAGTGTGTATCACATTGTACTATGATTAATGATAACACTATTGGATATTTATGGCGCTTAGTGCGATATGTGCACAGAAATGAATAGTTGGATAGCACTTTCTAGTGTGTGTGTCACATTGTACTATGATTAATGATAACACTATTGGGTATTTATGGCGCTTAATCTACAAACACTCACAAAGCAGTCTCAAAATGTTATGTGTACACACACACACACACACACACACACAAACTCACACACACACACACACACACACACACACACACACACACACACACACACACACACACACACACACGCAGGCGCACGCACACAAGTCATGGTAAGAAGGAAAGAGGTTTCCCGTCGGTAAAAATTGTAGTCCTGAGAGGGAGGGAGGGAGGGAGTGGCGAGGATGAATTTGTAGAAGAGAATCACAGCAGCACCTATATTTGGCACGCCGTTCCCTGCATGTCTCTCTCTCTCTCCTCAGCGTTTCTCTAGTCATTCCCCTCTTCAATCCATCATAGGACCCGTCCCGGTAGCAATCAACGGCTGTGTCACATTGCGTCTGGTATTGCGCGCAAGTATCACGTGCAGTGCGGGCTGTCACAGGTCAGTTTTTTTTTTTTTTCACATAATGGGTATATAAGGCAACTTGTTGCATTACGATCAAAGTGGGTGAAGGTGAGATGCCTGGGGGCATACCAACCACTAACTGTACAAAAAGGACACGTCTCTTTCAGTTGGTTCCACGTCTCACTGATCGGAATGACGTGTTATCATGTGTGTGTGTGTGTGTGTGTGTGTGTGTGTGTGTGTGTGTCTATCTGTGTGTCTGTGTGCACGCGAGCGCACACGTGTGCATGCGTGATGTGGTACGGTGCTGTGGTGTGTGTGTGTGTGTGTGTGTGTGTGTGTGTGTGTGTGTGTGTGTGTGTGTGTGTACGCGCGTGTGTGTGTGTGTGTGTGTGTGTGTGTGTGTGTTGTGTGTGGCGCGCGCGCGCTCGCGCAAGTGCGTGCGCGTGCATATGTGTGCTTTCGTGTGTGTGTGTGTGTGTGTGTGTGTGTGTGTGTGTGTATGTGGGCACACACATGCACTCTGTGTGTGTGTGTGTGTGTGTGTGTGTGTGTGTGTGTGTGTGTGGCTGCATGTACTTTCACCCTGCCGCGCTGTAATAAGGAGTAACATTCCATATGACTCTAACAGGGGGTAGCGCTGTAAGGACTAAGAGCGCTCTGACAGCCAATGAGAAACAAAAACAATCAGTAGCACTACAGTCAATAGCGCTGCAGCCAACCTTTGTTAATAAGTAGTAGCACTGTAACAAACAATGATTTGTCACAGGCACAAAGTAGCACTGGCAAAACCATTTCATGACGCAATATCGATCAGCAGCGCCGCTCATGCAGTCAATAAAGTTGATGGAGTTGTAAGCGATCGTGTAACTAGAAATTGGGTGACAACGAGCAACAACCGGTGACAGCGTTGGTAAAAAAACGGGGTCAACCCGCTATTGCCGCGGCCCGTTGTTGCCGCAACCCGTTATTGCCGCAAAAAAAAAAAAAAAAAAAAAGCGCCCAAGTCACGTGAGTAAGCTAGTGACCAAGCACTATATCTAACTTACACCAGCAGTAACGACACAGACGATTCGACGATTCTAGGTCGTAGAATACTGACGGACAGAGAGAGAGAGAGAGAGAGAGAGAGAGAGAGAGAGATTACGTCACAATGTCGTCATCATTTCGACGTCATTTTTTCTTTTTTTTCACCTATTACGTTTGTACATTCCTGGGTTGCGGCAATAACGGGTTGCGGCAACAACGGGCCGCAGCAATAGCGGGTTGTTACGAAACGGCAACAACGGGCCGCGGCAACAGTGGTGCTATTGCATTCGCCCCAGTAGGCCTGTAACAAACAGAGGTCGTCCTCACGATCAGCAGAGGCCTTAACATTCAACAGTTTCATCAAAGCCATCACGCTCAAAGAGTAGCGCTTAAATAAGTCATAGCAGCACAGTTAACTAAGCGAGCTGTGGCAGGAAGTGCTGTGCAACCCAATCGATGATACTTCAACAGCCAGCACTGCGGAAGCCGCAGGTGGCACCAGTTGAAACTAACACTTTTCTGCTCTGAAAGAAAAGGCAATACTTATAATAAGCATGCAAAATGTCGTTGAGGATTCTCAGAAGATTTTGAAACAGAAAAAAAGAAAACACAGAACAAAAATCTACAACGTTTGTTCTGGATTTTTGTTTTGTTTCTTGTTTTTTTCTATTTCAAAATCTTCTGAGCATCCTCAAAGACATTTTGCATTGTTCACAGAAGATCTGCAATAAAAAAAATCTGTTTTGTTATTATGACAATGTTTGTTGTTGCACCATTGCGGTATTTTTTAGACATCCAAAAGCGCTCTAGCAACAAACATTGTTGTAATAAGTAGTGCCGTTTCTTTCAGAAGAGAAACGTTTAAGTTTCAGAACCAAAAGCAATAGTCCTCCAAAGGGAAGAAAACAGTATAGAAAATCACAATGCCACTCTTCTAATTTTCGGCCACGTGGCCTTTTTCATGAGAAAAACAACAACAAACAAACAAACAAAAAAAACAATGCAACTACGTGATGTCCATCTTTGGCAACTGGTCAGAGCACAGAATTGACGTCATAAATATATTACGCAAGTTCTGACATCATAATATGTGATGTCATCAACAAGGGAAAAGAAGGGGGGGGGGGGCAGAGGGAAGGGGGGGCAGAGGGAAGGGGGGGGGTGCAAGTTGTGTGTGTGTGTGTTTGCGCGCGCGCGCGCGCGCGCGCGTGTGTGTGTGTGTGTGTATATATATATATACATATACATATATATATATATATATATATGTGTGTGTGTGTGTGTGTGTGTGTGTGTGTGTGTGTGTGTGTGTGTGTAGTTATACTGTAACCAATGTACTTCAAAAACATAACAATACGCTCCATAAATCACAATGAAAATGAAACCATAGAATAATGTGACCATAGTCCTGTCTGTGACTGTGCATGGCATACAAGAACTGTCATCTGAAAAATATATACTACTAAAAACAATTGAAGTACCACCCCTAATTTTTGTATGCAATTTTTAAAAAGCTCTGATAAACCAATTAATATTGATAATTGAATAAATTCTGCTGGATAAGCTTACCCGGTTCTCAAATACTACTCCTCGTGCATTTTTGTTATGTTAAAGTCGGTCAGCAGTTATCTACCGCGTCGCATCTGAGGCAAAAAAATCCCGAGAAATTATCGAACTTGTGTCGCTCCCAGATTTTGACACAGACACAGCAAGAAAAAAAAATGTGATGCACGTGAAAGCAAGGTCTTTTCTGAGCAGAATTGCAATCAGTTAGCACATTTGACGGGTATAAAAAGTCGCGAAATTTAGGAAGATTTAACCATGCCTGCGAGACAACGACTAAGCAACACCGACAGAGGAAGAGCGATAGCATGGTACCAAGAAGGTATTGGCTTGAGGGAGATTGGTCGACGGCTTGGAGTGAGTCACCCAGTCATTCTGAGGCTCAGAGACCGTTGGCTTAACACTGGAAGTGTTGAAGAACAGCAGGGACGTGGACGGACGAGAAGCACCTCCAGACAGCAGGATCGGTTCATTGTTATCGCTTGTCTGAGAGACCGTTCAGCCAGTGCCACAGTACTCCGAGACCAGCTACGACAAGCCAGCAACGTCAACGTCAGTACCCAGACAGTTCGGAACCGGCTCCACGACGCCAACTTGAGGTCAAGGTCCCCAGCAGTGAGATCAATACTGACCCCAGCGCATCGAGCTCATCGTCGGGCCTGGGCAGCATGTCATAGAAGGTGGACAAGAGCTGAATGGGCAACAGTACTCTTCACAGACGAGTCAAGGTTCACCCTCAGGTTCAACGACGGGCGGGTTCGCGTCTGGCGACGTCCTGGAGAACGCTACGTTGACGCTGCCGTCAGGGAGCATGACCGCTATGGAGGTGGGTCCGTGATGGTGTGGGGTGGGTTCAGCCTACGTCACAGGACCCCCCTACACCGTGTTGAAGGCCGCCTGACCGGTGCCACCTACCGCGACACCATCATCCGCCCCCTTGTGATGCCCGCCCTGAGGGCAGTTGGCCAGGGCGCCCAGTTCCAGGACGACAACGCGCCGTGCCACCGCGCCGCCATCGTGAATCAGTTCCTACAAGGGCAGCAGGTGACAAGAATGGACTGGCCTGCCAGGTCACCAGATTTGAACCCCATAGAGCATCTGTGGGACGTGCTGGGGAGGCGAGTGCGGGCCCACAACCCTCCAGCAGACACCGTGGACCAGCTGTTTCAGTTGCTGGAGCAGGAGTGGCAGGCAATCCCCCAGGACACTCTCCGCCGCCTGGTGCACTCCATGAGACGTCGATGTGACGCTTGTTTGAACGCGAACGGTGGTCATACCCGTTATTAACATCATGACATCTACCATAGACTCTTGTTACTTTTCATTTTGGGGGTATGCCTCTTTAATCAAGTGTAAAACAAAGATAATTTTTTGTCACGGTGTTTGAATAAATTTGAATGGATTGAGGAATAATAAAAATAAAATATTCAATCATTAAATTATGTTCAGCTTTGTTTTCTTTCGAATGACAGCAGTTTTCCTAAGTGGTACTTCAATTGTTTTGAGTAGTGTATATATAATTTTTCTGCAAATCATCAATGTTGTTCATAGGTAAATCTGGATAGGGTTGTTACCAATTTGTCTTAACATTACATCCATTTGGCATCCTAGTATCTAATGCCCTTATCCATTTTTCTTCAGTAATAAGTCTGAAGCTTTTGCTTTCACCGTAAGCTTTTGCCAACACTGCAACAGCAAGGTCTCCCACTGAATGCTGAAGGAAATGTCGCATTATTGGCTTTTCTCTTTGGAACTTGGTGTCACGTCTGTTTTCCGCTATTCTTTCTTTCAATGAACGTCCGGTTTCACCAACATAAACTGTCTACACCGTTTACACAACAGAGCATATATCACATTTCTATCTGCAGATAACAGGAGCATCCTGACAGGGAGGGAGCACTCGATAATGCAGCGGTAAATAAGCTCCATGAAATACTCAGCCTCAGATGGGACGATGGACACGCAACATGAAGCTGGCGGGAGGCAACCATGATCCCAGTCCTGAAGGACAGGAAAGATTCTGGCCCCCAGTCACTGCCTGACCAGCCTGCCCACCTGTGTAGTCAGTGCCATGGACATGGTTGTGAATGAACGCCTGACGTGGTAGTTTGAAATCGAACAAGAAGGATTCCACCTATAACTCAACACTGATGATCAGTCACACTCATGTGTCACATGAGAAATCGAGGATGCCTCCCAGGACCAGAAGACGTTTTTCTCACCTGGTAGGCCGCCAAAAGGTTTTTAATAAGGGGAAGACTACTCGTTCAATTGTTTGAAATGAAGTTGCAGTGAACATGTATAGTCATACTTCTTCATTTCAAATGGTTATATTGTTCACATCCTTGTGGTCTGCAAAGTATGAAAGTGATCATTTACAACACACAGGGACTGACTTTATTACCATCTTTATAAGGCGACGGTTTCCACACGTATCTGTTCTCTGTGCCTGTCCTAACGAAATTCCACGAAAGCAACTGAACCAATCTGAAAAAAGGGTTCTATTTGGCAAGATAATAATGAAAAGTTGAATCTATGGGAATGAAGTTTGATGGAAAGACGACATACGGTCCCAAAGACGAATTTGAAAAGAGACGCTGTGGACTGCACTATTGTCAGAGAGCCTCAACTCTGCTCTGCTTACGTTTGTATAGTCATGTTAAAGGAGCCAGCAAACTAAACAACAAAAAAATGTTACACCATCACCACCACCACTGTCCTCGAAAGTAATAAGAAAACAAATTACCTCCAAAATATCTATTTCAGCAAAAAGAAAAGTTCAGATATTTGTAGCACAATTATCTTTAACATCGAGCAAATGCTTTATTCAGCAGAATACACTGGAAGTCAGAACATAGATATAGAGGCATACAAAGGCCACCCAGTGGCTGCATATACTGCCCTAACCCTGTTCACGAATTCTCTAAACAAAGTGTATATTCTGCAGATGGCCTTTGGCTCTTGCACACTCTGCTGTCGTTGTGGTTCCTCACAATGCTGAAGGGACAGTCAGAGGATCTTGACCTCTGTTGCCAACAGCCAGTCTTCTTCTGACCGTTCGGGTGCTTCACTTTTCATTCAGATACATTTTAACTGTAATTTATATCGAACCGCCAAGAAAACGTAGACAAACGAATCACAAGACACTTTCTTTCATTTGGAGTCTGGAACTGGACCCTGACCCCCAGCCCCCAGCCCATCCCCGCTCCGCCCCTCCCATGCATGGGTGGATGGAAAATTCGTGCACTTCCAATCGACGTCATCTCGATTCACCTAATCTCGATTCGTTTATTCCCGATTCACCTGTTTATGCTTAGCCTATTCTCGTTTCACCTGTTTACGGTTCGCCTAATCCGGATTCACCTGTTTACGGTTTACTCTATTTCCGATTCACCTTTTTTCCTGTTTGCTCTATTTCCGATTCACCTTTTTTCCTGTTTGCTCTATTTCCGATTCACCTTTTTTTCCCCCTGTTTGCTCTATTTCCGATTCACCTGTTTCCGGTTTGCTCTATTTCCGATTCTCTATTCACCGGTTTCCGGTTCACCTATTCTCTGTCCACCTGTTTCCTGCTCGCTTAATACTCTATTCACCCGTTTCCGGTTCGCCTATTCTCTGTTTACCTGTTTTCGGTTCGCTTATTCTCTATTCGCCAGTTTCCGGTTCGCCTATTCTCTGTTTACCTGTTCTGGTTCACCTATTCACAATTTCTGACTCGCCTGTTCCCAGTACACCTGTAATCCGGTTCGCGTGTCCCTGATTCATCTGTTTCCGGTTCGCCTATTCTCTATTCACATGTTTTTGGTTCACCTATTCTTGAAACACATGTTTCCGGTTCACTTATTCTCTATTCACCAGTTTCCGGTTCGCCTATTCTCTGTTTACCTGTATTTGGTTAGCTTATTCTCTATTCGCCAGTTTCCAGTTCGCCTATTCACTATTTCTGACTCGCCTGTTCCCAGTACACCTGTAATCCGGTTCGCGTGTTCCCGATTCATCTGTTTTCGATTCACCTATTCTCTATTCACATGTTTTCGGTTAACCTATTCTCGAAACACATGTTTCCGGTTCGTCTATTCTCTATTCACCTGTTTCCGGTTCGCCTATTCTCTTTTCACCTGTATTTGGTTCACTTATTCCTGACTCACAAGTTTCCAGTTCGCCTATTCTATATTCACCTGTTTCCAGTTCGCCTTATTTTCTATTCATCTGTTTCCAGTTCGCCTATTTTCTATTCACCTCTTTCCGGTTCGACTATTCTCTATTCACTTGTTTTCTGTTCGCCTATTTTCTATTCACATGTTTCCTGTTTGCCTATTCTCCGTTTACCCGTTTCCTGTTCTCCTATTCCGATTCACCTGTTTTCGGTTCGCCTATTCCCAATTCCCCTATTTCCGGTTCGTCTGTTCCCGATTCACCGATTTCCTTTTCACCTATTCCCGATTCACCTATACGCGGGTTGCCTGTTCTCTATTTACCTGTTTTCGGTTCGCATATTCGCGATTCACTAGCTGTCCGCGGTTTGCCTATTCACGATTCACCTATTTCAGGTACACCTATTCTTGATTCACCTATCTAAGGTTCGCCTATTCCTGGTTCACCTATTTCCTGTTCACCTATTCCCGATTTGCGTGTATCCTTTTGATGACCTTGATTGGTCTATTTCCACTTCGTCTACGTATTCAATAAAACGCCCGTTGCTTTTGTACTCCCAGTTCTTATAGAACAGGGAGTACCTTACAATGAAATGCTGTCTGTGTGCCTGTCTCTCTGTCTGTGTGTCTGTCCGTGGTCAAAATATGTTCCACTCGCTCCAGACAAAACTTCTGGGCCGATCTTTCTGAAAATGTGTAGGTATGTTCATTATGGGTCACGGATGATGCCTGATGTTTTATTTTACCAGAATAGCTGTTACTAACGGCTCTAACGGCCCGAAACGGCTTTCATTCTTTATGGAATATCTTAGTGACGAACTGCATTATGACGCATGTTTGATTGTGACGTCAAATACCTATGACACATGTTTGTTTGTGACGTCTTTCAGGAAGATAAACTGGGAGTACGTTTATATGCTTTGCATCTTGTTACATTCTTCGCTCAGTGTCACTTTTTGTCTAAAATAGTGATAAAAACCACTCCACAACACACCTTGTATACACGCACGCACGCACGCACACACAAACACACGCATACATATGCACGCACGTACGCACAACCCGTACGCACGATGCACCCCCCCCCCCCCCCCCACCACGCACACACAACACACTGTCATTAGTCTATGCGCAGATTA
>CM065735.1:36701238-36706238 GCA_033310375.1 Conus canariensis
TAGGAAGGCTATCTTGGGGTGTTGGTATGGGTAGGAAGGCTATCTTGGGGTGTTGGTATGGGTAGGAAGGCTATCTTGGGGTGTTGGTATGGGTAGGAAGGCTATCTTGGGGTGTTGGTATGGGTAGGAAGGCTATCTTGGGGTGTTGGTATGGGTAGGAAGGCTATGCTGGGTGTTGGTATGGGTAGGAAGGCTATGTTGGTGTGTTGTTATGGGTAGGAAGGCTATGTTGGTGTGGGTAGTAAGGCTATGTTGGTGTGGGTAGGAAGGCTATGCTGGGGTGTTGGTATGTGTAAAAAGGCTGGTGCTTTTGGTTTGGGTAGGAAGTCTATGTTGGTGTTGTTGCTATTTAGGGAAGGCTTTGTTGGTGCTGTTGGAATGGGTAGGAAGGCTATGTTGGGGTCTTGGTATGGGTAGGAGGGCTATGTTGGTGTTGTTGGTATTTAGGGAAGGCTTTGTTGGTGCTGTTGGTATGGGTAGGAAAGCTACGTTGGTGCTGTTGGTATGGGTAGGAAAGCTACGTTGGTGCTGTTGGATATGGGTAGGAAAGCTACGTCGGTGCTGTTGGTATGGGTAGGAAGGGTACGTTGGTGCTATTTGTATGGTTAGGAAGACTATGTTGGGGTGTTGGTATGGGTTGGAAGACTTTGTTGGTGCTGTTGGTATGAGTAGGAAGGCTATGTTGGGGTGTTCGTATGGCAGGAATGATTTTTTGGTGCAGTTGGTATAGTCGGGAAGGATTTGTTGGTGCTGTTGGTATGGGTAGCAAGGCTTTGTTGGTGCTGTTGATATGGGTAGGAAGGCTATGTTGGGGTGTTGGTATGGGTTGGAAGACTTTGTTGGTGCTGTTGGTATGAGTAGGAAGGCTATGTTGGGGTGTTGGTATGGCAGGAAGGATTTGTTGGTGCAGTTGGTATAGTCGGGAAGGATTTGTTGGTGCTGTTGGTATGGGTAGCAAGGCTTTGTTGGTGCTGTTGATATGGGTAGGAAGGCTATGTTGGTGCGGTTGGTATGGTTAGGAAGGCTATGTTGGGATGTTGGTATGGGTAGGAAGGCTTTGTTGGTGCTGTTGGTATGGGTAGGAAGGCTTTGCTGGTGCTGTTGGTATGGGTAGGAAGGCTATGTTGGTGCTGTTGGTATGGTTAGGAAGGCTTTGTTGGCGCTGTTGGTATGGGTAGGAAGGCTATGTTGGTGCTGTTGGTATGGGTAGGAAGGCTATGTCGGGGTGTTGGTATGGGTTGAAAGTCTATGTTGGGGTCTTGGTATGGGTACGAAGGCTTAGTGCAGTTGGTATAGGCAGGAAGGCTATGTTGGTGTTATTGGTAAGGGTAGGAAGGCTATGTTGGGATGTTGGTATGGATAGAAAGGTTATGTTGGGTTGTTGGTATTTAGGGAAGGCTTTGTTGGGGTGTTGGTATGGGTAGGAAGGCTTTGTTGGGGTGTTGGTATGGGTAGGAAGGCTTTGTTGGGGTGTTGGTATGGGTAGGAAGGCTTTGTTGGGGTGTTGGTATGGGTATGAAGGCTTTGTTGGGGTGTTGGTATTTAGGGAAGGCTTTGTTGGGATGTTGGTATGGGTAGGAAGGCTTTGTTGGGGTGTTAGTATGGGTAGAAAGGCTATGTTGGTGCTGTTGTAATATGGGAAGGCTATGCTGGGGTGTTGGTATGGGTAAAACGGCTATGTTGGTGCTGTTGGTATAGGTAGGAAAGGTATGTTGGTGCTGTTGATATGGGTAGGAATGCTATGTTGGTGCTGTTGTAATTAGGGAAGACTATGTTGGGGTGTTGGTATGGGTAGGAAGGTTATGTTGGTGCTGTTGGTATGGGTAGGAAGGCTTTGTTGGTGCTGTTGGTATGGGTAGGAAGGTTGTGTTGGTGCTGTTGGTATGGGCAGGAAGTCTTTGTTGGTGCTGTTGGTATGGGTAGGAAGGCTATGTTGGGGTGTTGGTATGGGTAGGAAGGCTATGTTGGGGTGTTGGTATCAGTTGGAAGGCTATGTTGGTGCTGTTGGTATGGGTAGGATGGCTTTGTTGGTGCTGTTGGTATGGGTAGGAAGGTTCTGTTGGTGCTGTTGGTATGGGCAGGAAGTCTTTGTTGTTGCTGTTGGTATGATTAGGAAGGCTGTGTTGGGGTGTTGGTATGGGTAGGAAGGCTATGTTGGGTTGTTGGTATTAGTTGGCAGGAAGGCTATGTTGGTGCTGTTGTGCACAGCTGACGAAGCCTGGGCTCATTGTGGAGTTGTCCTATGGACAACAATGCAGATGTAGTCAACCTTTGAGAAATTGTCTTCCAAAACAAGCATCCGAGTTCATTTGAAAAACAAACAAACAAACAAAAACGGACATTTGGTGAAATAGTAATAGTAATTCAGATCCATACCTCCACTAATAAAGAACATATATTGTTTGTATTTCTTGTCTTTTGTTATCTCATAGTAAAGCATATCCTCTTTCTCTCTTTATCATTAGTTGGGACACTCGTCAGTATATTCTTCTAGATGGGTCAATACCTGTTGAAAAATCTCAACAACCGTCTATGCTGAGATAAAGCTGATTTTCCCTATCGACATGGCTGTAGATATGAGTTTTTATCTGGGAGCTGTAGACAACAATGCTGTCTGCAGAATATGATTTGCAATTTTATCCATAAAGGTTTAGTATAAACTGTACTTTCAGCCCGTCTTCAGACATCTGCATTGATTCCATTAATACAGCAAGAGTATTCAATACTCCAAAACGCTGATTTTTACAGAACACAATACGACATCTGGCCTGATGACGCCATGTTGACCACATCTCTGCAGTGGACTGGTATGGAGGCTACCGTCAAGCTTCTTTCAAAAGCGCCTGGTGGCTTGCAGTCTGGTTCCCGGAATAAATCGATCCCGACAGGTTGCATTCCATTCAATTTCAGCCAGATGGAGTTTCTACCGCGGAACAATGCAGAGAATATCGTGACTGAAGACATAGAAATTTACGCACGAAAAATCAGATTCTGTGCTTTGCAGATCCTGTTTTTCATTGGTGGACCTGCTAACATCATAAACATGATGGTGTTCTTCAAACAAGGCCTCAGAGATCGTGTCAACCTGTTATTGTTTTCACTGTCCCTGGCTGACGAGCTCACCTTGATCTCTGGCATGGTGAACTACAGTGAGGAGTATTACATGGAATTTGCTGCAGAAACGAAGGGCGGTCCTTTGCTGGCTTTCCTTACCAACAGTCGTCTGAATGCTTTGCAAGGTTTTTGCTTCGTTTCCTATGTTCTGTCAGCCATCATTGCCTGTGAGAGATGCTGTTGTGTCTTGAGACCACTGAAGTACAAGACTCTGATGCAAACCAAAACAATGGCTTTCATGATCATAGCTGTATACGTCGTTGTGCTAGGACTCTTTTTGATGGTGCTATTCAGATACTACTTGCAATGTATCTATGATCCAGATTCTAAAGTTATGACATATTCAGTGAGTAATAGTGAATTTTATATAAACCAAAAGAATCTTATTGACAATGTGGACAATGTATTCTTTGGAGTAGGGCTACCTGTCGGTATGACTACAGCTGTTGTCAACGCAACAGCAATAACTGCATTCAAACTTGGGCAGGCTATTGCATGGCGCGCAGAAACATCATCATCCATGTCCCTGAGGGAAGTGGCTGTTACCAAAATGCTGATTGGTACTTCTGTACTGCTCATCGTCTGTATTTCTCCCTCTGGTGCCTTCCGCATCGCCTGCCTCTGTCTGCCTGAAATGAACATAGGAAGACGGAATCAAAACTTATTTCTGGCATGTTTGTGGACAACAGAAATATTTATGTATATCAATTCCAGTTTCAATATATTCATTTACTATGTGATGAGTACGCGGTACAGAGAAATTGTATGGGGGCTTTGTCAGAGGAAGCAAAGAAAAGGAATAAAGAGAGGAGTCAGTGAAACGACACGGTAAGAAATGTGTCACAGTTGCCATGAAGCAACTCATTGTTGACTGCATTTGTCAGAATGAAAACAAAAAAATGTGTGTACAACTTTTTCTGATTTACCTCGACTTCTTTGTTGTTACAGTCTATCGTTGGATGAGTTTGTCATGCTTTCAGAGGATAGAGGGCATTCTAAAATAAGGATTTTTGGAGCGTATTTAAACCTAATTAATTCATTCCATCTCTCTGTGTGTGTGTGTTGTGTGTGTGTGTGTGTGTGTGTGTGTGTGTGTGTGTGTGTGTGTGTGTGTGTGTGTGTGTGAGAGAGAGAGAGAGAGAGAGAGAGAGAGAGAGAGAGAGAGAGAGAGAGAGAGAGAGAGAGAGAGAGAGAGCAAAGACGCATGCAACGAGTCAGACAGGCTCACTATTTTGTGCAAATCTGAGATTTTAGATTCTTTTTGATACCGGCCATTGCTTTTTTCTCTTTTGTCTGAACATAGATATCTGCTTTCCTTTTTGTGTCTTTGTGTATTCATTGCTTCTGTTGCATTTTTCTTTTTTCGTTTTAAACTTTTTTGTTCGTTTTGTACCACCGTGTCTGACATTCAAGGTTATCAACTAGGAACAATGGCTTAGGATGATTGGATTTTCTTTTAAATAGTTGATACATTTTTCAGAACTTTACAGATAAAATGTAAATACATGCGATGGGCACCGTTACGGTTTACACCGTATGTTCAAATAAAGTGCATGGCCATGAAATCGTGTTGGTAATGGGTGCTCTTTACTATACGTGTTTCATTATTGGCATATCGCTTCCACACACACACACACACATACACACACACACACACACACACACACACACACACACACACACACACACACACACACACACACACACACATCTATATACGTACTTTTTGACCTCCCTTGCATCCTTAAATGGATTCTCAAGCATAAGCTCAAAGATTTTACCTATATATTTTATACTGTTTACTTATGATTTTAGATTTTAAGCAGTTTATTTCTTTACCACATTTTCTTTTCCTTTTATTTTTTCCACCCTTCACTGGCTGCTTT
>CM065735.1:36711238-36741238 GCA_033310375.1 Conus canariensis
CCCTCCCCTCCTGTTATGATGCTCTAAAGTGCTTTCCATGCGTGAGCAATGATCGCTGAAATAAAATTTCCCTCGTAATTCTGATGTCCTAAGTCTTTGTTCCCCCTGGTTCCATGCGATCTCAGGTCTTTGTTCTCCCCTAGGTCTGCATTGTCAAAGGTCTATGTTAACCCAGGTCTATGCTACCCCCACGTCTATAGTCAGTCAGGTCAATGTACCCTGACCCTAAAGTCTACATTTTCCCAAATGTGCCATCTCCCCGGGCTACGTTCGTTTGTCCCATATCGCTCTTCTACATCGTATGACTCCCTAAGCATCTGGTGACCCATAATGGGTCAGTAGATCCAGGTCCAAGTTAGGTCAAATTACTGAAAACAGATCATGGTGAGACGGGATGTTGCTGAAATAAAGTGACCCTGTAGAAGTTGCAATGACGTAGTCTGTGATGAATGGTAAACAGACCCAAGACGTGTGAAGGTGACTCAGACTGTGTCATAGTTACCCAAAGTACTGTTAACAGCTCAGTCACCCTGAAGGGGTTTTAATGATCCAAACTTCGGTCTGTGGCTGTGGACGGAGTGTCGGAATGAGTAGTGTTGGTGCACTGCCACTGAGGTGGCACAGAGGATGGGACAGCAACAAAAAAATCCCGATGGACACTGAAGCCGTGGACCACAAACAGTGTCAATGAATTGTACGACATCAGAAGGAGCGGACAAGAGTGAGTTCAGAGGGTTCAGCACTGTTAACAAAATCAGTTAAGAAATGAAGAAAAGCTGGACCAAACGAGTGTTTGGACCCTAAGACAACAACGACACAAAGGAAGCAGCTTTTCAAATTGTAAAAGACTTGACCAAACAGAAGGAAAAAGTCGGTTCCATTTAGGATGAGTAGGGAAACTGTCTAAACATAGGAGAAAGACACTATTAACAGGCAGATTGAATCTTGCTCTGAGCCCAGTCAGAAGCAGAGCAAACGAGATCTGAGCGTACTGTCAGTTAGAGGACTGATTAAACGAGGACGTCTTTCCAATACTCCGTGATGAAGTTGTAGCTGCAGTGAAGTCGCTGGAATGTGGTAAGACCGCAGGTATGACTCACATCTGCATGGAACTTGTGAAACGTGAAGGACAGGCAGTAACGGATATCCAGTTTACAACACAATCTGGCCACGGCTGTTCAAAGCAAGGTACTTAGTTTTGAGAGGCAGGGGAGTTTACATCTTGCCCGCAGCTGCAGAGGCCAAGCAATGAATGCAGGTCAGAGAAAGGGGTGTTTGCTGGAGGCCGCTCCCCACCAGCCAGCTAACCGTGCTGTACTCGGTGAACTGAATGTCATCTGTGCAAAGCCGGTCTGGCAGCAATGTGTTCGGCATTGTTGAGCGGCCATTACAAATGGGGTTGTCGGTTTGATAACTAGTGATTGTCATGAAAAATGTAATATATCTGTGCTCTTGAGATGACTGAACTGGCGAATTCCTGACAATTCTTTTAATACCAAACTCGACAAGGTTTATTTTCCGTAGATAACGTAGATACGGCATGAAAGCTTGTACGCAAGTGGTCAGGCAATATCAGAACAATGACAACACACACAAAATTGTGCAAATATGACGTCACCACTTTCTGGGTATTTAATTTTCCCTAGTTAACTAGTACACAAGTTTGATACATGCCTCTGTTCGGACTAAAGCAACAAAAATGTTAGATCAGAAATGTGTAATGCTTGTTTGTTCGCCCTTTTACTAAGTGTCTCACGCAGGATGGAAAAATAAAGCTGTGGGGCCACTGGCGAGTACTCCATGCCATGGACTTAATAACTAATCGTCACTCTTCACAAGAAAGAAATTCTCCGATACCCTGTCAGAACTACTGAAACGTAATGCCCACAAGATTAGGCTAAAAAATCATTCCAAATTGATTAGAGCTGCGAGCAAATACGACTACCAGTGAAAAGCAGATTGGATTCTGCAAAGACGGAAGCACCATCGAATAACTCTGAAATGTGTACAACCTTCGCACAAATTATCTCCAACATCAGAAGGAGTTCTACCATGTCTTCATGGACTTGAAGAAAGTATTAGACAGTGTCTGCAAGGAGGCGTTATGCGCCAGAACGAAGAAATGTAACAGTGGAGAAAAGCAGAGAAAAGCTAATGATCAACATCAAGCAATGCACTTCAAAACAAACACCGCAGTGCTGTAAAGGTTGCTGTTGGTGACTGGTTCCAGACTTCTGTTGGAGTTTGCTAGGACTGCCTTCAATCTCCCACACTTGTCAAGACTTCAAGTGCACGGCTGATGGACTTAAAATTCATGCCAGTACAATCAGCATTCATAAGTGATAATGATTGCAACAAGAACAACAATGATCAAATGATGATGATGATAATAATAATAATAATAATAATAATAATAATAATAATGATGATGATGATGATGATGATGACAGATACTTTTGGAGCACGTTGCCCAGAAAATTGCTGTAGGTGCTTCACAGAAAATTGCTGTAGGTGCTTCACGAAAATGGTGATAATAATATTGATAATAGTAATAATAACAAGAATGATGATGATGATGACGATGGTGATAAGATGATGATCATGATGATGATGATGATGATGGTGGTAGTGGTGGTGGTGGTGGTGGTAATGGTGATGATGATGGTGATGTATGCATACAAAACACACACAGCTCTGCTTAGTTCTACACAGTTCTACAGTGTATTAAAACACACACACATGCATACGAACAAATACACTCAACTATGCTTATTGAAACAAATAAAGAAACACACCCAAATACACATTTCTGTACAATAAGGCGTACACAGATACATGCACACTGATCAAACTTATCATACACGTGCAGAAGTGCACACTGCTTGAATGGAAATGTCACAGTCAGATCAATTGCCGAGAGAAGAGATATGTTTGAAAGCTAGACTTAAAAGAGGCAAAGGAATCAGAGTGCTGGAGTTTGTCATGGAGTTTGTTCATGTCGCTTGGGGATAGCAGAGAAAACGATCTTCATCTGTAAGTCTGAAGTCCAGTTAGAGGTATCCTAAGAAGAACAGTAGCAGAAGAGCGGATGTGGCGGGGTGGAGTATAGATTTCGAGGAGGTCATACAGATATTCTGGTCCAGTGCCAATGACCACAGAAAGTCGATAGCTCGCAGTCTGTTCAGTCAGGAACAGGTGACCATTGGAGAAAGCGAAGAACAGGAGAAACGTGGCCTGGTTTTTGCAGCTCAGCAGATGACTCTGGCAGCGTTGTTTTGGATTCGTTGAAATCTGGCAGGTATTTGGGAAGACCGGCAAGAAGACAGTTACTAAAAACCGTCTTCGCGAGGACAAAAGCGCACACGAGTATTTTAGTTGCGTCGGTAGTTTGTGACGGATGGAAGTGATCCTACTCAATTCGGAACAGGCATTTTACTGACCTTCGCAAAGCGCTGTCGAGAGGAAAGAGGCTGGTCAAGAGCTCCACCCAAACCGTGACCAGACTCGGGAACAGGAACATCATTAATTGGAATGGAATCAGGAAGACAAAAGGTTGAAAGAAATCATAGGGACAGGCTAGTACGAATTCAGTCTTATCATCACTAAGCTGCAGGTTATTGAGTGTTGTCCAGTCCTTTAAGTCAGCAATGCACTCCTGAGTCAGAGACATGTGTGCATCAGTTTCAGCCACGGAGGCCGACTGATGACGTCAAGTGTCATCAGCAAAGCTCTCACGGTGCATTGCTCGACGACTGATGTCATGAGACGTAGGAGTCCCTCACAGCACAGAACTAACTGGACTCACAGTGACCCACGTAGGGCACCATGCTGTAAAGCAGATCCATCAGAGTATGTATCATGTAGCATTGGATGAAGAACCTTCGCTTTGTAGATGAAATATGTATCATGTAGCATTGGAGGAAGTACCTTCTCTTTGCAGATGAAGTATGTATCATGTAGCACTGGAGGAAGTACCTTCTCTTTGCAAATGAAGTATGTATCATGTAGCATCGGAGAAAGTAGCTTCTGTTTGCAGATGATTTATGTATCATGCAGCATTGGAGGAAGAACCTGATCTTTGCAGATGAAGTCTGTATCATGTAGCATTTGAGTAAGTAACTTCTCTTTGCAGATAAAGTATGTATAATGTAGCACTGGAGGAAGAACCTTTGCTTTGTAGATGAAGTCTGTGTCATGTAGAATTGGAGGAAAATCCTTCATTTTGTAGATGAAGGATGTATAATGTAGCATTGGAGGTAGAACCTTCGCTTTGTAGATGAAGTCTGTATCATGTAGCATTGGAGGAAGAACCTAATCTTTGCAAATGAAGTCTGTATCATATAGCACTGGAGGAAGAGCCTTCGCTTTGCAGATGAAGTATGTATCATGTGGCATTGGAGGAAGAACCTTATCTTTGCAAATGACATCAATGGCCGGACTGGCTACTCGCCAAACCTGTGAACAGAATGCATGAAAATGACATACGACATGGAAGTCAGTGCCAAGAAGACCCAGTTGATGGCTCGGCACACCACCAACAATATTGAACTAATTATCCATGGACAGAAGGCAGAAGCTGTTCAACAGTTCACTTACCTGGGGTCCTTCTTCAGCAAAGAGGGATCCCAACTAGAAATCCTCTCAGGTGCAGCAAAGACAACAACAGCATTGCTCAGACTTCAATCCGTAAGGAAGTGCAATAACATCTCCATAAAACACAACATCAGGCTCATCTACACACAGGTGTATTCTACCTCTCTGTGTGCATATGCTTCCCCCTCCCTTGCTCTGCTTCCACTCAACAACAAACAGAACTGTTTAATTTCATGCTGGTTTCTATGGTAATCCTAGCCTAAAAACCCGCTTCTGGTGAAGTTTCCATTGACCTGTCGCCTGTGATCATTCACACTGTCTTTCTGAAGTTTATATACCACGCTTGTCCAGAGCTGAACAAAGCAGTGTAACCAGCGAGGCTAAAAGCAGGACTTTCGCAAAAAAGCATGCGGCACAACTCTCAGTTCTGGCACACAACAGTCATTGCCACCTTCTGTACCCAGTCTGTTGTAGGCTGCCAAATTATAGGGCTAAAGATGATTTCATTTGTATAAATTGTCAACATTTCCTATGATTCTCTTCGAATTACAGGTACTTAGTTGGATGACGGTTTGCCTAAGGGACGAGGAAAGCCAAATGGAACATCAACGAACTGCCCGGGTTGGCCTGTGCTATCGCTCCGTGCTGTTAACGCGGAGGTGATTGGTTTTAGTTCTATGTAGGATACTGATTTTTTTCTCTTTGTTGTGATAATTATTTCATCAAAAGAGAAAAATTCTTCTCCACACCCCTCTCTCTCCCTGCCTTCTTCCTTTTCATTACCCAGTTTCATATGACAACAGACATAAGCTGACGACAAAATTTAACCTATGCTCTTTGCAGTTACATACATGTTTCTGCACTCTTAGCAGCAGGACGGTGTATTGGGTAATAGAGCATATACTGTCTTTCCCTGGGAATTGTTTAGATTTCCCTCCGTCACATTTCTTGATGCTCCTTTCATATTTATTTTCTGTCTTTTGTTCAGTCTTTTGTTCTTTCTACATGTATTTTCTTTAAATTGCTTATGAGGCTTTATTCCAGATGTGCTACAATTTGTGCTATGTGGGTAGGGGGTTGGATTCCATCTCAAACATTTGGAGTATCTTCTATTTATTCATCATCATTATCATGATCATTATTATCGATATGATTATCATCATCATCATCATAATTATATTATTATTGTTACTATTATTATTATTATTATCATCATCATCATTATTATTGTTATCATCATCATCATCATCATCAGTAGTAGTAGTAGTAGTAGTAGTAGTAGTTCAAGTGGTAATGATAATAATGATACTGTAATCGTTCTTGACATATGATACATATCTACACACAAATATAATATATATATATATATATATATCTGAACAATTATATATATACACACTGTGTGTGGGTGGAGCAGGAAGGCGACAAAAAAAAAAAAAAACCGACGTTATTCATCAAATACTGACACACACAGTGTTTTGATATCCGTTTTTAACTTTTCTTCCGAATTTCAGGACGAAAGCGCCAGCAGCTGTACCGACAACTTCGGGTTTCCCATACCACAGTACCACAAAGCATTTCTAAAGCCATGATGAACACCTCCAAGCAGTGGGAAACTGCTGATGGGAGCTTCAATCATACCGTGACAGTGCCTACTGACAGGCAAACTGGTGTGCACAATGAATCGACTCCAGAAGGTTGCATCATGTTCAGATTCAGCGATATGACGTTTTTTCCTTGGAACAATTCTGATAACATTGTGACTGAAGAAGTTGAAATATATGCACGAAAAATCAGATTCTGCATGCTGCAAATCCTGTTTTTCATTGGTGGGCCTGCCAATGTGATTAACATGGCGGTGTTCTTTAAACAAGGTCTCAGAGATCGTGTCAACCTGCTGCTGTTTACACTGTCCCTGACTGACGAGATTATCTTGACTACTGGCACAGTGAGCTACGTTGAGGAGTATTATATGGAATTTGCTGCAGAAAAGAAAAGCGGTCCTTTAATGGCATTTTTAATCAACAATCACCTGGATGTTTTGCAGGCCTTTTGTTTCGTGTCCTATCTTCTGTCAGCCATAATTGCCTGCGAAAGATGTTACTGTGTCTTACGACCACTGAAATACCAAAATTTGATGCAAACTAAAACGATGGCTGGTATTATCATTTCTGTATACGTACTTATGCTAGGTCTCTATTTCATCGTGTCATTCAGATACTATTTGCAGTGTGTTTATGATCCAGATACTGGTATAGTGACTCATTTACCCAGTGTTGGTGAATTTTACAGGCAACACAAGGATCTTATTGAGTATTTAGACAACATTTTGTTTGGAGCAGGTCTATGCTCTGTCATCACTATCGTTATTGTAAGTGCAACGATAATAACCACATCTAAGCTTCGGCAGACCATTGCATGGCGCACAGAAACATCATCAACATCACTGTCTCCAAAGGAAGTGGCTCTTACCAAAATGTTGATTGGTACTTCTGTTCTGCTCATCGTTTGTATTTCTCCCTCTGGTGTCTTCCGCATTGCCTGTCTGTTTTTACCGGAACTTAACCTCGGAAGACGAAATCATAATTTATATCTGACATATTTATGGTTAAGGGAAACATTTAATTATATCAACTCCAGCTTCAACATTTTCATTTACTATGTAATGGGTACCCGCTACAGAGACACTTTCTGGGGCATTTTTAGAAATAAGAGGGGAGAATCAAGCAAGAGATATAGAAGTGATGCAAAACATTGGCACTAAACTGGTCAAAACAAAGTGAGTTGCAACATTATGTCACAGCATGCATATGTGTGTCAACAAACAGTGTGCCATTGGAACCCCACCCCTTGACATACATTTATCGCTAATCAGCTAGACGTGTGAAGCGTGCGTTTCAGAGGGCAGAAAACTGCTGTCTTTAACAGATGCCAGAATCTTCAGCTTGTTGAAGGCGGGCAGATATCTAAGAAGAAGAAGAAGAACAGAGAACTGTGCGATGGCGAAATACAGAAAGCTACGGACTGACATGACAAAAGCATTAATTCCGACATGGCATACTCTAGCAGAACTTGCTAACACATGTTTCATAACATGAACACATGCTTGGTACAGCTGAACTCTGTTCCTTCCTACGTACGGTGTCACGGAAAGTCCTCCAATGATTTCTTTAGGAACAAGATCCTTTTCCAACCGCATGAGTTTTACCCGGGTTGCACAAGAGAATAATACTGGTCAGGTGGATAAGCTTTCTGGTTCTAACCTTTTCTGTCTTCTCACTGATTTCTGAAGAGGACGTGAACAAGGTCATTCTTCAGACCGTTGGCAAGACCTGTTAGCTCGATCCAACTCCAATCAAACATTTTTCCAAAATTTTAGTTTTCTTCTCCCCACTGTTTCCAATCTTCTTAGGCGTAGTTCCCTTAGATTTCACAACTGCCATTGTCAAACTCTTTCTTCTTCTTCTTCTTCTTCTTCTTCTTCTTCTTCTTCTTAGTATTATGAATACTTATACAGCGCCTATCCTCGGCTAGAGACCAAGCTCTAAGCGCTTTACAATCCACACTCGTTTACACAACGGGCTGCCTACCTGGGTAGTGCCGACTGAAGAGCTGCCAGCTGACGCTTCATTCAGTCGTTTCCAGTGTCATCCAGTCAATATTGTTCTATATCTTTCACTCAGTTTCCTTACTTCCTTCATTCTTTCCATTTCTCAAGCAGGGTGCATGCTATGTGTAACGGGTCATCCATACCAACAACCAAACTGGCCTTCTCTTCCGAAAGTTGGTGATGGAATTTGACATGTGTGCAAGATGTCATGCGTGCGTTCACACACGGAACTTCGGTTTGCAGTCTCATTCGAAGGACTGTAGGGAAAATGGAGTCAGAACCAATGTTATCTCCGAGGGAAAAATCCCCCTGTACCAAAACGGCCCAGCGGAGATTCGAACCGGCAACCCAAGGATCACCAAGATAACGAGTCCGGCGCTCTACCACCAAGCTATTCCGGCCCCCTCTAAAACATCACTTGATCTGAAGGAAATCAAAAACTATAGATCAGTTTTTAACTGCCCTACCTGTCAACAATTCTGGAGAAAAAAAAACAAAAAAAAACTTCTCCTCCACCAGCTTACCTCACACTCGTCTGCTCACAGTTTACTCAGTGCTCAGCAGTCAGCATACAGGTCTGGCCACAGCGCTGCAACTGTCCTCTTTCGCATTGGCCATGGCATTCTTAGATGTTTAGACAAAGATAAAGGATATCTTCTTTCAACGTTGGACCTGTCTGCTGCCTTTGATAGATCAGATCATGAAATTCTTCTCCTCCGTCGTCAGCATGTGTTTGGTAAATTTGAAATATCAGTGTCAGCGCACCGCCCGCCCCCCCAAAAAAAGTGGGCAAACGAATCACAAAACAAAACACGACGCGTTTCGACCTCTTAGCTCTTCTTCAGGCAAGATACAAAACAATCAGGACGAGCAATCACTTATCTTCATTCACTTAAGCGCAGCTTAGGCGTTGAACAGGCGTTCAATTTCTTTAGATTTCCGACTGCAGTCGCCTCACTTTGCAACTGGATCATGTTGTTGGTACTTAAGACGCTGCTTTGGAATTATTTTGATCCTGCTTATCTGCATGGAAAATATACGTCGCAGTTAAACATCAAAAGTTTGCAGAAACTGTTCTCAAGCTTGGTATGTCCCAGTGCTCCATGCTGGGTCCTGTGCGATTCATCATGTACACAACACCCTCTCACTAGTCCTAAGTGAGAAACTTTCAATTCGTCGCACAATTTTTCCAGACGATACACAATTTCATTAATGTAAATCATCCGAAAATTACATAGAACTAGCTGAATCACGCCATGAATGCTTTAGGGAAGTCACAATGTGG
Source organism: Conus canariensis (assembly GCA_033310375.1). Classification (NCBI taxonomy): domain Eukaryota; kingdom Metazoa; phylum Mollusca; class Gastropoda; order Neogastropoda; family Conidae; genus Conus; species Conus canariensis. The sequence continues at coordinate 36,720,727 of CM065735.1, forward strand.
TGGGAACATGGCAAATTGACACTCAATAATTATAAAACAGACTGTTAGATTCTCTGATACCACCTCCACCAGCAGTGTTCCATTTCGGAACTACATCGACATTAAATGTTCTCAACAGTCCAAAATCTGGGCTTCCTGTTTGATGGCGATCTGACGTTAGACCGGCTCGTAATCAAAACATGTAAAACAGCACATAGTAAAACCAGACGCACCAGTACCATTTGCCAGTGTCTTACAGGTGACACAGCCTAAAAGGTAGTGCACTTCTCCATCCTGTCCAGATTGGAATACTGTTATTCCGCACTACTTACAAAATCAGTCCAACAAGATAGCATGTTGCTGCCAGAGTAATAAACAAGTCTGGTGGAACCATGCACGTCAAGCCGTCCCTTAAAGAACTTCACTGGCTTCTAGCACAGCGGTGAATTCAGTATAAGCATATGCTGTCTATGCTGTGAGATTGTGACTGGAAAGGCTCCTTTGTATGTGTCTGGGCTATTTAGAACCTGCGCTCCATCCAGAAGTCTTTGCTGTTCTGCTGATAGTAGAGTTTTTGCACGACTCAACGTTCAAAAGAAAACAACACGGTGGACGCACTGTTTGTGACTTAGCCAACCAGCTCTGCAATCTGCTGCTTTTTTTTCTATCCCGTTTTTGCGATTCTCTTCCGTCCTATAATTTGAATGTTAAAATCCATCCTATCAGGCAAGCGGATTTTCTAATTCTGTCTTAAATACATGTGTGTGTGTGTGTGTGTGTGTGTGTGTGTGTGTGTGTGTGTGTGTGTGTGTGTGTGTGTGTGTGTACACGCTTCCGTTAGTTTGGAGCAACGATGTGCAAGTCTACATGGATGTGCGTGCATGTGTTTTCGTGAGTGTGAACGGCAACGTGTGAAAAACAGAACGAGTGCGTGTGTGCGTGCGTGCGTGCGTGCGTGCGTGCGTGCGTGCGTACGTGTGTGTTTGTGTGTGTGTGTGTGTGTGTGTGTGTGTGTGTGTGTGTGTGTGTGTGTGTGTGTGTGTGTGTACGCCGACGGGTATGGAAATGCGCAGTGCAAATGCTGTGTCTTTATCTACTTTTGCAAGTAGTCCATGCATTTTAGAATGTGTTTATGTGTGAAATGCTATAAATATGGCGTAAGGCTTTACACTTTTCCCGATCTCTGCAACATATCATGTACTTTGTCTATACTGCTTTTTGATATGTTTACATAGTCCTTACTTTACAATCGCTTTGGACTTCAGAAAGAGCTATATAAAGTTCCAGTGCAGTAGTAGTAGTAGTAGTAGTAGTAGTAGTAGTAGTAGTAGTAGTAGTAGTAGTAGTAGTAACGGTATCACTATTATTGTAATTATCATTAATATCGTTATTATAATTATTATTATTACTACTGTTATTATTGTTGTTGCTGTTGTTGTTGTTGTTGTTGTTCTTCTTCTTCTTCTTTTTCTAGTTATCATGATTGTCATTATAATTAGTAGTAGTAGTAGTAGTAGTAGTAGTAGTAGTAGTAGTAGTAGTAGTATCATTATTGTTATTATTATTAAAGGAAAAAAGCAAACTAGATCAGTACACTCGCTTTGAGAGGTCCAGTCCAGTGCAGACGTCATTGCTCCGACATCCTCTGAGTAGGTAGGAAACAAACAAAAGGTGAAGGTTTGGCGTGTACTCACACCGAGTGCCACACGGAAGTGCCAGTGTGCCAGAGATTTCCAGGGTATGGACTAAATGGCTTGGATTTAAAAGCGGGTCCAATGATTCTGTTCACTGCGTTTACACCAGTGTCTGTTTTATCGTTGGTACAGCTAAAAAAACGCAAACAGCGCTGGGACAGCAAGCAATACACACACAGCGACAGCAGCCGTAGCAGCCTGCATAGGAATGAATTGTTAGCAGTGTTGTTGTTTTCAGCTTCAATGTGTGCAAAAAAGCAGTCCCAAGAATGTTATGTAGTTTTTGCTTGGAGCAGTAACGGCAGGAAAAAGAAGTTTTTTTTGTGCATCGCCAATACATGAAGATGAATTTACAGTTGTTTCGTTTTGTTTGAGTTCAAAACAACTCTTACATAGAGTCAAGAGGACAATCAATCCACTGTGAGCATTTTCAAGTAAAAAATCTATCATTGTTTCTGTATTGTTTGCGTTACCTTTATTTTTAGGAAAAAATGGCTTGAATTATTACAATGTTATTTATCTAATATAAACAACAGACGGAAAAAATAAGACAATTTACACTGATTTTAAAAGAAAAGAAAACCAGCCAACCAAGTGACTGACCCTCACACCACACGTTTTTCTTTGAGAATAAAGCATACATTGGGATTATTACGTAATTTCATGGTCTAAATACACGTCCTCTGGTAAAATTAACATCGCGTGGAACAGATTCTAACAACTCTCAAGCACTCTCAGACATAGCGATCTGAATCAACGAAGGATCCAAGGCAATGGATCTGTTTGCGGGAGCTGGCTTGTCTCGATCCCTCATCACTTACTTTGATGTATCCTGGCTGTTGGTTTGGTCCTGGGCTAGGAATAGTCGGTCTCCATATGGGACAGTTCCTGTGTCCATAGCGAAGAGGAGGAAGTACATACTTTTCTGATGTCTGGCTTCACTGTCAGTTTAGGGGGTTCTTGTTGACTTCCTGCTCCATTGTTTCCATGCTGCATAACCTCAGCACCGGGCTCGGCATTAAAGACAAAAAGATCATTCTGGCAACATCACAAAGTTTTAAGCCATTTAGCGTTGACGTGGTGGCCTGCTTGTCCAAACTCTGATAGACAGTCAATTCTTCCCCACCCCCCACCCCCACCCCCACCCCTACCCCTCCTCTCTCTGATGTCATCTTTTGAGATATGCGTCTCGGGGCTTCATAATGAGAGGTTATGGTGATGATTTGGTGTGTGTGTGTGTGTGTGTGGGGTGTGTGTGTGTGTGTGTGTGTGTGTGTGTGTGTGTTTAGGTATGAGTATGTGCTCAATGTGTTTCTTGTCTGTCATTTAGAATATACGTGTTCAAAGAAGTCTCGTTTTCCATGATGATCTGGAAACGTTCTCTTTGTTTTACTCTGCAACATTCAACATCGCCATGTTGTGCATTTGTACACACTACGGCTTCTCCCCCCTCCCCACCTACCCGAACTCCCCCCTCGCCCACCCCCCACCTCCCGACTTTTTTGGTTTGTTTTGGTCGGGTTTTTTCTTCTTCTGAAAAACGACCACCACGACAACAGGGCAACACAGAATATGCAAAATCTTTGGTCAGTGTTCCTCTGCTTGTAAGGCCACTTTTACTGGCAAGAACCTCCGGCCCGCATCAACTCAGATACTCTCTTTCTTTGCCCTCTTTTATATTAAACTTAAAAACGTTTCCTTTCCATCTGATTGACATATACACATATGTGCCGTTGCTGTTTTCAGGCGTCCTTGGAGGCCTGTTTTTCTTCATGTAATGATAACTGGTTGTTTTTTTTTCAAGAGGTAGCAGACGGGTGGAGAGGGAATATGAAAAGGGGTGGTGGTGGTGTGAATGTGGTGCCAGCGTGTGACTGCGGGGTGCGTTGTGTGTGTGTGTGTGTGTGTGTGTGTGTGTGTGTGTGTGTGTGTGTGTGTGTGTGTGTGTGTGTTGCCTTTCACTTAGCTGTGTGTTCCTGTTTATTGTAAATGATTATGTTTTCAATAAGAACAAGAACAAGAAGAAGAACAACAAAACAAAATGCAGATACTTTTCTTTTTTTCTGCAAAGCTGGCCTATTCAGTTGCTGTTCCATGTGTAATACCAATGATGCTCTGTTATGTCAGAAGAGTCAAGATTAAATCTTGTTATTGCACATTGTCAGCGTCTCTCAAGGTTCAGATGTACACCAGTGTTGACATAAACACACGGTGCAACAAGTCCTGCGTAATGCAATCAAGTTTACTATTCTTGGCACGTGAACGAAATTTATCGATATCAGTGGAATGGAAGAAACTAATTAGGTATACCAGCAATGATTCAGATACATGCTACAGGCGGAACGCACGTCTGATAGACGAGAGAACAATAGCTGTTCGTTCACGTTAATTGACTTAGGAGCTTGATGAACATTAAAAAGAAATCCTGCAAGAAAACAGTATCAATTATCAATGTTTTCTTTTTTAAAAGGTGGTGGAGGGGACGGCAGGAGAGAGGAGAAAGGAAGAGGGAGTGTTGGGCTGTGTGGCGGAGGATGGCACACTTGTCTTGACGTGGTACACCCACTTACAGAAAGGGAGTAAGACCATACATTCCTTAGAGCAGAGCGTTGCAAAATCAGGAGGAAGAGACAGAGGCGCTTTGTCAAAAAGCGCACAGCATCGGTCTATCCCTTCTTTTAATGCGCTATACCTCTGTGGTGTGTGTGTGTGTGTGTGTGTGTGTGTGTGTGTGTGTGTGCCAAGAATGTGGCAGCGAACGGCTCAGTTTGAATAGTGATCACAGGGTGACTACGGGAAACAATGCAATACATTAGGCACTACGGCAGTGATTTACTTTGTGGTTCACTAACAGATTCAGCTGAACCAAACATGAGCTTTTCTTTCACGCGCTTGTCACGCAAGAGTTACAAAGCTTTACGAGCTATGCACATTCTGATAGGTCAACATACACATACGAAACGCAGTGCAAACCTTTATCTGTGTGGTTGTTGCGTATCACTTTTATTCCACCAAAACTTCAAATACATCATACCTGCATGACTAGGATAGAAATCCAGTTTTGACGCCTGCCTGAAGAATGGCAGTGTCAGTGTCAGAGCTGGGGGATCCACTTTTCTTTTACGCGGCTTGCACGTGCTTTGCATGTCAATCTGCGTGCCGTGCGCATGTGTTCACGATCAAGGTAAAATCACAGCAACATCATGCTCTTAATAAACGGAAGTCTAACATCCTCTCTCTCTCTCTCTCTCTCTCTCTCTCTCTCTCTCTCTCTCTCTCTCTCTCTCTCTCTCTCTCACACACACACACACACAACGACGATTACAGGAAACAACAGCTACCAAAAAACACCCAAGTACAAAATGAAGCTAACCTGGCCAGCAGGGGTCAGTTGTAGAGTACGGCCTGATGGTAGACCTTGCTGACTTTTGTTGCTTTGCTTTGGGGGTGGAGGGGGGGGGGGGGGGCGGAGGGTGAGGTGACAGGAGGTCAAGGGTCAAGGAGCGCTGTTTACTGCTGGAGTGCGTGGTTTGTTGTTGGACTTCAGCCGGTGTTTTTAGTCATGGGATGATGAGCCACTGAAGCATGGCGGAGACAGTCCTGTGGTCCTTTGACATCAGATGTCATCCTTCTTCCGATGTTTGAGCCCCACGTGTGCCCTTCTTTCTCATTGTATTGCTGATCGCAAGGAGTGCTTATACAGTGCAACATTTCCAATAATAAATGGATTGTTTCGCGCTTTTCACAGAAAAATGTAGGGAAATATATCACAGAAAAATGTAGGAAAATATAAATGAATACCTTCAAGAACAATATTTCACAACCATATGTGTACAAACATGAAAAAATGCATAAAGCTCTGTCATAATTCTAAAGAAACATTCACACCGCATCTCTACAAACACACCATATCAACATAAGGTTTCTCCCACATTAACCGCATCTCTCTCCACAGGAATTGTTGATGTGTCACAGTGTTAGGTCTCTGTTTGATTGTGTGTTTCAGATGATATTTGCAGTGTATTTACGATTCAAATTCTGGTACTGTGACATATTTAACAAATGCAAGTGAATTTTACAAAAGCCACAAGGATCTTGTTGACTATATCGACAATGTTTTGTTTGGAGCAGGGCTGCCCATTGGCGTCAATCCGACTGTCGTAACAGTGATCACTACGTCCAAACTTTGGCAGACTATTGCATGGCGCACAGCAACATCATCATCACTGTCTCAAGGGGAAGTGGAACTTAACAAAATTCTGATTGGTACTTCTGTACTACTCATCACGTGCATTTCTCTTGCCACTGCCTTCCGTGTTGCCTGCTTGTTTTTGCTAGAAGTAAACCTTGGAAAGCGGAAGCAAAATTTATATTTTACTTTCATGTGGATTAGGCAAATTTCCGTACATAAACTCAAGCTTCAATATCATCATTTACCATGTGATGGGCACTTTGTATAGAGAAACTCTCTGGGCTATTTTTCAGAAAAGGCTGACTGGGAGAAAACAACAACAACAACAAAAAAAAACAAGTGAAAGTAGAGATTAGTAGCAAATGTTTTTTGTAGCTCAAGTATTGTGTTGCAATCAATGTGTCATTAGTTCTATTTCTCAGGGCAAACAAGTATGTGGCCTGGATAGTTCTTAGTCACCTGATCAATATGTTGGTGTATACTTTTCAGAGGAACATGACTGGTTCCTCTTTCATCTACTTTATTCTACCATTGATCGACTACCCCAAATTCCGATCGATGAGACGCTGGACGCCGTACCAACTTTGGAGGAGACTCAGCAAGCAATTCGTCTGTTATCCAGCGCCTGGCTCAGACGCAATTCCAGCTGAAGTCTACAAAGAGGGTGGTGCGGCTCTGGTGAAGAAACTTCATCAGCTCCTTCAGATCGTATGGCTGCACGACACAGTTCCTCAAGACCTTAAAGATGCCTCCATCGTTCATCTCTACAAACGCAAAGGAAACCGTCAGGTCTGCGACAACTATCGTGAAAGCTCCCTGCTATCCATTGCAGGCAAGGCTCACCACACAACTTGAGCAAGGTCTTCTACTGAGGTCAGTGTGGCTTCCGGAAAGAACGCGGGACCATCGACATGGTGTTTGCTGCCAGACAGCTTCAAGAAAAGTGTCAGGAACAGAATGTCGACCTGTACACCACCTATGTTGATCTGACTAAAGCCTTTGATACTGTTAGTAGGGAGGGGCTTTGGAGAATTATGGCGAAGTACGGATGCCCCAGAAAGTTCATTGACATTGTACGCCGACTTCATGACAGCATGCTGGCCAGAGTCCAAGACAACGGCGAATCATCTGAACCGTTCCCAGTCTCAAACGAGTGAAGCAGGGTTGTGTTCTTGCTCCCACCCTGTTCAGCCTCATGTTCTAGGCTATGTTGACTGACGCATTCAGTGACGCGGAGATAGGCATCGTCATCAAGTACCGCACAGATGGATCAGTCTTCAATCTCAGGAGACTTCAAGCGAACACCAAGGTCTCGACAGACACTGTCAATGACTTCCTCTTCATGGACGACTGTGCCCTCTAACGCTGTCTCAGAAGCCACAATGCAACACAGTGTTGACAAGTTCTCTGCTGCTTGCAACAACTTCGGCTTGACAATTAGTACGAAAAAGACTGAAGTGATGCACCAGCCAGCCCCAGGAAAGCCATACATTGAGCCAGTCATCACCATCACTGGACAGCAACTGAACGCGGCGGACAAGTTCACATACCTAGGCAGCACTCTGTCCAAAAACGTTGTCATCGACGATGAGATGAATGCCCGGCTCGCCAAAGCTAGTGCCGTTTTTGACAGACTCCACAAGAACATATGGAACAGGAGAGGCATCACGCTAGAGACCAAGATCAAGGTGTATTGGGCCATTGTTCTCACCACACTGCTCTATGGCTGTGAAACATGGACGCTTTGCCAGCGTCACACAAGGAAACTGAACCATTTCCACACCACCTGCCCCAGAAGACTCATGGGCATTAAGTGGCAAGACAAGATTCCGTACACTGAAGTGCTCACTTGTGCTGGCCTGCCTAGCATCTTCACCATCCTGATGCAGTCACAGCTTCGCTGGCCAGGTCACGTAATTCGCATGCCGGACCATCGGCTGCCGAAGAAAATACTGTTTGGCGAACTACAACAAGGCAAACGCACTCATAGAGCCCAGAAGAAGCGTTTCAAAGACAGTCTCAAATCTTCCCTGAAGGCCTTCAACATCAGCCACACACCATGGGAACAGACTGCCCAGGACAGAGACGGGTGGCGATCAGTTGTCCGTAAAGATGCAGAGACCTGTGAAAACAACGTGATAGGTCTTTCCGGGCGCAGATCGGACTGACCAGCCATCTACGCCTTCACCCTTGACCCCAGGATTACTAGATGGTCCTCGTCGTCTGGACGGACAACAACTAACAACTTTATTCTCGCCGTCCCATGCCAAGAGAGTGTGTGTACATTTCCGAGAGTGCGCTGCTGTTTGATCTCTCTCTCTCTCTCTCTCTCTCTCTCTCTCTCTCTCTCTCTCTCTCTCCTCTCTCTCATTCTCTTCCCTCTCTCTCTCTCTGAGTATTCGCTCCAGCGCATATTAGTATGTGTGGTGCGTGAGTGTGCGCGTGCCGTGGTCGCGGCGCGTGTGTGTGTGTGTGTGTGTGTGTGTGTGTGTGTGTGTGTGTGTCTATGTCTGTGTGTCTGTGTCTGTGTGTGCGCATGTGTGTATGTGCGTGCGCGGATGTGCGTCTCTCTCTCTCTCTCTGTATATATATGCACACACACACACACACACACACACACACACACACACACACACACACACACACACACACATACACACACAAAACACACACACACACACACACACACACACACACACACACACACACACACTCACATTGTAGTGTCGGACAGTACCCATGGTCACCTTTCCGGTGGAGTTAAAATGTTTGTTCGTAAAGAACTAGGTCAATACATAGAACAAATTCATGTAGAATATGACAATGTAGTTGGGTTAAAACTATCTAAGAGACTTCTTGGAACCGCTAGCGATTGTGTTTTACTAGGAATGTATGTACCTTCAGAAAACTCACCTTATTATGAAGAAACTGACATATATAATGGTACTCTGCTACTTGAGGCACTTCTACTAGAATTAATTAGAGATTATGGAGATATGCCAATTATCTTATGTGGTGATTTTAATTCTAGAACTGGTTCCATGAACACAAGCATTGTTGACCCGGTCGATGAAATATACGAAATGAGTATTGATCACGATGACTATCAATTTGACAATGAAACCAACAGATATCCAATGACCAAGCTTCTAACGATTTTGGGAAACTGCTTATAAATGTGTGCCAAGAATTTCAATTAATAATACTGAATGGTATGGAATCATTACACTTTCCAGGGGGTTATACATACATATCTCAAACAGGGTGCAGTGTTGTTGACTATTTTATTGTTTCCCATAGTTTACTGCCAAAATGCAAAAACAAAATGAATATTTTGCCAATGACTGAATCAAAACACTTGCCGGTAGACCTCTACATGAATACTTCTTGTGGTGTTGCTCCCAGTAAAATTGAATCAAAGTCCTTTTCAATAAGAAAATACAAATGGGATGAAAAGAAAAAGATAAAATTTATAAATAGAATGGGATCAAATCATGTTAAAGATTTATTAGATATAACAGCATCATTGATTGATGTTGACATTAATGGAGCACTCAATAAATTTAATGAATGTTTTAATTTTGCGGGTGAGTGTATGGAAAGATTCATAGTAATTAGAGGTGAAAAGCAGCAAGCATGGTTCGATCAGAAATGTCGACAACAAAGGAAATCGCTTAGACAAGATTTAAGGAAGATTTGTAACGCACGTTTGAGTAAAGATGATAATAGTATTTATACGCAGCCAAGAAAAGATCTTGACAACGACAGGACTAAGTATTCACAAAAAAGAAGAGAATACAAGGAACTCCTAAGACACAAGAAAAAAAAAGCACACAAAGAACAAATCATTGCTAATCTGCAAAACAATATAAAAGACCCAAAGAGATTTAGGATACTATCAGATCTGTTCGACCAAGGTCTAATGATCAAAACCCAATTAGTACAGAAGAATGGTACAACTACTTCAAGGAGTTTTTAATGATCCTGTCACTGATTCTGTCGATGACAACGAATTTGATGATGTACGTGTACCCATTGATAGAAATTGTGATGAGCTAAATAGACACATCTGTACAGAAGAGGTCAAGGTCGCGATCGAAGCTTTAAAGAGTAACAAGGCAGCAGGGCCTGATGGTATAATAGGTGAATTTTTTAAGAACAGTTTAGAACAAATAATTCCATTTTTTTTAATTATTTAATTTTCTTTTTGATAATAGTCTCTTTCCTGATGAATGGTGTTTGTTGGTCATACAGCCATTGCATAAAAGGGGAGATCTGAATAACACTGATAACTATAGAGATATATCACTGTTAAGTATTGTTAGTAAACTCTATAGTTGTATCTTAAATAAACGAATTACAAAATGGATTGAGGATAATAATATAATTGGGGAAGAACAAGCAGGATTCAGGGAAAATCATAGCACATTCGATCACATATTTACACTTTATTCTTTGATTCAAAAACAGTTAATATGGCACAGAAAATTGTATGTTGCTTTTATTGATTTTCACAAGGCCTTCGATTCGGTCATTAGGGACAAACTGTAGACTATATTGTATAAGAACGGTTTACATGGGAAGATTCGTTATGCTGTAAATAGTATGTACAATGTCGTTAAAGCCAAAGTTCGTGCTGGGGGAGATTTGACGGACACTTTTCTGTGTCCTAGAGGCTTGAAGCAAGGGGAGGTCTGCTCCCCTGTTCTTTTCTCACTCTTTATTAATGAGTTGACAAAGGACATTCTGAGATGTGGTAGGCATGGTGTTCAATTATCTCCTGACCTTACTGAGTTGTTCATACTTTAATTTGCCGATGATGTCGTTTTGTTTCCTGATAGTGTTATAGGTCTTTAGAATCAGTAGAACGTGCTATTAAAAACAGCGAACCTACTGGATCTTATTGTCAACCTGGATAAATCAAATGTAGTTGTCTTTACAAATGGTGGTTATCTGTCTTCATCTGAAAAGTGGTCTTTTGGAAACCAAGAACTACAAATTGTCAATATGTATAAATACCTTGGAATTTACCTTTCTACTAGACTTTCTTTTTCACATACTCTCAAAGACCTAGCAGTTAGAGCAAGAAAGGATGTAGCAGCAGTTATTATAGTATTATAGTCTTTAGGTGAACATTCACCTGAAATATTTTATAAACTGTTTGACTCCCAAATACAGCCAATACTTACATATGGATTAGAAATTTGGGGATTAACTGCTGATCAAGAACACATTGAAAAGGTTCATCTGTCGGCATTGAAACGTTTTATTGGTTTTAGTCCTATATCACCTAGACAAGTAATTGATGGGGAAACAGGTAGATATCCTATATTTGTAAATACGTATATTAGATGCATAAAATTTTGGCTTAGATTAGTTAACTTGGATATATAGATACTCTAGAAGAGGTTATGAGATGTTATTATACTTACAATCGCAAAATTATGTCACTTGGGCGTGTACAGTCAGAAATACTTTATACAGATATGGTTTTGGGATTGTGTGGGAAGCCCAGGGTGTGGGAAATGTTAATATTTTTATTTCAGAATTCAAACAAAGGCTTATTGATTCGTTTAGTCAGGAATGGCATGCTGTACTGGAAAACCATGATTTCTTCCAAATTTATTTGAGTCTTAATGACACTATATCTTGCAAAATGTACTTACGTCAAATCAATAATTTTCGTTTGCGAAGATGTTTCGCTAAATTGAGGATTTTGTTCTAACATGATTGAAAATGAAATGCACTTTTTATTCATATGCCCAAAATACAAGGAACTTAGAGACGAATTCATTCCTGCTAAATATTCTAAAACTCCATCCGTATCCAAACTGACTTTACTACTGGCATGTGAAAATCTTGTAACAATTAATGAGTTGTCTATGTATATGTGTAAGTCACTTAGTTTACGAAAACAATGTACAGTTGATCTGCGTATGAAATGCATGATGAATACTCTGATTATTATGTACCTCCATTGTATGGGCCAGAGGCCTAACAATTAAAACATTTTGACTTTGACTTTTGACTATGACTTTGACACACACACACACACACACACACACACACACACACACACACACACACACACACACACACACACACGTAAACACACACACACACACACACACACACACAGAGATAAGAATGCTAACGCGCGCGCGCGCGCGCGCGCAACACACACACACACACACACACACGCACGCACGCGCGCACGCACACACACAAACACGCACGCACGCACACCCACACACACACACACACACACTCACTCACACGCGCACGCACGCACGCACCCTCACCACACACACCCCACACACACAACACACACACACACACACACACCACACACACACACGCATGCACGCACACACACACCACACACACACACCACAACACTCACACACACACACCACACACACCACACACACACAACACACACACACACACACACACACACACCACACACACACACACACACACACACAACACCACACACACACATACACCAAACCACCAACCACACAACACACACACAACACACACACACACACACACACACACACACACCACCACACACACACACACCACACACACACCACACACCAACAACACACACACACAACACACACCCACACCACACACACACACTTACGCCCGTTTTACTTATTAGCAGTCTAAATGGATTGATGTTTTGTTCGGTTTCTTGTGTTTAAGAGGAATAGCTCACCTTTTTTTTTCTCTCTCTACGGTGTTTCCCCACCATTATCTCCCCTACAACCCCTTGCCTTCCTTCAGGGATAGAAAAGTGTGTGCATGATGAAGTGAGAGGGATTGTCTGTGCTGTTATAACTAGAGCGCTCTCCAGAAGCTGGGAAATCGACTGACTTCGTTCAGCACGTGCAGTACAGACCGAAGTTGAAGAGACACAGAAAGTAATCTGCGAAGACCAATCTACGAAGTTTGCTATCAGATTAAGGTTTGGTTGTTGCGGGTTAAGAAGCAGCCTTGCTTTGATCTTTTGCGTAAACTGGATGGAGACTTGTCATTAAATCGAAACAAAGAGAATCCAAAAGTCATCTGAGAAGTTAACGTTAACCCTTCATGCTAATGGTATTTTGGTGACATCAAATGGTTATTTCATTTCTTGAACATAGTGTAACACAGTGTGATAATCATCCAGACATTGCTTGTGCACATCAAATCGGATGCAAATGAAGATATACACAGTATGATAATCATATAGATATTGATGGTGCACATCAAATCAAATGCAAATGAAGGTCAGTTCTGAAGGAAATGGGGAGAGCTGGAGGGAGCAAAATGATGAGGGGGAGGGGGGGGGGAGGGGGGGAGGGGGGAGCGTAAATGGGGAAGAAGGGAAACATGTTCTCCATCTTTCTTCAAAAGATCAGGGGTGTATTCAACTGGACGTCGCAAAAAGATAATACCAGGGATTTAATCTTGAACTTCTTTCCTTCTGCTGTGTTCCAACATGACGGTCGTCACCAGAGCTGGATGCGTGTGTTTGTAAGGACCACGACTCTGTATCCGTCCCCGCCTCCAACTGCCCCTGATACCCGCTCCCCCAACCCGGCCCTCTTTCCCAGCTTGCTATTCAGCTCTGTGTTGTGTGCAGCCACAGGGGTCTGTTGGCAAGCTATGAGGAGGGGAATGCATGGGGTATGAGGGGAAGTGCAGAGTGGTGTAATCAGTACTATGACCATCAGATCGACAAGATGTAGGCTCTCACATGAAATGTCTTCCATTTCGACCTTTTATGACAAAGCAAAACACAAACGTAATGACGGAATCAACTCAGACTGGTGTATACGTTTTGGAAACCTTTCTTTTCTCAAGGGGACCATAGCAGGACTATTACACTGATCAAACATATGTCTGTTGAACAGGTTGTCACGAAAGCTTTCTTTTCTCAAGGGGACTACTGTAGGACTATTACACTGATCAAACATATATTTGTTGAACAAGCTGTCGCGAAAACGAGTTGATTTTAACTCTAGACAACATTTCAACGCCTTCTTCCTTGCGCTGAACCCTGTGAAGTGATCTGAAGCGATCAAAGCTAAGTGAGTTTTCGTTGTTTTATTCGTTTATGTCTCACCCGATGAAGACCTAAGAGGTCGAAACGCGTTGTGTTTCGTCTTGTGACTCGTTTGTCCACGTTCTCTGGGCGGTTCACTAACATTTATTTAAGATTTGTCTAGACAACCACTTCCCTCTTTTTCTTCTTCAGCATTCGTTGGAAATGTTTGAAATTACCTAACTATCGATAACTTTCCAACAAAATTATGGAATCATTTGATTTGGTAATGAAAGCGGATCTCAGATAAATGTGTACAGTGTCGATAATTTTCACTGTAGAAACAACAGTTCTGGTCAACGTGGTTTCGGTTTTGCTTTCGTTTTTTTGTTGTTGTTTGTTTGTTGTTTTTTTTTTTTTTTTTTTTTTGTTTTCTCTGTTACATTTTAGTTTGTTTGTGGTGCACAGCTTCATTTGTACAAAATAAACTAATAAAGTTATCATGTCTGATTTGCATGTATTTATGAAATAATGTTCTTTTTCAATGTATTCACGTGTGTGTGTGTGTGTGTGTGTGTGTGTGTGTGTGTGTGTGTGTGTGTGTGTGTGTGTGTGTGTGTGTGTTTCTTATACAGGAATCAGGGTTTTACATCTAGGTGGCTGATGTGTATACGAGATATCCATATAGAAACAGGATTCGACTGTGTTTGGGAGACACAAAAGTTTTCGTCTGTTCACAGTCTTTGTAGAAACGTTCGTAATTCATAAGAAATCATTTACATTTATGCGTGGAATGATGCTTTAGAATCTAGTAATAAGTGTTTATTTTATAGGAATTTTAAAATAGAGTTATTCCGTGAAAAATATATTGAAATGTTGCCTGATGTTTATATATACCTACTAATTCGGTTTCGCTGTGGTAATCATAAACTCATGATAGAAATTGGCAGACGATTTGGAATACCTCACAGTGAACGATTATGTCGGGACTGCGACCAGAATAGTGTGAATGCTAGCAAAATACGATGAAGCCTTTGGAGCCATGCTGCTCACGCAGAAGTCACAACATGGTGGAGACTGTTTTGTCACTAACGTTTCCAACAACATTTTCATTTTTTACAGAAAATACATCCTTTTACAAAAGGTGATCATTTATAATTACTGCTTTTTGTGCAGGTAAATGATTAATAGGACAATATCATGTGATTTCTACTGAGCAGAGTGGCAGACACACAACACCATGCCATTTTGTTTGAAAAGAAAAGAAAAAAAAATCATAGACTGCATATATATATACATTACTAAACATACACTCCGATGGTAGCAAGACTTAATATAAACAGGTTACCAAATGTGATAAATCAAGCAAGCGACGGTCTACTAAAACGGCCAAGAAAATAACATTAGTTGTTTCAACAATAACCAGATCTGTGCAAAGATTAAGATTATTTAAGTTTACTGTTTGCGGTCAATCAAGTCATTACAGCTGCAATCAAGCAACAAACGAAACAATATTATTTTTCTTTTACAACAATGACAAATTGTATATGGCATCTTAAATATTCAACAGTTGTCAAACTGACAAACAAGATACATACCATAAGGCGATCCAGTACGCTGCTCAAATGAAATGGATGCCATGTACGCAATGTTTATACCGTTATATGGCATTCTGTTTACCCTCCATAGAGGCCTGTCAGCTAACTCAAGGTAAGGAAAGCTGATAGCGGAGTGTGTGTTGAATTATTTCACTGAGAGCATGCAAACCCTTTTCAACACATTAGGGAGGTTTGTCTTCATCTGCTGCAGACAGCACCCCCATCTGCGGTGCCTATCTCCCTCCATTCACATCCACTCACCAATGTGGAAGAGGGGTGAGGAAACGCAGACAGGATGCGGCACGAGTATGCGATACACACCTGCAGCGGTTATCTAAGTAAGAGCCAGAGAGTGCAGGAACGTTGATCCAGAACACCTGTCAGTAGCTTCAGACCTCTAGGTCAGAGGTCACCCACTCTACAAATCTGTCAAGGACTTGCTTTTTACTAGTCTGTTTTTGTTTGCTTTAGTCTGCTTTTTGTTTCGTTCTTCCCCATCTTTCTTCACACCTGAAGCTAAAACGGTAAATGAGAGACATTTGGTTTATACCGATTGGTGAAATCGTTTTTATAGACCCAGCACACACACACACACACACACACACACACACACACACACACACACACACACACACACACACACACACACACACACACACACACACACACACACACACGCACACACACACACACCTACACACACACACACCACACACCTAACACACACACACACATACACACACACACACACACACACACACACACACACACACACACACACACACACACACACACACACACACACACACACACACACACACACACACACACACACTAATAAGAAACAGGAGCACTTAGTCAGTGGGGAAATAAGAATTTTGAACAAAACCATGCCAGCAGTGGTTAGCGTTGCTGACTCCTAGCTGGGAGATTTCAGGTTCAATTCCCATCAGAGCTGTTCATTTGTGGGATTTTTTTTTCTGCTCCATCCAGCTCTTACCCAGTGTCGAGTTTGCCATGGAAGACTTGGCCCACACTGTCTGAGTTTCATCCACTTAATGGATGCATCTCTGAGAATTTGCTTACATTTTCTGACCAACCCTGCAGGTGTCTGTATCTTACGGGCCTGGTTGATGCCGGGATATATCATGAAAGTAAGCGCGGGTGCAGCCTGTCATGCAGTCTTAGACCAGAATGAAAATATGTTCATCACCTTCATGATCATCATCCTCATTAATCGGCTTAAAAAAAAAAAAACTCTCATTCTGAGTTCCTTCTTGTCCTGCTCTCATGGTGACGTCAGTTTTTATTTCCCCTTTACGTCTATGCACTGGGTGAGGTTTTGTCAGGGTCAACAATACTGTTAGACTTGGTGGTGCCCTCTGGAGGGAGAGCTCATTCAAGGTAGATCGTCTGCATCTTGAAGAGAGAGAGAGAGAGAGAGAGAGAGAGAGAGAGAGAGAGAGAGAGAGAGAGAGAGAGAGAGAGAGAGAGAGACTTTTTTTTACACTTTGATATTTTATTGTCATTACCAAAGAGGTCTTTTGACAAGGGGGCAGAGGTAACAGAACAATAACATTTCCCTCTTCCTTTCCTGCAAACAAATAGTACACTTTCATTCCTAGTGTGTATCAAATCCAAGGTTAGAAAAAAGAATAAATTCGTAACATTTCGTTATGTCCTCACGCACAGGAGTAATGCAGTAAGGGAAACAAACAAACAAACAAACAAACTTAAGACTGACTCGACCATCCACTCAATCAAATGATGACATTGTATTTTACTGATCTCTTCCACATGGGATGAATGATAATATTCATTCAAATATCTCTTATAATGTATTATCTTAAATTTCACTATCCTTTATCTGCCTAATTTTCCATGCTTCCGCGATGAATTTTGCAACTGATTTAATTACTAGTTCATCATCTGATGATAACACGACAGCGACATTTGTCTTTTCGCTATATCTAACTGGAAAAGTGAACAATTTGTCCACACTTCATTATAAGCAGTACAGTGGAACAGAAAGTGTTCTTTGAAGAGAGAGAGAGAGAGAGAGAGAGAGAGAGAGAGAGAGAGAGAGAGAGAGAGAGAGAGAGAGAGAGAGAGAGAGAGAGATGGATACACACGGATACGGATACAGAAAGTTTATACATGTATAGGCCACTGCCCCTCATGAAGGAGTGCTTAAAACAAAACTAATCAGATCTAGCAAAAACACAAAATTATATGATAATCAATACAATTTGAAAATGCATTCAAGACATGGTTATAGAACACAACTTTAAGGCTTTATAGAAATACAAATATTTTGACAAGTTTCTTACAATTCATTCATGCTTTGATGACATAAGTAATATCAATCTAAACTGACTAGGAGTTTTCCAAAACTTAGACAATATATACTTTGCACTTAAATAAAGAGAGAGAGAGAGAGAGAGAGAGAGAGAGAGAGAGAGAGAGAGAGAGAGAGAGAGTGCATGGACATGGACATATATAGCAGCACTTACATCTGTATGTGCACGTAGTCTTGCATATATATGTGCACACAAATACCTGCACATGCAAATGTAAGAGGCACTATTCAACAAAATGGCATTTTAAAATGCGTAACGAATATCAGAATTAATGAGTATGAAAATATTAAGTAAATAATTATAATATTATCTCTTTTTTATGCAAAACGTAAAACGACAGGGTAAAAATGAATGGTGAAATATATGCTCACTGTTGCTCATGGTAAAATTCGGCAAAACCACATTTTCACCCACCAGTGCAAACACACATCCACACATCCACGCGTCAGCCCAACCCCACTCCACACATATAATCATAGTATTGAATATGGACCTTCTTTCATCTCTCTTCTACCAAATATGCACATGAGCATAAGTAATTTGTGCGCGATAAGCTGGGGTATCGAAAACTTTTCCATTTATTGTTGCAGTTGGCATATGATTTCATTTAATCATTTCTGTATGACGCGCCTTCATCGGAATTTTTCAATTCCAACTTCATACCAAGGGAAAATGCTTGTTGAATGTCAGTTGTTTCACACACACACACACACACACACACACACACACACACATGCACGCGCGCGCGCACACACACACATAAACGACGCACGCACGCACTCATGCACGCACGCATGCACGCAACACACGCAGCACGCAACACACACACAAACACACACCACGCATGCACGCATACACCACACCACACACACACACGCATGCACGCATACACACACACACACACACACCACACACACACACACACACACACACACACACACACACACACACACACACACAAGAGGGGCATGAGTGCGCACACTGCTTACTCACTATGTACGCAAAATAACACTGACAGAAATACGAAGCTATCGTTATATTACAGTAATCCCTATTCTACCTTATCACATACTCAGTGATTGACTCCATCATTAATCTGTCAACTATATAACACCTTCATGCACATTTCGTATCACTAGAAGTTTCTTTGCTATAATAGACAAGCCCAAATACTAAGCCATTATTTTGGACAAAGTAGCCTCCGCCCTATTCTCTCAAAAGAGCAATGACCTGTCCCCAAATGGATTTCTTTGATGAAATGCAAACAGTCACGGATTGATTTACACTCTCTAGTTATGGAGCCCGAAAAACACCCTTAAACTATTTCTACACAAGTTGCGGCTAATATTTTTCAAAAGTGAGCTGCGACAACCAAACAACGATATTAGATCAATTCTTTCACAGATACGGCACAGCTCTTTTACGGAAGTCACAACTTCCAAGTTGCAGATTAACAAACGAAATCGAATTGTTTTCTTTACGGACTGCATGTTTTTTTTTTTTTTTTTTTTTTTTTTTTTTTTTTCCCCAGAGAGAAAGCTACGACAATCAAAAGATTAGAAAGCAAATCTTACAACTGTTACAGCAGTGCTCATTCGGGTATGAACTCTATTACGTCACCGTCAGTTGTATTTTGTCTCTGTGTCTATGTGCTGTCGTGTCTTTTTTTTTTTTTTCATATTCTTAACTGTTTTCCAACAGTAACAGCAGACAAATATCAACATACTGCATATAAAGCAATATGCAAAATCAGGAAGGAGGAGAATGGGGGATATACCACATAAAAAAGATTGCACGACAGCGTTCCGACAGTTCAGTTCCATAATCTAAATCGAAAGAGGAAACGATTACAAACACACTACCTTTTTTCATCTACAAGGCACTCCAGGAACGCTCTGCCTGACGACGCAAGTTGCAGTGGTTAGATAGAATGTTACACTATATGAAACGATGTTCTGAAATTTCATGAATGTAGATATCGACCAATTACTGCTCGCTTTATTTTTTCGCCTCCTTTGATGCGTTTTATTAGAAACATATAGGGACACCATTTTCTGTTAAATTTCATGTAAATCAGTGCTTATATTTTTTTCAGTCTTCTATATCTTATTGAGTTCTCTCAAGAAGTATTTGATAGTAGGTTGTATTTTGTTAATTCTACATGTTTATACAAATGTTTGCATACAATAATGTGGTCAAACGCCTCATCAGTTTTCATGTGTTCATCGTTTCCAAATAGAATCAGCTATGTCTGACACAATGTTTTTTTTCCTTTCAACATTTTTCCACACACACACACACACCTCGCCACCAGAAATGTTTTGCAAACTGACATTGCCAAAGGCATTGTTAAATTGAATCGGTGTCAGTTTTGCAGATTGTGCACGGATCGCTGACAAGAATAACCATATAAGATGTAATTTGTGGCCAGAATATTATGACAAATTTTTGTTTGGAATCATTTTACCTTAATTTCCTTGATAATACTTACCATCTATACGCAACGTAACTCATTTTCCTATTTTGCAAAGGAAAAAATATCAAAGATGGTGTATTCGTTCTTCATGGAAGGCCAAGTGCATGCCTGCACGCTACGTGAAGACAGCCAAATCTACCACGCGTAGTGCAGGATTGCTCCCGGCCGAATT
>CM065735.1:36746238-36748738 GCA_033310375.1 Conus canariensis
AGACATCTGCTGTCGGTGAGGAAATGTAATCCTTGTGTGGAGCTGTGAGGTTGAGAGACCTCACACACGAAAGGGCGCCCTTCACATGACAAAGATGTGCATCTCATGATACATTATGCACAAG
This sequence comes from Conus canariensis, assembly GCA_033310375.1. Lineage (NCBI taxonomy): Eukaryota > Metazoa > Mollusca > Gastropoda > Neogastropoda > Conidae > Conus > Conus canariensis. The sequence goes on from CM065735.1 coordinate 36,746,363, forward strand.
AATGCCGTCAAAGAAACTGACAGCAGAGAACTGATCCAAAGTCAGCATGCGCATCATGCGTGCCAAAACTGCAGGTGCGGACACAAGACCAAAAGGCATCCTAAGAAACTGACATATGTGTTGTAAAAGCCGTCTTTGGTCGATCCTCGGGATTTAGAATTGTCTGCCAATATCCCTTTGCAAGATCTATCTTCGTAAAAAACTGAGCGTCAGTTAACCTTGCAAACAGACTTTCCACGTCAGGAATGGGCTCAACATTGAAGACGGTAATCTTATTCAAAGATCGAAAATCGATACGAAAACGACATGTACCATCTTTCTTCCTGACTAACACAACTGGGGAGGCATAGGGACTATTTGAAGGCTCAATGATACTGAGTTCCAACATGATGCCAACTTCTCTTTCAACAACCTCCCTGGCAGAGAAGGGGATGTCGTTTACACCTTTTCCTAACTGGGACATCTGTTGTAAGTGGAATCTCTATTAGTACATCACCTGAGAAGGAACCTGGTTTCGGAGTTAGACTATCCTGAAAATCCTCATAGATTTTACGTAACTCCTTAGCATTGCTGTCAGACAAAGTGCAATCAAATTGTACTGCATGAATATCTTCATCTGGCGTAGAAGATCCCATGGGGACAGCTAAGGTAGGAATAGGTAGCGCGTCATCACAGTCTTGGACAACACCGACGCAACCTCAGGAACATGACACTCTGGAGAGGGGTTCAAAAAAGGAACAACTCCCGGAGAATACTTCAAAGAAACCTCCTTTTGGCCAGAACTCATAAGCGCTATGTCTGACCATGGTACTGAATTTCCCTGTGAGGTGACTGTCGACATAACCTGAGAAACCAACATAGCAGGACGGCGAATATACTTTTTCAGCATATTGGCATGAAAAACCTTTTGCCTTTAATAAGGACTTTCTAGTCAGGGTGTAGGACCTTGGTAACTGGAAATGGTCCTGACCAACTGGCTAGTAACTTGTTTGAGTCAGCGGGAATAAGAACAAGAACTTCGTCGTCAACCTGGAAACGACGTTCCCTAGCCTTGCGATCAAAATACTTCTTACCCTTGGAAGCCGAATCCAGAGAATGGTCCATGGCTAACTTGCATAAGTCAGCAATGACATTCATGAGTTGAGAACAGGTAAGCATAAAGGGGTTTGGCCTCAGTGTCCTGACTATCAGATTGGGTCCACGACTCCTGTAATAGAGCGATAGGGCCACGAACTTGGCGACCGAACAACAGCTGAAAGGGAGAGAAGCCTGTGCTCTCTGAGGGCAACTCTCTGCACGCGAATAATAGTGCAGGTAGATATCGATGTCACGCCTTTGGGTAGGAACGGACAGTTTTCTTTATCATCGAGTTCAGAGTGCCATGAAAACGTTCAACATGTCCATTTGCCTGGAGATGATATGGCCATGTGCGAATGCCTTTAATACCACACAACACATGAAACTGTCTCATAAGGTCAGAGTTACATTGAGTACCTTGATCTGAAAGAATCTCCTTTGGAAAACCTAAACGGGAGAAGATCCCCAATAGTGCTTCCGCCACAGTGACAGAAGAGATGTCCTTCAAGGGAACAGCCTCCGGGAAACGGGTGGCAATGTCAGTCAAGGTCAATATACATCGATGATCTTGCTCCGAAGGAGCAGACAGTGGACCAACAAGGTCAAGAGTCACACGGTCAAATGGAGTGCCGATGCATGGAACAGAAGAAAGGGGTACTGGACAAACTCTACCTTTAGGTACTGTCTTCTGACAAACATCACATGAAGCAACATACTTGGCCACAAGAACTTATTGAGGACTCCAGATAGAGTTCGGTGAGAACCACAATGACCTGACAGAATGAGATCATGTGCTACAGACAGCACTGCAGGTCGGAGATCAATGGGAACAACAACCTGATCAAAAGGAATGTCATTTTTTTTATGAAATGCCTGTACAAGGCACCGTCAGACAAATAGTAATAGAAGGTGGTTGTACCTGACTTCTTTACCTCACCAGAAGATGCTAACTGAAAACACGACTTTAAAGACTCGTCGTCCCTTTGTTTCTGAATCAGATCAGAACATGAAATGTTCAGATCATGAGAGATCTGACACAAAGGCTTCTTGTCCACGACATGTTTAGCTCTAGCCCTAGTAACGGTAGCCAAAGAGAAGGGTTCGCCAGTCACATCATTGAATTCACTGCTTTCACAAACACAAGGGACGTTACCCACAATGAGATCTGCGACAGGGCTTTCTTGGACACAACAGGTTAGACTGCCCTCAAAGTAGGGACAACTGACAGAAACTGTAGCCAGTGGGAATTCATCCAAACGGTCACCGAAAAAAACACATTTCACTGTAGTACCTAGCATT
>CM065735.1:36756238-36768738 GCA_033310375.1 Conus canariensis
TCTGTGCTTCCGAGCTGAATCTTCAAGATATTGTTTCTGTCTTATGTTCCAGATTGATCTTGTGAGAATGTGAATTGCTTCAGATGAAGAAAGAATGATATCACAATTCAGAACATCGGATTTATTTCTTGCAGCTTTCTTTGCATAAAGGTCAGCTACGTCATTGCCACGTAAACGGGAGTGCCCTGGAACCCATAACAAAGTTATATCGATACAACGGGTTATTAACTGATGAATGAGAAATAAGATCTCACATACCAAATCTGAACGACTAGATTTTGATTGACAATGTAGAGCCGTAATCGCTGATTTTGAGTCCGATTATATAAGTATTTGTCTATGTAAAAGAGGCATGTCGAGTACAAAATCTAGTGCTTTCAAAATGGCAAATAACTGTGCTGGAAGCCCCAACATTGGAAGAATCTAAAACAGAACCATCCGTGAAAATGTGTAGATAGGAATCGTATTTCCTATCTATCAAGTCTGATAGTAACAGAGGATTATCGTTTTTACTAAGATCGCCGTAAGTGTAGATGATTTTAGCCTGCTCTGACAACCACGAAGGGTATGAACAACATGGAACAGCGGCAATACCACCAAGAGACAGGTTATAGTTCTGAAACAATGGGGAAACATAATCACCAAAGGACATGTACACTGCTTTGTCACAGATCTCTCTTGAAATATATGTACTTCCATCCAGTTCAGTCATTACTGAATGTGGGATGGTTCTAGCTCTCACTGTAAAATTACAGGCACAACTTAGCCTATGTTCATTTAAGGGTAATACACCAGCTTCCTTGTACGTCAAATCAATTGAAAACTGAAGCATTTCAAAGCTGGATAAATAGTCGTCATTCACAGCCACCCCAAGTAATAAAAGAACTCCACATTAAATACAAAATTGCTGTTAACTACAGTAACAAAGCAGTAGCTCTTGCAAAAAAAACAGTATTATGGTAATTTGATCATGACTTGTTCTAAACATCCACATAACGTTTCTAGATTATGGAAAGAATTTTTTTTAATCAAGGGCACATTCCATCTCCCTCAGCCTGCTCTGCATGTTAACGATAAAATTTATAGAACTAACAAAGACAAGGCTGAATTATTAGCTGAAACTTTCGCTTCAGTGAGTCAGACTCAGTGTTTATATCAGTCTGAACAAATTCGTAGAAAGGAGTTTGAGGATAAATACCAACACTTTGAGCAGCTTAACATAGAAAGTAACACTTTATATATAAACACAAATTAAACAATGCATGAACTCTGTTTCGCATTTAAGCGTATAAAGCCAGGTAAGATAGCTACTGGTTCAGATCCTATTTCCTAGCATTTTCCTGAGAGTCTGTTATCAAAGTTGTTGGAGTTCTTTCAGATATGTTGGAATGCTGGAATGCTCCCTACAGATTGGATAAAAGGTTATTGTCATCCCAATCCTTAAGCAAGGAAAATCTAAAACTCTTCCCTCTAGTTTCCGACCTATTTATTTAACACCTCACATTAGAAAACTTTTTGAAAGAATCATGAAAAACAGAATCCAACATTTCCTTGAAAAAAAGGGAGTCTTGCCTTTATTCCAGGCTGGTTTCAGGAAAGGAAGAGAAGTCACAGACCACATTGTCCGCTTATCCTCAGATGTGAAAAAAGCTCTTACCAAGCGTCATTCGACCCTTGCAACGTTATTTTTTATGTTCATAGAGCCTACGATTCAGTATGGCATTCTAAATTGTTGTACAAAGCACATGAAGTAGGAATACGAAGTCGGGTTTTTTTTTCCAGTTTCTAAAAGCTTTCTTATCAGGCAGAACTATCCAAGTCAATGTACATGGAGCTTTATCAGCTTCTTAGACTATTAACATGGGTGTTTCCCAAGGAAGTGTAATTGCTCCAACATTTTTCTCGCTAATGCTTTAAGATATCAAACAGGTTAATACAAAAGGTGTCACATTAGCTCTGTATGCAGATGATCTTGCTCTGTAGAGAAATGTAAACTGCAATTTTTTCCAAACAACAAACCAAAAGAAAGAAAATCATTGAACAGTTTCAGGAAATAGTTGATAATATTTTTCATTTCATGAAATTAAATAGGTTCGGTTTATCTGCTCACAAAACGGTTTTTCTTGTCTTTACAAAGAAAACAATTGTGTTTAAAGGCAGAGAAGCTGTCTCTATAAGGGTTGATAAATAATAATTTAATATACCCAGGCAAACAAGTTACGTTTCCTGGAGTAATCTTCCACTGTAAACGTTATTGGAGTAAACATATTAATTACCTTGTAGAAAAGGCTAGGAAAAAAAATTGGATTATTACGTGTTCTTTCTGCTATACCTCTGATTAACTGAGGATCTAATCTCGTCTATGTCGCCTCAGGGCTAGTTCGTTCAATTCTATCGTATGGCCAAGAAGTTTTTTTTACAGCTGGAAAGACAGATTTACACAGGCTAACCAGTATTGACTCGTTGGCCTTTAAAATTGCATAACGACTTCACACACACACACACACACACACACACACACACACACACACACACACACACACATATATATATATATATATATAATATATACACGCGCACGCGCGCATGCATGCACACACACGCACATACACGCACACATGCGCACACGCAAGCACACGAGCGCGCATACGCACACACCGTATTTTCTATGTGTGTGTGTGTGTGCGTGTGTCTGTGTGTGTGTGTGTGTGCGTGTGTGTGTGTGTGTGTGTGTGTGTGTGTGTGTGTGTGTGTGTGTGTGTGTGTGTGTGTGTGTATGTGTATGTGTTATGTCTGTGCATGTAGCTGTGAGAGCGAGTGAGCGAGCAGGCGAGTGAGAGTGTAAGCGAGCAAGCGAGCGAAAGAGAGAGAGAATGAGTGAGAGAGAGACAATGGTGTGTGTGTGTGTGTGTGCGTGTGTGTGTGGGGTGTGTGTGTGTGTGTGTGTGTGTGCGTGTGTGCGTGTGTGCTTCTGTGTTCTCTCTCTCTCTCTCTCTCTGTGCGTGCGCGCGCGCGCGCGCGCGCGCGCGCGCCGTGTGTGTGTGTGTGTGTGTGTGTGTGGTGGGTGGGTGGGTGTGTTTGTGTGTGTGTGGAGAGAGAGAGAGGAGAGAGAGAGAGAGAGAGAGAGAGAGAGAGATAGAGAGAGAGGGAGACAATTGACAATTGTCAATGGTTTAATTGTGTATAGGCCTGTGACCCGTTACAATGCCAAAGAAAACAAACCAGTGAAAATATATGTTAATAAATATATACATCTATACATACATTGTCCATTCGATCCTGCTCACATAACTGTGTACGGAAATATATTTTATCTCATTTGTATCGAATTTCCCCTTCGCTTTAAAGCTGACTTACTTGACTTAGTCCTGTTGTCTCCCAGTGGAGCATAGGGCCGCAACAACACCACGCCAACGGACTCTGTTTTGGGCTGTTCTCTTCAGCCGAGTCCATGTCATTCCGGCTTCCTTCACTTCGCTCTCGACGGATCTTCTCCACGACTGTTTTGGCCGTCCCACTTTCCTTTTTCCTTGTGGGTTCCACTCTAGTGCTTGTCTTGTGACGTTGTCTGTGGGTTTGCGGAGCGTATGGCCTATCCAGCCCCATTTTCTTTTCTTGATGTCCTGGTCGATCGGATTCTGGCTGGTTCTTTTCCATAGGTCAGCGTTCGAGATCTTCTCCGGCCACCTGATGTTGAGGATGTGGCGCAGGCATTTGTTGACGAATGTCTGTATCTTCCTGGTGATGGTGTTGGTTACCCGCCATGTCTCGGTTCCATAGAGAAGGACTGCCTTGACGTTGGTGTTAAAGATGCGGACTTTGCTGCGCTGGGATAGGGCTTTGGAGTTCCAGATGGGTCGCAGGGTGTTGAACGCTACCCTTGCTTTGTTGATCCGGCTTTTAACGTCATCGTCTGCGCCGCCATCAGTATTGACCACGCTTCCTAAGTAGACGAAACGGTCTGTTTCCGTCAGGTCCTTTCCGTGTAGCTGCAGTGGTTGGTTGAGTCGGTTGTTCATCCGCATCACCTCTGTTTTCTTGGTGTTGATCTTTAGGCCGGTCTTTTCTGCCTCCTCTGCGAGTCTGATTAGCTTGGCCTGGGCGTGTTGTTGTTTGTGAGACAAAAGGCTGATGTCATCCGCAAAATCCAAGTCCTCTAGATGTTTGGTGAAGGTCCACTGGATGCCGGTGTTGCTGCCCTCTGTAGTTCTCCTCATGATCCAGTCTATGGCGATCAGGAAAATTGTCGGCGACAGTATACAGCCCTGCCTCACTCCTGTCTTTACTGCGAAGGGGTTGGTCAGCTTCCCGTTATGGATGATCTGGCAGGTTGAGTCCTCGTACAGCTTCTTGATGATGTTAATGAGCTTCTGTGGGATTCCGTAGTGCTGCATCAGCTTCCAGATAGTCTCCCTGTCGACGCTGTCGAATGCTTTCTCGAAGTCGATAAAGGTCATGTACAAGGGAGACTGCCACTCTGCGCATTGCTCAATGATGATACGCAGCGTTGCGATGTGGTCCGTGCATGACCGGTCCTGCCTGAAACCTGCCTGTTCTGCTCTCAGCTCCTTGTCTAATGCCTCCTTTATTCTTTCCAGGATGATTCTTGTGAGCACCTTGCTGGGGATGGACAGCAGCATGATTCCTCGCCAGTTGCCGCACTGGGAAAGGTCGCCTTTCTTGGGAAGCTTCACCAGATAACCAAGCTTCCAGTCGGCAGGCACTTGCTCTTGTTCCCATATCTTTGCTAGAAGAGGAAGTAACATTTCTGCTGTTGTTGCAGCATCGGTCTTTAGAGCTTCAGGGGGATGCCGTCCGGACCCGCTGCCTTGCCGTTCTTCAAGGACTTGATGGCTTTGATGATCTCAGCCTTGGCTGGTGGGTTGGTGTTAATGCTGAGGGGCTCTGTTGCTGGTGTTATGTCGGACACTGCTTGCGGTGGTGGTCGGTTGAGGACTTCCTCAAAATGCTCCACCCATCTTCTTCTTTGCTCCTCGTCGCTTGCGATGATTTTCCCGTTCTTGTCCTTGACTGGTTTACTCGGGTTGAATCTCTTTCCTGACAGGGCCCTGGTGATCTCATACACTCTCTTCATGTTGTTCTGTCTGGCTGCTGATTCTGCCTCTTCTGTCAGATTGTGCACAAATTGTCTTTTGTCATGCCTTGCACTCTTCTTCACTTCTCGGTTCATCTCCCAATACTGTGCTCTGAGGTCCGCCTTCATCTGTTGGTCGTGACATCTGTTGATCTCCTGCTTTCCCTCTCTCCTCCTCTCTATCTTCTCCCACGTCTCCATCGTCAACCACTCCTTCTGCTATTCTCTCTCTCCTCCCAGAACATTGGTGCACGCCTCCTTCCAGGTCTTCTGTACTTCTGTCCAGTAGTTCTCCACTGTCTCTTCGGCCAGCTCTGCTAGCGCCTCGAACCTGTTTCTGACTTCACAGTTGAACTCTTCCGCTTTCTTCTTGTCTTTCAGAAACTGTATGTTGAACTTGTGGTGTGGTCTTCCAGCAGAGTCACAGAAGGATCTCAGCTTGGTCTTCAGTGTCACCACCAGCAACTGATGGTCCGAGGCTGCGTCAGCGCCGCGCCTTACTCTGACATCCTGCATACTGCGTCTCCACTTACGGTCGATGGTGAAGTGGTCGATCTGGTTGTCAGTCTTTCCATCTGGTGAAGTCCAAGTGGTCTTGTGGATCTTTTTGTGTGGGTAGATGGTACCGCCTATGACTAGGTCGTTGAAGGAACAGAAGTCTGTGAATAGCTCTCCGTTCTCGTTGCAGGTACCAACGCCATGTCTGCCCATGATGAATTCTTTGCCTGTGTTGTCATCCCCCACCTTGGCGTTCAAGTCGCCCATGACGATCTTCATGTCTCTTCTCGGAGTCCGGTCCAAAAGCGACTGCAAAGAACTGTAGAAGTTTTCCTTTTCTTCTTCCTGTGCTGCGTTAGTTGGTGCGTAACACTGTATGATGGAGGTCTTCCTTCCCTTGGAGTTGAACCTGGCTGCCATAAGTCTTGATGAGACCGGTTCCCATGCCACCAGCGCTCTCATAGCCTCTGGCGCCAACAGAAGCGCGACTCCTTGGGTGTGGTCGTGGTCCATGTCTTCATGTCCGGAATAGATAATGGTTTCTCCTGTAGATAATCTGGTCTGGCCGTTTCCGTTCCATCGGGTCTCACATAGTCCGAGAACCTTGATGTTGTATCTCTCCATCTCTCTGGCCACCTGCGCTGATTTGCCGCTCTCGTATAGGGTTCTGATGTTCCAGGTCCCTATCCTGGTCTTGGCCTTGGTCGTAAGAAGACTAGTCGGCGAGCTGGCTTCCCGGAGGCTTTCACCAGCACGCGTCATGGACCCAGCTGAAGAGGCGTCTTCCCGTCCAGGCAGTTGTTGGGTCGTAGTTGTCGTTGCAGTTTCTGTAGCACAACTTTTTTTTTTACGGGGTGGGGTTGCTAGCCCCACGCCCAACCCTCCTCCTTTTTCAGCCGGGCTTGGGACCGTCCTAGGCGGAGTTCGCTTTAAAGCTAGGAAAAGAAATTTAGACATTTGAAGTTGGCTATCAATACTACCATTTAGAATTCCTGCACATTGCTCATATTTCGACAGTTAACATCCTGGAGTATTGATGGAATATTTAATTCTAAGGTCATTATAATATGTGCATTTGAATAGGACGTGGAATTCGTCTTCACAGTCTGCGTAACATAGGGGACAAACAGGATGTTCAGCAGGCAAGAAGCGGAGACAGTGACTTTGAATAGTTGAGACTCTCAACCTGAAACGTACTAAGGCAGTTTTAAAAATTCTATTGTTAATGAAATCAACATATTTTTCACGTTCAAAAATATTCTTGAAAGAATAATAAAGATCAAAACGATTGCTTTCAGACATATGTGAGTACCACCGCTGACAGAAGCAACTAATAAGGCGATCCTTAAAGACCCTGAGAAAAAGTTTCTTGTTCCCGACTTCACCATACATCCAAACACAGCCAAAACTATTTGAACACAGAAGATGCTTTAAATGTGATACCCAGTTTTGAACCCTTATATTTCTTTCCTGTAACATATGAAGCATGTTGTATGCTTTTCTAGAGTATCTAGTAGGAGGCTGTTTAAGGAGACGAAACCAAAAGTTGATGCACCTAGCTGCAGAATTAATATATAATGGGTAACGACCCAATTCGCCATAAACCATGTCATTAGGTGTGAAAGTTGGTACATTGAGTATTAATTTACAGGCTTGTAGGTGGAGCTTTTCAACAGATTGGTACGGCTTATATCCCCATAATTCTGAACCGTAGAGAAGTGAAGGAACAACTTGTGCATCAAATAGTTTAAAGAAAAGTTTGGGAGAAGAGCATCCTATTTTTCTTAGTGTTTTAAGAATCTCGAAGGTGGCTCTCTTGGCTCTAGCAACATGATCATAACCAGCAACGACATCAAAACTAAGTTTAGTTGAGAAAGTAACTCCCAGATATTTATATGAATTGACAACATTTAGTTTATCACTGCAAAAAAACACATTGTTTCTTAACACCTAGAAACCCGCCTTTACGAAATACCATAATCTTATTTTTATCTAGATTGACCTTCAAACTTAAATTCAGTGCACGACTGAAGAGAATATTGATTCGATTTTGTAGACCAGCTATCGTAGATGACATAAGGGCTACATCATCCGCGAAAAACAGGATAAAAAGTTCAATATCATTAGGAGAAAACTGAACGCCATATTTACCTTTACAAAATATGTCATGGGCAAGTTCATTGATGAAAATAGAAAACAGAGTAAGGCTAAGGGAGCAACCCTGTTTGAGACCTTGCAAGCACTGGAAATAGTATAGGAGTTACCACATCCGACACATGATTTAATTGAGGAATACATGCTCTTCAAAATGTTCAACATATTACCTTGGACACCATTTCTAAACAGTATATTAAACAATAACCCATGCTGAACTGTGTCAAATGCTTTACTGAAATCAATGTACGCAACGTAGAATTTTTTGTTTTGTGACAGATGTTTCTCAATACACGCATAGAGCGTGAAAATATGGTCGATGGTGGAAAAAGATTTCCTAAAACCTGCTTGAGCATCTGAAATAACCGAGTTGACTTCTAACCAAGTAACCAGACGCTTATTTAAAATATAGGTGAAAAGTTTACATAAATTATTGATAAGAGAGATGCCTCGATAATTATTAGTGTTATTTATATCCCCTTTCTTATGTAGTGGGATAATAATGGATTTAGTCCATTCGTCCGGAAAAACACCATCTCTGAATATTTTATTGAGAACAATGACCAAAAAAAAAAAAAAAGGAACAACTGCATCTCCTGCAGCTTTTATAACTTCACTAATGAGACCATCTAAGAAATATCTTTTACCATCAGCGACCGTTTACGGTATTTGTCAATTTCAGACCAGAAGGTTTGGGAATCGTTAGCAGCCTTTTAACAGAGAGTTAATACGCTCAACTCTGAAATTGTGGCTTTTACAATATTTTCATTGGCCATAATCCTGTCTTAATTGAATATAAATTAGTTTATCCTGGGGAAGTCCAGATTTATTACTGGCAGCTAGTGCTTTTCTAACTTTGATTTTGGTTTCCTGACATTCCTTGTCAAATCAAGAGTCTGTAACTACCCTGGCTTTAAAGGATTTAGTTTGACGCATGCAGGCACTAGCATTCATCAAACACTGTGTAAATTCAGACAATGCTTTGTTAATACATGTATCAATCAAACTGGTGGCATATTCAACGTTACACGAGAAAAAGTGAGTGGCCTTGTTAGCTACAAAAGCATCAATTTTGTCTCTATTCCAGACAGTGATTTCATCATTAGTGTTAGTGGGTGATGGTGAGGACTGTCTGCCTGAAAATTCTAATTTAATAGGCATGTGCACAGATTCAATTCTACAACACACAGAGAAACTTTTGACGTTCGGTAATAAGTCGTACGAAATGAGAAAATAGTCTATCACACTAGAACCATGAACAGATATAAAGATGAAGTCTCCACTGTAACAACCGTGGTTGGATCCATTTACAATACACAAATCAAAACAAGCACACAGGTTTAAGAGGTGTTCACCAAAAGCATTGAGTACTGGATCATTTGTTGAACGTGTTTTCTTGAAAGGATTAATGGGGTGAACTGGATCAGCAAATAAATCGGTCATATCAGGGAAAGCTATTTGGAGGTCTGCTGTTCTAGCATTAAAATCTCCACTACATACTATTTGAGCCTGTGGGAAACGATTGTTTAAGTCCATGATGCAATTTTCTAAAGCTTCAATGTGACACACAGAATTTGATGACTGGTAAAACACAGAACCAGTTGGTGGAATATAGACAAAATTAACAAAATGTCATGGTCAACTTTTAGCACATCCTTAGACACTTTTACACAAATGACATGATCGATAGAAACTTCTATAAATTTAATAAATTTATTAAATGTTTTGTTGACTAGTAACAGAAGTCCACCAGATCTGCGACCCATAATTGAATGCTTAAGTGCTTTAGTTTTAAATTTGTCAAAATTCTTAAAGTAATAATCTAAATCAAAGGACTCATGAAGAAATGTTTCAATAAGGCATATGACGTCAAAACTTTGAACAAAATTAGTAAAGTCCGAGTCAGCAAGTTTGCTAGCTAAACCATCAATGTTCCAAGAAACAATTGACAGGCTCTCTACCACTCTATTATGATGATCATTGACTGTAACGGCCGGCCACATTCCTATTTGCTACCATTGTAGACTGGAGTGTTGATTGGGCTCATCACAGTGAATTTGGCTGTCAGTCTTGTCTGTTTGCTTTTTTCATTGAGTCTAGTTAGTTTGTTTTTGTTTTGTCTGCGTGTAATTGGAGCTTTAGGGGGTGATGGATTAGTGGTTTCATTGACATGAGTTACACTAATGTTCTTCACTTTGAATTTGGGATGTCCAGGAACAGGAAAAACACCAGCATTGATGCCTGCCATTGGCCTGTTATCTGGCGATTTCTCACAGCATAGATAAACAGGACTGTCGAGCTGGGATTCTATGTTACTGTCTACTGAGGGATCAGCGAGACAGGTGTTACCTGGTGTCTGGCTTTCCACGTCACTGGGTTTGGCAGGGTGGACAGGGGACCGCTTCTCATCGTTAGGCTCTGGGTTAAGACCAAGAATGGTTTCTTGGGGACGCTGCATTGGATCAGATCGTGTAGGAAGGCATGTAGTCAAAAGGCTGGAAGACATAGGGTTGGGATTTGGCTAGGGTGTGCGTAAAACGGAAGAATTGTTACCATGTGGTGTTGTGTTAGAAGGAGCTGCTGCATTGCCTGAAGGAATTACTTCTATTTCCTTGGGAATTGTGGAGTCTGGGCAATCAGGTTCTTTGTCAGGAATCTGCTGATCATTTCTTTCATCTGTTACTGGACACAGTCTCGCTCCCCATTTGTCAATCACTGTCTTTGTACGTGGTTGACGTTGGGGTTGTGGCAGTTCAGAATTAGTGTTGGTAGGGGGAAAAGAGTTTCCCTGAGATATTGTGGTGCTCATCACGAAGCTGGACTCACTAGGCTTAGGGTCTGGATGCTCAAACGTGGTCCCCTGCTGTCTAGATTCGGCAGTGTTTGGGCGTTTTTGTTTGTGGTTGGTTTGAAGGCCCGGGAAAGCTCTCATATCTGCTGTCCAGGGGAGACTACCTGGGTTGTTGCTGGGAGATTGCTGTATCTGGGTGCGATGAAAGTTGAGCTCTGGGACTGGCGGCGTAGAATCACGGCGATTCGATGGCTCACAGTATCCTTCGGAGTGGACTGGCTGGCCACAATCATTTATGTCAAACAGAATTGTATTAGTCTGTGTTGACTCCCTGTGGTCCATAGTTCTCAATCTGCTGTTCTTAGCACGATGTTACAGACAGATTCTTTCTGTTGTATACAAGGCGTCCTTTCTGTACATAAACATGTCTTCCCGCATTTCTCTCATCCCTCACAATCTGACTTTGACGGTCAGTAAGGTCAGAGGCGATGCGGATTCCTTCACAACTCGCCAAATCTCTTCTACATTCTCTGGCCCTCAGGATGGTAAGCTTATTTCGCCAGCTGAAGAGTCGGACAATGATAGGACGAAAGTATCTGTGATTTCTGTTTCTCTGGGCGAGACGATGTGCATTGTCCACATCGTCTTCAGACCATTTTTTTATGAGAAAGTATCTGTTGAGCAGTTGAACCACTTTCGTCAAGTATTCCTGGTCGCTCTCGTTTTCGCTCTCCAGAACATTGAAGAACCTGAGGTTATTTCGACGTGAGAAGGATTCAACCTTGTCAGTTTGGTTCTCCATCTTTTGCGCAGCGTCTGTGAACCAGTCTTTCAAGTGCAGTAAACTCCTACATTGTTCATTAAGTGCCGTGAACAGATTAGAAAGGTGGTGCTTTTCCTCCCTCAGTTGGGCATTTTCTCTTTGAAAAACTTCGCACCATGACTGTAGTTTATTTTCTCCATTCCCAGTCACAGAAGGAGGCTGCATTTGGTACCCTGCCAAGGAGAACAGATTTCTGTGAAGTTCGCTTTGGGGGGCAGGGTTTGAACAAAGCACTGGTTCAGGAGCATAGTTGTGGTCATGGTTATAATGATGCTGGTTACTCCCCTGCATCCATTGTGGACCTGGGTTACTCTCCACGTCCCCACAAGACAAGAGGTACCAGGTGAGCAGAATGGCATGTGCCTCCAGGAAGAACAGACGTCGTAAACTCTCTGCATGGACGATGAGAACGACACGCCATTTGCCCTGTGTGGACCATCTGGAATCATTGAGGAAACGAACTGCTACGGCCCACTGGAGAAAGATCCGCTGAAGACCAGCAAGATGGGCACCGAGGGAAGAGAAGGGGAGGGTACTTGAAGAATGAGAAGAGAAAAGGGGAACAGCACGGCCGCAGAGTCGAGGTGAGTAATATCCACAGGTATTCGGTGAGCAATTCTTGACGCTTGAATAGCAAGTTGCTATCAGCACTGTAGCAATGAACACAGTTTTTGTGAGAGAAATAGGCCACAAGAGTTTGATTTGGTAAACCTGTGTTGGGCGTCCCGATTTCTTGCGACCACGAGTCATTCTATTCCACTGTAGTCTTGATCACTGTTTGCACGTGCAGATGTCGTCGCTGTTGCTGTTGCTTGGCTTGTTTGGAACATGGAGCTCACATTTTTTAATCGAACCTTGATGTCACCAAAAAACACATTAAAAAAGAACTTGGCAGTGTCAACCTGGATTACTTACTTTTTTTTGCACCTGTCGAATGTACGCACCTAGACAAACAAACTGATACAAAAATTGACACTGTCCGTCTGCTCTAACCATCAAAAGTCAACCATATCCAAGACGAAGTCGACCAAGGCTGTCACACAGGTTGAGCTCCGACAGACAGACCAACCAAAGAGAGAGACGCTTGACGCTTGACGCTTGACGCACGCCGCGCCATTTATTGTGAGGCCAAAAGTCTG
>CM065735.1:36773738-36796985 GCA_033310375.1 Conus canariensis
GAAGCCTAATTCAAGAGCTAGATGCGAACTGGAACAAAAAAATCGAGACCCTAACGGGACTACTTAGGCCTAGGAGGAAACTTCCAGATGAAGACGGCGCCGCAGACCCTGCCAAATTTGCCGAAGTTTCTGGTGACGATCCAGAGTCAGAACAGGAACACAACAGTGATATTTTGGAGCTGAGAGAAGATGGGGAACTGGAAGATTTAGAGGAAAAAGAGGCACAGCTTTTCGCGTCACAGAATAAAAAAAAGCTGACCAGTCAGAGACAAATCTGACCTTGCTGAAAGAAATAGCCACTGAGTTGAGTGGTACTGACAAATCTGTAAGCAAAGAAGTGAGAGATGAATGGCAGAAATTGATAATGGTCGGTTCATGAACAAACTTAGCCCGGATCTGCAGAAGAAGAAATTGAAGCCTACAACAGACTGGCAAATTGTCCGAAATTGATTGTCCCGACGGTAAATAACGAAATATTATCGAAATTACGGTCTGAGGTCCTCAAAAGCGACCTGAAAATGCAACATATTCAGAGAGCGGTCATCAAGGCGGCGACTGCGTGCGTGCGTGCCGCAAACGGATTACTGGATAGGCCTAGCGGCTTGTCCAGTTCAATTCTGAAGCCATTAAGCATTGTACCAACGCAGTGGCTATTTTGGGTCCCGTTTCGCGCGAAATTTCGTTGCGCAGATGCAATGGCATCAGACCACATGTAAACAAGCAGTTTTCGCGGATCTGTGATGAATCGGTCCCGATCACATACCAGTTGTTTGGGGACAGTTTGTCTGCCACACTGAAAGGCGTGCCTGAGACCGACCACATCAGCTCCAGTGCAGGCCATGAGCACAGATACCGTGGAAACGCCCACTAATATTGTGGACAAGTGGGCGGTTCTCACTACTCTGAGTCGGGCCGCGCACGTGGTCATTGTTTAGGCCAAAGGAACAGAACAAACAAAAGACAGCATTGGTTTCAGCAGAAATGGGGACATCAGAATCCCGGATCCCAGTAGAAGAGGTGAGCTTGGTTCCATCTTTAAAACCTCAGAAACATGAGATTACTGCTGGGAGATTAAGACAGTTTGAAAATGCATGGTCTAAATCACTTCAGATCCAGTGGTTTTAAGCATGATAGCAGGGGTTAAGGTTGAATTTGACTGTCCTTTAGACCAGGCTATCTTGCACTAAAAACAAATGTCACAAATCAGAAAGAGTGCAAGATCACTGATTCAGAAGTTCAAAAACTGATAGCTAAGAAAGTCATTTCCCCTTGTGAGCATTGCCCTGGTGAAGTTATTTCTCCAGTTTTTACCAGGGAAGACAAAGATGGATCTTATTGCATGATTTTAAAAGACTCAATTTAGAAGTCGGTTATCATCATTTCAAAATGGATACTCTGAACACAGCCCTGACTTTGATAACCCAAGGATGCTTTATGGCCTCAGTTGATCTGAAGGATGTCTATTATAGTGTAGCAATCCATGAACAGCACAAGAAACTACTCAGATTTCAATAGAGAGATCAACTCTTTGAATTCAATGCTTTACCTAATGGCCTATCATCAGCTCCCCATTTGTTCACAAAGCTGTTGAAACCTGTCTGTGCCTCCCATAGAATGAAAGGTCATGTATCTACGGGGTTTTGGATGATTCTCTGTTGGACTCACTGTGAGCAACTGCATGAGGAATGTTACAGACATCATTGATTTGTTTCAAAAGTTGGGGTTTATCATTCACCCAGCCAAGTCGGTTATTCAGCTGATTTAATACCTTGGAGTCATCATAGATTCTGTCTCCATGAAAGTCACTCTTAGCGCTGAAAGGGCTGTCAGCATACTGTCTAGTTGTCAAAAGCTTCTTAATGAGGAACGTCACACAATCCGTGAGGTTGCTCAAGTTATACGAAAAATCGTTGCTAGCTTTGCTGCTGTCAAGTATGGACCTCTTTATTACAGACAGCTTGAGAAAGACAAAAAAAAAAAAGCTTTCAAGAGGAGCAGAGGTGACTTTGACCAACTCATGCAGTTGTCTGAAGAGTAAGGAGGAACTGAAATGGTGGATTGTCAATGTGTCTGATACACAACATTTTATTTGCAGTACTGAACCACATATAGTTGTCACCACTGATGTTAGTGACGCAGGTTGGGGGTGCGAGTGTGAAGACACAGCTTCAAATGGACAATGGTTGCGGCATGAAAGGGTCTTTCACATTAATTATTTGGAATTGAAAGCTGTTTTACTTGCTTTGCAGTATTTTCAGGGAAAGCTGGAAAACAAACATGTCCGGATAGTGATAGACAATACAACATCAGTCAGCTGTATCAATCACTTGGGAACAAGCCATTCAGATGCTTGTAATGACATCATATTTACAATTTGGTCATGGTGCATTTCTAAGAATATCTGGATCAGTGCACTGCACATTCCATGGAAGCAGAACAGGACACCTGACAAAGAGTCCAGGCATCAGAACACTGATGCTGAGTGGAAACTTGATCAGCAGGCTCTGCAGTCTGCCTTCCAAGTGCTCAGGGCTTCTCCAGATATTGACCGCTGCTTCCAGGTTGAACTTCCAAATGCGGCGATACATTTCATACAGGCCGGATCCAGAAGCTGAAGCAATTGGTGCTTTTTTCATCTCTTTGGAGCATTTACAGTGGTATGCATTTCCACCTTTCAACATCATAGGACGGATGCTGCAGAAGATCCGGAGAGACCATGCAGAGGGGATAATTGTGATACCCAACTGGCCAAAACAGCCGTGGTTCGCTGTTCTTCCACATTTCTGCTGCCGCCCAATAGAACTCAGGTACAGACGCCTTCTTCTTCACCTACCCAGCGACCTCATAGCAGTTCATCCTCTCATTTAGAAACGTCGGCTAAACCTGCTGTCATGAGTCGGTCGAATGTTCTCGAGCATTAGGCAAATTAAGGGTAGTTTTGCTGTTGTTGAGAGCAAGTTCCTTGGGTTCTTCAAGTGTGCAAACTCAGGCATCACCAGTGGGGAATACCCCAAGTCGTATACTGAAGGAGGGACAATTACTGGGAAGTGTTTCGCATGTCCGAGGCATAGTGACAAGTAGTTGCCGACCTGCCGGTCCGTGGTGAAGGAGAATGTCCGCCACTGGCTGGCTATTCACTGGGTTCCCCAGTGGGGCTGAAAGGAAGGCGATCGTGTAAGGTGACCGTCACGGGTAGGTGACCGTCAGCCTGCAGGCAGAGTACAGCGACCATTCAGTCGTCCTTGTTCTGAGGAATGAACGGAAGGCTTCGGCCTATTGAGTAGTTTGCACCTTGTTGTCTATAGAGGTAGTAACTACTTGAAGCACCAGTCCTGGCTGGGAGAGAAGTCCAGGCTGTTAGTACAATGGGTAGCTCGGGGAATCGAACATGAGTTGAACAGGAGGTCAGGCATTAAGCACTTGGTACCCAAGTCTTTGTTGGCGCTAGCAGCTGTTGTGTGTGTATGTGTAGGTGACTAGTGATTCCATTGGCGGAATAAAAATAACTTGGGGATTTATTGGTACATATCGTGTGATGGGTGTGTGCCAGTGATTCCATTGGTTGAACCAGCTAAACTCGGGTTCTCTCTTTCTTTGAGAACGAATATAAGGTGCTTGGAAAACCAGGAAGTGTGTGATTCACTTAAGGGAAAGTGAACTCGCCCGTCTTGCTGAGGGCTCAAGAAAATACAGCGAGAAGCAGAGGTTTGCTGTCGCCTCGTTGTCTCCTGGGTGGGGACGTAAGACAGTGGAGGATGCTGTAGCCTCGGAGCCGACGACGAGAAGAATTGTCTCCCGTGTGGGGACGGTCTCGTGTCAGCCTGTTGGAGCCTAGACAGGGAGCTGCCAGGTGGAGTCTGGGCGACTCGGTGTGAGGGTGCGACTCAAGCTACGTTGCCAGTGTCCCCCAGCTGGGATTTGGCCAATCGGGAGGACACAACAGTGTGGCAGTTTCAGCCGTAGTCGCACAGTGGGATGAGAGAAACTGACGTTCAACCAAGGCATGCTGGCAAGTTATGGACGTTTCATTTGTTCTTAAGTTTATAAGTGTGCAAACGGAATAGTGAAATATTGTCTTTCCTGGTTAAGTAAGAATAACGGAAGAACAGGGGATGCGATTTATGAGATTGTCTTTGTATGATGTTTACATTGTTGTATGATACAGATAAGTGTGTTGTGTAGTGATGGGTGGGGGCTCGGAGTCAAGTTAAATAAAAGTGGATTATTATCTATGAAATGTTATTTGTTTCCCGTCACCTTTGTGCGGGCCCGATGTGAGTGACAGAGTGCCTGTGCCTATGAGAGAACGCATTTTGGTTGTGAAAGCGTAAATACTTCTGTCTATAACCCCCTGCATCCTGAATATGGAAATCATTTTTTAATAATGAAGGGAAGCGTCGGAGTCCCGTCCACCTGCTTGTCTGCAAGTTCTCAGCAAATATTTCTTAACTTCTGGTTTATCAAGAAATTCAGTTGCTCTAATCATGGATTCATGGAGACCCAGCACCCATAAGTCATACAACACCTACATTAAAAAATGGCAGAAGTTTGTAAGCAGATATAAAATTATATATATATATATATATATATATATATATATATATATATATATATATATAATGCTGAACAATTAAGTAGTGGGGGAAAACAAATGCAGGTTAACAATTCTTCCATCATTATGGGAATGACTTGGCAAAGATTTGAAATTTAAAAAAAAAGTTCAAGATGAAGAAATTGAGAAAATGTTTATTTTCAATATGAAAACCCGTCACTAGCTGCATGAGGGAACCATCGCAATCCCTCTCGAAGGCAGATCTATATGTATCGCCTACTCCTAGGCCTTTTGTGTGTGTGTGTGAAGACATTTACAAACGTGCATGGAATGATGCTTTAGAATCTAGTAATAAGTGTTTATTTTACAGAAATTTTAAAACAGAGTTTCGCCGTGAAAAATATATTAAGATGTTACCTGATGTTTATATATACCCACTGATTCGGTTTCGCTGTGGCAATCATAAACTCATGATAGAAATTGGCAGACGATTTGGAATACCTCACGATGAACGATTCTGTCGGGACTGTGACCAGAATGACCTTGGTGATGAATTTCATTTTGTAATGAAATGTAACAAATATAACGACATTAGAAATCAGTTTATACCTAGAAAATTTACATATACAAAGTCCGTATTTAACTATTGTCGTTTGCTTTGTGGTAGTAAGAAAGTGTTGCTAAACTTAGCGAAGTTTTTTAAACTTAGTAAAGTTGTGTAACATTACATTCAATGCGTTAATTATAGGGAAAATTTTGATGTTTGATTTGTTTCATTTCTATTTGTTTGATTTGTTTCAAGTCCTCCATGCCCCAAAAGGGGTCGCAGGATTAAAATCTTTGAAATATTTGTGTGTGCGTGTGTTGTGTTGTGTGTGTGTGTGTGTGTGTGTGTGTGTGTGTGTGTGTGTGGTGTGTGTTGTGTGTGTGGATTATCCTCTGTGTGTGTGTGTGTGTGTGTGTGTGTGTGTGTGTGTGTGTGTGTGTGTGTGAGAGAGAGAGAGAGAGAGAGAGAGAGAGAGAGAGAGAGAGAGAGGAGCGGAAACTGTCATACTGAAAGAACTGGCACATGCTCTGTTTTATTATTTCGGTAGGCAGGAAAGGGTCAACAGCTGCACCTTTGAGTTTTACGTACAGCAGTACAGCAAAGCGTTGTTGAAGTCATGGTGAACATCTCTCGGCAATGGGTGGCGACTGGCATGACCCTTCAGCACGCTGCCAGAGTGACTACTGACATGCCAACAAGTGTGCCAGATCAATCGATTCCAGAAGGCTGCATCAAATTCAGATTTAGTGAGATGGCTTTTTTGCCTTGGAATAATCCTGATAATATTGTGAGTGAAGAAGTAGAAATATATGCACGTAAAATCCGATTCTGTATATTGCAAGTCATGCTTTTCATTGGTGGACCTGCTAACGTCATCAACATGGCGGTGTTCTTCAGACAAGGCCTCAGAGATCGTGTCAACCTGCTGTTGTTTTCACTGTCCCTGGCTGACGAGCTCACCTTAATCACCGCTGCAGTGAAGTACATTGAGGAGTATTACATGGAATTCGCTGGAGAAAACAAAATGGGTCCTTTGCTGGCGTTTTACGTCAACAATCATCTGATTGTTTTTACAGGTTTTTCTTTTGTGTCCTATCTTCTGTCAGCTCTAATTGCCTGTGAGAGATGCTACTGTGTCTTAAGACCACTGAAGTACCAAACCTTGATGCAAACCGAAACGATGGGTTTTGTTATCATTGCCATCTATTGTGTCATGTTAGGACTCAATGTTGTTGTCTCCTTCAGATACTATCTGCAGTGTGCATATGATCCAGATTCCGGTATTGTGACGTACTTACCAAGCGTTAGTGAATTTTACAAAAGCCACAAGGATCTTGTTGACAATATTGACAACATTTTGTTTGGAGCAGGGCTGCCCATTGGTATTAATCTGACTCTCATAAGTGCAACAGTTATAACTACGTCCAAACTTCGGCAGGCTATTGCATGGCGCACAGAAACATCCTCATCACTGTCTCCAAGGGAAGTGGCACTTACCAAAATGCTGATTGGCACTTCTGTACTGCTCATCGTTTGTATTTCCCTGCTGGTGTCTTCCAGATTGCATGCTTGTTTTTTCCGGGAAGTGAACGTCGGAAGACGGAATCAAAATTTGTTTTCACATATTTTGGATTAGAGAAATATTTCCATACATCAACTCGAGCTTGAACATCTGTATTTATTACGTGATGGGCACACGATACAGAGAAACTTTCTGGCTTCTTTGTAAGAAGAAGCATGATGGGAAGAAAAACAACAGAAAAGAATTGAAGTAATGTACTGGTGGCAAACTGGCCACAGCACAACTACACAGTGACAGTCAATGTGTTGTTAACTACAGGGCAAAGAGTGTCCATGTGTACGACCATTACTGGTATCTCATTTTCTCTGATAAATATAACCTTCTTAGGAAGAGTTTGTTTCTTCTCAGAGGATAAAAATTGTTTTGCTCCAGAGTGTTTAATCTACATCACTGTGGTCATCGTGAATCGAAGATGCGTGCGTCTTTGTATGTGTGTGTGTGTGTGTGTGTGTGTGTGTGTGTGTGTGTGTGTGTGTGTGTGTGGCGCGTCTCTTGCGTGGCGTGCGTGCGTGCGTGCGTGCGTGCGTGCGTGCGTGCGTGCGTGCGTGGTTGCGTGCTGCGTGCATGCGAGATTTTATTTTCGCTAGTGGATAGTTTCGCTGGATGTGGTCTGTAGGAAGCGATCTGGGGTCTTCTTCTTTTTGCTCTTTTTCCTATTTCCTGACTCTGCTTTGCTGAGGGGTTGTGTTTTGTTTTCACGTCTTTCCAAGGCTTCTCTACTCTTTGCTTCTGGTTTTAGCCAGCCTTCATATTTAATTTCTTTTTTTCCCATTAGATTTTATCCATCGCTTGTAGAAGTTTGGATTTGTGAGGACGTGTCTTCAGCTTTGGATGTTTTGCTCCTTACTTGCCACTACAGGTGGATACATATAAATGTCTGAATGTGACTAGTTTTCGGTATATTAGTTTATAGACTGTCGTTTTTTTTTTATAATCTAATCCCTACTGTGTCTGGGTTACACTAACATGTGGCAAAGTGAGGTCCTGGCACTGAGCATCAAGAACATGCATGTATTAGTTATTAGGATGGGAGTTTTTGGCACTGTGTTTGAATCTGGCCTTGACTTTACGATGTTTTCTCTGTTCATGCAGCGTGGCAGTTTCATTAGGGTTTTATATGGTACTAGTTTGTCTGTGATCTTAGCTCGAATGATGAAAACTTTTCCCTACAGACACATGGATATTCTGTTTGCTACTCCGTACTCACAGTCTTGTGGCTTTTCGGTTCTTAAGAAGGGTGCCACCAATGGATTCGTCATTCTCTTCCCTTTTTTGTGAAACCCGGGAACACTCTCGGGTTTGGAACTAAGAGTAGACGGAGAAAAGCAAAGATGGAAGCCAACCATGAACGCTCTGAAAGTAGTTTTCCAGTATCACCTGGCTTTTGAAGATGGCTGTCAGATTCTGATGTGACTAGCTTTGTGTCAGTAAAAGTAAACTCTAGGCAAACCAGATAGCAGAAAATCTTCAACGAGCGCTCCCTCATGCGAATGTTTTGAGGTCTGTATCCAGGTCATAATATCCTAGATGCCTTTCTACTATCACCATTCTGTTTCTGACTGATTCGAAGCTTGCATGGTCTGGTCGGGTTTCCATGGTGAAGTCACCTTGCAGTGGCCATCTGAACCATCTAGGTATCAGACGTCCGTTGTCAGTGCGGAAATTAGTCCTTGTGGAGTTTCTTTCCTAGCATGACCAGCTCCAGCTGATACTCTTTTCAGCTGCCCCTGGCATTGCGTTGATGGTCATGGTCCCCTTCATCTCAGAAACTGAGGACTCTTTCAGGAAAGCATAGGCACATGAGCCTTTTATGCCCAACTGCAAGGACTCTGTATTGGAGCCAGATTCCTTCGATCTGCTGGCTTAAGTACTTCTGTATTAGCAAACACTTGGCAATGTTTGAAGATCATTCCTGATTACGATACTTACATCTAGTGACAAATGCGGCGAAGTGAGAAGTTGTAGCAAGATGGGATGGATGAGGCAGACCGATTGAATTACCAAGCACCACTGTCGCTCTTCTCTCGGTTCACATGGAGCAGTGTCCATGTATTTGGTTCAAGCAGTTGTACCATTGAAGTATTCATCATGCAGTTCTTCCAGTCTGTACGTTTTGGAATACCTTTGGTACAGTTCAGCAGTAAATGTTTAGGACACTTCGTACACGGTTCTTTTTCAGATTCAAATGACCATGATAAAACGTTATCATGACTAGTTTTAACATGTGAAAGCCTTTAAATTCGGTCACTTATACGCCTTCGCTCTTTTGAAATCCCCCACTTACTTACAACCCTCACTTTAGATCTTGTTATTAGAACTCTTCGAATACCGGATCTGCAACATTTAAAAAATATTATACATTGTTCTTATCTGATAAGAAAATATAGAAATATCTTCAGCAGATTATACGAAATACAGATTAACTGGAACGTTAAACAACACTTACTTGAAGACAATGTTTAATTGAAATAATGTTGAATGTGCTGTCGGGTAGACGTATACATATGAGACGTTGCACATGCACCAAAATTGCAGTATTTTGACATGTATGGTCTCCATTTAAACCTTAAGAGTGGGTATGAACTATTTTGTGAAACTGAAAGGGTGTGTATACCTATACCCAACAGCATACTCAAACTAATTTCCATAAAACTTTGTCTCTGGGAAATTTCATTTGAGTTCCCAATTATTACTCGTCTGCTGACTGGTCAGGACATAGACGCATGAGACTTCAGAGTCAGGGACCACACATACTTATAGGCTATGTATGACGTCGGTATACGCTTCTCAAACGGCTTACCAGTACTGAGTTCTCCATTATTTCTGAGGGGTATTGCGGACAAAACCACTTAGCACTGACAGGCTGGGCGTTCCTTTTAGTTTCCCATCAGTTTCAGCTTTGCTGTGTTGTACAGTCGTGTGATAAAGCCTGCTGAAAGTTCTTGGGTTGGTCCGTCCTGCAGCTTGTAGGATACAATCCAGCGAAGCACCTCTGCTTAATGTATCTCTGCTGCCTGAAATACGAGCAGAATGATATGAAAAGTTTGGAATAACACTCTGCTGCGTGCAGTACAGTTTTTGTCATCCACCTTGAAACAGGGATCCTCCAGACAGCCTGTGGGGCTCAACGCAGATAGTCATTAACTGCATTTCTTTCTGCAACGTTGCATTCCAGTCTTGGTACAATTCAAGGTTATGAACAATACACTTTTTTTTTCAAGTACATCCAGCGGCCTTACTTGGAATCTGGTCTGGACTGTTTGAGTTGCGACCTGGATACACGAATACTCGACGTTATAGTTCACCTCAGTTGTAAGTTGATGAATTGTCTGTTCTCTTTGACCAGACAACAAAGCAATCAACATGGACAGTTCTGTATGTGAGTTTTGCAAAGTTGGACACTCAGTGTGAAGTCATTCATATCCCATGTGTCATTATATTAAGGGAGAGACGGTCTGGTCTGAAAGACGTCCTTCCAACTCGATTATCCACCGGGTATTGCATTTTCTAGGTTCATTTAAGTGGAAACACTAGTGATGGCAAGATCAAATATACAGTAACTGGCACCAGCAGTATACAGTTTTGTTAGAAATTAGAAAATAATGTAACCAGGGTTTGTAATCGTGTTTGCCTTAGTACATTTTAACTATTGTTGCTTGTATGTATTGTATGACTTATAGATATTTGGCCTCCATGAATTTAGTATCAGGTCTGCGCATTCTCTGGTAAGTCGGATTTTTCAAGGTATGGCCGCGGACTTTGCAATCCAGCAAGTTCAAGTGATGTTTATTGAAGGAGTGGACGCACAGTGTTCGGTTGACTGGGGAGAAGAAGAAGCCTGCACCGACTAAGGAGCTTCACAGGAGTCAACGAAAGAAACGGAAAGTTTGCAATATGTCTCCAGCCGAACATGGGGGATGGTCAAATGACCGGCATCCAAGGAACGTAGCAATCTTGATGGTGTGTATGGTTCAACTAGCTTTGAAAGGAGGGGGGAGCAAGATCATGGAGGCATCGAAAACAGAGGGTGGCGATTTTGTGTTCAATGCAGGTCCGGACAGGAAGCCAGTGCATTTCCTCAGAGAGCCTGTGCAGGTCACATTTGCGTTTTTGAGAATTATGCGCCCAGCATGATTCTAAGGCCTCTGTAATTTGTCCAGCAGCGTGTTTGGAAGAACAACAAACAAAGAATTGCAATAGTCCAGTCTGGACAATACAAATGCTGACATGAGTTTTTGGTCGCATGATGTAAGAAAGGGGTGGATATGACTTCATTTTTATTTCTGTCCCATCTTCTGTGTCACTTCTGTAGCATTGCACCACGCTGCTCATTCTGACACCCAATCCACAGCCACAGCCCAGTCAGTCTCGCCACAGAACCGGCACCGGGATTCCACAGGGAGCAGTCAGTGTCAAGTCAGAGGAGACACTGTACTGCTGCTGAGTCTCTTTGGTGGTGTTCAGTGGCGCCTGTTCTGATCCAACATGCGCAGGACACCACCTACTAAGCCCCTACTGATGACAATAATTGCTTAGTTGTGGAGCCTCTTGAGACAGCCCCCATGGACTTGCCAAATACTGGTGGACCACGACGGACCAAACCAAGGCCACAGATGTGGGAGGACATCGAAACTGAGGTCACCATGAAAGCAGGGCATGAAGGGCCACAGAATTTGATACTTTTTTAATGCTGATAGATGAGAATGAGGATGATCAAGATGATGCTATGGATTTCCATTCCGGTCTGAGTATGCATGACAAGGCTGTACCTACTTTTCTTTCATATATATCCGGAATCAACAGGCCTGAGAGTTTACAGACACCTTGGCATGTTGGTCAGGACATTTGAGCAACACTCTCAGAGACGCATCCATTAAGTGGAGAAACTCGATGTGTGGTCCTCTTGACAACTAAGCCCTAGGCAAATCAACTCTGGGTAGGAGCCAGTGAGCAGAAAAATCCCACATGACTCTGATGGGATCGACCCAGACCTCCCAGCGAGAGTCCGCAGACGCTAAGCACGTTGCCATGGCAGCTGATCATGACTGTTCATTCTGTCTCTCATTCTTCTTCGACTTCTCATACCAAGGTATTTTGTCATGCATAGGAATTGGCAGGGTCTCAAGACAGTCAGTGGCCTGACAAAGGTAGTGAATGTGAGTAGTCAGATACAAGCTGTCATGTGGTATTCCATAACGCAATGTGTGTGACATTACTAGTCCTGTGTTCTTAATGAATCATGTGCAAATCTATAGCATTTGAGTCCTAGTTCCACTGGTGTTGGTAAGTTAGTGGACACCAGAGTGTTGGGACGATCAACGATCCTCAGTCCTACGTGATGTAGATGTGACAATTGCCAGCCCATCCTGCAGTACACCCCCCCCCCATTTTCTCTCTCCTCTCTTCGCCCTTCTTTCTTTGTCTTACATACTTAAAGTAAAAGCAGTCCATCATTCCAGTCACCTCACGTCAACCCCTCTCTCGCACACTCTCCCTTCAGTCTGCAGGGTGTTCCTTGATACGCGCCGACCTCACCTGCTTCATTCCCTTTCTCCCCCTCCCCTCGCTTATGGTGGGGCAGGTGATCGCTCCCCCTCTTCTTCCCTTCTCGTTCTTATCTAGTTGTGGAGGTGATCGCTTGTGGTTGAAATGAGGGCACATATTCTCCTCCTTTAGTTCAACAAACCTGCCTTTCCTCTCTCCATACCCGTCTCCTTTCCTCCCCACTTAATGTGTTCACAGGACAGATGGACCCGCACATGTTTCACATGTGTGGGCAGCAAGCTTTGTTCATTCACATAAAGGTTAATGTGCTGCAACATCTGTGGATTGTCTTCTCAATCTTCTGCACATTCCTCACATGCAGGTGTGGGAATGACTCATCCATTCCAGATCACCCCACCCTCGATTACTACATCATTTTCCCCTCTTTTTGCAGCGATGATATGGCTGTCATGTTTCTCTGGCAGCCTGTTAATCAGACAGGTATCAGAGACCAGATGTGTAGCTTAACACACAAAAAGGGGAACCCAAGTCTCCTCACTTCACTGCTCCACAGAAGGCTGTAAGACTGATCACCAACAGTGTGCCAACAAAGAAAACGGGTAGCTAGGGGAACGTTCATCTCTCTGATTCTGAGATCCTGTGTCAGCTTTCACTGATTAACCCAGAAGAACTGTAGGTTAAAATAAATTTCTAAGTCTTGAGACTATACACTGCTTGTATGTACGCCATATGTTTTAACAGTATAAGTTTATGCCAATACTTGGTGACATCTATCAAGTTGATGAATGAGTATTCTATAGTAATAGTTTGTTTTCCACAACTTGGTAAAAGCTGTTAAGATGCGTTATTAACTTTCTATATTAACAATATGACTTTTTGCCAGTATCTAATACTATCTGTTAATGGATCACTGAAGGTGACCCTCTGACAGAAAAAAAACCTAGTATGCCGATGCTGGGTGAAACTGTCAAGTTGATTTATGAATTCTGTTAATTGTTTTAATGCATTGAAGTAGATGAAGTCTTATCAACATGTGTATTTGGGCTAGGTGTATTCCACGTTACATTAACTTAATGTATAAGAAAAATGGAAAGAGTTGTTTGTCTGCAATTGTTTAGCATTGTATTACTGTCTCTTACCACTTGTAAAAATCCACTCCAAATCTGAGTAAAGAAGTAACGTGGAGACTGATAATTATGGCAGATGTATTTATGCTAATCTAATACTTTGTTCTCTGAAATCTCAGACATTTACTGAAAGCCAGAGGGCAAGTGTAAAAACTCAGACTCTCAGCTGCTTAACTACAAACCAGGTTCTGTTTTGTGAACAGATCCTGGGTTCATATCACTGCCCCAGGTCTGCCTGCTATTGGCCCAGTAAAGCAGCTCAAAGAGATCAGCCTGCCTACAGAGAAGCTGGACCAGTCACCAGCAACTGGAGAGAGATCCTCACTCCTCTCCAGCATCAGATAAGTTCTGATATTCCAAGTCGACTCCAACTCAACCCACTCATTTGTGTCAGTTCCTTGTTGTTCATACAGTATTGAATGTTGGAACTTATCTCTAATTCTGTCACTCGTAACTACGAGCACTTTAAGTGCACAAGCCTGAGGAGAATTATTCCTGAGCCCCTCTTGATATTTTGAACAGTCCCGAGAAAAAATAAAGATTTCTTTCGATGGCTAGTACAAGAAATTACTCCTTCCATCACTAGTAAGAGAGAGGGTGGAAATGAAAATTGATACACAACTACTCTACAACTCTAATAGAGAAAACATTCTAAGTCTTTCCCCACCACTGACTCTCATTACAGTGATCCTGGTTGCACAATGGCTGGAGTTCGTCTTTGGTTCGTCCTGACCAGTGTACTGGTAGAACCCAGCGTACTGTTTCCTTTGGTGGCAAGACTGAGGTCGTTCCTTTCGCTGAAGTAGTTTGTCCTTCCTCCTTTTTTTTTTTTTTTTTTTTTTTTAGCAAGGTGACCTGCTGTGTCATCAACAACCCTATCACCGACCTCGTTCTGGGCAGCCTGTTGGGCGTACCTGCTGCTGCTTTACCTGACCTTCACCAGCAGGTAAGTTGCATGACAGGATGACTACTGACGTAGGAGAGTAAACCAGATCCTGTTCCGCGTGAGATTTCTTTGTCTCAAGGTTTGTGTGTGTGTCTGAGGAAAACTTGATTCTCTTTCAGCCAAAGGCCCCCTTCATCAAAGATGATTTTGAGTGTGCTGATTCAGGTGTGGCATCTCGTGTAGGGATTACTGCTGTTTCACATACATGCCCAGTATTATGTTTTACTGTTTCTTTCAGGACACGCACTATCTGATGAGACAAATCACGGTACTTCAACATCTAGCTAAGTCAGTCTTGTTCGCTGCATACGACAGCTTTGCAGGGAGACATTGCAGTACAGGCTACTCTCTTCAATGAGTTCTTTGTTCTTGTTCTTGCCCAGCGTCCACAGATCAGCTCGAGGTGTGTGAAACAAGGTCAAAAGATCATTTTTGTGCTGTGTCTTATAAGAATGTTCCTGTAACTAACAATTTTTTCCAACATGTTGCAGATGTTCCTGTTCATTCATTCTCCTATATATTACAGTGGAAATAAAGCTATGACTGAGACATTGAACCAAATTTGACAATAACTTAAGTTTATACTGGCAAACAGCCAGGAGGATAAAGATTTTCTTTCCGTAACCATCCTCTTTTTTACCAACGCACCCTTCTCCCACCTTTTCCCACTTATTATGAGTTTGGTAAACCCATTTGATGGCTGTGTATAGTCGCTATGATACACACACACACACACACACACACACACACACACACACACACACACACACACACATATATATATATATATATATATATATATATATATATATATATATATATATATATATAATGCTGAACAATTAAGTAGTGGGGGAAACAAGTGCAGGCTAACAATTCTTCAGTCGTTATAGTAATGACTTGGCAAAGATTTGAACTTTTAAAAAAAAATGAAGATAAAGAAAATGGGGGGAATATATCATAAATATGAGAAGCCCTCCACTAGCTGCCTGAGGGAACCATCGTAATCCCTCTCAAAGACACATTTATTTGTATTGTGTGGACGACATATTGTTCATCACTATATATATATATATATAATATATATATATATATATATATATATTAATTGTTATATTAAAAGCAAGTTAAAATCAAGCTTCTAAAAACATCTACAAATTTGTTTCACGCTGTGCGGTCGTCAGGATGTGATGAGCTTGTGTTGCCAGTGCCACGTATATATATAGCTAGCTGGTTTGCTGTTGTTTTTTTCCCGTGCTACATGTGTTTCTCAGGTGTTGGTTTTTTTCGCTGATAGGAACTTCCATCTGTGTCTGCAATTGTTAACCATTTCTGTTCTAACATTTAGAGTTGCCAACTGTGGTTTACATAGTATAATGTATTTCTCTGTTAGGCATAGATTGCATTTTTTTGAAATGTTGTTGTATGATGCTGCTCTTTTTAAAATTTTCCAAGATATGTTGTAGTCTATGTTTTTTTCTTTAAGTTTCCAAATGTATTTACTCAATTCTGTTTGGTTTTTGTATCTTTCTTTGTTGAATGATTGTTTATGGTTTGCATATCTAGTTTTGAATTGGTTTTCCGTGATACCTACATATGTTTCTTTTGCGTTCTCTGATGTTACAGTGGCTTGGTACACAATGTTGTTATAAAGGCATTTGTTGCTTAGGGGGCACTGTTCTTTTTTGGTACAGTTACAAGATTTCCTTTCGTTACCCTCCTTTTTTTCTGTGCTGCTTTTCATTTTGTTTGCTGAATCGATGGCATTTTTAAGGTTCGGCATACATGAATATGATAATTTGATGTTGTTTTTATATATATATATAGTGATGAACAATATGTTGTCCACACCGCCCACAGAGTTCATTTTTTTTATTCCAAGCTTTCGGCAAAAGGCTTCTTCAGGAGCCGATGGTACTTACATCTCCTTAGCAGCAATGACATCAATACTATTGGTGTAATAGTAGACCTGCATCAATTTAAAAACGACGTCACATTATTTTCTTTTTTTTACTGTAGTTTCACCTTTCACCACACCCTGCAGAGCCCATCCCTCACTACATCTTGCAGAGTCCACCCTTCACTACACCCTGCAGAGTCCATCCCACACTGCATCCTGCAGAGCCCCACCCCCCTACTGCACCATGCAGAGTCCACCCCTAGCCGCACCTTGCAGAGTCCACCCTTCACTACACCCTGCAGAGTCTATCCCTCACTGTACCCTGCAGAGCGCCACCTCAAACTGCACCCTGCAGCGCCCACCCCTCACTACACCCTGCAGAGTCCACCCTTCACTGCTCCTTGCAAAGTCCCACCCTCCACCACACCCTGCAGAGTCCACCCCTCACGGCACATTGCAAAGTGCACCCCCGACCCCATCCAGCAGAGTCCACCCTCCACCGCACACTGCAGAGTCCACCCTCCACCGCACACTACGGAGTCCACCTCCACTCCGCACCCTGCAGAGTCCACACTCCACTGCACACCACAGAGTCCACACTCCACTGCACACCACAGAGTCCACCCTTCACTGCACACCGCAGAGTCCACCCTTCACTGCATCCTGTAGAGTCCACCCTCCACTGCACCCTGCAGAGTCCACCCTTCACAACACCCTGCAGAGTCCACACTCCACTGCACCCTGCAGAGTCCACACTCCACTGCACACCGCAGAGTCCACCCTTCACTGCACCCTGCAGAGTCCACCCTCCACTGCACCCTGCAGAGTCCACACTACACTGCACACTGCAGAGTCCACACTACACTGCACACCGCAGAGTCCACCCTCCACTGCAACCTGCAGAGTCCACCCTCCACTGCACACCGCAGAGTCCACACTCCACTGCACACCGCAGAGTCCACCCTTCACTGCACCCTGCTGAGTCCACCCTCCACTGCACCCTGCAAAGTCCACCCTCCACTGCACACAGCAGAGTCCACACTCCACTGCACACCGCAGAGTCCACCCTTCACTGCACCCTGAGAGTCCACCCTCCACTGCACCCTGCAAAGTCCACCTCCACTGCACACAGCAGAGTCCACACTCCACTGCACACTGCAGAGTCCACCCTTCACTGCACCCTGCAGAGTCCACCCTCCACTGCACCTGCAGAGTCCACCTTCCATGCACCCTGCAGAGTCCACACTACACTGCACACTGCAGAGTCCACCATTCACTGCACCCTGCAGAGTCCACCCTCCACCGCACCTGTAGAGGCCACAACAACAGGGTGAACAAGAGGGATGTGAATCATTCCTTTAATTCATCTTACTTTTGATAATCCATGATATATATATATATTGATTATATATATATATATTATATTATATATATATAGAAGAGAGAGAGAGAGAGAGAGAGAGAGAGAGATACACATACATATATATCATGAATTATCAAAAGAAAGATGAATTTTTGCTGGAAAGATGAGGAAGTTATACCTTACCGGTTTTTCCAATCTTAAATTCTTTGTTACTGTCCTTGTTGTCAGTGGTTCCTGAAAAACACATCTCATCCATGTCCGTGGTGTCCTTGGCTGTATTCAGAGTGCAGAGCTCACTGTTCGTCCTTCCCCGATGTGTGCTGGCTTCAAAGAGCTAGATTGTGGTGGACATATGGTATCTCACACACACCCTCCTTGTGTTCTGATTATGTGTGTGTGGGGGGGGGGGAGGGGGGGACATTTTGCTTGTGTATATATCAAGCTGATTTATTCATATAAATATATACGATGAAATATTAGGAAAATGTGTTTTGTGTACACACAGAAACCTGCGTGTCTTTCTTCAGGATGGGGGCAGTGTCAGGCGTCGGTGTCTTCCCTCTTTGGCGTATTGTTCCTATTCTGGTAAATTCCTTTCTTGAATCATACCAATTGGGGCGTGACCCCTTTTGACCTGTAAGAAAGGTTCACTGGGGCACACACACAGACTGGCGACTCTTAGTTCTAATACAGTTGTTTGTGAGCTGCACGAGAGCCAGGTACCGTACTGCCAGCTGTCATCTGTAACTGGTTAGATGGGGTGAGGTGAGTGTTAGTATATGGGGAATGGCCTCTTCGTATCTGTCTTAAAATTAAAAAATTCGCGTCGTTTTGTAATTTCGATCTTTTGTGAACATGTTGTCAACATTCACTTATCAGAAGAAGAAGAAAGGTTCTTTAATCATGTTTTTAATCAACCAACCTGACCCCTCTTTCTCTCTGACCTTTGGAGAGAGAAAAAAAAAGAGAAAACACTGATTATGATGTCCGATATATAAGCAACTTAGCCCGGCCTTGTTGCCCTGTCGTGCGGCTGGATATGCCAGAGGTGGCACCTGCTTGTACCTCCCCTCTACTGAAGGAGGATTTCCATTCAACCTCCCCCCCCCCTCCTGTATGGCCGGCTGGCCTGGAGTGGCCAGTGCTGTAAGTGTGTAGTTCACCATCACACTATGGTATATGTTGAATGCGTGGGATAAAGAGAGAGCAAGGGAACGCGCATGTGCTGAGTGAACAAGAGGGATGTAATCAACTGTAATTCACAACCTTGTAAAGGACCTACAGTGTTTCACCTAAGTCTATGAAGTGAATAGAGAACTTCTTCTGTGTGACTCTAGAAAAAAAGCGACCGTAACTGCATTGTTAAGCAGGGATTGTGGCCTCTTAGAGTTTGTGCTACATGCGTAAAGCTCCCTATTTCTTCTCTTGTGAAGCTCTTTGGACGGCTGGAGGCTGGTCATAAACCCAAGGTTATTCTGTCACAGTAAAAGAATCCTGCGTGGGATTTCGGAAGTTTCCCCCTAGATTAGCAGTCAGCCGTTGATTTCACTTGAAGTCCCACACTACACCTTTACTTCTAGTAATTCGAGGGTGTAGATTTAGCCCTATTGGATTCCGGTTTAGGCTAAAATCGTCATATCGTCCCAGTCAGTGTATGGATTACCAACTTTCACGAACGGTTTTGACTGGCTGGATTGCTAAAACTGATGGACTGATTGGAGAAGACCCCGTGTCTGTCTGACCGTGATGAAAGAAAGAATAGTAATGCTGTACGACCTCAGTATTACGTCCCTGTGTGTGTGTGTGTGTGTGTGTGTGTGTGTGTGTGTGTGTGTGTGTGTGTGTGTGTGTGTGTTTGGCGCGTGCGTGCATACACTTGCGCGCATACACGTGCATCCAAAAGTATCTATCCTAGCACATGCACACATTCTCTCTCTCTCTCTCTCTCTCTCTCTCTCACCACACACACCACACACACACACACACACACACACACACACACACACAACAACACACTTATCAAGACATCCCACACACAAACACATGGACACACATTCATTCACTCACACACACACACACACACACACACACACACACACAACATACACACACACACACACACACACACGCGCGCGCGCGCGCGCGCGCGCACAAAATGCGAGCACGCACACGCACACGCACGCGCACGAGCGCACATGCACACGCTTGCTGTCTGTATAGAGTGTGATAGTACTCTTTGAAATTTTCTCTCTCTCGTGTGTGTGTGTGTGTGTGTGTGTGTGTGTGTGTGTGTGTGTGTGTGTGTGTGTGTTGTGTATGTATCTGTGAGAGCGAGTGAAGGATGGTCGTGTAGGAGTGGAAGCGAGGAGAGGACATGGGCGAGTGAGGGAGTGAGCAAGTGACGAGAGGACAGGAGGAGCGAGAGAGAGAGAGAGAGAGAGAGACAGACAGACAGACAGACAGACAGACAAACAGATTCGCATGGTTTATTCATATACGCCTTGGCCCCTTGTGAAGGGGTGAGTGGATGACATAATGTATGAACTGAGATAAATGCTCTATAACCGTAAAGTATACCAACACAAATGATTCAGAACATCAAGAGGTAGACGTTGATTGTTTTTTTTTATAATCTAAATGCCATATACAAAAACAAAGACAAATTTCGAACAAATTCTGATGAGGTTGATGACATCAGTGTAGTTAATTTAGACAGTGAAGGCTGTCTATAAAATGTTGGCTGAATGATTTCACTTTTAATGTTCCTTTCAACAAAGGGGCTTTTTTCAGCGCATAAGGTATCACAAAACGAAGAAGTGCATTCATCATTCCAGACCTTTTTATGATATCGTCATGGCCTCTTTTGTTAGCGTCAGCTAAGTTTTCACAAGGGAAACAACAATGAAGTGACACGGGGAAATGATCAGAATCTGTTCGTTCTACAACCTGTAATTCACAAACATCTTACAGAAGATAGAAGATTTCATTTGGCGATATGAAAGCATCATCGACACTGCTTACAGAGTCAGAAAATATGTATAGCAACTTTTGAGGTTGCCTTTACATACACCATTTAGGATGCACAAGTTTAAAGCAGTGCATACGTTTATTAACAATTTCCCATAATTGTGAAGATTTTAATCTTGCGAGCATCGATTAATACTTGCTTGAAGGGGGCTTCTCTTCTGAGGACTCTCTGCTGCCACGCTCTCCACGAGTTTCTTTCTACTGATGCATGGGTAAACCATTGACTTCCGGGAATAGGCCGGAGGACGTCCGGGAAAGACCGGAGGACACTGGGAAAGACCAGAACCAAGGGCTCTGTGGGCTGGCTCCCCACTTTGCCTAAATATGTGGCTACTAAGTACAAAAAGAAAAGATGCTCCCGGATTCACCGAAAGGGGGAGAGAATGATGAATCCATCGGTGCTCAACCAATCACGACTGCAAATCCCAAACGGACTATGAACATGGACCAAATGGAATATCCATGTGTCTGTGGAAAGCGTTTCGCTACCACCCATGGCATGAAGATCCACAGAACAAAGATGGGATGTGTGAAGACTCATCTGAATGAGCAGCAGCGCACTGCATCAGCAGATAAGACGTCGGAAGACCAAGGCCAGGATTTAAACCACAGTGCAAGGATGTCCACGCTGTTGGTTCGGATGGGGAATTTGCACAGGCTCTCGATGCCAGGCGCCTGAAACTCAACCTGCCACGAGCAAACGAAACTGAAGATTGGGAGAAACTGGATCCAAAAATCGTCCAAAGACTCGATGCACTGATAGGGAAAAGCACCCTGGAACACAAACTAGCCACATATGGGGACATTGTGTATGCCATATGTAGAGACGCCTATGGAGCAAAACTGCCCAAAGAGAAAACACCACCAAAGAAATCCAGACGCCAAGAAGAGATGGACAAGATCAGGGTCCAAAAGAAAAACATCAGGAAGCAAATGAAGACCGCACTGCCAGCTGAAAAACAAGGCTTGGAAAAACTCTGGAAAGACCTGAAAGCAAAACACAGCGCCCCCAGCAAAACGGAATCTGTGAGGAAGAGGAAGAGCAAAAAGAAGAAGACACAAGAGCGCTTCTTCAGAGACCCCTTCCAGTTTGCCAGAACACTGTTTGAGCAGCCAAAATCTGGGACCCTAAGTGTGGACAAAGGAGTTCTTGAGCAGCATCTGAGGAAAACATACTCTGACTCACAGAGCAAAGCACCACTCGACATTCAAGGTCTGGTGTGGCCAACCAACCCTGAGGAACAGTTCAATGACAAGCCTCCAACGTTGGCGGAAATCAAGAAGGTGGTCGACAAAGCCAGAGCCAAATCATCACCAGGGCCAAACGAAATACCTTACCAGCTGTACAAGAAATGTCCCAAGGTGCTGGAGTGGCTCCACAGGCTGCTGCAATCAGCTTGGAGAAACCAGAAGATCAGCGGCCAGTTGATGGCGGCAGATGGTGTGTACATCCCCAAAGAGCAAAACTCAAGTGACATCAGCCAGTTCAGGCCAATATCACTACTGAACGTCGAAGGGAAAATCTTCTTCTCTGTCATGGCAGCAAGGCTGACCAAGTACCTCATGGAAAACAAGTACTTGGAAGTGTCAGTCCAGAAAGGTGGCATCCCAGGCGTAGCTGGCTGTGTAGAACACGCCACGGTGATCTGGGACGCAATCCAAAGAGCAAAAACAGAAAAGAGAGACCTGGACATAGTGTGGCTTGATCTGGCAAACGCATATGGATCTGTGCCCCATGAGATGATACAGTTGGCTCTTGAGATGTACCATGTGCCAAAGAACATCTGTGACATGCTCAAGAAGTACTTCAATGGCTTCTCAATGCGGTTCTCTACCAAGGAGTACACAACAGATTGGATCAACTTGGAAGTGGGCATTGCAATGGGCTGTGCAATTTCCCCAATACTGTTCGTGTTGGCAATGGAAGTCATCTTGAAAGCAGTAACAAGCAACGCAGTTGGTGACGGATACCTTGGCGATGGATACAAGATGCCACCTCTCAAGGCCTTCATGGATGACACTACAGTGATTTCATCCAGAGAAGACGAGACACATCATGTGCTGGAAAGGCTGGACGACATAGTTGCCTCATCCAGAATGAAGTTCAAGCCAAAGAAATCATGGAGTCTCTCACTGAGGAAAGGAAAAGTGGCCGAATCTGTGGTCTTCAGTGTTGCCAACCAGGCCATTCCAACAGTCACAGAAGAGCCAGTCAAGAGCCTTGGAAGATGGTATGATGATACGCTGAAAGACACACAAAGAGCAAAAGAAACCAAACAGATGTCGGACGAAGGCTTGGAGACAATTGACCAGTGTGGGCTCCCTGGCAAATACAAGGTCTGGTGTCTGCAGTTCATGCTGATACCAAAGCTCCTATGGCCTCTGATGATATACGACATCTGCACCAGCATAGTGGAGGCAATGGAAGTCAAAATCAACAAGTTCACAAGGAAATGGCTTGGTGTCCCACCCTGTCTGACTGACATAGCGCTGTACTGTCGCCAAGCAAAGCTGAAACTACCACTGAAATCCATCCTGGAAGAATACAAAGCAGGAAAGATCAGACTTCAAAGCATGCTGGAGGACTCAGGAGACAAGGTGGTAGAAGCAATCAAGCCCCAGCTGAAGACAGGCAGAAAATGGAAAGTTCAAGAGGCGATAGATTCTGCAAAAGAAAGACTCAAGATCAGAGAAATAA
>CM065735.1:36802085-36831792 GCA_033310375.1 Conus canariensis
GTATAATCCTATGTTTGTATTACGGTTTACTGGATTTACTGAGGAAGCCCTTTTTAAAAGATTACTTGCTCGAGAGTTCGTACAACAAAGTATAGAAGAGTCGGGTTTGTGTATTCGGGGAGAACACTTTCTTTGTAGTATTCCTCAAATTTTTTCAAAAGAGGCTCTTTGTAAGAGAGAATATGCTTCATGTAAGCTCAAGGGAATATGAATAGTAGCCATATTGTCAGAATTGTTTGCACCTGCTCGAGCAATCCTGTCAGCCCATTCATTTCCGGATATGAAGCAATGGGAAGGAACCCAACAAAAATTAACTGTTATACCTCTTGACATAAGGTTGTGAATAAGTATTTCAATTTCTGATATGCTTTCAGCACGAGTTTTTGAATTTGTAGATTCTAAAGCTTGAAGAACTGACTTAGAATATACACAGAAGAGAATACCATAAAAGTCAAATGATAAATCATTTGTGTACTGTACGGCCATTAATATTGCTATACGTTCGGCTGTAAAAATAGACAGATTAGCCCCAAGATGAAAGGACTTCTCAATTTTAAAAA
This sequence comes from Conus canariensis, assembly GCA_033310375.1. Lineage (NCBI taxonomy): Eukaryota > Metazoa > Mollusca > Gastropoda > Neogastropoda > Conidae > Conus > Conus canariensis. The sequence goes on from CM065735.1 coordinate 36,802,646, forward strand.
ATGGAATGACAAAGCCACAACCAGCATTATTGTTTAATAGAGACCCATCAGTATAGACTTTTACGAAGTGACGATAACAATCATTGATATGTGATTTTGCTTCGCAAGCTAGAATATTAATAAACAGTAAACAAGTTGGGTATTTTTTACTCCCATAAGAAAACCTAACACAGAGTAACTTTTATTCAAGACTGGCACAGCCTTTTAAACTTGAATAAAGTCAGACAAATACATAGACGAACAATCTAATAGTGGGGGAAAAAACAAGCGCAGGCCAACAACTGAACTATCTTCATAGTAATGACCTGGCAAAGATTTGGACTTAAGGAGGGGGGGGGGGGGGTAATTTGAAGATGGAGAAACTGGGAACATGAAATTAAGAAAATATGTTACAGATATGAAAACTCTTCACTAGCTGCATAAGGGAACCATCGCAATCTCTTTTGAAGGCAGATATATTTGTATTGCCTGCTCCGAGGCCTTTCGTCCGCTGGGTCGGACTCATCAGGGAGACACGGCTGGTTGTGTCTGCGCTCCTGGCGTCAAATAGAGACACACCACAGTCCATAATACCGTGGTGTTCTCACCACCAAGAGTGCAAAAAAGAATCCAATAGCACTCCCAAAGCAGCCAGCGAAGAGTAGTAAATGAAACCAAACGAAAGTGTGGGAGGAAAAAAGTTGCTGAAAAACTAAAGACATTATGCAAACAGTATAAAATAAAGGGGACAATCTTTGAGCCTACGCCTGAGGATCCACCCAAAGATGCAAGGGAGATCAAAAGACAAACACACAGACGGACAGAAACAAATACAAATAACCTCAATTTAATCAAAACAAACATCGGAAATGAAATGAGGCAGGGAACAGTAAACGATAAACAGTAAACAAGTTGGGTATTTTTTACTCCCATAAGAAAACCTAACACAGAGTAACTTTTATTCAAGACTGGCACAGCCTTTTAAACTTGAATAAAGTCAGACAAATACATAGACGAACAATCTAATAGTGGGGGAAAAAACAAGCGCAGGCCAACAACTGAACTATCTTCATAGTAATGACCTGGCAAAGATTTGGACTTAAGGAGGGGGGGGGGGGGGTAATTTGAAGATGGAGAAACTGGGAACATGAAATTAAGAAAATATGTTACAGATATGAAAACTCTTCACTAGCTGCATAAGGGAACCATCGCAATCTCTTTTGAAGACAGATATATTTTGTATTGCCTGCTCCGAGGCCTTTCGTCCGCTGGGTCGGACTCATCAGGGAGACACGGCTGGTTGTGTCTGCGCTCCTGGCGTCAAATAGAGACACACCACAGTCCATAATACCGTGGTGTTCTCACCACCAAGAGTGCAAAAAAGAATCCAATAGCACTCCCAAAGCAGCCAGCGAAGAGTAGTAAATGAAACCAAACGAAAGTGTGGGGAGGAAAAAGTTGCTGAAAAACTAAAGACATTATGCAAACAGTATAAAATAAAGGGGACAATCTTTGAGCCTACGCCTGAGGATCCACCCAAAGATGCAAGGGAGATCAAAAGACAAACACACAGATGGACAGAAACAAATACAAATAACCTCAATTTAATCAAAACAAACATCGGAAATGAAATGAGGCAGGGAACAGTAAACGATAAACAGTAAACAAGTTGGGTATTTTTTACTCCCATAAGAAAACCTAACACAGAGTAACTTTTATTCAAGACTGGCACAGCCTTTTAAACTTGAATAAAGTCAGACAAATACATAGACGAACAATCTAATAGTGGGGGAAAAAACAAGCGCAGGCCAACAACTGAACTATCTTCATAGTAATGACCTGGCAAAGATTTGGACTTAAGGAGGGGGGGGGGGGGGGGGGTAATTTGAAGATGGAGAAACTGGGAACATGAAATTAAGAAAATATGTTACAGATATGAAAACTCTTCACTAGCTGCATAAGGGAACCATCGCAATCTCTTTTGAAGGCAGATATATTTGTATTGCCTGCTCCGAGGCCTTTCGTCCGCTGGGTCGGACTCATCAGGGAGACACGGCTGGTTGTGTCTGCGCTCCTGGCGTCAAATAGAGACACACCACAGTCCATAATACCGTGGTGTTCTCACCACCAAGAGTGCAAAAAAGAATCCAATAGCACTCCCAAAGCAGCCAGCGAAGAGTAGTAAATGAAACCAAACGAAAGTGTGGGGAGGAAAAAAGTTGCTGAAAAACTAAAGACATTATGCAAACAGTATAAAATAAAGGGGACAATCTTTGAGCCTACGCCTGAGGATCCACCCAAAGATGCAAGGGAGATCAAAAGACAAACACACAGACGGACAGAAACAAATACAAATAACCTCAATTTAATCAAAACAAACATCGGAAATGAAATGAGGCAGGGAACAGTAAACGATAAACAGTAAACAAGTTGGGTATTTTTTACTCCCACAAGAAAACCTAACACAGAGTAACTTTTATTCAAGACTGGCACAGCCTTTTAAACTTGAATAAAGTCAGACAAATACATAGACGAACAATCTAATAGTGGGGGAAAAAACAAGCGCAGGCCAACAACTGAACTATCTTCATAGTAATGACCTGGCAAAGATTTGGACTTAAGGAGGGGGGGGGGGGGGGTAATTTGAAGATGGAGAAACTGGGAACATGAAATTAAGAAAATATGTTACAGATATGAAAACTCTTCACTAGCTGCATAAGGGAACCATCGCAATCTCTTTTGAAGGCAGATATATTTGTATTGCCTGCTCCGAGGCCTTTCGTCCGCTGGGTCGGACTCATCAGGGAGACACGGCTGGTTGTGTCTGCGCTCCTGGCGTCAAATAGAGACACACCACAGTCCATAATACCGTGGTGTTCTCACCACCAAGAGTGCAAAAAAGAATCCAATAGCACTCCCAAAGCAGCCAGCGAAGAGTAGTAAATGAAACCAAACGAAAGTGTGGGGAGGAAAAAAGTTGCTGAAAAACTAAAGACATTATGCAAACAGTATAAAATAAAGGGGACAATCTTTGAGCCTACGCCTGAGGATCCACCCAAAGATGCAAGGGAGATCAAAAGACAAACACACAGATGGACAGAAACAAATACAAATAACCTCAATTTAATCAAAACAAACATCGGAAATGAAATGAGGCAGGGAACAGTAAACGATAAACAGTAAACAAGTTGGGTATTTTTTACTCCATAAGAAAACCTAACACAGAGTAACTTTTATTCAAGACTGGCACAGCCTTTTAAACTTGAATAAAGTCAGACAAATACATAGACGAACAATCTAATAGTGGGGGAAGCGCAGGCCAACAACTGAACTATCTTCATAGTAATGACCTGGCAAAGATTTGGACTTAAGGAGGGGGGGGGGGGGGGTAATTTGAAGATGGAGAAACTGGGAACATGAAATTAAGAAAATATGTTACAGATATGAAAACTCTTCACTAGCTGCATAAGGGAACCATCGCAATCTCTTTTGAAGGCAGATATATTTGTATTGCCAGCTCCGACGCCAGGAGCGCAGACACAACCAGCCGTGTCTCCCTGATGAGTCCGACCCAGCGGACGAAAGGCCTCGGAGCAGGCAATACAAATATATCTGTCTTCAAAAGAGATTGCGATGGTTCCCTTATGCAGCTAGTGAAGAGTTTTCATATTTGTAACATATTTTCTTAATTTCATGTTCCCAGTTTCTCCATCTTCAAATTACCCCCCCCCCCGCCCCCCCTCCTTAAGTCCAAATCTTTGCCAGGTCATTACTATGAAGATAGTTCAGTTGTTGGCCTGCGCTTGTTTTTTTCCCCACTATTAGATTGTTCGTCTATGTATTTGTCTGACTTTATTCAAGTTTAAAAGGCTGTGCCAGTCTTGAATAAAAGTTACTCTGTGTTAGGTTTTCTTATGGGAGTAAAAAATACCCAACTTGTTTACTGTTTATCGTTTACTGTTCCCTGCCTCATTTCATTTCCGATGTTTGTTTTGATTAAATTGAGGTTATTTGTATTTGTTTCTGTCCGTCTGTGTGTTTGTCTTTTGATCTCCCTTGCATCTTTGGGTGGATCCTCAGGCGTAGGCTCAAAGATTGTCCCCTTTATTTTATACTGTTTGCATAATGTCTTTAGTTTTTCAGCAACTTTTTTCCTCCCCACACTTTCGTTTGGTTTCATTTACTACTCTTCGCTGGCTGCTTTGGGAGTGCTATTGGATTCTTTTTTGCACTCTTGGTGGTGAGAACACCACGGTATTATGGACTGTGGTGTGTCTCTATTTGACGCCAGGAGCGCAGACACAACCAGCCGTGTCTCCCTGATGAGTCCGACCCAGCGGACGAAAGGCCTCGGAGCAGGCAATACAAATATATCTGCCTTCAAAAGAGATTGCGATGGTTCCCTTATGCAGCTAGTGAAGAGTTTTCATATCTGTAACATATTTTCTTAATTTCATGTTCCCAGTTTCTCCATCTTCAAATTACCCCCCCCCCCCTCCTTAAGTCCAAATCTTTGCCAGGTCATTACTATGAAGATAGTTCAGTTGTTGGCCTGCGCTTGTTTTTTCCCCCACTATTAGATTGTTCGTCTATGTATTTGTCTGACTTTATTCAAGTTTAAAAGGCTGTGCCAGTCTTGAATAAAAGTTACTCTGTGTTAGGTTTTCTTATGGGAGTAAAAAATACCCAACTTGTTTACTGTTTATCGTTTACTGTTCCCTGCCTCATTTCATTTCCGATGTTTGTTTTGATTAAATTGAGGTTATTTGTATTTGTTTCTGTCCGTCTGTGTGTTTGTCTTTTGATCTCCCTTGCATCTTTGGGTGGATCCTCAGGCGTAGGCTCAAAGATTGTCCCCTTTATTTTATACTGTTTGCATAATGTCTTTAGTTTTTCAGCAACTTTTTTCCTCCCCACACTTTCGTTTGGTTTCATTTACTACTCTTCGCTGGCTGCTTTGGGAGTGCTATTGGATTCTTTTTTGCACTCTTGGTGGTGAGAACACCATGGTATTATGGACTGTGGTGTGTCTCTATTTGACGCCAGGAGCGCAGACACAACCAGCCGTGTCTCCCTGATGAGTCCGACCCAGCGGACGAAAGGCCTCGGAGCAGACAATACAAATATATCTGCCTTCAAAAGAGATTGCGATGGTTCCCTTATGCAGCTAGTGAAGAGTTTTCATATCTGTAACATATTTTCTTAATTTCATGTTCCCAGTTTCTCCATCTTCAAATTACCCCCCCCCCCCCTCCTTAAGTCCAAATCTTTGCCAGGTCATTACTATGAAGATAGTTCAGTTGTTGGCCTGCGCTTGTTTTTTCCCCCACTATTAGATTGTTCGTCTATGTATTTGTCTGACTTTATTCAAATTTAAAAGGCTGTGCCAGTCTTGAATAAAAGTTACTCTGTGTTAGGTTTTCTTATGGGAGTAAAAAATACCCAACTTGTTTACTGTTTATCGTTTACTGTTCCCTGCCTCATTTCATTTCCGATGTTAGAATATTAATGTTATCAGTTTTAGATATGGTAGTATAGTTATAATCAAATTTTGGTTTGAAGAGCTCCCAGTTTGGTACGGGACTTAGGGGAAAACGCACAGCAAGCTTTTTATGATTGATACCTGAATTTGTCAACAAGTGAGAAGACTATGTGAGTATCGTTTTAGTGGCTCGAATGTTTTTAGCACGTTTAGGAAAGTCTACATCAGACCTCATATCCAGTTCCGTTTGGTTAGCACTTTGAATAGTTGAGCAGCGAAGAATGTACTTAGCGCAGGCTAGTTCATGATGGTCATCAAGAGGTAAGACACCAGCTTCATGGTATGTTCCTAAAGCTGAAGCATGAAATGGAACACCAAGGGCTAATCTGAATGCCTTAGAGTCTATACACTGAAGCTTTTTTTAATAAGTGCTTAGGAGCACTAAAAAAGACCTCTTGTGCATATGACAATTTGGATCTAACTAAAGCAAAAGAAAGATGAATTAAACTTCTTGTTTCCTGGCCCCAACTTTGTTTGCTTATAACTTTGAGCAGATTAAGAGATTTTCTCGCTTGATTTACTATATGTTCCAAGTGAAAATTCCAAGAAAGATTTGACATAAGATGCACACCAAGGAATTTAATCTCAGAAGTGTAGCTCAATGTAGTATTATGTACTTTGAAGTTAGGAACATTGTGAGCAGACCCACCTGCATCAAATAACATCATACAGGATTTTTCAGCCGACAGGCATAAGCCATTATCAGACATGAAGTTCGCAATGTTGTCTAACTCTTTTTGATATATTCTTCTAATGTAATTAACACATTTTTTGATGTGTTCTTTTTTAATGTGGCGTTCAACCATAAGCAGATGTCATCTGCATATTGAGTTTTTAAAAAATGTATTTAGGTAAATCATTAGTTAAAATATTAAAGAGAAGAGGGGCGATCACAGAGTCTTGAGGGATACCCATATCTAGTAATCTTTTGGATGAATAAGTATTACCAATTCTTGTCTGAATACTTCTGTTGGTCAGGAATGTTTTAACAAATTTATAAATATGACCAGAGAGACCTAGAGTTTTTAATTTATATAAAAGCCTATCATGCCAAACTTGATCAAATGCCTTGTTGATATCGAAAAAGGTGGCGAGAACGTTTTGTCTTCTAGCAAACTGGTGTTTAATTTGCGTAGTTAGCTTTACAAGATGATCAATAGTAGACCTGCCCTTTCTAAAACCAGCCTGGTTTGCGGGGATAATGCCAGTTTTTTTCACAATAGTATGTCAATCTGTTTAGAACAATTATCTCCATTAGTTTACAGACATGAAATGTAAGAGCTATAGGTCGATAGCTATTTGTGTTTGTCATTGATTTTCCATTCTTTAAAACGGGAACAATAATTGAGTCTCTCCATATGGAAAGTATGTTCCCTTCAATCCAACATTTATTAATAATTTCATGTAGAAGTAAAACAAAATTTTGTGGTATATGTTTTAACATTTCATTAGAAATGGAATCTAAACCAACAGACGTTTTCTTATCAGACAATGAAGAAATAGCAGAGTGTAATTCCTGAAAAGTAATATCAGCATTTAGATAATGATCATTATTTTCGCCAGGATCAGCGTACATTTCTTCGTTAGATTGGTTTTCCCTCATAGCTCTGCATTTGTCTGATAAACTACAGAAGGAGCTGTTTTTGGAAAACATGTCAGCAAATGATTCTGCTTTTCGATATGCTGAAGGAAATTTTTCAGCACCTATTATGATTGGATATGCAGGTAAATGGATTCCGTTTTTCATTTCATGGATCTTTTTCCAAATTTTATTGATATCTTTATGTTCACTTATTTCATTAAAACAAAATGATGACCAGTCCTCGCGTTTAGCATTTTCAATCACTTTATTCCTTTGATTCTTGGCAGTTCTAACTGGTATGCTCCCTTTTACCTTTTGTACTTTTGCGTACAGTTTAAACGTGCTTTTATTTTTATCAACAGCGTTTCTGCAAGATTCTGTCCACCACACTTTACCCGTGTGTTTGAGAGATTTTGATTGACTAAGAATCAGAATTGCCTCACCGGCTGCGTGCAGTAGTGAGATAGTAAAATGACTGTACATAGATTCTATGTCAGATTTATCAAAAGAATTGACGTGATATGAAGATAGCACAGATTGAAATTTGGCCCAGTCAGCTCGCTTGTAATCCAACTTTGGGATTTTATCCTTACTGTCATCTTGGCTCACTACAAATCCTCTCAGAGAAATAACTGTGGGAATATGATCACTCCCTAAAGTGTTATCATAAATTTGCCATGTACAGCTCGGGACCATTGATGGGGAGATTAAAGACAAGTCAATTGCAGATGATCTGTGACTAGGGATATCAGGCAGTCTCGTGATACTTCCATCATTCAACAGGACGAGTGAAGAGTCTGATATGTTCTCCACTAAACGGTTTGAGCTGACTTTCGTGCCAGTTCTATCCCAGAAAGGAGCATGTTCATTAAAGTTCCCTGCAATTAACCATTTACTACTTTGAAAGTTTATATTATGTAGCCAGTCTGAATTGCTATCAATGACTCCTTTTGGGAAGTACACAGAGACAATGTTTAAGACTAGAGTTTGTGTATGTTCATCGCCAAACACACAGAGACAGAGGGAGAGAGAGAAACACACACACACACACACACACACACACACACACACACACACACACACACACACACACACACATTCTTACAGGTATTTTTTGTTCTTGTTGTTGTTGTGTTCATCATGGTTCAATATTTTGCCTGCATTTAGGACTGGTAGCTTGCCGTCCTTTTTCCATTGTTCCCCCTCCTCCGTTTTCCCGACTAACTCCTGAAGACCCTCCTCCCACATTCCAGGGTAGGACGTGTGGGTGACAGACATTTTGTTGCTCATAGCGAGCACTCTGAAGAAGCCGCAACACACACTGATCTCGTTGAGGACATGCAGAAGGAAGATGAGAGTATCGGAGTACAACGTGGTTGTCGCGAAACATTAACAATCTTGCTTGGGTTTCTTCAATCATTCATCACCAATTCTGACTCTGCCAGTAACTAATTTGCAGGAATAAATCAGTGAAGATTTAAAATATTATCTGAAAAGTGAACGCAAATCCTCTACGCAAACTCATATTGGTGAACGTCGAACCGTGTTTCGTTATGTTAGTGTGTCATTTTTGGCCTCAGCGATTTCATAGAAGAGTCTAGATACTAACCACATCACTGCAAAACCGACACAGTAGTGTGTGACTGTTTCCAAATACTGTAGTAGCCCAGTAGTGTGTGACTGTTTCCAAATACTGTAGTAGCCCAGTAGTGTGTGACTGTTTCCAAATACTGTAGTAGCCCAATAGTTTGTGACTGTAGTAGCCCAGTAGTGCGTGACTGTTTCCAAATACTGTAGTAGCCCAATAGTTTGTGACTGTTTCCAAAAACTGTGGTAGCCCAGTAGTGTGTGACTGTTTCCAAATACTGTAGTAGCCCAGTAGTGTGTGACTGTTTTTAAGTACTGTGGTAGCCTGGTGTTGTTCGGTGGTTTCCATATACTGTGATAGGTCAGTGTTATTTGACTGTTTTCAAATACTGTAGTAGGTCAGTGTTGTGTGACTGTTCCAAATACTGTGGTAGCCCAGTGTTGTATGACTGTTTCCCAATACTGTGGTAGTTCAGTGTTATGTGACTGTTTCCCAATACTGTGGTAGGTCAGTGTTGTGTGACTATTTCCAAATACTGTGGTAGGTCAGTGTTAATCTGTTTATGACAGTGGGTCCTGGGACTTCAGGAGTATCGCTGCCTTGTGAAGGAACTGTCAGTCAGTGACACACCGCCCACATGTTTTCAGGACCTGTATGAGCAACGTCCTCTCACCTCAGCGCAGAGCAGTGGAAGAAGCTACAGGAACTCCTTGTCGAATTTCTGAATATCATCATACAGACCTCTGATGATCTGTCAGACCGACAAAAAAAAACAAAAAAAAAAACCAAACTGCATGGATGAAGAAAATCGCTACACCTTATGTGTGAACAGGTCAGGGTGCATCCCATCGGTAGAAAGAGACAGATAGAAAGAGACAGATAAAGCAAGAGGTTCAAGCTAGACATGAACATCGTTTGAACAACCCAGTAGTGCTTGAGTGTCTCGTGTTGTGCTGGGACAGAAGAAAGATGGAGGTTTTGTGTATTGTGTTGACCACAAAATATTGAATGAAATGACGGCTGAGGACGCATACCCACTTTCACGTGCTGCTGAGTCCTTAGATGTCCTTAGGAGGTGCATCTGGACCGTCAGAACTATGGACCGTGGAATGGGTTTCTGGCAAGTCCATTTCGTTAGGAATGGAAACTAGCAACGTACTGGTTTCATCACCGGATTGGGATGGCTTCATGTCACTGTAAGACTGTTTAGACTCACGAATGCTGCTGCCACTTTTCAAACATTACGGGAAGATGTGTGTATGTGTGTGTGTGTGTGTGGGGGGGGGGGGGGTTACCACAGAAGAGGTTTTTGTTTTTCTTTGATGGATTACATTCTCGTTTCATCTTTAAATTTTGATGGCAATGTTCAGGATCTAAAAAAATATAGAGAAGCAGTTTGCAGATACTAACCTGAAACTCAAGCCGTCCAAATGCACCCTCTTTTAGATATGAGGCTGAGAGGATAATCTCCCACAAACAAACTCTGCCAAAAGAATCACATTAGAAGAGGATAGACAGAAACCTCTCCTCTGCAGCACTTTAAACTCAGGTAATAACTTGATTAATGTTGAAATGATCATTTTCGGCGCTGGAGAAGAGGATGGGAAATTTAAGAAAAGGGTGAGTGAGGACATTGACAGCATGGCCATTGACACGTTACCTGTGTCCACGGAAGAGACGTCTAGGGAAGGGGGGCAAGCAGGGGGAAGGTGGCAGCGTGGGACTCGTACAGGTAAGAGGAACACTTCACACCCCAAGTTGTCCTTCTGAATACCTCCTTCCATTCTAGCTGTGTATCACTAAAACCGTGTTCACCCTTATATATATATATATATATATATATATATAGAGAGAAGAGAGAGAGAGAGAGAGAGAGAGGAGGAGAGCGGAGAGAGAGAGAGAGAGGCGAGAGAGAGAGAGAGAGAGAGAGAGAGAGAGAGAGAGAGAGAGAGAGAGAGAGAGAGAGAGAGGAAGAGCACAAAAACTCAAGTTCCAGGTAGCTTTGGCTTCAAATGTTTACTAAATTTTCGCCGTAGCTTCGTCAGAGCTGAAACAGAAACAACGCATCACAACCGCAATTAAAAAAGGAGTCTGAGGAAGAGGGGGGAGGGGAGGGGGAAGAAGGGGTGGGGGGGGGGGGGGAACCGTCTGGAGAAGAGAGGAAACAAACATAATCATTCTCCTGTCATTCTCCTGTTATGATCTTAGTAAAAGCACATGTACAACAACAGAATCTATCCACTGGGAGGAAAATAATATCAAGGATTTCAGCTTGAACCCCACCAGATGCAATAAAGGACAGAGAGAGAAAGAGAGAGAGAGAGAGAGAGAGAGAGAGAGAGAGAGAGAGAGAGAGAGAGATAGGCCGAATTGGAGAAATATCTTGTTACTAAATACTTTGATGGAAAATAGTGCTTACCATCATATATGTGTTCTTAGTGATATTCAACTAAAATGTAACTTGAACCCATTCCAATAAAACGGCTCAGATTAAAACATTCCTGTCTTTGGGGAAGAAACTGACTGACTGTCTGCTCAACTAGAAAAACCAACGTGAACAGACCTCAGTTAATCGCACACGCAAGAAGGGCACATCCACAGGCGTTTGAAATGCACAAGCAAATCATTTTAGAACTCTTGATATTACTATGTGTAGTCTGTTTCACTTCATGGTAGGATTTAGACAGGCATCCTATTCTATGAATAGTTTATTCTTCTTGGGGGGGGGGGGGGGGGGGGGAGGGGGGGGGGGAGGGGAACTGTCTGGAGAAGAGAGGAAACAAACATAATCATTTTGGGACACTGTGCAGTTTCCTCTCTTCTCCAGACAGTTCCCCTGTTAAGCACTATTTTCCTTCAAAGTATTTAGTAACAAGATATTTCTCCCATTCTCTCTCTCTCTCTCTCTCTCTCTCTCTCTCTCTCTCTCTCTCTCTCTCTCTCTCTCTCTCTCTCTGTCCTTTATGGCATCTGGTGGGGTTCAAGCTGAAATCCTTGATATTATTTTCCTCCCAGTGGATAGATTCTGTTGTTGTACATGTGCTTTTACTAAGATCATAACAGGAGAATGACAGTCATTTTAACAGAAGAAAGCTGCAAGTGTGAAATGTTGTGTGCAGTGTCCCAAAATGATTATGTTTGTTTCCTCTCTTCTCCAGACGGTTCCCCTCCCCCCACCCCTTCTTCCCCCCCCCCTCCTTCTCCTCAGCCTCCTATTTTAATTGCGGTTGTGATGCGTTGTTTCTGTTTCAGCTCTGACGAAGCTACGGCGAAAATTTAGTAAACATTTGAAGCCAAAGCTACCTGGAACTTGAGTTTTTGTGTTCTTCCTATCAATTCATCAGACTTCTTACTCAGTTCCCTGGCCACGAGTGCTGGTGCGGCATTGTGCGAGTGTGTATTTCTCTCTCTCTCTCTCTCTCTCTCTCTCTCTGTATATATATATATATATATATATATACATATATATATATACAATAAACTAATACATTCCAAGGATAAGTACCGAGCACCATTCCAGCAACTTACAGAACAGTTTGGTGTTGCAATGACTGCAAGAAATATTCAATTATAAACAAAGCTTTCTCTTATGTCTTAGATTGAAGAAATAGAGGGAGATAAGCATTCATATCTGCAGTGGTAGATAATTCTACCTAACTAACAGTATGTGCTTAATTGGGTGAATGGGGGAAAAAATAAAATAAATGCTTCTCAAAATGAGCCTTTAGCAAGCTTATAGTCTCCAAATGGGAGACATTCTCCAATGGGGAGGAAACTCACTAACATATAACTCCTGGTCAGATACCGATATTTCGAAACCTGATTGTTTCTCCTCAGTGACCGCGGAAAGTGGTAATTTGACTCCTCTGCCTCTTTGGTTTTAAGAAGAATGCTATCCCAGAAAAAGGCCGGTGTGCAATACTATAGTATGTTTGCTGAGTTTTCAAAAAAACCAACCAAAGGTGCCACCTAAGAAGCAAAAGAAAATCATGAAAGAGCAAAACAAGCTACATTTTCTTGTGAAAAGTAGAAAATATAACAAGATAACCTCTTAAGACACAAGTGCTGAGGGCCAGTTCTTGGAATGAATCCGCAAGGGACTAAATTACAATAAACTAATAAATTCCAAGGATAAGTACCGAGCACCATTCCAGCAACTTACAGAACAGTTTGGTGTTGCAATGACTGCAAGAAATATTCAATTATAAACAAAGCTTTCTCTTATGTCTTAGATTGAAGAAATAGAGGGAGATAAGCATTCATATCTGCAGTGGTAGATAATTCTACCTAACTAACAGTATGTGCTTAATTGGGTGAATGGGGGAAAAAAATAAAATAAATGCTTCTCAAAATGAGCCTTCAGCAAGCTTATAGTCTCCAAATGGGAGACATTCTCCAATGGGGAGGAAACTCACTAACATATAACTCCTGGTCAGATACCGATATTTCGAAACCTGATTGTTTCTCCTCAGTGACCGCGGAAAGTGGTAATTTGACTCCTCTGCCTTTTTGGTTTTAAGAAGAATGCTATCCCAGAAAAAGGCCGGTGTGCAATACTATAGTATGTTTGCTGAGTTTTCAAAAAACTTACCAAAGGTGCCACCTAAGAAGCAAAAGAAAATCATGAAAGAGCAAAACAAGCTACATTTTCTTGTGAAAAGTAGAAAATATAACAAGATAACCTCTTAAGACATATATATATATATATATATATATATATTATATACACTACTCAAAACAATTGAAGTACCACTTAGGAAAACTGCTGTCATTCGAAAGAAAACAAAGCTGAACATAATTTAATGATTGAATATTTTATTTTTATTATTCCTCAATCCATTCAAATTTATTCAAACACCGTGACAAAAAATTATCTTTGTTTTACACTTGATTAAAGAGGCATACCCCCAAAATGAAAAGTAACAAGAGTCTATGGTAGATGTCATGATGTTAATAACGGGTATGACCACCGTTCGCGTTCAAACAAGCGTCACATCGACGTCTCATGGAGTGCACCAGGCGGCGGAGAGTGTCCTGGGGGATCGCCTGCCACTCCTGCTCCAGCAACTGAAACAGCTGGTCCACGGTGTCTGCTGGAGGGTTGTGGGCCCGCACTCGCCTCCCCAGCACGTCCCACAGATGCTCTACGGGGTTCAAATCTGGTGACCTGGCAGGCCAGTCCATTCTTGTCACCTGCTGCCCTTGTAGGAACTGATTCACGATGGCGGCGCGGTGGCACGGCGCGTTGTCGTCCTGGAACTGGGCGCCCTGGCCAACTGCCCTCAGGGCGGGCATCACAAGGGGGCGGATGATGGTGTCGCGGTAGGTGGCACCGGTCAGGCGGCCTTCAACACGGTGTAGGGGGGTCCTGTGACGTAGGCTGAACCCACCCCACACCATCACGGACCCACCTCCATAGCGGTCATGCTCCCTGACGGCAGCGTCAACGTAGCGTTCTCCAGGACGTCGCCAGACGCGAACCCGCCCGTCGTTGAACCTGAGGGTGAACCTTTACTCGTCTGTGAAGAGTACTGTTGCCCATTCAGCTCTTGTCCACCTTCTATGACATGCTGTCCAGGCCCGACGATGAGCTCGATGCGCTGGGGTCAGTATTGATCTCACTGCTGGGGACCTTGACCTCAAGTTGGCGTCGTGGAGCCGGTTCCGAACTGTCTGGGTACTGACGTTGACGTTGCTGGCTTGTCGTAGCTGGTCTCGGAGTACTGTGGCACTGGCTGAACGGTCTCTCAGACAAGCGATAACAATGAACCGATCCTGCTGTCTGGAGGTGCTTCTCGTCCGTCCACGTCCCTGCTGTTCTTCAACACTTCCAGTGTTAAGCCAACGGTCTCTGAGCCTCAGAATGACTGGGTGACTCACTCCAAGCCGTCGACCAATCTCCCTCAAGCCAATACCTTCTTGGCACCATGCTATCGCTCTTCCTCTGTCGGTGTTGCTTAGTCGTTGTCTCGCAGGCATGGTTAAATCTTCCTAAATTTCGCGACTTTTTATACCCGTCAAATGTGCTAACTGATTGCAATTCTGCTCAGAAAAGACCTTGCTTTCACGTGCATCACATTTTTTTTCTTGCTGTGTCTGTGTCAAAATCTGGGAGCGACACAAGTTCGATCATTTCTCGGGATTTTTTTGCCTCAGATGCGACGCGGTAGATAACTGCTGACCGACTTTAACATAACAAAAATGCACGAGGAGTAGTATTTGAGAACCGGGTAAGCTTATCCAGCAGAGTTTATTCAATTATCAATATTAACTGGTTTATCAGAGCTTTTTAAAAATTGCATACAAAAATTAGGGGTGGTACTTCAATTGTTTTGAGTAGTATATATATATATATATCGTCCGATGATTCAGACTCATGCGTGAGGCATGGCTAATTGTGTTGGTGCTCTCTTGACATCAAATGGAGGTATATCACAGTCTATAATTCAGTGGTATTCTTACCACCACAGTTTAAAAACAGAATCCAACAGTACTAAAGCAGCCAGTAAAGGGTAAAAAAGTAAAACAAGGAGAAAGTGATGCGAATTAAAAAGATGCTGAACACTAGAATCATAATGTACAGAGTATTAAATGTTAGGGAAATCTTTGAGCCTACGACTGAGGATCCATTTTTGGGATACAAGGGAGATCAAAGTGTGTCAACATTCAGTGTGGTCAGCTCTACTGTTTAATAACCCAAGCATTGTCGCTCACACAATTGCTAACAGCAACTAAGAATAGTGCAGAACAGCCTTTCCTTGGATCTCCTGTTGGATGACATATTGATTATTCCTCGTCTGCTGATTGGTCAGACGTATACATGTGGAGGACGAAACTGCACGTGCGCCCCAGTTGATGCCAAAACGCGGTGCCAGACGGATGTATGAAAGTGGTGTTCCCAGTGACTATCTAGCGTTAATAATTTCCTGGGACCTTGATAATTCCTTTCAGATCAGTAATATACGTCATAACCACAGTAGAATCATTAGATTCTAACAATCTAAGAAATTATTATTCCAATGTTTATTATAATAGACTGGTCGGCTTTCTGATCCATACAGGTAGTCTGTATCCTTTGTGCTCAGCTCTTTCAGAAGCTACGCTTTTGAGCACACATTGGTGGCTCTTTCAGTAGTCATGTCGGAGGGTCTTTCAGAACCCACAGACAGCAGCAGGCCAACAACAGTCCCAGAATCAGTTAGAAGCCTGATTCAAGAGCTAGATGCGAACTGGAACAAAAACTTCGTGACCCTAACGGGACTACTTAGGCCTACAAGGAAACTTCCAGACGAAGACGGCGCTGCAGACCCCACCAAATTTGCCCGAGTTTCTGGAGACGATTCAGAGTCAGAACAGGAACACAACAGTACTATTTTGGAGCTGAGAGAAGATGGGGAACTGGAAGAATTAGAGGAAAAAGAGGCACAGCTTTTCACGTCGCAGAATAAAAAAGTTGACCAGTCAGAGACAAATCTGACCTTGCTGAAAGAAATAGCCACTGAATTGAGTGGTACGGACAAACCTGTAAGCAAAGAAGTGAGAGAGGATTTTGCAGAAAGTGATAATAGTTGGTTCATGAACAAACTTAGTCCGGATCTGCAGAAGAAGAAATTTGAAGCCTACAACAGACTGGCAAATTGTCTGAAATTGATTGTCCCGATGGTAAATAACGAAATATGATCGAAATTACCGTCTGATGCCCTCAAAAAGCGACCTGAAAATGTCACATATTCAAAGAGCGGTCATCAAGGCGGCGACTGCGTGCGTGCATGCCGCAAACGGATTACTGGATAGGCCTAGCGGCTTGTCCAGTTCAATTCTGAAGCCATTAAGCATTGTACCAATGCGGTGGCTATTTTGGGTCCCGTTTCACGCGAAATTTCGTTGCGCAGATGCAATGGCATCAGACCACATGTAAACAAGCAGTTTTCGCGGGTATGTGATGAATCGGTCCCGATCACAGACCAGTTGTTTGGGGGCAGTTTGTCTGCCACACTGAAAGGCGTGAAGGCATGCCTGAGACCGACCACATCAGCTCCAGTGCAGGCCATGAGCACAGATACCGCGGAAACGCCCACTAATATTGTGGACACGTGGGCGGTTCTTACCACTTCGGGTCGGGTCGCGCACATGGTCATTTTTTAGGCCAAAGGAACAGAACAAACAAAAGACAGCATTGGTTTCAGCAGAAACAGGGACATCAGAATCCCAGATCCCAATAGAAGAGGTGAGCTTGGTTCTATCTTTAAAACTTCAGAAACATGAGTTTAAGACAGAGGGAGATTAAGACAGTTTGAAGACGCATGGTCTAAAATCACTTCAGATCCACAGATTTTAAGCATGGTAGCAGGGGTTAAGGTTGAATTTGACTGTCCTTTAGACCTGTTATCCAGCCTATCTTGCAATAAAAACAAATGTCACAAATCAAAAAGTGTGCAAGATCATTGATTCAGAAGTTCAAAAGTTGACAGCTAAGAAAGTCGTTTCCCTTGTGAGCATTGCCCTGGTGAAGTTATTTCTCCAGTTTTTACCAGGGAAAAGAAAGATGGATCTTATTGCATGATTTTAAATCTTAAAAGTATCAATTTAGAAGTCAGTTATCATCATTTCAAAATGGATATCAGAATCCCAGATACTCTGAACACAACCCTGATTTTGATAACCCAAGGATGCTCTATGGCCGCAATTGATCTGAAGGACGCCAAAATAGTGTAGCAATCCATGAACAGCACAAGAAACCACTCAGATTTCAATGGAGAGATCAACTCTATGAATTCAATGCTTTACCCAATGGCCTATCATCAGCTCCCCATTTGTTCACAAAGCTGTTGAAGCCTGTCTGTGCCTCCCTTAGATTGAAAGGTCATGTATCTGCAGGGTTTTTGGATGATTCTCTGTCGATTGGACTCACAGAGAGCAACTGCATGAGGAATGTTACAGACATCATTGATTTGTTTCAAAAGTTAGGGTCACACAATCCGTGAAGTTGTTCAAGTTATACGAAAAATCGTTGCTAGCTTTGCTGCTGTCAATTATGAACCTCTTTATTACAGACAACTTGAGAAAGACCAAAATATTAGCTTTCAAGAGGAGCAGAGGTGACTTTGACCAACTCATGCAGTTGTCTGAAGAGAGTAAGGATGAACTTAAATGGTGGATTGTCAATGTGTCTGATACAGAAAATGTTATTTGCAGTACTGAACCAGATATAGTTGTCACCACTGATGCTAGTGGCACAGGTTGGGGTGCGAGTGTGAAGATACAGCTTCAGGTGGACATTGGTTGCCGCAAGAAAGGGTCTTTCACATTAATTATTTGGAATTGAAAGCTGTTTTACTTGCTTTGCAGTCATTTTAGGGAAAGCTGGAACACAAACATGTCTGGATAATGATAGACATTACAACAGCAGTCAGCTGTATCAATCACATGGGAACAAGCCATTCAGATGCTTGTAATTACATCACATTTACAATTTGGTCATGGTGCATTTTTAAGAATATCTGGATCAGTGCAGCGCACATTCAAGGGAAGCAGAACAGGACAGCTGACAAGGAGTCCAGGCGTCAGAACACTGACGCTGAGTGGAAACTTGATCAGCAGGCTCTGCAGTCTGCTGTCCAAGTGCTCAGGGCTTCTCCAGATATAGACCTTTGCTTCCAGGTTGAACTTTCAAATGCGGCGATACATTTCATACAGGCCGGATCCAGAGGCTGAAGTAATTGGTGCTTTTTCCATCTCTTGGGAGCATTTACTGCGGTATGCATTTCCACCTTTCAGCATCGTAGGATGGGTGCTGCAGAAGATCCGGAGAGACCATGCAGAGGGGATGATTGTGATACCCAACTGGCCACAACAACCATGGTTTGCTGTTCTTCAATCTCTCTGCTGCCGCCCAGTAGAACTCACGTGTAGACGCATCTTCTTCACCTACCCAGCGACCTCAGAGCAGTTCTTCCGCTCATTCAGAAACGTCAGCTAAACCTGCTTGTCTGCAAGATCTCAGCAAAAATTTCTTAACTTCCGGTTTATCAAGTGTTATCACATGTGTGTGTGTGTGTGTGTGTGTGTGTGTGTGTGTGTGTGTGTGTGTGTGTGTGTGTGTGTGTGTAATTGTCCCTCTCTTACTCTCTCTCTCACTCTCTCTCTCTATCTATCTATCTATCTATCTATCTATCTATCTATCTGTCTCTCACTGTCATACTGAAAGAATTGGCACATGCTCTGCTTTATTTTTTCGGTAGGCAAGAAAGGGTCAACAGCTGCACCTTTGAGTTTTACGTACAGCAGTACAACAAAGCGTTGTTGAAGTCATGGTGAACATCTCTCGGCAGTGGGTGGCGACTGGCATGACCCTTCAGCACGCTGCCAGAGTGACTACTGACATGCCAACAAGTGTGCCAGATCAATCGATTCCAGAAGGCTGCATCAAATTCAGATTTAGTGAGATGGCGTTTTTGCCTTGGAATAATCCTGATACTATTGTGACTGAAGAAGTAGAAATATATGCACGTAAAATCCGATTCTGTATATTGCAAATCATGCTTTTCATTGGTGGACCTGCTAATATCATCAACATGGTGGTGTTCTTCAGACAAGGCCTCAGAGATCGTGTCAACCTACTGTTGTTTTCACTGTCCCTGGCTGACGAGCTCACCTTAATCAATGCTGCAGTGAAGTACATGGATGAGTATTACATGGAATTCACTGGACAAACCAAAATGGGTCCTTTGCTGGCGTTTTACTTCAACAATCATCTGATTGTTTTTACATGTTTTTCTTTTGTGTCCTATCTTCTGTCAGCTGTAATTGCCTGTGAGAGATGCTACTGTGTCTTAAGACCACTAAAGTACCAAACCTTGATGCAAACCAAAACGATGGGTTTTGTTATCATTGCCATCTATTGTGTCATGTTAGGACTTAATTTCGTTCTCTCGTTCAGATACCATCTGCAGTGTGCTTATGATCCAGATTCCGGTATTGTGACGTACTTACTACGCGTTAGTGAGTTCTACAAACGCAACAAGGATCTTGTTGACAATATTGACAACATTTTGTTTGGAGCAGGGCTGCCCATTGGTATTAATCTGACTCTTATAAGTGCAACAGTTATAACTACGTCCAAACTTCGGCAGGCTATTGCATGGCGCACAGAAACATCCTCATCACTGTCTCCAAGGGAAGTGGCACTTACCAAAATGCTGATTGGCACTTCTGTACTGCTCATCGTTTGTATTTCCCCTGCTGGTGTCTTCCAGATTGCATGCTTGTTTTTTCCGGAAGTGAACGTCGGAAGACGGAATCAAAATTTGTTTTTCACATATTTCTGGATTAGAGAAATATTTCCATACATCAACTCGAGCTTGAACATCTGTATTTATTACGTGATGGGCACACGATACAGAGAAACTTTCTGGCTTCTTTGTAAGAAGAAGCATGATGGGAAGAAAAACAACAGAAAAGAATTGAAGTAATGTACTGGTGGCAAACTGGCCACAGCAAACTACACAGTGACAGTCAATGTGTTGTTAACTACAGGGCAAAAGAGTGTCCATGTGTACGACCATTACTGGTTATCTCATTTCTCTATAAATATAACCTTTCTTAGGAAGAGTTTGTGTTCTTCTCAGAGGATAAAAATTGTTTTGCTCCAGAGTGTTTAATCTACATCACTGTGGTCATCGTGAATCGAAGATGCGTGCGTCTTTGTGTGTGTGTGTGTGTGTGTGTGTGTGTGTGTGTGTGTGTGTGTGTGTGTGTGTGTGTGTGTGCGTGCGTGCGTGCGTGCGTGCGTGCGTGCGTTCGTGCGTGCGTGCGTGCGTGCGTGCTTGCGTGCATGCGTGCATGCGAGATTTTCATTTTCGCTAGTGGAATAGTTTCGCTGGATGTGGTCTGTAAGGAAGCGATCTGGGGTCTTCTTCTTTTTGCTCTTTTTCCTATTTCCTGACTCTGCTTTGCTGAGGGAGTTGTGTTTTGTTTTCACGTCTTTCCAAGGCTTCTCTACTCTTTGCTTCTGGTTTTAGCCAGCCTTCATATTTAATTTTCTTTTTTTCCCATTAGATTTTATCCATCGCTTGTAGAAGTTTGGATTTGTGAGGACGTGTCTTCAGCTTTGGATGTTTTGCTCCTTACTTGCCACTACAGGCTGGATACATAAAATGTCTGAATGTGACTAGTTTTCGGTATATCTAGTTTATAGACTGTCGTTTTTTTTTTTTATCTAATCCCTACTGTGTCTGGGTTACACTAACATGTGGCAAAGTGAGGTCCTGGCACTGAGCATCAAGAACATGCACTGTATTAGTTATTAGGATGGGAGTTTTTGGCACTGTGTTTGATATCTGCCCTTGACTTTACGATGTTTTCTATGTTCATGCAGTGTGCTGCAGCTCGTTCATTAGGGGTTTTCATATGGTACTAGTTTGTCTGTGAATCTTTATGACTCGAATGATGAAAACTTTTCCTCTACAGACACATGGATATTCTGTTTGCTACTCCGTACTCACAGTCTTGTGGCTTTTCGGTTCTAAGAAGGGTGCCACCAATGGATTCGTCATTCTCTTCCCTTTTTTGTGAAACCCGGGAACACCTCTCGGGTTTGGAACTAAGAGTAGACGGGAGAAAAGCAAAGATGGAAGCCAACGCAGAACGCTCTGAAAGTAGTTTTCCCAGTATCACCTGGCTTTCTGAAGATGGCTGTCAGACTTTTCCTGGAGTTAGTAGACTAGCTTTGTGTCAGTAAAAAGTAACTCTAGGCAAAACCAGATAGCAGAAAATCTTCAACGAGCGCTCCCTCATGCGAATGTTTTGAGGCTGTATCCAGGTCATAATCCTAGATGCCTTTCTACTATCACCATTCTGTTTCTGACTGGATTCGAGCTTGCATGGTCTGGTCGGGTGTCCCATGGTGAAGTCACCTTGCAGTGGCCATCTGAACCATCTAGGTATCAGACGTCTGTTGTCAGTGCGGAAATTTAGTCCTTGTGGAGTTTCTTTCCTAGCATGACCAGCTCCAGCTGATACTCTTTTCAGCTGCCCCTGGCATTGCGTTGATGGTCATGGTCCCCTTCATCTCAGAAACTGAGGACTCTTTCAGGAAAGCATAGGCACATGAGCCTTTTATGCCCAACTGCAAGGACTCTGTATTGGAAGCCAGATTCCTTCGATCTGCTGGCTTAAGTACTTCTGTATTAGCAAACACTTGGCAATGTTTGAAGATCATTCCCTGATTACGATATCTTACATCTAGTGACAAATGCGACGAAGTGAGAAGTTGTAGCAAGATGGGATAGGATGAGGCAGACCGATTGAATTACCAAGCACCACTGTCGCTCTTCTCTCGGTTCACATGGAGCAGTGTCCATGTATTTGGTTCAAGCAGTTGTACCATTGAAGTATTCATCATGCAGTTCTTCCAGTCTGTACGTTTTGGAATACCTTTGGTACAGTTCAGCAGTAAATGTTTAGGACACTTCGTACACGGTTCTTTTTCAGATTCAAATGACCATGATACACGTTATCATGACTAGTTTTAACATGTGAAAGCCTTTAAAATTCGGTCACTTATACGCCTTCGCTCTTTTGAAATCCTCACTTACTTACAACCCTCACTTTAGATCTTGTTATTAGAACTCTTCGAATACCGGATCTGCAACATTTAAAAACATATTATACATTGTCTTATCTGATAAGAAAATATAGAAAATATCTTCAGCAGATTATACAGAAATACAGATTAACTGGAACGTTAAACAACACTTATCTGAAGACAATGTTTAATTGAAATAATGTTGAATGTGCTGTCGGGTAGACGTATACATATGAGACGTTGCACATGCACCAAAATTGCAGTATTTTGACATGTATGGTCTCCATTTAAACCTTAAGAGTGGGTATGAACTATTTTGTGAAACTGAAGGGTGTGTATATCTATACCCAACAGCATACTCAAACTAATTTCCATAAAACTTTGTCTCTGGGAAATTTCATTTGAGTTCCCAATTATTACTCGTCTGCTGACTGGTCAGACATAGACGCATGAGACTTCAGAGTCAGGGACCACACATACTTAATAGGCTATGTATGACGTCGGTATACGCTTCTCAAACGGCTTACCAGTACTGAGTTCTCCATTATTTCTGAGGGGTATTGCGGACAAAACCACTTAGCACTGACAGGCTGGGCGTTCCTTTTAGTTTCCCATCAGTTTCAGCTTTGCTGTGTTGTACAGTCGTGTGATAAAGCCTGCTGAAAGTTCTTGGGTTGGTCCGTCCTGCAGCTTGTAGGATACAATCCAGCGAAGCACCTCTGCTTAATGTATCTCTGCTGCCTGAAATACGAGCAGAATGATATGAAAAGTTTGGAATAACCACTCCTGCTGCGTGCAGTACAGTTTTTGTCATCCACCTTGAAACAGGGATCCTCCAGACAGCCTGTGGGGCTCAACGCAGATAGTCATTAACTGCATTTCTTTCTGCAACGTTGCATTCCAGTCTTGGTACAATTCAAGGTTATGAACAATACACTTTTTTTTTCAAGTACATCCAGCGGCCTTACTTGGAAATCTGGTCTGGACTGTTTGAGTTGCGACCTGGATACACGAATACTCCTGACGTTATAGGTTTTCAGACCCTCAGTTGTAAGTTGATGAATTGTCTGTTCTCTTTGACCAGACAACAAAGCAATCAACATGGCAGTTCTGTATGTGAGTTTTGCAAAGTTGGACACTCAGTGTGAAGTCATTCATATCCCATGTGTCATTATATTAAGGGAGAGACGGTCTGGTCTGAAAGACGTCCTTCACAACTCGATTATCCACCGGGTATTGCATTTTCTAGGTTCATTTAAGTGGAAACACTAGTGATGGCAAGATCAAATATACAGTAACTGGCACCAGCAGTATACAGTTTTGTTAGAAATTAGAAAATAAATGTAACCAGGGTTTGTAATCGTGTTTGCCTTAGTACATTTTAACTATTGTTGCTTGTATGTATTGTATGACTTATAGATATTTGGCCTCCATGAATTTAGTATCAGGTCTGCGCATTCTCTGGTAAAGTCGGATTTTTCAAGGTATGGCCGCGGACTTTGCAATCCAGCAAGTTCAAGTGATGTTTATTGAAGGAGTGGACGCACAGTGTTCGGTTGACTGGGGAGAAGAAGAAGCCTGCACCGACTAAGGAGCTTCACAGGAGTCAACGAAAGAAACGGAAAGTTTGCAATATGTCTCCAGCCGAACATGGGGGATGGTCAAATGACCGGCATCCAAGGAACGTAGCAATCTTGATGGTGTGTATGGTTCAACTAGCTTTGAAAGGGAGGGGGGAGCAAGATCATGGAGGCATCGAAAACAGGGTGGCGATTTTGTGTTCAATGCAGGTCCGGACAGGAAGCCAGTGCATTTTCCTCAAGAGAGCCTGTGCAAGGTCACATTTGCGTTTTCTGAGAATTATGCGCCCAGCATGATTCTAAGGCCTCTGTAATTTGTCCAGCAGCGTGTTTGGAAGAACAACAAACAAAGAATTGCAATAGTCCAGTCTGGACAATACAAATGCTGACATGAGGTTTTTGGTCGCATTGATGTAAGAAAGGGGTGGATATGACTTCATTTTTATTTCTGTCCCATCTTCTGTGTCACTTCTGTAGCATTGCAACCACGCTGCTCATTCTGACACCCAATCCACAGCCACAGCCCAGTCAGTCTCGCCACAGAACCGGCACCGGTATTCCACAGGGAGCAGTCAGTGTCAAGTCAGAGGAGACACTGTACTGCTGCTGAGTCTCTTTGGTGGTGTTCAGTGGCGCCTGTTCTGATCCAACATGCGCAGGACACCACCTACTAAGCCCCCTACTGATGACAATAATTGCTTAGTTGTGGAGCCTCTTGAGACAGCCCCCATGGACTTGCCAATACTGGTGACCACGACGGAACCAAACCAAGGCCACAGATGTGGAGAGGACATCGAAACTGAGGTCACCATGAAAGCAGGGCATGAAGGGCCACAGAATTTGATACTTTTTTTAATGCTGATAGATGAGAATGAGGATGATTAAGATGATGCTATGGATTTCCATTCCGGTCTGAGATTGCATGACAGAGCTGTACTCTACTCTTCCTTTCATAATATATCCCAGAATCAACCAGGCCTGAGAGATACAGACACCTGTGGTGTTGGTCAGGACATTTGAGCAACACTCTCAGAGACGCATCCATTAAGTGGATGAAACTCGACTGTGTGGTCCCAATCTTCCCAACATAAGCCTGTGGCAAACTCAACTCTGGGTAAGAGCCTGGTGGAGCAGAAAAATCCCACATGACTCTGATGGGAATCGAACCCATGACCTCCCAGCCAAGAGTCCGCAACGCTAACTACGTTGCCATGGCAGCTGATCATGACTGTTCATTCTGTCTCTCATTCTTCTTCAGCTTCTCATAGCCAAGGTATTTTTTGTCATGCTCATAGGAATTGGCAGAGGTCTCAAGACAGTCAGTGGCCTGACCAAAGTAGTGAATGTGAGTTGTCAGATAGCAAGTAGTCAGTGGTATTCCATAACGCAATTATGTTGGACATTACTAGTCCTAGTGTTCTTGAAATGAATCATGTGCAAAATCTATAGCATTTGATGTCCTTGTTCCAGCTGGTGTGTTGGGTAAGTTAAGTGGACACCAGAGTGTTGGGAACGATCAACGATCCTCAGTCCTACGTGATTGTGATGTGACAATTGCCAGCCACACCATGGTGTACACCCCCCCCCCTCCCATTTTTCTCTCTCCCCTCTCTCTCGCCCTCTCTTTCTTTGTCTTACATACTTAAAGTACGATAAGCAGTCCATCACTTCCAGTCTCTACCCTCACCCGTCAACCCCCTCCTCCTCGCACACTCTCCCTTCAGTCTGCAGGGTGTTTCCTTTGATACGCGCCGACCTCACCTGCTTCATTCCCCTCTTCTCCCCCTCCTCCCTCGCTTATCTGGTTGTGCAGGTGATCGCTCCCCCTCTTCTCTCCCCTTCTCCGTTCTTATCTAGTTGTGGAGGTGATCGCTTGTGGTTGAAATGAGGGCCACATATTCTCCCTCCTTTAGTTCAACAAACCTGCCTTTCCTCTCTCCATACCCGTCTCCCTTTCCTTCCCCACTTAATGTGTTCACAGGACAGATGGACCCGCACATGTTTCACATGTGTGGGCAGCACAGCTTTGTTCATTCACATAAAGGTTAAATGTGCTGCCAACATCTGATGGATTGTCTTCTCAAATCTTCTGCACATTTCCTCACATGGCAGGTGATGGGGAATGACTCATCCATTCCAGATCACCCCCACCCTCTGATTACTAACACTCATTTTCCCCCTCTTTTCTGCAGCGATGATATTGGCTGTCATGTTTCTCTGGCAGCCTGTTAATCAGACAGGTATCAGAGACCAGATGTGTAGCTTAACACACAAAAAGGGGAACCCAAGTCTCCTCACTTCACTGCTCCACAGAAGGCTGTAAGACTGATCACCAACAGTGTGCCAACAAAGAAAACGGGTAGCTAGGGGAACGTTCATCTCTCTGATTCTGAGATCCTGTGTCAGCTTTCACTGATTAACCCAGAAGAACTGTAGGTTAAAATAAATTTCTAAGTCTTGAGACTATACACTGCTTGTATGTACGCCATATGTTTTAACAGTATAAGTTTATGCCAATACTTGGTGACATCTATCAAGTTGATGAATGAGTATTCTATAGTAATAGTTTGTTTTCCACAACTTGGTAAAAGCTGTTAAGATGCGTTATTAACTTTCTATATTAACAATATGACTTTTTGCCAGTATCTAATCCTATCTGTTAATGGATCACTGAAGGTGACCCTCTGACAGAAAAAAAACCTAGTATGCCGATGCTGGGTGAAACTGTCAAGTTGATTTATGAATTCTGTTAATTGTTTTAATGCATTGAAGTAGATGAAGTCTTATCAACATGTGTATTTGGGCTAGGTGTATTCCACGTTACATTAACTTAATGTATAAGAAAAATGGAAAGAGTTGTTTGTCTGCAATTGTTTAGCATTGTATTACTGTCTCTTACCACTTGTAAAAATCCACTCCAAATCTGCATAAAGAAGTAACGTGGAGACTGATAATTATGGCAGATGTATTTATGCTAATCTAATACTTTGTTCGCTGAAATCTCAGACATTTACTGAAAGCCAGAGGGCAAGTGTAAAAACTCAGACTCTCAGCTACTTAACTACAAACCAGGTTCTGTTTTGTGAACAGATCCTGGGTTCATATCACTGCCCCAGGTCTGCCTGCTATTGGCCCAGTAAAGCAGCTCAAAGAGATCAGCCTGCCTACAGAGAAGCTGGACCAGTCACCAGCAACTGGAGAGAGATCCTCACTCCTCTCCAGCATCAGATAAGTTCTGACATTCCAAGTCGACTCCAACTCAACCCACTCATTTGTGTCAGTTCCTTGTTGTTCATACAGTATTGAATGTTGGAACTTATCTCTAATTCTGTCACTCGTAACTACGAGCACTTTAAGTGCACAAGCCTGAGGAGAATTATTCCTGAGCCCCTCTTGATATTTTGAACAGTCCCGAGAAAAAATAAAGATGTCTTTCGATGGCTAGTACAAGAAATTACTCCTTCCATCACTGGTAAGAGAGAGGGTGGAAATGAAAATTGATACACAACTACTCTACAACTCTAATAGAGAAAACATTCTGAAGTCTTTCCCCACCACTGACTGTCATTACAGTGATCCTGGTTGCACAATGGCTGGAGTTCGTCTTTGGTTCGTCCTGACCAGTGTACTGGTAAAACCCAGCGTACTGTTTCCTTTGGTGGCAAGACTGAGGTCGTTCCTTTCGCTGAAGTAGTTTGTCCTTCCTCCTTTTTTTTTTTTTTTTTTTTTTTAGCAAGGTGACCTGCTGTGTCATCAACAACCCTATCACCGACCTCGTTCTGGGCAGCCTGTTGGGCGTACCTGCTGCTGCTTTACCTGACCTTCACCAGCAGGTAAGTTGCATGACAGGATGACTACTGACGTAGGAGAGTAAACCAGATCCTGTTCCGCGTGAGATTTCTTTGTCTCAAGGTTGTGTGTGTGGGCTGAGGAAAACTTGATTCTCTTTCAGCCAAAGGCCCCCTTCATCAAAGATGATTTTGAGTGTGCTGATTCAGGTGTGGCATCTCGTGTAGGGATTACTGCTGTTTCACATACATTCCCAGTATTATGTTTTACTGTTTCTTTCAGAACACGCACTACCTGATGAGACAAATCACGGTACTTCAACATCTAGCTAAGTCAGTCTTGTTCGCTGCATACGACAGCTTTGCAGGGAGACATTGCAGTACAGGCTACTCTCTTCCATGAGTTCTCTGTTCTTGTTCTTGCCCAGTGTCCACAGATCAGCTCGAGGTGTGTGAAACAAGGTCAAAAGATCATTTTTGTGCTGTGTCTTGTAAGAATGTTCCTGTAACTAGCATTTTTTCCAACATGTTGCAGATGTTCCTGTTCATTCTTTCTCCTATATATTACAGTGGAAATAAAGCTCTGACTGAGACCTTGAACCAAATTTGACAATAACTTAAGTTTAATGGCAAAAAAGAGGAGGAAAAAGATTTTTTTTCCCTAAACCTTTTTTTTACCACGCCCCCTTTCCCCTTTTCCCCCTTTTATGAGTTGGTAAACCCCTTTGTGGTGGTATAGTCGCATGTACCAAACTTTAAAACCACAAAACCAACAAAAACACACCTATTTTAATATATATACATTAAAATATTATATATATATTATATAAAAGCTGAACAATTAATAGGGGGGAAACAAAATGCAGGCTAAAAAATTTTCACTTTGTAATGACTTTTGGGAAGATTTGAACTTTTAAAAAAAAAAGAAGAAAAAAAAAATGGGGGGTAATCATAAAAAAAAAAAAGAAGCCCCCCACTAGTGCCGAGGGAACCCCGTTATCCCCCTCAAAGACAATTTATTGTATGTGGGACGCATATTGTTCAATATTTAAAATAAATATATATATTGGGTTTTTAAAAGAAGTTAAAATCAAATTCTAAAAAAAACTACAAATTTTTGTTTTTACGTGTGCGGTCGTCAGGGTGTGAAGCTTTTGTTCCCGTGCCACTATATATAAGTAGCGGTTTGTGTTGTTTTTTTCCCCTGCCATTGTTTTTTTGGTTTTTGGGTTTTTTTTGGTAGGAAATTCCATCTGGTTGAATTGTTAACATTTCTGTTCTACATTTAGAGTTGCCAATGTGGGTTTTCATAGTATAATGTATTTTTTCCCGTTAGGCATAAATTTCTTTTTTTGAAATGTTGTTGTATGATGGCCTTTTTTAAAATTTAAAAAATTGTTTTTGTCTATGTTTTTTTCTTTAGTTTCCAAAAGATTTACTCAATTTGTTTTTTTTTTTGATTTTCTTGTTGAATGATTGTTTATGGTTTGCATATCTGTTTGA
>CM065735.1:36831892-36839392 GCA_033310375.1 Conus canariensis
TCCCTTACCCAAATTTCATTCAGAAACACTTTTAAAATTTTAGTTTTTAAACCCCCGAACTACAAATAATTTAAATCTAAAAAGAGGGCTTTGTTTATTTAAAATTTTTTACCCACATTACGTTAAAACAAGCAAGCCCCGTCGGGGAAATAGCAAAGAAATTTTTTTAAGGCCCCCTAAAGGGGGTTCTTTGTATTTACAAACCCCAGCCCTTTTAAGGGGGGAATTGGGCGTTTTAAACCCAAAAATTGGCAACTGTTTGTACAGTATTTTGGCAACCCTTTTTCGTTGTTTCGGCCCGGGGATTTTTCCCTGCCAAAACTTTGAGAAATAAAAAAGTTTGGGGGAGGGCGACAGACAACCCCCACACCCGACATGGGTTAAAAAAACTTCCCTTTCCCTTTTGTAAGCCAAGTTTACTAAAAAAAAATATGGATAGGGGGGTTTTTGACCCGTATAAAAAAAATGAAAGGGGAGGGGAAAAGGGTGGGTCAGAGGCATACTCTACAGATTAAAAAGAAGAGGAGGAGAAGGCCAGAAAAATGCCTTTTTTGGGGTTTTTGACCCCCAGTAAAAATTGAAAAAAAAAACTGAAAAAAATAGCCTATTAAAACAAGGAAAGTTTAAATTTTTGCCAAAAAACCCGCACTTTCGCTTTTTGGGGGTTACGGGGTTTTGGGGAAAACTCCCCTCATGCTTGATTTGTTACAAAAAAACCGTTTTCTTCAGTAATTTTATTTTCTGCACAACCATTAAGCCAAAAACTTAAAAGAAAGGCAGTTTTTGGACAAAAATTTTAATTTTTATTACCACTGAAAAATAAGCGACTTTTAGAACATTATAAGGTTTTTGGGGGGAACGAAACGCTGTTTATTTTTGTGACTGTTCACCAAACAAGACTTTTTAAAAAAAAAAGGACCGTCAAGCGGCCTTTTAGGGGAAACACGATTTTTTCTGTTTGCCTTTTAATCAAAAAACAATGCTGTCTTAAAGATTTAGTCGCATTAAAACACATCTTTTCTAACAAGGGGGGAAGAAATTTTAAAAGAATTTTAAGTGAAAACTATAAATCGGGGCAAATAAAAAAAAAAAAATTAAAAGAGATAGAAAAAAAGCCCAAAAAAATATGTTCGGCTGACCCCCCCGTTCAAACTTTGTTTTTAAATTGCTTATTTAGATTTTTTTATATTTTGTTTCTATAGATTATTTACATAATTTTTTAAAATAATAAATTTTTTAAAAAAAAAAAATGTCTGGGGCCAGAATAAAAGCGATTAGCTCCTAAATGCCTGCAGAGGAAAAAAAGACTAGCAGTAAACGATTTGACAAATAGGAGTGGCAGGAATGTTTATGGATTTGAGTACCGACGATGGTGTTTACAAACAAAACAAAATTTGAAGATAAAAAACGGCAGCAATATCCTACCCTGGAAGAGATAAGAAATCTAAGGGCAAACGATTTGGCAAACACGAATACAAACTTCATAAACGAGAAAATGCCTGGGCGTTGCTTCCCGACATTAACGGAATTTAAAGTTTGAACTACGAAGCCCTATGTATACTTTGATAAGAAACACAATTTTAGAAAAGCTTTGAATGAAGGACGCCTTCTTGCTAGCCTAGTCCCAGGAACACAACAGAAAAAGCAGATTGAAATAACCAGGCAGGGCTCTGTATATGCTGCGGAGAAAGAAGTCCTTAGCTGAAGTGGGGGGGTGACACCGTCGGCTTAGAATTTAACCCAAAACTAGAATCACTTTCCTAGAAAAATGACGATGCTTTTTCGCTTATTTATTACTCCAAGGATACTTAATCAGAGGTGTACAAATAAAGTCTGAAAACTTGGGCGGGCCTCTTAGGCTTTGTTATTGTTATTACTAAAAACGGGGATGAAATAAACACTTCTGTATCATCTGACAAAGTCACTGTGATGGTTGACAAAGACAAACTAACAGTACTCGATTTTATTTTTTATTAAGTATGTTGATTTTATTGCGTTTTTACTCTGTTGATGAAGTGCTGCCAGAAGGATTAATAAGAAGATATGTACAAGATTAAAAAAAATAATTTTTTTTAAAATGGAAGGCGTGTCAGCAGTTTAGATTAAAGCACATGACTGAGCTTGAAGAAGAAATAGAAAGTGACTTGAACAAGATAGGGTTACTAGAAAGAAATATGCTAAAGCTTTAAATGTCCTTTCTTATAATCACCGGCTCATCAGTTGTAGCCGGCTTAAGCACTGGGTCTAGTGTTGCTCTTTTAGCTACTGGAGTGGGACGCCGATATCCATAGCTTTTGGGAGTGTTGGTTTGGGTTTAGTTGCCATGTCCACGATTGTAAGTGCTGTTTTAAAGAAGCTAACACCCAAAATTACAAAAGCACGCCCGCCATTGTAGCTCTAGCAACAGCAAAACTTCTATTCATTAAGGCTGATTATAAGCAATACATTACTGGATGGAAAAGTAACAGACGAAGAATTTAAACGAGCCATGGCTGACGGCGATAATTACAGACGCCAAAAGATCGACCTCCAAAAGAAATGGAGAAAGACTTTTACTTCACAACAGGTAGACGCGAGGCAATCAGAAAGAACATTGAAAAGCAAGCAAACAATCAGTTAAACCCAAAATAGACTAAAAAAAATAGGATGTGAACTAAATAAATAAAATTATAAGTTTAACAAAAAAATAAATACTTTTTTTAAAAAACTAATCGGCACTGTGTTCGGCGGGACAACTTGCAACTCTTCGCGAACAAACGATCTTTTTAGGGGCAGGCTTTTTGGAAGGAAGAGTTTCTCTTAAATAATACACGGGAGGGGCTGTTTTCATAATTCTTTCAACTTCATATACATCTACGCTCCCATATGGGGTCTGTGGCTCTAATTCTAACATCACCTTCTGCCTCTCCAGGCGCATACAAGTATCTTACTTTTAGTCCAAAAGGTAAGAGTTTTTGATTACCTTGGATGTCTTCAGTAATACTTATTTTTTTCAATTTGATCGCGCTTACCGGCTTAAGGCCTGTTGCTTTAAATTTTCATTGTTCATGGCGCGTAAGACTGCCGGCAATCTCCTGACCCATTCTGTGTTGCGTGTTTTGTCCATAAGGTCTCTATGATATTGATAGGTAAACAGACGCTCAGCCAGATTTTTATTTAAAGTTTTCTACTAGAGCCTGGGAGCGATGGTTGCCAGGGATCCCTCTCTTAACTGTAACCCGGTGTCTTAAAAACAGTTGGTTTACAGCTCCTTTAAACTCCTTCCCATCATCAACCTGGATCAACCTAGGATACTTTAATGGGCCTCGCATGTATATTTGTTGTAAAGCCACAGCCACTGCAGTCGAGCTTTTATCTGTTAAAGGCTCAGCGTCTTTATACCTTGAAGCCATGTCAACAACTGTAAGAGCATACTTAAACTTTTTTCTTCTAACTTTGTCATGTGGAAGGTACAACAAGTCCATCTGGTGCGTGTCATTAGGAACTGAGTTAACAAATCGAGGTCTTATTATTCTTTTTGGGGCAGGCAGATATATTTGCCAGATCGCTTGTTTTGAAAGCCAGTCTTTTGCTTCTGATTCAGACACCCTAGCAGCTTTACTCAGTTTATCAATAGCAGCCCTTCCTTTCCAATACCCTCCAGGAAAATAATATATTTTGTACTTCGTATCGTCCATAAGAGACTGTTTTTATTACATTTTTAACTATGTTTTTTTAGATTGAATATGCAAGAAGAAAGATTGCTCCCATAGCGCCTATAATAAAGCCTATTTCTACCATTTTCTGATCCTCAGATGGTTCATAAAAGTCAGACAGTTCTGGCGGTGACGATGTTAGAAACGTCTTTCCTGTCACTAAGTAATATTCATTCATTGCGTCATCAACGTCTGTAAATGTGTGCTCTGCATGTCCCTGTTCTCTTAACTTTTTATTAATAAAGTCTAAGTGAGCAATTCTTCTTTTCTCGTAAGCGTCTCTTGCCTTAGCTAAATCTTCCATTGCCTTGTTATGGCGTTCTCTCTCTTCATCAGACCGCAATTTACTAAACATATAATTGCTGCCAGAGAAAGCCAATGCATTAACAATAGCTCCTCCCACCATCAGAACTAATCCGGACATCTTTTTAATAAATGAATGAATCTTTTTTTATAAATCAATCTTTTTATAAATCAGTCTTTTTTATAAAATCAATCTTTCTATGCATTGATGTTTTCTGGGATTATCCCCTGTGCAACAAGAAAGTCTTTTGAGGCAATCCCCGCCGTTATTACAGCTATAACCTTAACAACATCCTCAATGTCTAACTTTCCTAGATCAGCCAGCCTCATTTTAAACATGTTTTTTGCTAACATGCTATATCCTATACTAAGACCGCCAATTACAGCAGAGTGGTAAATAGTATCGATGATCTTTGCAGTGCTCATGTTTTTTATTAACTAAAAAAATAATTAAAATAATCATAATATGAAAGACTGTCTATGTGCTTTTTAATCAGATAATCTTTTGTTGCCAGAGCTAAAAATAAGGTTACAACTAGTTTCGGCGAATCTTCTATCTTTCCCATGTTAGGTGGTTTTATTCTTAACAAACATTTTGCTAGGGTTGAATAAACTATAACAGCGACAATGGGCACTGCATAATTAACCAGCGTTAAATCATGGTTTTTATTTTTTTATTTATTTAATTTTTAGATTTAAAAATGACGGCCAAACACGGCGAATCTGATCTAATGATTTTAATAGAAAATTGTAATGAACTATTTGACGAAACGATGAAAGTGTTAAACATTGATTTTAGTAAATCTGGGTTTGAGAATGATGTAAACAATTTAATCAAAAATCATAGTGAACTATTTGACAAAGCAATCAAAGAGTTAAACATTGACTGTAGTGATTCAGAAAAAGCTAAAGTATTGGCAGGCGTTCTTGTAAGATTAGGGTGTCTTGAAGTATTGCAACGCCTGGGTGAAGAATAAAAAATGCGTTTACTTACTTTTATTTTTTTTTAATTTACGTAAATATTGTGAGTTAAAAAATGAGCCACACAAGTGAGTCCGAGTTTGAAATACTACCTTCCAACAGTACGTTGTTGGGCAGTAACAAATCATTAAGCAATATGTTCATTGAATTAGACATGGACATTATTAACCCACAAACGTTCAGGAAAGTGTAACACATGCTATTTCTAAAATCCCGGGGTCTCTTCAAATTAACCCGCCAGCAAAAGTGTTGTTGGCCATTCTGATTGAATATATAACCCCCGATGATAGTAGTATGCAAGTCTGGGTTTCGACTAGGCAGAAAGAAGTAATCAGCTATTACGACTTTACACCTGGCTGGGCTGATTACATGCTTACACAGTTTAACTATGCAAGTGAAGAAGCGAAATTGCGCGGCTCTGGTTGGTCTGAAGGAACAGTCCTCGAAATCAAATTAAGACAAACCAAATACTCTCCTATAGTCGGCAATTCTTACATCCCTCTCCCCAGAGAGCTAGTTTTTAAACGAGCAGTCTTAAACATACATAATTCTGACAATATGTGTTTCATGTGGTGTATTTTGGCGCACTTACACCCAGTTAAAAAGAATGCAGAGAGAGTTTCTAATTATTGGCAGTATAAAGATAGCCTGAACTTTGATAACATAACCTTTCCAGTGAACGTAGAAAGCATCGACCAGTTTGAAGAGCAAAACAAACCAATAACCGTAAGCGTATACACATGGAATTCCGTAGACAATCTAGTTCCTCTAAGGATCTCTCCCAACGCCCCTACTTTAGGCGAATCACTTGAGAATCATGTAGACCTGATTCTGTTTGCAGACGGTTCCAAGAGCCATTATGTATTAATTAGAACAATGAGTAGACTTCTGACTTATACTACAAAGCACGAATCTAAACAAGAGCTTTGTAGAAGGTGTTTGGTCAGGATCCCCACTGTAGAGGCAGCTGCAAAACATAAGAAACACTGTAAAAGTTTTGTAGACTGTAAAACCGAACTTCTTACACCCAAACCAGGGTCTAAAGTTAGTTTTAAGAATGTACACAAACTGCAGATGAGTCCATACGTGGTCTATGCTGACTTTGAAGCGATCTTGGCACAGTACGATGGCCCTCAACAAGACCAAAAAACAACCCTATTGTCCCGTCATCAGATCTGTTCTTATGCATTTGTTGCTGTTAGGTCAGATGGCGGACACACAGAACCAGAGATTTACAGAGGTCCCAACGCGGCCGATCGATTTTTGGAGCAGATGAAACACCTTCGCAATCAATTCTCTAATCAGCTGAACCTTTCAGACATTAAGATGACCCCCGAAGACCAAAGGCGCTACGAATCAGCCACCTGCTGCTGGATATGCGGCTTAGAGCTAACTCCCAATAGTAAAGACGCGACGGCAGCAGAAGCAAACCCAACAGTGAGAGACCATGATCACATTACTGACAAATTCAGAGGGCAGCACACAACAGTTGTAATCTTCAACTCAAGGTTAACCCCGAAAAATGGAAACTGCCAATCTTCTTTCATAACTTACGAGGCTACGATTCTCATTTCATCATGCAAGCAATAACTTCTGAATGTAAGAGGGTTAGCTGCATTGCACAATCATCAGAAAAGTACATGACCTTTACTGTAGACTGTTTATCCTTCTATGACTCTGCCCAGCATCTGATGGGGAGTTTAAGCAAACTAGCAGAATCTTTACACGTCTATCCAATCACTAAAAAATATTTCGACCCATCTTTAGTTCGTAAAGGCGTCTATCCTTATGAATACATGGACTCGTGGGACAGGTTTGATGAGCAAGCGCTGCCACACAAAGACGACTTTTACAGCTGGCTTAGAGGTGAAGGCATATCTGACGCCGACTATGAATACGCGCAGAAAGCCTGGACAGAATTACACTGCAAAACGATGGGCGATTATCACGATCAGTATTTATTGGCCGACGTGTGTTTATTAGCTGACGTCTTTCAGAATTACAGAGCCACTTGCATGAAACATTACGGTCTAGATTCATCACAGTACATCTCTGCCCCGGGCCTTTCTTGGGACGCATTCTTGAAGTCTACAAACATTCAGATCGACTTAATATCTGATCTGGATACACTTCAGATGATTGAGGATGGGCTGAGAGGAGGCATTAGCATGGCCTGTCATCCTTACCGCAGAGCCAACAATAAGTATTTAGACGATTATGATCCAACTAAACCATCCAACTATCTAATGTACTTAGATGCCAACAATCTGTATGGGTGGGCCATGAGCCAGGCACTGCCATTAAGAAACTTTAAAATGATAAACGGGCCTCATGAGGTTGATCGGGTGGTAGGACTATTGTCGCAGCTTACGCCCGATAATCCAATAGGACTAGTCTTAGAAGTGGACTTAGATTATCCTAAAGAATTGTACGGTCCCCATAACGATTTTCCCTTAGCCGCAGAAAAATTAAAGATGAGTCCCGCCGAACCACCTAAACTCGTGCCTAACCTCTTTAACAA
>CM065735.1:36844392-36866892 GCA_033310375.1 Conus canariensis
ATACAGTTGATTAATAACGCGGTTTAATAAGCTTTTTAATGTTATGTTCTCTGGGGTACAGTTGCTTAGAGGGAAGAAACGTTCATGTGTTGTCGTCTTGAATTCACCCACAAAAGTGTGTTGAAAATGAAAAACAAACAAACAAAATAGAAAACGAACAACAAAACAAACAAACGCACTTTGATGATCTCTTGGAAGTTGGAAAAGTGGCAATCTTTCACAATATTTATTGTTGAAAGCATTCAAGCAAAACAAGTTAAAGTCTTGGAAAACTTGAGCACCCAGAAGGAGCCACCATGGTGCTAATCATGCGTTTGAGTTTAATGGTGCAAGGACTGCGTGCAAAGTGTAAGCAGTCACTGGGCTGTTTTCTAACCAGTGGAACAGTCGTTTCTGATTCTTGATTGTGTCAACACAATGGGCTCCCGGCTGGCCTCAGTGTCAAAGTGCTAATTACCTACCGGGCTTGAAACAATTGACATGGTTTCTTCTTTGTGCCCCGGTTTGCACTCGGAGTGACGGCACAAAAGCCTTTTTCTCACAAGGGTAAGAGGGTTATTGTCATCTTTCACCCATCGACCACCTGCCCCCTTTCCTTAAGAGCGTCAAGAATGATCTGAAGTAAAACCAGGGCTCATCGTAATGATGACTGAATCAGTTAGGAACGAGTCCAGTTTAAAGGCAGCGACTGGATGAACGGGTGCGCATGGCACCTGGACTTTGAGAAAAACACATTCCACTTCCGGCATTTTTCAATCTTATTGTGAGACATGCAGAGGAGCATTTTGTGCTAACTGGTAGCCTATGTCATCACTTATGCAGTGTGGTGTTTTGACACTGAAAATCTTGGCAAATTAGCGTTGTTTAAGCGGCTTGA
This sequence comes from Conus canariensis, assembly GCA_033310375.1. NCBI lineage: Eukaryota > Metazoa > Mollusca > Gastropoda > Neogastropoda > Conidae > Conus > Conus canariensis. The sequence continues at coordinate 36,845,270 of CM065735.1, forward strand.
CCACAGTTCAACAGTGGTGATTTGAGGTCCTGGCAGGTGATGATCCATGCACTTTCGTCGAAATTTTTCCTCACAGAGTTCTTCCAAGACTCGCTGCTATGGCATGAAATGACCAAAACCGAATCACCCCGTGCTCTTCTTCGATTGGAAAATATCCATTGAAGGTCTGGTTGCCCTGAAGAAAGACCTAAATCAGAAAAGAAACTTAGGTTCAAATTTCTTCTCACAATCAGGCTCAACCAGGACAGTCTCCAGACCTTGTTCAACAACGTTCGCAGACATGCCGGATATGTGCATAATCCGACACCTGTTGCATTTTGTGCTGTCTTGAAGCACTATTGTTAGATCAAATCTTCGAATATGGCGATGTGAGTAAACGTCAGAAGGATCCCCCCAAATTTCTGTGGACGTAAAATGTAATGAAGTCTATGGAAGACGCTTTGTCAGATGACAGACTTGCTAATCATCCACCCGAATGGCCAGTGTGAATGAGCACTGTATGCCTTCAACATCATTACCACTGTCAAAAGATCGCTTGCTTCACCATGTAGAAAACACTGTCTTGTTGTGTATATTGCCTAGAGCTGAAACTAAAAGTCCACACCTGTTGAGCTTTCATGGTAACAAACAGTGATTTTTTTCCAAAGAAAATTAATTTTTCATTAAAAAAAAAAACAGTATGAGCACAATGAAAAAAGAGAGAAAAGGACAAAAAGTTCCATGTCTAGAAATGCTTCAAGCTATTTACATACTCGAAGGAGTCTTTGTTGTCAAAGCTGACAACATTTTGCTCAATGAGAATATGTTCGCAAGGGCTTATCAAAATTCGTGTTGTAATTTTCTGAAGGAATGTGCACCATTAAACAATTTGTCATCATCAAATATTTCAGCATATAGTTGAATTTAGCCCTGAAGGACAGCAATGAGTTGTTTAACAGAAGGTTGCAAAGTCAAACATGAAAGCTGTGAAACGTTGTTGACAGTGAGCAGGCATGCCTTCAGAGTGCAGGACTTCAGGGTGGAGGTCTGCCAGCCTTTTGTTGTGAATGAATCGCTAAGCGAAAACCCCTCTATATCAAAACCTATATATCTTTATAGCACCTTTAGATGAAAACGTGCGAGATGCTAATGAGGCTAAATGGGTTACTATAGTCGCTGCCTATAATGCTGCTGGGATCAGTAGAATGGGTGTTAAATTGAAGTCATGCAGTGCATTGTATTGTTCAGTTTTGGAAAACAGAAATCATAGTGTGGAAAACAATGACAACCAGGACTGTCAGTGATGTTTGGTAAAACACCAGCTCTGTTCAAAGGACACTAGAATGGTCATCAAAATGATGCCGCCAAAGCATCTGTTTTCTACCATTCTGAAATTATCACACTGACAATTACTCACAGGTTTTTGACTGCATTTCTAAGCAAACGGTCTCATTATTGCACTTAATAGCAACCTATGCAGTCTGTGAGTCCAGTCTACAATCCAACTTTAATGCTAGTTTTATACGCAAGTTTAATTACGTTTATTTGGAGAAAAGTATCGTAACGGCTCACCAAACAAAAGGTGTTTATCAGGACACCTTATCAAACAAATGACCTGTTACTTGTTTTGTGTTGCTTTAACATGTTGAATAATGCACATACGTTTACACTTGTTTTTGACAGGCAAGGCATACTCAAAATGGAGTGTAAATTTTGCAAATGAAATCGATGATATGATATGCTTTATCGACATGTTCATCATAATATATACACGTTAAAAGCTGCAGCACAAAGACAACCTGCGTGTCTTTCTTCAGGACTGGGGTAGTGTCAGGCGTCGGTGTCTTTCCTCTTTGTCTTGTTGTTCCCATTTTGGTAAATATCTTCCTTGAATCATACCAATTGGGGTGTGACCCTTTTTGACCTGTAAGAAGGGTTCACTGGGGCACACACTCACACTGGCGTCTCTTAGTTCTGGTACAGTTGTTAGTGAGCAGCACGAGAGCCAGGTACCATACTCCTAGCTGTCACCTGTAACCAGTTAGATGGGTTGAGGTTGGTGTTGATGTATGGAGAATGGCCTGTTGGTATCTGTCTTCAAATCAAACTTTCCCGTCGTTTTGTAATTTTCTGAACAAATTGTTAACATTATTTATCACACGTAGAAGAAAAGTTCTTTTATAATGTTTTAATCAACCAATCCTGACCCCTCTTTCTCTCTGACCTTTGGAGAGAGAAAAAAAGAGAAAACAATGATTATAATGTCCGATATAAAAAAAGCGACTTAGCCCGGCCTTGTTGCCCTGTCGTGTGGCTGGATATGCCAGAGGTGGCACCTGCTTGTACCTCCCCTCTACTGAAGGAGGATTTCCATTCAACCTCCCCCCTCTCCTGTATGGCCAGCTGGCCTGGAGTGGCCAGTACTGTAAGTGTGTAGTTCACCTTCACACTATGGTATATGGTGAATGAGTGGGATAAAGAGAGAGCACAGGAACGCGCATGTGCTGAGTGAACAAGAGGGATGTTAATCAGACTGTAACTCACAACCTTGAAAAGGACCTACAGTGTTTCACCTAAGTCTATGAAGTGAAGAGAGACTTCTTCTGTGTGACTCCAGAAAAAAAGCATCTGTAACTGTATTTTTAATCCGGGACTGTGGCCTCTTAGAGTTTGTGCTACATACGTAAAGCTCCCTATTTCTTCTCTCATGAAGTTCTCTTGGACGGCTGGAGGCTGGTCATAAACCCAAGGTTATTCTGTCAAAGTAAAAGAATCCTGCGTTGGATTTCAGAAGTTTCCCCCTAGATTAGCAGTCAGCCATTGATTTCACTCCTTTACCTCTAGCAATTCGAGAGTGTAGATTTAGCACTATTGGGACTCCGGTTTAGACCAAGACGTCATATCACCCCAGTCAGTGTATGGATTACCAAGTCTTCACTGACAGGCTGACTGGGTGGATTGCTAAAACTGATGGACTGATTTGAGATGACCAGGTGTCTGTCTGACCATCTTGAAAGAAAGAATAGCAATGCTGTACGCCCTCAGTATTACGTCCTTGTCAAATTATTTCACACACTCAGCATCTGCGAACAGATAGTTCTGCTTCTTACTAATTGAAGTATCCACAGCATTCCATATACATATTCTCTCTCTCTCTCTCTCTCTCTCTCTCTCTCTCTCTCTCTCTCTCTCTCTCTCTCTCTCTCTCCCAATACATATGTGTGTGCATGTGTTTATGTTTGGCGCGTGCGTGCATACACGCGCGTGCACACACACTTGTGTATGTGTGTGTGTGTGTGTGTGTGTGTGTGTGTGTGTGTGTGTGTGTGTGTGTGTGTGTGTGTGTGAATAAGCATGCATCCAAAAGTATCTATCCTAGCACATGCACACATTCTCACACACACACGTGTATCAAAGAGAAAAGCATCCGCCCACTCACAAATACACACACACACATACATACACATGTGCATGCACACACACATTCATCACTTTCACACACATACACACAGGCGTGCGGGCGCACAAACGCAAGCACGCACGCACACGCACATGCGCGCACGAGCGCACATACACACACTTACAGTGTGTATCAAGACTAATAGTACTCTTTGAAATTCTGTGTGTGGTGTGTGTGTGTGTGTGTGTGTGGTGTGTGTGTGTGTGTGTGTCTGTGTTATGTCTACATATGTATCTGTGAGAGCGAGTGAACGAACAGGTGAGTGAGGGAGTGAGCAAGTGAGTGAGAGAACGAGCGAGTGAGCGAGCGAGCAAGAGAGAGAGAGAGACAGACAGGTAGACAGACAGTGATTCGCATGGTTTATTCATATAAGCCTTAGAGAATGTCAATATCTTCCTTCACAACCACCACATCTTATTTTGCACGAAAACCCCCCTTTTCACATACAAATCACGTCCATCTCATATCAGTTTTGGCCAAAATTAACACCTGTTTTTAAACAAAATTAACACCCCAAAACCTCTAAAAATTGACGCAATCAGTACATTAAAATGGGGGGTTTTCGTGCTAGATAAGATTTGGTGATCGTGAAGGAAGATATTGACATTCTCTCCACCGCTATTAACGTCCGCGGGACTGGGACCGAGTCCTTACTACTTTTTTAATATGTTCTTCTACTTCCAGCACTATTAATAAGTCAGAACAAACAACTAGCCCTCCGTCTTGATTAGTTATTTTTACATCTAATGAATTTATAGCACCCTCAATTAATTCTTTAAATTGACTGTCTCCATCAAACCTGTATAGCTGATAATCGCAAAACCCCGCCTTAATTGACGGCAGCGCTCTTAGAACTGCAGATGGATGACCATTAAACAAATTAGTATTTGTTTTTAACTGTTGTAAATGGACATACAACATTTGGTTAATAGAAAATCAGAAGGTTTATTACCTTCAAATTGATAGATGCCTTCTCTTGTGCTAAATTTATAAGATTTGTCACTATTGTGGAAGCCCAAGATTTTAGCTAGGTCTTTAGGGAAAGTGTACTCTCTTTTTTCTTCTAGTGGAAAATTCATAGTAATTCTAAGGTTTGCCTCGTTAATTGTTAACAATATGCCAAAATCGTTAAGTGCTTCTTTTAAAGAACAAAAGTTGTAATAACCATCAGGTATTTGTATATGGCTTATTTGATTGCCTTGTTCGCCATCAACATTAATCCAGTTATTTTGAGCTTCTTCAGATATGTTAACCCACATAACTTTAAAACCAATTTCTCTAAGGGCAATCCTACAACTCCCGCTCCAATTAGTAATTGGGTACGCTAAGAACACACGCTCGTTTTGCTTGGTTATATAGATGTACATCTTTTTTATAACTATTTAAAAAACTAATTTAAAAAATGGAGCCTTTTAAATATAATGAAAGTGCTACTTACAATGTAGGAGCGTTTTATAACCCCAAATCTTTGGACTTCAGCAATTTAACAATTGCAGTAGATGGATCATACGGCTTCCAAGTTAGACTTGTAAACCCACTAACTAAATGTTTAAATCCGCCAATAAAGAGTGACAGAGTGCCATCAGCATGGTCATCTCGCCCTATGGCTTTTTCCAGAATCAGTTAAATTTTGCCATTTACTGCGCAACCACTGGCTGCGGTGTTTCATATGCAAACCATTTAAACCACCCCAATCTCTTAGTAAGGTCAGTATATAACTTTCATGTTTATTATCAGTATAGACGCATACTAACTGAACTACAAGTACGCCTCCCCAATGACAACGCGTTTAATCCATTTCTCAGTCCAATGGACAATAATGCATATGAAAGAATCTGCAATGAATTTAACATTAATCCTTCAACTGACTTTAGACAAAAGTTAGACCGCAATCATGGGCTAGGCACATTGTATTTGTGGGGTACAAAAAGAGAATATACTTATGACTACTGGCCTGGCCACACCTCTTTTCAACCAAACAAACAAGTTCGATTAGGATCCATAGAACAAAAACATCCTAATGCTTGGGCAACATTTATCTTAGATGAAAGTAAAGGTCTAACAATGCCAGGAGTGCAAAGGCTTAATGACTCCATAAGGACATACGTTTGGTGTCTATTAGGAGCACAAGCACAGACTAAATCTAGCATAGTAGATCAATCTACAGGCTTTGACGCCAGAAAACAATTTCTAGCCAATTTAGAAGATGCTATTAACTCTGCTGTTAATTTGCCTGCCAGCATACAAAGGTACCAAAACGTTCTTTCACATGCTAGGTCAAAGGTTGACTTTGTTGTGGGCCATGGATTATACATGCTGCCTTCTGACCTTAGACTACAGATTGGCATGATACAGAATTATAACAATGAAATTCTCATAGCTGGAGACGACCAAAACTTAGGACACAATCAAGGCTTAAACACAAGGCCTGCTCCATCCATTTTAAAAAAAGTACCTATCCTTGAAGAAAGCGATCCAGTTATAAGCGTCCCACAGCCAGAAAGCGATCCAGTTATAAGCGTCCCACAGCCAGAAAGCGATCCAGTTATAAGCGTCCCACAGCCAGAAAGCGATCCAGTTATAAGCGCCCCACAGCCAGAAAGCGATCCAGTTATAAGCGCCCCACAGCCAGAAAGCGATCCAGTTATAAGCGCCCCACAGCCAGAAAGCGATCCAGTTATAAGCGCCCCACAGCCAGAAAGCGATCCAGTTATAAGCGTCCCACAGCCAGAACCAGAAAGCACGCCACCTGTTGATCTGCCTTACCCCGACAGTCATACTAGCGAAAAGACAGCCCTTGTTGTGTTTTTAACTTTTACTGGATTAGCCATACTTTATTTCACTAAAAATTAAACCAGCAGCCAGCACTCCTAACGTCCACAGATGGTCAGCCATATAACCGGCCACTTTGCCTATGGTAGACAAAACCCAGCTAACAACACTGCCTATTATGCCAGGCAGAGCATCAAGCGCTTTGGCTGCTAACTTCTTTAATAAGTTTGCTAGATGATGCAATTGTTTTCTAATCCAGCTTTTACCGGGCTGAGGCGTTGGAGGCGCTACTGGTCCTGTTGGCGCACTGCCAGTTAATGCATAAACCAGTGTAGAGATAGCAAACCCAATGGCCGTTAATATGCTAACTACTGTAATCCCCTCTTCTCTGAACAGAATCCTTATTCTTTCTGCTAACGTAGTGTTTTCATGAAGTATTTTGTTTATAACTTCTCTGATTCTGGTTATTTGTGATTCTAGATGACCTCTGTTAATAGAAATTGCGCCTAACAGTTCTGTCTTTTTGTTCATTAACTCCTGTAATTTTTGTTGTATTCTAGCCTTTTCTTCTAGTCCTAGATTGTTATCGTCTGCATCAGCCAGTTTAATTTTTTCTTCTTCTATATCTCTTTCTACCTCACCAAGTTTTGCTGTGTTGTGCATTAGTTCACCCCTTATTGTCTGTAGAGCTTTATCAAGGGCCTTGCGCTCTCGATCAGAATATTGAGAATTGACAAGTTCTTTTACGCCTGTCTCCTCACTTAAACTCGTCTCAATTTCTGTTATTGCTCTATTTGCATTAGCCATATGTTTATCTGCTTGTTGTATTGCTTCTTCAAGAGAGAGGCTTAGCATTTCAGATTCTGTCGGTAACTCTTGCTCCAAGTTCTGTAAAAGTCTAACAGCATCAGACCTTAGATTTAAAATATTTAACCGCTCTTGGTCGGCAATAGGGAGGTCTCTAATAATTGTACTCTTACTTAAAAACTTGGTTGGGTCTGCCTTTGTAGTAACTCTTACACGATCCCCTACGCGAGTCCTTATATACAAATGTTTATCATCTTCCTCAAAATCGTTAGGATCAAGTACAACTGGTAGCTCTCGTTCTATACTTCTATAGAATGATTGAATTCGTTTTCGCAATAGTTCTTGACGCTGTCTAGGGAGTAAAGAACCCGCTTCTTCAAGCTCTTCTTGCAATGAAGGGCCCAGTTCTGTTTCATCTTCTTCTTCAATAGGATCAATCGGGTCAAAATCTTCATCCATATTTTTTATTTATATTCTTTTTTGTTTTATAAAAAATGAACTCATACGGCTGTGACCTTGATCCATACAGAAAAGAGAAGGAACCCCACGGCGTAAAAGGTATAAGGCAGACTGTAATTAGTGTAAATACTCCATCAACAGTTCAGCCCGGACAAACTTTAATAGTCAAGTTCCCTGATCTTGGCGCCGGCGATGTTATAATGCCAGGCACTGCTAAACTATCATTCAAAATAGATATTACATCGGAAGATCCTAATGCTACTGTTGTTGCTAATTTGGGCAGGGCAATCGTTAATCATATAGCAATTAAACTGGAGGGCAGAGAAGTCTTTGTACTAGGCGAGGCAGACATTTTTGTCCTCTATTCTGACCTATGGCTGCCTAAAAAAGAAAGAAAAGAGAAAGTTTATCAAGGAATACAAAGTCCAAACGGTCTCAAGCACAGAGTTGGAGCGGAGGATGCAAAGGATGATGTTAAAGATGAAGCAGTGGCAGAAGCATTTGGCAACAGATTCTGCATCCCTCTAGATTTTGAGCTGTTAAAGACGCATATGCCATATTACCAAGGTGCACTAAAAGAAAAACTTACTTATGAACTGACATTTAATCCTAGCGGTTCTGTTGTTTTGTCTGAAGATCCTGAAGCTAAATACACAGTTAGCGACATTTCTCTTGAGTTTGATGTTGTTACTAACCCTGAACTGGCCAGAACAATCTTAACTCAGTATAAAAATAAAACAGTTATTTATTATGAAAGAGTTATACACTCCACTACAGAAAATAGAAACAAGCGAGACACTCTCTGGAACATACATCTAAATCAGTCTCTGAAGTCTTTAAAAGGAATTTTGTTCTTGTTTACTGAAGGAACAACTCCTTTTCATAGAGAATCAGAAGCGTTTTATAATCCAAAAATTGAGAAGGTTGACTGCGCAATAAATGGTAAGTCTGATCAGTTGTATTCGGGTCGCGGACTTTTACCTCACCAACACTTTGATGAAATAAGAAAGTATTCGCTGGAGGTAGGCAAAGAGATCCTGCAGTTGATCGTGTATGTAAAAAACTTCGTCTTTATGATGTAAGACTTGAAGACTACTTAATAACCAAATATGGGCTGTGGCTGGATTTTAGATCCACATTTGACAACAGATTGTTTGGAAGTGGAGAAAGGGTAGGGCAAGATGGTATAAAAATAAATATTTATAAGAAAGCAGACGGAAACGCCCCAATACAAATTCATATTTTTATGGTTTGTGACGCTCAGCTAAACATTGAAGAAAACAGGCTAAAAGACGTGGCTTATTAAAATGCAGAAGAAATATTCTAATAAAAACAGATGGATAGTTTGAAGTTTCTGCCCAAAGATCCGCACTGTTCTCTTATCTGCGGGATTACTGGGTGTGGGAAAACTGTCTTCGTACTTGATTTGTTACAAACAGTCTACAGGTTTCATTACGAGCACATTGTTATATTCTGCACAACCATTAAGCACAACAAGTCTTACAAAGAAAGGAAGTTTATTTGGACAGACGATAATATATTTTTAGTTGATCCTAGCGACAAACTGAGCGATTGTTTAGAACATTACTATAGGCTATTTGAGGGAACTGAAACGTTGTTTATTATTGATGACTGCTCAGCCGAACGAGACATTGTTAAAAAAAGAAGGACTTTGTCAAAGCTAGCCTTTAGTGGCCGCCACGCCTTAGTTTCTGTGTGGCTCTTAACTCAAAAATACAATGCTGTCTTAAAAGACTTTAGATCGCAGTTAAAATCAGTCATCTTATTTTACACTAAGGACAGGGATAGTTTTGAAGAATGTTTAAGTGAAAATTATATAATAAGGGACAAAGATGAGCTAAAAAAAATAAAAGAGCAGTTAGAAAAATCTAAGCACGCTAAGCTATGCTTACGGACTGACCCCCCAGTTCAATACGTTTGTTTATTGTAGATTGTTTATTATAATTTTAATATTAAAAAGAATGTCTCGAGGGCCAGAATCAAAAGCGCAGCTAGCCCCTAAATGCACTGCAGTAGAGCTAAAAGACCTAGCAGACACAACTGAGTTTGATTTAATAGGAGTTCCAGGAAATGTTTATGGATTTGAATACACAGATGATGGGGTTTACAAACGAACAGAAATTGAAGATAAAAAACGACAGCAGTATCCTAACCTGGAAGAGATAAAAAATCTAAGGGCAAACGATTTTGGCAAACACGAATACAAACTTCATAAACGAGAGAATGTTTGGGCGTTGCTTCCTGAAATTGCTTGGAATTTAAAGTTTGAACTACGAAGCCCTAATGTATACTTTGATAAGAAAAACAATTTTAGAAAAGCTTTGAATGCAGGTCCCTTTCTTGTTAGCCTGGTCCCAGGAACACAACAGAAAAAACAGATTGAAATAACTAGGCAGGGTTCTGAATATATGCTAAAGAGAAAGAGACCCTTAGCTGAAGTGGGGGATGACACCGTTGGCTTAGAATTTACTCCAACGCTACAGTCACTACCTAGGCAAATGACGATGCTTTTTCGCTTATTTATTACTCCAAGGGAGGCCGATCCTAGTTTGCCAGAACATACGTTAATTAGAGGCATACAAATAAAGGCTGAAAACTTGGATGCCCCTCTGAAGCTCGCTATTGTTATTACTAAAAACGGAGATGAGATAAACACCCTTGTATCATCTGACAAGGTTACTGTGATGGTTGACAAAGACAAACTAACAGTACTTGACTTTATTTTCATTAAGTATGTTGATTTTATTGCGTTTTACTCTGTTGATGAAGTGCTGCCAGAAGGATTAATAAGTAGATATGTATAAGATTAATCTTAATTTAAAAAATTAATCTTAATTAAAAAATGGAGGTTCAACAGTTTAGATTAGAGCAAATAACTGATCTTCGAAAGGAAATAGAAAGTGACTTAGATAAGTATAGGGTTACTAGAAAGAAATATGTTAAAGCTTTAAGTACTCTTTCTCATGTAATTACTGGCTCATCAGCTGTAGCTAGCGTAAGTGCTGGGTCTAGTGTTGCTCTTTTAGCTACTGGGGCTGGAGCGCCAGCCTCTTTAGCATTAGGGAGCCTTGGACTAGGTTTAGGCGCCATGTCTATGATTGTGAGCGCTGTTTTAAAAAAATTAACGCCTAAACTACAAAAGCACACTGCCATTGTAGCCCTAGCATCAGCAAAACTTTCTTCATTAAAATTAAGAATAAGCAAATCAATACAGGATGAAAACATTACAGACGAAGAATTTCAGAAGCTTATGACCGATGGTGAGGATTACAGGCGACAAAAAATTGAACTTCAAAAGGAGTGGAGAAAGACTTTTACTTCGCGACAGGTAGACACTGGTGCAATTAAACAGAACATTGAAAAACAAACACATGATTGGTTAACTCTAAAATAGGTTAAAAAAATAAGATGTGAACTAAAATAAATAAATCATAAGTTTAGCAAAAAAAAATAAATTATAAGTTTAGCAAATACTATTTTTTTTAACTTATCGGCGCTGTGTTTGGCGGGACAACTTGCAACTCTTCACGAACAAAGGATCTTTTAGGGGCGGGTTTTTTAGACGCAGTAGCGCCGCTAGAAGAGAGAGTTTCTCTTAAATAATACACGGGAGGGGTTGTTTTCATAATTCTTTCAACTTCATATACATCTACGCTCCATATAGGGTCTGTGGCTCTAATTCTAACATCGCCTTCTGCTTCTCCTGGCGCATACAAGTATCTTACTTTTAGTCCAAACGGCAAGAGTTTTTGAGCCCCCTGCACATCTTCAGTAATGCTAATTTTTTTTAATTTGATCGCGTTTACTGGTTTAAGACCTGTTGCTTTAAATTCTTCATTGTTCATGGCACGTAAGACTGCTGGCAACCTTCTGACCCATTCTGTGTTGCGTTCTCTGTCCATAAGGTCTCTATGATATTGATAGGTAAACAGGCGCTCAGCCAGATTCTTATTAAAGTTTTCTACTAGAGCTTGCGATCGATGGTTGCCTGGGATCCCTCTCTTAACTGTAACCCGGTGTCTTAAAAACAACTGGTTTACAGCTCCTTTAAACTCTTTCCCATCATCAACCTGGATCAGCCTAGGATACTTTAATGGACCTCGCATGTATATTTGTTGTAAAGCCACAGCCACAGCAGTTGAGCTTTTATCCGTTAAAGGCTCAGCATCTTTGTATCTTGAAGCCATGTCAACAACCGTAAGAGCATACTTAAACTTTTTTCTTCTAACTTTGTCATGTGGAAGATACAACAAGTCCATCTGGTGGGTGTCATTAGGAACTGAATTAACAAATCGAGGCCTTATTATTCTTTTTGGGGCAGGCAGATATATTTGCCAGATCGCTTGTTTTGAAAGCCAGTCTTTCGCTTCTGATTCAGACACCCTAGCAGCTTTACTCAGTTTATCAATAGCGGCCTTTCCTTTCCAATACCCTCCAGGAGAATAATATATTTTGTACTTCGTATTGTACTTTGTATCGCCCATAAGAGACTGTTTTTATTACATTTTTAACTATAAACAGTAAACAAGTTGGGTATTTTTTGCTCCCATAAGAAAACCTAACACAGAGTAACTTTTATTCAAGACTGGCACAGCCTTTTAAACTTGAATAAAGTCAGACAAATACATAGACGAACAATCTAATAGTGGGGGAAAAAACAAGCGCAGGCCAACAACTGAACTATCTTCATAGTAATGACTTGGCAAAGATTTGGACTTAAGGAGGGGGGGGGGGGGGGGGTAATTTGAAGATGGAGAAACTGGGAACATGAAATTAAGAAAATATGTTACAGATATGAAAACTCTTCACTAGCTGCATAAGGGAACCATCGCAATCTCTTTTGAAGGCAGATATATTTGTATTGCCTGCTCCGAGGCCTTTCGTCCGCTGGGCGGACTCATCAGGGAGACACGGCTGGTTGTGTCTGCGCTCCTGGCGTCAAATAGAGACACACCACAGTCCATAATACTGTGGTGTTCTCACCACCAAGAGTGCAAAAAAGAATCCAATTGCACTCCCAAAGCAGCCAGCGAAGAGTAGTAAATGAAACCAAACGAAAGTGTGGGGAGGAAAAAAGTTGCTGAAAAACTAAAGACATTATGCAAACAGTATAAAATAAAGGGGACAATCTTTGAGCCTACGCTTGAGGATCCACCCAAAGATGCAAGGGAGATCAAAAGACAAACACACAGACGGACAGAAACAAATACAAATAACCTCAATTTAATCAAAACAAAAATCGGAAATGAAATGAGGCAGGGAACAGTAAACGATAAACAGTAAACAAGTTGGGTATTTTTTGCTCCCATAAGAAAACCTAACACAGAGTAACTTTTATTCAAGACTGGCACAGCCTTTTAAACTTGAATAAAGTCAGACAAATACATAGACGAACAATCTAATAGTGGGGGAAAAAACAAGCGCAGGCCAACAACTGAACTATCTTCATAGTAATGACTTGGCAAAGATTTGGACTTAAGGAGGGGGGGGGGGGGGGGGGGGTAATTTGAAGATGGAGAAACTGGGAACATGAAATTAAGAAAATATGTTACAGATATGAAAACTCTTCACTAGGACGAAAGGCCTCGGAGCAGGCAATACAAATATATCTGCCTTCAAAAGAGATTGCGATGGTTCCCTTATGCAGCTAGTGAAGAGTTTTCATATCTGTAACATATTTTCTTAATTTCATGTTCCCAGTTTCTCCATCTTCAAATTACCCCCCCCCCCCTCCTTAAGTCCAAATCTTTGCCAAGTCATTACTATGAAGATAGTTCAGTTGTTGGCCTGCGCTTGTTTTTTCCCCCACTATTAGATTGTTCATCTATGTATTTGTCTGACTTTATTCAAGTTTAAAAGGCTGTGCCAGTCTTGAATAAAAGTTACTCTGTGTTAGGTTTTCTTATGGGAGCAAAAAATACCCAACTTGTTTACTGTTTATCGTTTACTGTTCCCTGCCTCATTTCATTTCCGATTTTTGTTTTGATTAAATTGAGGTTATTTGTATTTGTTTCTGTCCGTCTGTGTGTTTGTCTTTTGATCTCCCTTGCATCTTTGGGTGGATCCTCAAGCGTAGGCTCAAAGATTGTCCCCTTTATTTTATACTGTTTGCATAATGTCTTTAGTTTTTCAGCAACTTTTTTCCTCCCCACACTTTCGTTTGGTTTCATTTACTACTCTTCGCTGGCTGCTTTGGGAGTGCAATTGGATTCTTTTTTGCACTCTTGGTGGTGAGAACACCACAGTATTATGGACTGTGGTGTGTCTCTATTTGACGCCAGGAGCGCAGACACAACCAGCCGTGTCTCCCTGATGAGTCCGACCCAGCGGACGAAAGGCCTCGGAGCAGGCAATACAAATGTATCTGCCTTCAAAAGAGATTGCGATGGTTCCCTTATGCAGCTAGTGAAGAGTTTTCATATCTGTAACATATTTTCTTAATTTCATGTTCCCAGTTTCTCCATCTTCAAATTACCCCCCCCCCCCTCCTTAAGTCCAAATCTTTGCCAAGTCATTACTATGAAGATAGTTCAGTTGTTGGCCTGCGCTTGTTTTTTCCCCCACTATTAGATTGTTCGTCTATGTATTTGTCTGACTTTATTCAAGTTTAAAAGGCTGTGCCAGTCTTGAATAAAAGTTACTCTGTGTTAGGTTTTCTTATGGGAGCAAAAAATACCCAACTTGTTTACTGTTTATCGTTTACTGTTCCCTGCCTCATTTCATTTCCGATTTTTAACTATGTTTTTTAGATTGAATATGCAAGAAGAAAGATTGCTCCCATAGCGCCTATAATAAAGCCTATTTCTACCATTTTCTGATCCTCAGATGGTTCATAAAAGTCAGACAGTTCTGGCGGCGGCGATGTTAGAAACTTCTTTCCTGTCACTAAGTAATATTCATTCATTGCTACATCAACGTCTGTAAATGTGTGCTCTGCATGTCCCTGCTCTCTTAACTTTTTATTAATAAAGTCTAAGTGAGCAATTCGTCTTTTCTCGTAAGCGTCTCTTGCCTTAGCTAAATCTTCCATTGCCTTGTTATGGCGTTCTCTCTCTTCATCAGATCGCAATTTACTAAACATATAATTGCTGCCAGAGAAGGCCAAAGCATTAACAATAGCTCCTCCCACCATCAGAACCAATCCAGACATCTTTTTATAAATCAATATTTTCTAGATTAATCTGCCTATGCATTAATCTGCCTATGCATTAATCCGCCTATGCATTAATCTGCCTATGCATTAATCTGCCTAAATGCATTGATCTTTCTATGCATTAATCTTTCTATGCATTAATATTTTCTGGGATAATCCCCTGCGTAACAAGAAAGTCTTTTGAGGCAATCCCTGCAGTAATTACAACTATAACCTTAACAACATCCTCAATGTCTAACCTTCCTAGATCCGCCGGCTTCATTTTAAACATGTTTTTTTGCTAACGCGCTATAACCAATACTAAGGCCGCTAATTACAGCAGAATGGTAAATCGTATTGATAATCTTTTTTTCACTCATCTTTTTATTAACTAAAAAAATAATTAAAATAATCATAATACGAAAGGCTGTCTATGTGCCTTTTAATCAAATAATCTTTTGTTGTTAAAGCTAAAAAATAAGGCCGCAACTAGCCTTGGCGAATCTTCTATCTTTCCCATGTTGGGCGGTTTTATTCCTAACAAACATTTTGCAATGGTTGAATAGACTATAACACCAACGATAGGCACTGCATAATTAACCAGCGTTAAACTCATGGTTTTAAAAGTATTATATTATTTTTTATTGCTTTTAAAAATGGATTGTGACGAACTATTAAAGTGTGAGGAGCAGGCAGGCTACTCCGTAGACCTCTGCCATAAAGAAAGATTATACTCTCTGGCCGCGTGTGGAAAAACTAAACAGTATTTAGGCGTTGAACTAAGTATCGAACAGATTCAGCAATTGTCTACATCAGACATTGAGAAGTATTACGCCAGGTACGAGGCACAGCTAGGATCAAAAATGGTTAGATCGGTGGGACAGACAATGATTAGTTTATATGCTAAGTTAGTAGGCAAGATGGCGCCGGTTGATTCGGAAGAAGATTTAAAATATGACTTATCACAAGATCCGGTTTTAACAAAGTCATTAGAGTCTCTAGGATGTAACATGTATTATAGATTTGGGACGATGTTATGTCCATTCATCATGGGATTAATTACTTTTAATCATATTAATTTTAATCATATTAATTTTAATCGCAATAAAAAAAATGAGCGATCAGGAGAAGAAGACTCCGCAGGAGCAGAATGTGCCGCAAGTAAGTGTCCCACAAGCGAGTGCCCCACAAGTGAATCTACAGGCGAGTGTCCCACAAGTGAGTCCGCTAGAGCAGAATGTGCCACAAGTGAGTAGTGTTACTAAGTCTAAAAGTGCTGGGCGTGTTGAGGCTGGTCGTAAACTAGCTGAATGGAACAGACTGCAAAAAGCAAACCAAGCAGCAAAACAAAAATTATTAGATAGTAATACAACATCGCCGCCGTCAACAACAACACAATTAACAACAACACAATCACAATCAAACGATAAGATGTATTATTATGTATTTGCTGCGGTTGTTGTTGGGGGGGGGGGGGGGGGGTTAGCATACAAATGTCTAACGCCATACCTAGCAGCAAAGTCACAAACCCCCACAGTAAAAGAAGAAGAACCAGCTTCTGCAAAAAAAGTACAACCTCCTGCTGTAGACCCATTTTCTATGGAATAGTTTTTAAAGAACTAAATAAAGTACAAGTTAAGAACTAGATAGGTACAAGTTAAGTTAGTTATAGAAAGTACTTTTTAAGTTAAGCGCAAGTAAATTACAAGTTAAGTGCAAAAAAAAATATGTTCTTGTTAAGTACTAGTTAGGTTCTTAAGTAAGTTCTAGTTAAGTTCTTAAGTAAGTACTAGTTAGGTTCTTAAGTTAAGTACAAGTCAAGTTAATCTTTTAAAGTTCTCCAATGTCCTACAGCATATGAAAACTCAGGATTGACGTAAGTTCTCTTGTTATTGTTAGAGACTAGTGATTTCTTATTAACTGCAGCTGTGTTTACTTGATGAAGAGTAGAGCGCAGATTAACATTTGTGTGATGAAATACTTTGTTTTCAAAGAGAGCTTGCTTGTAGTTGTCGTGAGTTATATTTTTTTTGACAACTTCTTTACTTATGCCCTTAGCTTTTTTCGTTACAGAAGTTTGGCTGGCAAGGCTATACATCTTCGACCGTAAGCCAACATATTCTTGTATAACTGCCCCATTAAGTTCATCCTTCATCTTTCCAATCACTTTCTTGTTCACAGTTGAATGTAGAGGTGAATCTTTAGGATAGTCACATGTGTCGTACCACCCATCAGCTCCTTTAGCTACTTCTGTTTCTAAATCCTTATAGAAGTCTTCAGTTGGGATGTCCAGAATAAAACTATCGGTGTCTGTGTAAAGGACATTTGATTCTGGGTACAGCGGCTTAAAGTAGTCGTATAGAAATTCTAGCATTAATAACTTTGACAGCTCTAGCACGGCAAATCCGATAAACACCGGCTTATCCAACTTCACACTCAGTTTCTTCATCATAATGCCAACCAGGCTGTTGCTAAATATTCTAAAGTCTTGGTAGTTAGGTTTAGAGGTCAGCTTAATTGCTTGTTTTTCGTTTGTAACTAATCTTACATCTTTACGATTGTGTACGTTCTCCATCGTCTTACCAAAACAACTGTTGTTCATCAACTTAAAAAAGTCTTTTTCTGAAGCGTCAGTGGCTTTAGTCCTAAGATCGGTGTTCTTCATAATGTATGGTCTCATAAAGGGCTCTTGGTCACAGGTAATTATTCTGTGAACAGCTGTCAGCTTTAACCCATGTCTTAAGTAAAACTGTAACAGCCGATAATGACAGACATATTTAGTTTTGTTAAAGAGGTTAGGCACGAGTTTAGGCGGTTCTGTGGGATTCATCTTTAATCTTTCTGCGGCTAAGGGGAAATCGTTATGAAGGTCATGTAATTCTTTAGGATAATCTAAGTCCACCTCTAAGATTAGTCCTATTGGATTATCGGGTGTAAGCTGTGATAGCATACTTAACACTTTATTAACCTCATGAGGCCCGTTTATCATTTCAAAGTTTCTTAGTGGCAGTGCCTGGCTCATGGCCCACCCATACAGATTGTTGGCGTCTAAGTACATTAGATAGTTGGATGGTTTAGTTGGATCATAATCATCTAAATACTTGTTGTTGGCTCTGCGGTAAGGATGACAGGCCATGCTAATGCCCCCCCTCAGCCCGCCCTCAATCATCTGGTGTGTATCTAGATCAGAAATTAAGTCAATCTGAATGTTTGTAGACTTCAAGAATGCATCCCAAGACAACCCCGGGGAAGAGATGTACTGTGACGAATCCAGACCGTAATGTTTCATGCAAGTAGATCTGTAATTCTGAAAGACGTCAGCTAATAAACACACGTCGGCCATTAGATATTGATCGTGATAATCGCCCATTGTCTTGCAGTGTAATTCTGTCCAGGCTTTCTGAGCGTATTCATAGTCGGCGTCAGATATGTCCTTTCTTCTAAGACGGCTGTAAAAGTCGTCTTTATGTGGCAGCGCTGGCTCGTCAAACCTATCCCACGAGTCCATGTATTCATATGGATAGACGCCTTTACGGACTAAAGATGGGTCGAAATATTTTTTAGTGATTGGGTAGTCTTGCAGAGATCCTGCTAACTTATCTAAACTCCCCATCAGATGTTGGGCAGAGTCATAAAAGGATAAACAGTCAATAGTAAAAGTCATGTACTTTTCTGAAGACTGTGCAATGCAGCTAACCCTCTTATATTCAGAAGTCACTGCTTGCATGATAAAGTGAGAATCGTAGCCCCGCAAGTTATGAAAGAAGATTGGCAGTTTCCATGTCTTGGGATCAACCTTAAGTTGAAGATTACAGCTGTTGTGCGCAGCCCCTCTGAATTTGCCAGTAATGTGATCATGGTCTCTCACTGTTGGGTTTGCTTTACTGTTAGGCGTTAGCTCTAGGCCGCATATCCAGCAGTGGGTAGCTGATTTATAACGTTCTTCATCTTCGGGGGTCATCTTAATGTCTGAAAGGTTCAGTTCATTGGAGAATTGATTGCGAAGGTGTTTCATCTGCTCCAAAAATCGACCAGCGGCGTTGGGGCCTCTGTAAATCTCCGGCTGTGTGTGTCCGCCATCTGACCTAACAGCAACAAATGCATAAGAACAGATCTGATGCCGAGATAATAAGGTTGTTTTTTGTTCTTGTTCTTGTTGGGGGCCATAGTACTGTGGCAAGATCGCCTCAAAGTCAGCATAAACTACGTATGGGCTCATTTGCATTTTTCATACATTCTTAAAACTAACTTTAGACCCTGGTTTAGGTGTGAGGAGTTCGGTTTTACAGGCTTCAAAACTTTTACAATGCTTCTTATGTGCTCACTGGAAAGTCTATGTTATCAAAGTTCAGACTATCTTTATACTGCCAATAATTAGAAACTCTGTTTGCATGATTTTTAACAGGATGTAAGTGTGCCAAAACACACCACATGAAACATAAGTTATCTGAATTATGTATATTTAGGACTGCTCGTTTTAACTCTAGCTCTCTCGGGAGAGGAAGGTAAGAATTGCCAACTATATCATAGAACTTTGTTTGTCTCAATATAATTTGAAGGATTGTTCCTTTAGACCAACCGGAGCCGCGCATTTTCGCTTCTTCAATCGCATGGCTAAACTGTGTAAGCATGTAATCAGCCCAGCCAGGTGTAAAGTTGCGATAGCTGATTACTTTTTTCTGTATAGTTGAAACCCAGACTTGCATACTACTATCATCAGGGGCTATATATTTAATCAGAATGGCCAACAACACTTTTACTGGCGGGTTAATTTGAAGAGACTCTGGGATTTTAGAAACAGCATGTGTTACGCTTTTTTGAACGTCTGTAGGGTTAATAATATCCATGTCTACTTCATTAAACATATTGATTAATTGTTTGCCATTATCAAATACTTCCTCCCACGTATATAGTTTTTCGTCCTTAAATTCTCTGCCCTTAGCCACCATTTTTAAAGCCATAATATTTACGTAAATTAAAAAAAAATAAATGTAAATAAAAGTAAGTAAACAGGCTTTTATTCTTCTCCCAAGCGTTGCAATACTTCAAGACACGTTAACCTTACAATAACACCTGCTAATATTTTAGCTTTTTCTGAATCACTACAGTCAATGTTCATCACTTTAATTGCTTCGTCAAATAGTTCACTATGATCTTTTATTATATTGTTTACATCATTCTCAAACCCAAATTCACTAAAATCGATGTTTAATACTTTCATTGTTTCGTCAAATAGTTCATTACAATTCTTTAAATCAGATTCACTGAGTTCGGCAGCCATTTTTAAATGTAAATAAATAAAAAAATAATTGTAAATGTAAATTCAGCTATTGTTTATTATTCATAGTCTTTTCTAATCGTAAAACCTGATCTTCATTAAAGTGAATAGCTACTCCTTCAGGGCTGGTAGAAACAGTCAGATTAGCATCTTCAGGAGCCATATTATCAACTAAAATAGCAAACAACTTTACAACTGGTGGGGGCCAAGAATCTGGTATTTTGCTAACGACCCGCTTTACGCTTTCTCGCATAATTATGCGTTCAAAAAGATCAGTAATTAATTCTTCAAACCTGCTCTTTAACTCTTCTCTATCGGCCCCCCACCCCCTCTCCTCCTCCCAAATTCTGTATATATTATAAAGCTCTGTAAATACTTCGGGCTTCATTTTTTAAACCAGAATAAAATCATAAATTAAAAAAATTAACTAGGCGGTGGGTGGGGTGTGCGTGCGTGGGGCGGGGTGGCGGCAGGGGTGGGGTGGCAGCAGGGGTGGGTGTGGGGTGAGGGTTGGGGTGGGGTGTGTGCAGGAGTTACCTCCCTTAGTATTATTTTTAGCCCTGTTGGGGGCCTTTCTGTGTCACTTGAGCGCCGCGGCCAATCGTCCTAGTTCTGGCGTATTTTTAGCCCTGTTGGGGGCCTTTCTGTGTCACTTGAGCGCCGCGGCCAATCGTCCTAGTTCTGGCGTATTTTTAGCCCTGTTGGGAGCCTTTCTGTGTCACTTGAGCGCCGCGGCCAATCGTCCTAGTTCTGGCGTATTTTTAGCCTTTAGGCTGGAGTCTGCTTCCTCGGCTAGTATTGATTTTTTCACAGCAGCTAGCCAGAAAACCGCGTTTAATCACTCTGCCAGAACTCGCTTTGCATATATTTTACAATGAGCTTTCTTTTCTTATACGGGCTGTTAATCGAAATTTTGGGCTTGTGGAACTTTGGATAGTAGAAAAAACAAAATGATAATTCCATCAGTTTTCTACACAGCGTGGGTTCCATCAGAATTTCAGTTTTTAAATAATTATCCCAGGACGCTTTTGGGTTAGATTTTTTAAAAACAGTTTTTGTTCTTTCAAGCCAATGGCCTAAAAGCAAAGATTGATGAAGAGTTTTACGATTTCCATCTTTGATCTTAGAACCGGCTTTCAGTAAAACAGGCGTAATTTCAGTCATGTTTTTCAGCTTCATAAAAGAGCCTTCATCAATCAGCTCATCATCAAGTTGCTCTACAAAACAATTACGTAAAAAATCATCCAGTTCACTTACTGTCATTTCACGTTTTACTTGCTTCGTTTCCAAAAGATTTAAACTCTCTTTTGGCTGGGTTGGTTTCAAGCAAGGCTCGCCACGTTCTAATTTTTCAAGATATAAACTCATTTCCTGATAATACTTTTTGTATTTCAATATTATCTCTTTTTGCTCGTCTGAATAAAGCAAATGCTCAGTTTGGCTTTCTTGAGAACTAACAACCATTGCGGCCTCTTGTGAAGATAAACTAGCTTCCAGGCTGGACTCTGCCATGTTTTCTTCTGTAAAGTAACAGCGCTAAAACACGTCGTCACTCATAGGCAGCCCGCTCAAGAATGCCAGCTTGGGCGGCAGGCTCGGCGCCCCGGCAGAAATGATGTCATACCCCCTGTCGATTGGTTGAAAGTGCACACGTGACAGCTCAGCCCATCGCGTGATGATTAATAATGCAGTATTAGCTGCAGGCCTCCTGTGCA
>CM065735.1:36871892-36884392 GCA_033310375.1 Conus canariensis
CAGTGACAGGTAAACACTGCAGCACAGTGACAGGTAAACACTGCACCACAGTGACAGGTAAACACTGCACCAAATGCCAAACGTCTTACAGTTTTCTACGTTCTAACGTCCAGAAGACGCACGTGTGTTTCACAAACAGGGGAACAGACTGCCCTTCCCCTCCCCTTCCATTCCATTCCCCTTCACCTTGTGTCTCAGGTCTGCTGCAGGAGAGTGAGCTGTGAGTGGGGTCGGGAAGGATGGAGTGAGGTGGATGAATGTTGTTTACTTTAAATGTACAACGTACACATTCTAAAACAAAAACAGTTTTTAAAAAGTACCTTTTCCGACAGTATAGAATGATTAACAACACGTACAACGAATGAAATCAGACACTTGCGCTCTTTCTGACAAAAAGTCTGATTAAAGTGTTGCCGTCCAAAAATTATTCCATAACTTAATTATAGAAATGGAGCTCTCTTATTTTCTTTGTTCAACACTTGTTCCGTATACTCGTCATCTGCTTGTAATGAGGTCACATGGGCATCATATTTATTCATTAATCCATTCTAATGTTTCCACAATTGTTGAAGTAATACAAGGTAGTGAATGAATAGATCATGAATGAGAGAGACACGCCTTCTTTGACAACGACTGGGAATATGTGACCGTTATACTAAGCCAAAGTAACGGTCGGGCAACGTCTAGCAGATATCTGATATGTATAACTCCAACGTGATGGTCAGAAGTTAAGCACCTACCATCGTCTACATCACTATTATACTCTGCGGTGTGTGTGTGTGTGTGTGTGTGTGTGTGTGTGTGTGTGTGTGTGTGTGTGTGTGTGTGTGTGTGTGTGTGTGCGTGTGCTTGTGTGTCTCCCTGATGAGTCCGGTCCGGCAGACGAAAGGCTTAGGAGCAGGCAATATAAGTAGATCTGCCTTCAAAGGGAAGTGGGTTCCAGGGATCTTCCTGTAACACACCTTGAAGAAACCACTAACCTCCACACCAGTGCTGTGCTGTCCTCTTCCAGCCACCCCATTCATTCTGGGCAGTGAATCAAAGCACATCAGCAGAGCCTCAGAGATCTTCCTGACCTAATTCAAGTCATTGACGTTAAATGACAAGTCAACAGTTTCCTTGAGCGCGACCAAACAAAGGATTAACTACACGTTTTCTGCAATACTTATGGTGCATGATGATAAGAAACAAGCGCTGTGGGATGAAGTGTGACCAATGTCAGGATAGCTTTGGGTTAACCAACGGCTGCCACGAGCACCTTTGGAAGTGGCTACAACAAACAGTACTTTTAAGTTCCACTTCTAGACTCCTCTCATTCCAAGCACATGACACACGTAGAAACAGAAACAAAACTATATGGCAGAGACAATCAAACTAATGTAACAAAAGAAATAACTTCCCAGCCTAGTTCCCCCTAAATCCAAGAAAGAAGTGGGATGAAAGGGTTGCAAGAAAACATCAACAACATTCTGATACAATTTGAATGTCTTGAGAAAGGAACTCAGGAGTGAAGATGGTGAGGACAGAAGAAACTGAACAGGCCACAGTTCGCCCGTAATGTTTACCGTACACTGTGCTCTGGTTCCTGAATGAGAAAGAATAGAAAAGCTACACGAACACAGACACACGCCTCTCGAACACTCTCACTAGGAATGTACATCGTGGTACTTCTAGTTCTAGAGGAAGGGGCGCACAGACGCACTTCGGGGATCTCCAATTGTAGGGTCGTCAGATTTCCAGACCCCCATTCTGTCCTGATCACCTCGGCAATGTGCTTGCGTATTGTTATTCCCCATCCAGCAGCACCATTTCCTCGGGGTCCAAGCTGGTCAGTTTGAAAATGACAGTTGCCATATTAAATATCACACAGACTGCAAATGTGTTTTAATATGGAACTGTTGTGGGATAGATATGAGGCTGAGAGGATAATCTTCCACAAACAAGCTCTAACCCATGTGCCAAAAGAATCACATTAGAAGAAGATAGACAGAAACATCTCCCCTGCAGCACTTTAAACTCAGGTAATCACTTCGATTTATGTTGAAATGATCATTTTCAGCGATTTCAGAGAAGAGGATGAAAATTTAAGAAAAGGGTGAGTGAGGACAATGACAGCATGGCCTTTGACACGTTACCTGTGTCCACGGAAGAGACGTTTAGGGAAGGGGGCGGGGGAAGCAGGTAGAGGGTGGCAGCGTGGAACTCATACATGTTAGAGGAACACTTCACATCCCAAGATGTCCATCCGAATCACTCCTTCCATTCTGGCTGTTTATAACTAAAACCGTGTTCAACCTTACTTGTATTTATGATTACACACACACACACACACACACACACACACACACACACACACACACACACACACACACACACACACACACACCAGAAGCATTCACATCGCCTGCTCAGAGGCATTTCGTCTGATGATTCAGACTCATGAGTGAGGCACGGCTGATTGTGTTGGTGCTCTCCTGGCGTCAAATGGAGATATACCACAGTCTATAATTCTGTAGTATTCTTACCACCACGGGTTTAAAAACAGAATCCAATGGTACTAAAGCAGCCAGTAAAGGGCAAAAAAGTAAAACAAGGAGAAAGTTATGTAAATTAAAAAGATGCTGAAAACTAGAGTCATAATGTACAGAGTATTGAATGTTAGGGAAATCTTTGAACCTACGCTTGAAGATCCATTTTGGGATACAAGGGAGGTTAAAAAGTGTCAACAGTCAGAGTGGTCAGCTGTACTGTTTAATAATCCAAGCATTGTCGTTCACACATGTGCTAATAGCAGCTAAGAATTGTGCAGAACAGCCTTTCCTTGGATCTCCTGTGGGATGACATATTGATTACTCCTCATCTGCTTATGGGTCAAACGCATACATGTGGAGGATGAAACTGTGTGCACGCCCCAGTTGAAGCCAAAACGCGGTGCTAGACGAATGCGTGAAAATGGTTTTTCCGGTGACTATCTAGCGTGAATTATTTCCTTGGACCTTCATAATTCCTTTCAGACCAGTAATAAACGTCATAATCACAGTAGAATCATTATATTCTAGCCATCTAAAAAAATTATTATTCCAATGTTTATCATATTAGACTGGTCAGCTTTCTGATCAACACCGATGTGTATGTGTGTGTGTGTGCGTGTGTGTGCATGTGTGTGCGTGCGTGTGTGTGTGTGTGTGTGTGTGTGTGTGTGTGTGTGTCTTTATCCTTTGTGCTCGGCTCTTTCAGAAGCTGAATTTTTAGCAAACATCAGCAGATTTGGACTTGGCAAAGATTTGGACTTAAGGAGGGGGGGGGGGGGGGGGGGGGGGAGGGAGTTTGAAGATGGAGAAACTGGGAACATGAAATTGCGAAAATATATCACAGATATGAAAACTCTTCACTAGCTGTATAAGGGAACCATCGTAATCCCTTTTGAACGCAGATATATTTGTATTCCCTGCTCCGAGGTCTTTCGTCCGCTGGATCGGAACTCATCAGGGAGACACGGCTGGTTGTGTTTGCGCTCTTGGCGTCAAATAGAGACACACCACAGTCCATAATACCATGGTGTTCTCACCACCAGGGGTGCAAAAAAGAATCCAATAGCACCCCCAAAGCAGCCAGCGAAGGGTAGTAAATGAAACCAAACGAAAGTGTGGGGAGGAAAAAAAAGTTGCTGAAAAACTAAAGACATTATGTAAATAGCATAAAATGTAGGGGGCAATCTTTGCGCGTACGCTTGAGGATCCACCCAAGGATGCAAGGGAGATCAAAAGACAAACACACAGATGGACAGAAACAAATACAAATAACCTCAATTTAATCGAAACGAAATTGGAAATGAAATGAGGCAGGGAACAGTAAACAATAAACAGTAAACAAGTGGGGTAACTTTTGCTCCCATGAGAAAACCTAACACAGAGTAACTTTTATTCAAGACTGGCACAGCCTTTTAAACTTGAATAAACTCAGACAAACACATAGACGAACAATCTAATAGTGGGGGAAAAAACAAGCGCAGGCCAACAACTCAACTGTCTTCATAGTAATGACTTGGCAAAGATTTGGACTTAAGGAGGGGTGGGGGGGGGGGGGGAGTTTGAAGATGGAGAAACTGGGAACATGAGGTTAAGAAAATATATTACAGATATGAAAACTCTTCACTAGCTGCATAAGGGAACCATCGTAATCCCTTTTGAACGCAGATATATTTGTATTGCCTGTTCCGAGGCCTTTCGTCCACTGGATCGGAACTCATCAGGGAGACACGGCTGGTTGTGTCTGTGTTGCTGGCGTCAAATAGAGACACACCACAGTCCATAATACTGTGGTGTTCTCACCACCAAGTGTGCAAAAAAGAATCCAATAGCACCCCCAAAGCAGCCAGTGCAGGGTAGTAAATGAAACCAAACGAAAGTGTGGGGAGGAAAAAAAGTTGCTGAAAAACTAAAGACATTATGTAAATAGCATGAAATGTAGGGGGCAATCTTTGAGCCTACGCTTGAGGATCCACCCAAGGATGCAAGGGAGATCAAAAGACAAATACACAGACGGAAAGAAACAAATACAAATAACCTCAATTTAATTGAAACGAAATTGGAAATGAAATGAGGCAGGGAACAGTAAACAAGTGGGGTAACTTTTGCTCCCATAAGAAAACCTAACACAGAGTAACTTTTATTCAAGACTGGCACAGCCTTTAAACTCGAATAAAGTCAGACAAACACAAAGACGAACAATCTGATAGTGGAGGAAAAAAACAAGCGCAGGCCAACAACTCAACTGTCTTCATAGTAATGACTTGGCAAAGATTTGGACTTAAGGGGGGGGGGGGGGGGGGGGGGGGGGGGGGGGGGGGAGGGGGGGGAGGGGGGAGTTTGAAGATGGAGAAACTGGGAACATGAAATTAAGAAAATACATTACAGATATGAAAACTCTTTACTAGCTGCATAAGGGAACCATCGTAATCCCTTTTGAAGGCAGATATATTTGTATTGCCTGCTCTGAGGCTTTTCGTCCGCTGGATCCGAACTCATCAGGGAGACACGGCTGGTGGTGTCTGCACTCCTGGCGTCAAATAGAGACACACCACAGTCCATAATACTCCCCACACTTTCGTTTGGTTTCATTTACTACCCTTCACTGGCTGCTTTGGGGGTGCTATTGGATTCTTTTTTGCACCCCTGGTGGTGAGAACACCACGGTATTATGGACTGTGGTGTGTCTCTATTTGACGCCAGCAACACAGACACAACCAGCCGTGTCTCCCTGATGAGTTCCGATCCAGTGGACGAAAGGCCTCGGAGCAGGCAATACAAATATATCTGCGTTCAAAAGGGATTACGATGGTTCCCTTATGCAGCTAGTGAAGAGTTTTCATATCTGTAATATATTTTCTTAATCTCATGTTTCCAGTTTCTCCATCTTCAAACTGCCCCCCCCCCCCCCCCCCCCCCTTAAGTCCATATCTTTGCCAAGTCATTACTATGAAGACAGTTGAGTTGTTGGCCTGCGCTTGTTTTTCCCCCACTATTAGATTGTTCGTCTATGTGTTTGTCTGACTTTATTCAAGTTTAAAAGTCTGTGCCAGTCTTGAATAAAAGTTACTCTGTGTTAGGTTTTCTTATAAGAGCAAAAGTTACCCCACTTGTTTACTGTTTATTGTTTACTGTTCCCTGCCTCATTTCATTTCCAATACAACGGCAGTCAGCTGTATGAATCGCATGGGAACAAGCCATTCAGATGCCTGGGAATCACACGTGGCTGAAGGCTAGGGCGCATGCACGGTTTCGTCCTCCACATGTATACCTCTACCCAACGGCATCCTCGAAATAATCACCATTAAACTTCAACTTCCAGCTAGGTCTCGTTTAATCTTCAAATTAAACAATATGTTGAAGAAAGTAGTAGTGGGGGGAAAGTAAACCCTTACAATTCCTCCAGTATCACAATAATGGCTTGGCAAAGGTTAAACAGACAAGAAAGGGGGTGTGGAGGGTATGTGAAAGAGAAAAAAAAATGGGAATGAAAAATGAGGGCGTTAGATTATAAAACCATAAAAAGCAAGTCGGGACCATTGTACTCCTTTCTCAAACCAGAACCATTCATGTAACCTGCTCAGAGGCCTCTGATCTGCTAATTCAAACTCATGAGTGAAGCATGCCTAAATGTGTCAGGGCTCTCTCGGCATCAAGTGGAAGTATACCACAGCCGAACATTCTGTTGTATTTTCACCATAAGCACACACACACACACACACACACACACACACACACACACACACACACACCGCGCGCGCGCGCGCGCGCGCACGCGCGCGCGCATGCACACACACACATATCTCCCTCTCTCTCTCTCTTATATATATATATATATATATATATATATTATATATGTGTGTGTGTGTGTGTGTGTGTGGTAATATATGTACACACACACACCACACACACACACACACACACACACACACACACACATGTTCAAGCGAGGTCAAAGAGTGTCAACAGAGTGGTCAGCTCCACTGTTTATTAACCTGAGCATTGTCGTTCACACAAGTGCTAATACCAATATATATATATATATATATATATATATATATATATACTTTGCTGTATTAAAAAGCAAGTTAAAATCAAGCTTAAAATCTAGAGATCTGTTTCGCGCTGTCAGTGCGGTCGTCAGGGTGTAGTGAGCTTGTATTGCCAGTGTTGTGTGTATATATAGCTTGCTGCTGTTTTTCCCCGTGCTACATGTGTTTCAGGTGTTTTTGTTCACTGTTAGGAACTTCCATCTGTGTCTGCAATTGTTAACCATTTCTGTTCTGATATTTAAAGTTGCTAATTGTGGTTTACATAGTATGATGTATTTCTCTGTTAGGCATAGATTACATCTTTTTGAAGTGTTGTTGTATGGTGCTGCTCTTTTTAAGATTTTCCAAGATATGTTGTAGTCTGTGTTTTTGTCTTTAAGTTTCCAGATATATTTACTCAGTTCTGTTTGGTTTTTATATTTTTCTTTGTTGAATGATTGTTTATGGTTTGCGTATCTAGTTTTGAATTGGTTACCAGTGATACCTACATATGTTTCTTCTGCGTTCTCTGATGTTACAGTGGCTTGGTACACAATGTTGCTGTAAAGGCATTTGTTGCTTAGAGGGCAGTGTTCTTTTTTGGTACAGTTACAAGATTTCCTTTTGTCACCCTCATTTTTCTCTGTGTTATTTTTCATTTTATTTGCCGAATCAATGGCATTTTTGAGATTCGGCATACATGAATATGACAATTTGATGTTGTTTTTATTGAATATTTTAAATAATTTATGGTCTTTTGGGAAGGATGATGTCAAAATGTTAAAGAATTCTTTCCCTACATTTGTTTTGGCTCTTGCATCATATGGGGGTTATACCATATGATGTTCCTTTTCCTGTTCTTTCTGCATCTTTTTGTATCGTTGTCTGGATCGTATTGTAGTTTATAGTTGTAGCCACTTTTATGTAACGCCTCTTGGTACTCAGCTGTAGCATTGTTGAATACTGTTTCGTTACATGACAAATTAGACAGTCTTTTGTTTATGCTTTTGGGTATTGTTTTCAGTATGGAGGGTGGGTGATTGCTTTTGATGTTTACATAAACAGGCGTGTCATTTGGTTTCTTGTATGGTTTATATGTATGTTGGTTGAGGTCTAACGTTATGTCTAAATAGTTCACTATCGTTTTGTTTGCTTCTATGGTGATTTTTAAGTTTTGGTTGTGGAAAATTTTACACAATTCTTTTTTCTTATTTTCGATATTCCTAGGGTTGTCATTCAGAGCTGCAAGGCCGTCATCCCTGTACAGTCCAGTTTGTTTTCCAAGTTTTTTTAAAATATGGGATAACATGAATAGTCCTACAAGTTCGCAAGTTTCGGCACCATCATATGATCCCATCGTGACATCAAAAGTTGAATTCCTGTTTGTGTTTTTAATCCAGGTTTCATTTTTACTGTGCAGTAAAGTTTTCTTTGTATGGAAAATGATTTCCATTTCTGACCCTGATATTTCTGTGTACTTGTTGGCAAATCTTATAGCTTTGGTTAGTAGCTTTTCGTCTATAGATGGGTAGAAATCTACTATGTCGAATGTTATAAAAACTGTATTTTCTTGTTTGTTGAGTTTTTTAAACCATTGTATGACTTCATATGTGTTTTTCCAGAGATTGAATTCAGTGTTTTCTTTTATGCTTTTTATGGTTTTCTCTAAGATTTTTTTTACTAATTTTCCCTAGCTCAGATTTGGAAGGGTTTATCAATCTACATGTTGGATTGTTCAAGAAATTGGGTTTGTGGTCTTTAAGTGTAATAAAGGCTTCTCTAGCTGCTGTGATCTCTACTCTGTCACTTAGGTCCATTTGGTGTACAAGTTCCTTTTCTTTCTTTCTGATGTGGCCTTGTCAGCCTTTCTGTAATTTTTTTGAATATTTTTGTCGAGTAGTTTTGAGTACTCTTCAGGTTCTATTTTGTAAAAGTTGTTGGTTTTATCCGCCTTCACAAATATTTTATTATCATTTTGAATTTGTTTAATTTCCTTTTCTAACGTTGATTGGAATTTGTTATTGGATTTTTTGAATTCTATGTTGGCTAACATTCTTTTCATTTTATCTTCAAATGTTCTCGTTTCTTCAATGGCTGGTGGTACTCGCTATGATTTGAAGTCATATGTATTTTTATCTTCTTTCTTAGCGTTGGGGTTTAAGAAGAAAAATGCTTTCCATCTCATATTTTTTATGAATTTTTTGGTCTGTTCTATCATTTTCTTCATGTAGCACTGGGGTTTAGCAAACGGTATGTTTTTGGTGGATTGTTTAAAGTTGATTTTTTCCATTCTAAAATCTGCTGATTCAAAGTGCTCAACGTATGGAGCAGTTAAGAGGGTAGTACTGAGGATCAGCGTTATGTTAAAAAGAGTGCTCGACCAGAGTGGGAGCGGCATTTGCTGCATTAAAAAGCAAGTTAACTTGCTTTTTAATACAGCAAATGCCGCTCCCACTCTGGTCGAGCACCCTTTTTAACATAACGCTGATCCTCAATACTACCATATATATATATATATATATATATATTCAATTATAAACAAAGGTTGCTCTTATGTCTTAGATTGAAGAAATAGGGGGAGATAAGCATTCATATCTGCAGTGGTAGATAATTCTGCCTAACTAACAGTATGTGCTTGAGTGGGTGAATGGGGAATAATAAATGCTTCTCAAAATGAGTCTTCAGCAAGCTTATAGTCTCCAAGGGGGAGACAATCTCCAGTGGGGAGGAAGCTCACTGACATGCAACTCCTGGTCAGATACCGGTATTTCGAAACCTGAGTGTTTCTCCTCAGTGACCGCGGAAAGTGGTAAGTTGACTCCTCTGCCTTTTCGGTTTTAAGAAGAATGCTATCCCAGAAAAAGGCTGGTGTGCAATACCGTAGTATGTTTGTTGAGTTTTCAACAAACCAACCAAAGGTGCCACCTAAGAAGCAAACGAAAATCATGAAAGAGCAAAACAGGCTGCATTTTCTTGTGAAAAGTAGAAAATATGAAAAGATAACCTCTTAAGACACAAGTGCTGAGGGCCAGTTCTTGGAATGAATCTGCAAGGGACTAAATTACAATAAACAAATAAATTCCAAGGATAAGTACCGAGCACCATTCCAGCAACTTACAGAGCAGCTTGGTGTTGCAATGACTGCAAGAAATATTCAATTATAAACAAAGCTTGCTCTTATGTCTTATGAATGCTTATCTCCCCCTATTTCTTCAATCTAAGACATAAGAGCAAGCTTTGTTTATAATTGAATATTTCTTGCAGTCATTGCAACACCAAGCTGCTCTGTAAGTTGCTGGAATGGTGCTCGGTACTTATCCTTGGAATTTATTAGTTTATTGTATTTTAGTCCCTTGCAGATTCATTCCAAGAACTGGCCCTCAGCACTTGTGTCTTAAGAGGTTATCTTTTCATATTTTCTACTTTTCACAAGAAAATGCAGCCTGTTTTGCTCTTTCATGATTTTCTTTTGCTTCTTACGTGGCACCTTTGGTTGGTTTTTTGAAAACTCAAGAAACATACTACGGTATTGCACACCAGCCTTTTTCTGGGATAGCATTCTTCTTAAAACCGAAAAGGCAGAGGAGTCAACTTACCACTTCCCGCGGTCACTGAGGAGAAACAGTCAGGTTTCGAAATACCGGTATCTGACCAGGAGTTGTATGTTAGTGAGCTTCCTCCCCATTGGAGATTGTCTCCCCCTTGGAGACTATAAGCTTGCTGAAGGCTCATTTTGAGAAACATTTATTATTTCCCATTCACCCACTCAAGCACATACTGTTAGTTAGGCAGAATTATCAACCACTGCAGATATGAATGCTTATCTCCCCCTATTTCTTCAATCTAAGACAAGAGCAAGCTTTGTTTATAATTGAATATTTCTTGCAGTCATTGCAACACCAAGCTGCTCTGTAAGTTGCTGGAATGGTGCTCGGTACTTATCCTTGGAATTTATTAGTTTAGTGTATATATATATATATATATATATATATATTTATATATATATATATATATATATATTATATATATAGAGAGAGAGAGAGAGGAGAGAGAGAGAGAGAGATCTGTGCGTGTGTGTAGATATATATGTATAGGTATACACACACACACACACACACACACACACACACACACACACACACACACACATATATTAAGTCATGTTTTTGCTGAATGTTTGGCCTATCGTACAACGTTCTGTCTCTGCAGTGACACTTTGATATGTACTCCAAGATGTGCATGCAGCATGCTCTACAACAGTGTGTTCTGATATAAAGCTTAAATTCCCAATGACGTGTCTTTGTAATATAGACATAAATGCAAGTAATCACTTTGTAATTGCAGACAACGATGTTGCCGCGATATTGATTGAGCACAGCCCAGAAAGAACACGGTGTGGTCAGCTGATGATAGTCTGTTAAAGATTGAAGAAAAACCGCTGGCGTGATTTTGTTTCATACCTTCTTTCAAACATCTCCACCATCGTGTACCTAAGCTGTAGCTGTCAGAAAACAGCGCAATACTGGACCTTGTTGCAGCCATGTTGAACACTTCTCGGCAGTGGTTAAGTGACGTGGCCTCTCAGAATATCTCCATGGTGCCGGATGACTTGAACACTGACGTCCAGAATGACTTCGTTCCAGAAGGGTGCATCAAATTCAGATTTAGTGAGTTGGAATTTTTTCCTTGGAATAATTCTGATAACATTGTGACTGAAAAAGTCGAAATAAACACACGTGAAATCCGATTCTGTATGTTGCAAATCCTTTTTGTCATTGGAGGACCTGCCAACATCATAAACATGGTGATATTCTTTAAACAAGGCCTCAGAGATCGTGTCAACCTGCTATTGTTTTCACTGTCCCTGGCAGACGAGCTTACCTTGATCACTGCTATGGTGACCTTTATTGAGGAATATTACATGGAATTTGCCGAAGAAACAAAAACCGGTCCTTTCCTGGCATTTTTTGTCAACAATCATCTAAGTTTCTTGCACGGTTTTTGTTTCGTATCATTTATTCTGTCAGCTGCTATTGCCTGTGAGAGATGCTACTGTGTCCTAAGACCACTGAAGTACCAGACTTTGATGGAAACTAAAACAATGGCGTTTGTTATCATTGTTGTGTATGTTATTGTGTTAGGTCTGTACTTCATCGTCGGATTCAGATACTATTCACCGTGCGTTTACGATCCAGACTCTGGTATTGTGACGCATTTATTAAGTTTTAGTGAAGTCTACATAAGCCACAAAGATCTTATTGACAGTGTGGATAACATTTTCTTCGGAGCAGGGCTGCCTGTTGGCATGACTATAGCTGTCATAAGTGCAACAGTAATAACTATATCTAAGCTTCGGCAGGCTATTGCATGGCGTACAGAAACATCATCATCACTGTCTCCAAGGGAAGTGGCTCTCACCAAAATGCTGATTGGCACTTCCATACTACTCATCATTTGTATTTTTCCTTCTAGCATTTTCCGCTTTGCCTGTCTCTTGTTACCTGAAATGAACACCGGAAGACGAAATCAAAATTTCTATTTGACATGTCTGTGGATTACAGAAATATTTCTGTACATCAATTCCAGCTTCAATGTCTTCATTTATTATGTGATGGGTACCCGGTACAGAGAAACATTCTGGAATATTTGGAAGAAGAAGCAGAGTGACAGAAAGAAACAAAAAGAACTGATATAAAAGGGATCGATGCCTTCATGTTCCGTTTTGCAGCCAGTGCTATTTCATGTGAGGGGGACCGCGACCAGTCGCCTATTCATTTTGCTTCCTGTCTCCTGGGTCTGGTTGTTCCGTGCCACCATTTCCAATGTACTGCTGGCCTTTTCCCCTTTGATACACTTAAGCAGCACTCGCTTACAAATTGCCAGTGCAAGCTACTGCATTTGGTGAACAGTTTCGGCAGGCTTACCCATTGCTCAATCATTT
>CM065735.1:36891892-36896892 GCA_033310375.1 Conus canariensis
ATGTGGTTACAAAGCAAGACGAGGACGAACAGTACTACAATCAGTTATCAGTTAGCGACATGAATTCCTAGCATCAATAATCATAACACTTATTTATCAGGATGCGTGTATGTATGCGTGTGCGTGCGTGTGTGTGTGTGTGTGTGTGTGTGTGTGTGTGTGTGTGTGTGTGTGTGTGTGTTTGTGTGTGTGTGTGTGTGTCTGTGTGTGTCTGTGTGTGTCTGTGTGTGTGGTGAGTGTATGTGTGCGTGTGTGTGTGTGTGTGTGTGTGTGTGTGTGTGTGTGTGTGTGTGTGTGTGTGTGTGTGTGTGTGTGTGTGTCTGTGAGAGAGAGATGCCATCACAATCCTCCCCCCTCCTCCCACTTTTTTAAACTAATCATACACTACACAAGACTAGAATTATTAACTGAGCAGTTTTACATCAACAAGCAGCCGTAAATACGAAGAGAGAGAGAGAGAGAGAGAGAGAGAGAGAGAGAGAGAAGAGAGAGAGAGAGAGCATTTTCATTTTTCTTATCCAAAATATTATATGCTAATCATTACTATGGAATATGTATGAAGAGCAACAATACATCAATATAATTAAAAGTAATCAGGACACACATTTATCACCCTGTAGTTATAGTGTTTCAAGTAGTCAAAATTATTAGGACATCAATTTGTGACAATGCACTGATAAAATCAGTGACCACAACATTCATTCATCATGATATAATTACAAACGTTAATAAAGCCAAGTGTAAACATGTCTCTCATTTATCATTTTCTGGCTAAAAGAAACAGTAGAAAGGAACAGGCGTATCAATTTAAATATGCAGCAAAACAGAAGGTGTGTCCTGGTATATGTGTTTCGTCCCTAATACCAATGGCCTGCTGTCAAAGGCGTAATTACTTTTTCCCTGAAGGATTCTGCATTTTGAGTGCATCGGAAATGCAGTGGAAGTGAATTCCAAATCACACTATCAGAGTAAGTTAAGAATGATTTGGATAGATCTATTCTAGGTATGGGAATCTGGAATTTGGTTGAATCCCTAGTTTTATGTCAGATTTAGACTGAAGAGTTTGTGGTGCTACACCCGACGCAATTTTTTGCATTAGCAAACATTCGTTGACAGCAAAGATTTCTTTTAGCTGAAGAGCCCCTGCTTTAGTATAATCCCCTTCACTAAGACTAGACGATTTTAAAAGAACTGCTTTAAGTGCTCTTTTGTAGACACTGGTAAGAGGTTTCATGGCGTTAGCACTAGCAGAATCAATCAGTGTTGAACAATAATTGATTGAGGAGAGAATATGTGCGTGTAAGAATAATTTCCTGGCATGAAGGTTTAAGAAATACTTAATCCTGCCCAGCTGATATGTTTGTCTGGATATTGATTTACATAAACTGTGAAGGTGATAAGACCAAGAAAGATTATTATCAATATGTACGCCTAAAACTCGATGGCTGTCCACCACTTCAATTTTCTGATTTTTGACAAAAAACAGGAGGCTGCGTGGTTATGTTTTGTCTTCTTTACCTTGTTGTTATCAGCATTAGTTTCGCTTTATTAGGATTCAGTGATATGTGATTTACATTTACACAAATCGCTTAAGATATCAGTATTCTTCTGCAATGAAGTGAAAAAAGCTTCTAAGCTGGAGCTACTTGTATGGACAGTGGTATCATTGCAAAAGAGTTCACATGAATCCTCACATGAATCCTCAGTATAAAGAGGGAGATCATTTATATAAACTGAGAACAGCAACGGGCCTAACAGAGAACCCTGGGGTACGCCATATTGGATAAGTAGCTTCTGTGATGAACTGTTGTTGACACAAACAATTTGTTGACAGTCTTCTAGGAATGATGTGACTAGTTGGAAGGTATTTCCTGTTATGCCGTATGATAAATGAGGAGAGAGAGAGAGAGAGAGAGAAGAGAGAGGGGAGAGAGAGAGAGAGAGAGAGAGAGAAGCATTATCGGCCGGTTTCCATGTTCTGCTCCAACGTGGCTTCATCTTTACTGGACACTTAACGTGGGGTTCGCTGAAAATGTGCTTACTTTCACACTGTATACCGACCATCAATTGTGCCTGTTGGAGCAAAGGATTTCCTTCCTTTGTGCCGCGAGAACCTGCAGTACAGAAGTGCGCGAGAACCTGCAGTACAGAAGTGCGCGAGAACCTGCAGTACAGAAGTGCGCGAGAACCTGCAGTACAGAAGTGCGCGAGCACTGCAGTAACTGGTCTTTTCGTGTGGGCTACACTCATATTTGACTACGTGTACTCTCCCTTTTTTCAGCCTGATACGTTCTTCACGGCTTTCATCACATTTTGTTACGTTGCTGCGTGTGAGTGAAGAAATTAAAAAGTGTGGGTATCCTCTTCATTTGATCACTCTGGTGAGTTTTACCATCTAGAGCCTTGTTACCTACACACTCTGTTACCGTTGATTGTTTTGTTTGTCGTTTGTTAATTCGTTGTTGACAACTTTTGTGTGATAATTACTTTATTTTCACAGCCGTACAACTGATTGCACAGGTAATCAATAGACATGACAGATTTTAAAAAGGGACAGAAGTTACGAATTGGACATTTGAATGTGTATCACCTTGCAAACAAAGTGACTGATATTAAAGTGTTTATAAATAAGCATAACCATTTCCATTTCTTTGATATTACTGAAACACTCCGAGGGTCTCATATCCGTGATGAGAATATAGCGATCCCAAATTACTCTGACATTAGGAAAGATCCCTCAGTCCCTGGAGAAACTGGAATAGCAGTTTATATCCATTGTTCCATCCAACATCTTATTCGAAGACGTTCGGACTTAAAATTAGACAAAGTGGAGTGCATTTGGACAGAAATAAAACAAGAAAAAACTCCATTACTCATATGCACTTTATACCGCAATCCTGCATCCATTTTTGATTAGTATGACTGTTTACTGTGTATGATTGACCAGATAGATATAAACAAAAACGACATTCTTTTACCTGGGGACTTAAACGCAGATATGGTTAAACAACACCAGGCCTGGAACTCCACTATAACATTGCTAGGATTAACACAGTTCGTGTCGATTCCAACTAGGGTGACGGCAATATCTGCCACTATTTATTGGTCATATTTAATTAAATAAGCCTAACGCAGTTGAAGATGTCAATGTTGCAAAACTAACAATCAGTGATCATTATGCCACTTATTTTACATGGAAATCTAAAATGCCTCAATTAGAACAGAAGGGACACACATCCATACAGTACAGATCCTACAAACACTTTAATGAGACTGCCTTTCTCATGGATCTCACCATAGCCCCTTTCCATTCTGTATATCACACAAGTCATCCTAACACTGTCTTCCAGACTTGGCACGATATTTTTCTTCAGGTTGTAGACAAATATGAACCCATACGACAAAAGAGAGTAAAGCACTCCATTACATCATCTTGGTATACAAAAGAGATCGATGAAGCAAAAAATAAACAAGACAATTTCAAACAAGAGAAACGTTTATTTTTTAAATTCAGAGCTCAGTGTAATTATCTTAAACAGTTGATACGAAAATTTAAAACATCACTTTTTGACAGGCTTATTGAAAGGAACAGAGATACTTCTACCATACGGTGAGCACACCAGACAATTTCAATAATCATTTTCTCTCAGCTATCAACGCAGGAGCACGACAACCTCGGAAGAACACACTGTTCAGGGACGCTTTTAACGTTGTTTTATAAACAGAAGACAAATGGAGCCCAGCCATTCACTATTCCTCCAATAGGTGTACATGAAGTTGGAAAACTAATAATCTCACTGAAAAACAAAAAAATCTTCAGGGCCAGACCAAATCAATTCGAGTATATTAAAATTATCTCGTTCCTGTATTGCAGAAAGCCTAACCTATACGTATAATTTGTGCATACAGAAACATGCCTTTCCAGTGGCATTAAAGAATGCAAAGGTAGTACCTGTTCCCAACACAATCGAAATCACGGAAATTAACAACTATAGACCCATATCCCTTATATCAATAATATAAGCGTTTAGGGAAACATGTGCACAAAAATTCCTTAAGTTATGTGGAAAAAGATAACCTCATCCACCCTTTGCATTCTGGTTTTCGACCCGGACATTCCAGGCATACAGTTTTAACAGTTTTTGTTGGACACATGGCAGTCTGCAATGAACGATTCTCAACTAACTGGTGTAATAATCCTAGACCTTAAAAAAGCTTTTGATCTGGTTAACCATGACATTTTGTTAGAAGAAATTTATATGTATACTAAAAGTTCACAAACAACAGCTTTGAGTCTTATCTTGGAGACAGATATCAACGAGTCTTACTCAATGGATCATATTCTGCTGAAAAGTTAGTCAAGAAAGGGGTACCACAAGGTTCTATTTTAGGCCTCCTCCTCTTTTGTCTGTTTATTAATGACTTACCATTACACATCTCAAATAACAATGTAATGTATTATGTGAGTTGTTTGCTGATTATGGTACTCTGTACAGCTGACAAAGACATTAATAATATTAATGATCCCTTACAACAAAGTCTCATGGAAGTAGAAAACTGATGTGAAGATCATGCAATGCACTTAAATTCTACCAAAACAGGGTGCCTGATTATATATCCACCTGACAAAAACATCGGCCAGGTTTGTTTCCACTTAGTCTATCTATTAAAGACTGTCAAATCAATCAGGTCAGGCAACATAGACTGCTAGGATTAGTTGTAGACGACTAGTTACAGTGGGATGGACATATTAACTACACATGCAAACTCATCTAAACGTTTTGGGAAACGTGCACAAAAATTTCTTAAGTTATTTGGAAAAACATAACCTCATCCACCCTTTGCAACATAGACTACTAGGATTAGTTGTAGACGACCAATTACAGGGGGATGGTCATATCAACTACATATGAAAAATCATCTCAAAAAAACTTATTCATTTTAAAGAAACTAAAGGACTCCACTGATACTACTTCCCGTAAAATATTATACAATTCCCA
>CM065735.1:36901892-36921892 GCA_033310375.1 Conus canariensis
GCCTGTTTCAAGGAGATGAAAATAGGAGCCTTGTACTGACAAAAATCTCTTGAAAGGTTCGCCGTCAGAAGAGAAAGAGTAGTTTCCATAACATATAGAAAAGCATCCCCTCATTTTCTTTGTTCAACACTTGTTGCATATGCTTGTCACCAGCTTGTATCAACGTTACGTATATGGCATTAGATTCATTTATTAAACGGTTTTAATGTCTCCACAATTTGTGAAGTAATATAGTGCGGTAGTGGTTCATTATATAAAGAATAAGCGAGACAGGCGCTCTTTGGCAACAACTGGGATTACGTGACCGATGTACTAAGCCAAAGTTACAGTCGGGCGACGTATAGTGCGTATCTGACATGTATAAATCCAACGCGATAGTCAGAAATCATGCACCCACCATCTTCCACGTCACTACAATTGTGTGTGTGTGTGTGTGTGTGTGTGTGTGTGTGTGTGTGTGTGTGTGTGTGTGTGTGTGCGTGTGTGTGTGTGTTGTGTGTGCACGTGGATGCATCCTCATATCCATGTGTATACATACATGCGAACACACCATGTAGTTTTTTGGGTTTTTTTTTTTTTTTTTTTTCAGATTACTTATACCAGCACGTGCGCATGCAAATGTAAGAGAAGTGTGTCTACAGACTTACCAGTGCAGAAACAGTTCAGAGGAAAGGTTGCTTTTCGTTTGGTTTAAAACAAAAATGAATACACATAAATACATCTGCAACATAGTAAAAGTAAACTAGATAAGTAAGTGATTACCATGAGCAAATGAAACCTTGACTATGATGTATTGAAAGTAAAACAAGCCAACGAAATATTGCAGGTGTGTATGAAGTGGTAAAATCTACAAGCTTGTTTCTAGCTTTGCTATCTTCAGGATGTCTTTTGGAGCACGCCAAAAAAACCTTACTCCATAGCAGAAATGAAACTTGGATTAAAAAAACGAGCAAAAACTCCACATTTGATGTAACCATGGGATCGTATGATGGTGCCGAAACATGTGAACTAGTCGGACTATTCATGCTATCCAACATCCAAAAACAACTTGGAAAACAGGCCGGTTTATACAGAGATGACGGCCTCGCTGCATTAAACAATAATCCAAGAACCATTGAAAACAAGAAAAAAGAATTATGTAAAATCTTTAAAAACCACAACTTAAAAATCACAATAGAAGCAAACAAAAAAGTAGTGAATTACCTAGACATAACATTAGACCTCACTGACCATGTGTACAAACCATACAAAAAACCCAATGACATACCAGTCTACGTAAACATCAAAAGCAACCACCCACCATCTATACTAAAAACAATACCCAATGGTATAAACAAGAGACTATCCAACCTGTCATGCAATGAAAACGCATTCAATGATGCAGCAACAGAATATCAAGAAGCATTACAAAAAAGTGGTTACAATTACAAACTACAATACAGTCCAGACAACAACACGAACAGAATTAAGAAAAATAGGAAAAGAAAGATCATATGGTACAACCCACCATACGATGGACAAGTAAAAACAAATGTAGGAAAAGAATTCTTTAAAATCTTAGCAACATCATTCCCAAAAGAACACAAACTGTCCAAAATATTCAACAAAAACACCATTAAACTGTCATACTCATGTATGCCCAACCTCAAAAACATGATTGATTCATCTAACAAAATGAAAAGCAACATAAAAGAGAAGGGTGCCGAAAGGACATCTTGCAACTGCACTAAAAAAGAACAGTGCCCCCTGAGCAATAAATGTCTTCACAGCAACATTGTATACCAAGCTACGGTAACATCAGAAAATGAAGAAGAAACATATGTAGGGATTACTGAAAACACTTTCAAAACCAGATACGCAAACCATAAACAGTCATTCAAAAATGAAAAATACAAAAATCAAACAGAGCTGAGCAAATACATCTGGAGACTCAAAGATAAAAAAATAGACTACAACATATCATGGAAAATCATAAAAAGAGCAGCACCATACAACAATATTTCAAAAAGATGCAATCTATGCTCCACAGAAAAATGGTTAATATTATGCAAACCACACTTAGCAACTCTGAACACAAAAGTAGAAATTGTAAACAATTGCAGGCACAAGTGGAAATCTTTGCTAGCACATTCCACCTGAACAGGCCCCAATAAGAACCACAGGCCGCACGTGCAGCAAATGAGATCCGCCTGCACACACAGAGTTGAAATCAAGTCCCGCACGCCATAAAAGACCGTTGGCGTGCTCCAAAAGACATCCTGAAGATAGCAAAGCTAGAAACAAGCTTGTAGATTTTACCACTTCATTTTAAAAATATTTTAACAGATGTTGCTCCCCAAGGGGTTGAGCACCTTCAGATTTTTTAAGAACTTTTTTATATTGTTTATATATATATATATATATATATATATTTTATATATATATATATATATATATATATATATATATATACACTCTCCTATACACATACGCGCACGCACGCACGCACGCACGCACGCACACACACACACCAGAACCATTTATATCGCCTGTTAAGAGACCTTTTGTCCGCTGATTCAAGCTCATGAGTGAGGCACGGATGATTGCGTTAGTACTTCCTTGGCATCAAGTGGAGGTATACCACAGTCTATAAGTCTGTGGTATTCTTATCACAACGGGTTTTAAAACAGAATCCAACGGCACTTTGAAGCAGCTGTCGAGGGTAAATCAGAAGTAAAACAAGGAGAATGCAGTGTAAGGAAAACAGATGTTTGACTTAGGACCACAATGTACAGAGCACGAAATGTTGGAAAGATCTTTGAGCCTACGTTTAGGATCCATTTAGCAATACAAGGGAGGGAAAGGGTGTCAACAGAGCGGTCAGCTCTAATGTTTAATTACTCAAGCATTGTCAGTCATATAAACGGCTGACAGCAGATACGAATTGTGCAAAACGGCCTGTAAGGGATCTCCTAAGAGATATTATAATCCCTCACTGATTGATCAAACGATAACACATTGAGCAAAGTAGTAGTGGTGGAAGACACGTAAATCCTCCATTGTTACAATAATTACTTGGCAAAGATTAAAAAAGAAAAGAATGGGAGTGGGGAGGGTTTGTGAGAGAAAGAAAACAGGAATGAAAAATGAGGGCGTTACTTTATAAAACCTTCACTAGCAGCGTGGGGGGGACCATCATAGTCCATTCTGACAACAAACCATTCATATCGTCTGCTCAGAGGCCTTTTCGTCCGCTGATTCGGATTCATGAGTGAGGCAAGGCTGATTGTGTTGGTGCTGTCCTGACATCCATTGAAGACTTACAACAGTATATAATTCTATAGTATTACCACCATCAATATATATATATATATAATATATATATTTGTGACAATGCTTGAGTTATTGAGTTATCGAGAGGGTTTACGATGGTTCCCTGAGGCAGCTGGTGAAGGGTTTCTCATTATTTATAATATATTCCCCTCATTTTCTTCATCTTCGTTTTTTTTCTCTAAAAGTTCAAATCTTTGCCAAGTCATTACTATATGACTGAAGAATTGTTAGCCTGCACTTGTTTTCCCCCACTACTTAATTGTTCAGCATTATATTGTTTGGTCAATTAGTGGGAGATTGCATCTCTTAGGAGATCCAAGTAAATGTTGTTCTGCACAATTCTTAGCCACTGACAATGCTTGAGTTATTGAACAGCAGAGCTGACCACTCAGATTGTTCCATACCTTTTGATCTCCCTTGCATCCTTGAATGGATGCTCAAGCACAGGCTCAAAGATTGTCCCTACATTTTATACTGTTTACATTTTGCTTTTAGTTTTTCGGCAACTTTTTTCCTCTCCACACATTCGTTTTATTCATTTACTATCGTTCGCTGGCTGCGTTGGGGGTGCTGTTGGATTCCTTTTTTGAACCCTTGGTGGTGAGAACACCATAGAATTATGGACTGTGGTGTGTCTCTATTTGACACCAGGAGCGCAGACACAATCAGCCGTGTCTCCCTGATGAGTCTGATCCAGCGGACGAAAGGCCTAGGAGCAGGCAATACAAATAGATGTGCCTTCGAGAGGGTTTACGATGGTTCCCTCAGGCAGCTAGTGAAGGGTTTCTCATTATTTATAATATATTCCCCTCATTTTCTTCATCTTCGTTTTTTTTTCTCTAAAAGTTCAAATCTTTGTGAAGTCATTACTATATGACTGAAGAATTGTTAGCCTGCACTTGTTTTCCCCCACTACTTAATTGTTCAGCTATATATATTTGTGTGTGTGTATATATATATATATATATATATATATATATATATATATACAATAAACTAATAAATTCCAAGGATAAGTACCGAGCACCATTCCAGATCTACCACTGCAGATATGAATGCTTATCTCCCCCTATTTCTTCAATCTGAGACATAAGAGCAAGCTTTGTTTATAATTAAATATTTCTTGCAGTCATTGCAACACCAAGCTGCTCTGTAAGTTGCTGGAATGGTGCTCGGTACTTATCCTTGGAATTTATTAGTTTATTGTAATTTAGTCCCTTGCGGATTCATTCCAAGAACTGGCCCTCAGCACTTGTGTCTTAAGAGGTTATCTTTTTATATTTTCTACTTTTCACAAGAAAATGTAGCTTGTTTTGCTCTTTCATGATTTTCTTTTGCTTCTTAGGTGGCACCTTAGGTTGGTTTTTTTTTTGAAAACTCAATAAACATACTACGGTATTGCACACCAGCCTTTTTCTGGGATAGCATTCTTCTTAAAACCGAAAAGGCAGAGGAGTCAAATTACCACTTTCCGCGGTCACTGAGGAGAAACAATCAGGTTTCGAAATATCGGTATCTGACCAGGAGTTATATGTTAGTGGCTTTCCTCCCCATTGGAGATTGTCTCCTTCTTGGAGACTATAAGCTTGCTGAAGGCTCATTTTGAGAAGCATTTATTTAATTTTTCCCCATTCACCCACTCAAGCACATACTGTTAGTTAGGCAGAATGATCTACCACTGCAGATATGAATGCTTATCTCCCCCTATTTCTTCAATCTGAGACATAAGAGCAAGCTTTGTTTATAATTGAATATATATATATATATATATATATATATATATATATATTTGTTAAAAATATTTTTAAAATGAAGTGCTAAAATCAACAAGCTTGTTTCGAGCCTCTTGCTCTCGTCAGGATATTCTTTTGGGGCACGCTGTCTGTCTTTTACAGCGTGCGGGACCTGATTCCGTTTCTGCATGTGTGAGTCGCTGCACGTGTGGTCTGTGGCTCTTGTTGGGGTCTGTTCAGGTGGAGTGCGGTAACAAAGATTTCCATTTGTGCCTGCAATTGTTTACTATTTCTACTTTTGTATTCAAAGCTGCTAGGCGGGGTTTACATAATATTAACCATTTTTCTGTGGAGCATAGATTGCATTTAAAAAAAAAAAAAATTGTTGTATGGTGTTGCT
The DNA here is from genome assembly GCA_033310375.1 of Conus canariensis. NCBI lineage: Eukaryota > Metazoa > Mollusca > Gastropoda > Neogastropoda > Conidae > Conus > Conus canariensis. The sequence goes on from CM065735.1 coordinate 36,907,338, forward strand.
CTTTTTATGATTTTCCATGATATGTTGTAGTCTATTTTTTTATCTTTGAGTCTCCAAATGTATTTACTCAGCTCTGTTTGATTTTTGTATTTTTCTTTTTTGAATGACTGTTTATGGTTTGCGTATCTGGTTTTGAAAGTGTTTTCACTGATCCCTATATATGTTTCTTTTTCATTTTCTGATGTTACCATAGCTTGGTATACAATATTGCTGTGAAGACATTTGTTGCTTAGGGGGCACTGTTCTTTTTTAGTGCAGGTGCAAGATGTCCTTTCAGCACCCTTCTCTGTTGTATTGCTTTTCGTTTTGTTAGATGAGTCAATTATGTTTTAAGGTTGGGCATACATGAGTATGATAGTTTAATGGTGTTTTTGTGGAATATTTTGAACAGTTTGTGTTCTTTTGGGAATGATGTTGCCAAGATTTTAAAGAATTCTTTTCCTACGTTTGTTGTTACTTGTCCATCGTATGGGGGGGTTGTACCATATGATTTTCCTTTTCCTGTTTTTCTTATTTCTGTTCGTGTTATTGTCTGGGCTGTATTGTAGTTTGTAATCATAACCACTTTTTTGTAATGCTTCTTGGTATTCTGTTGCTGCATTATCGAATACTTTTTCATTGCATGACAGGTTGGATAGTCTCTTGTTTATACCATTGGGTATTGTTTTTAGTATAGATGGTGGGTGGTTGCTTTTGATATTTACGTAGATTGGTATATCATTGGGTTTTTTGTATGGTTTGTACACATGGTCAGTGAGGTCTAATTTTATGTCTAGGTAATTCACTACATTTTTGTTTGCTTCTATTGTGATATATTATATATATATATATATATATATATATATATATATATATATGTGTGTGTGTGTGTGTGTGTGTGTGTGTGTGTGTGTGTGTGTGTGTTGTCTGTCTGTCTGTCTGTCTGTCTGTGTATACAGCAAAGATACTTTTTAAACATATTAAGACACATTTTTGGAGAATCTTATGACCATTGGGCAGCGTTCTGTTTCTCTGCTTTAATTAGCGGTGTCGCGTTTTGATATGCACTCCAAGAGGCCTTCTCTACAACAGTGTGTTTTGATATCAAGCTTACATTCCCAGTTTACGTGTCTTTGTAATGTAGGCATAAATGCAAATAAATGCAGACAGTACTGTCGCCTCTAGAGAATACTATTTGCGACATTGATTGAACACAGCCCTGAAAGAACACGGTGTGGTCAGCTGATAACAGTCCGGTGAAAAATCAAAAAACAAAAACCGATTGCATGATTTGATTTTCAACCCTTTTTCAAACATCTCCACCATTGTGTACTTAAAGTTGTAGTGGACAGAAAACGGTGCAGTACTGGACCCTGTTGCAGCCATGTTGAACACTTCTCGGCAGTGGTTAAGTGACGTGGCCTCTCAGAATGTCTCCACGTTGCCGAGTGACTTGAACACTGACATCCAGAATGAATTCGTTCCAGAAGGGTGCATCAAATTCAGATTTAGTAAGATGGAATTTTTTCCTTGGAATAATTCTGATAATATCGTGACTGAAAAAGTCGAAATAAACACACGTAAAATCCGATTCTGTATGTTGCAAATCCTTTTTGTCATTGGAGGACCAGCAAATATTATCAACATGGTGATATTCTTTAAACAAGGCCTCAGAGATCGTGTTAACCTGCTGCTGTTTTCACTGTCCCTGGCTGATGAGCTTACCTTAATCACTTCTATGGTAACCTTTTTGAGGAATATTACATGGAATTTGCTGCAGAAACGAAAACCGGTCCTTTTCTGGCATCTTTTGTCAACAATCATCTGCGTTTCTTGCACGGTTTTGGTTTCGTATCATTTATTCTGTCAGCTGTTATTGCCTGTGAGAGATGCTACTGTGTCCTAAGACCACTGAAGTACCAGACTTTGATGGAAACTAAAACAATGGCTTTTGTTATAATTGCTGTGTATGTTATTGTGTTAGGTCTGAGCTTCATCGTGGGATTCAAATACTATTCACCGTGCGTTTACGATCCAGACTCTGGTATAGTGACACACATATTAAGTTATAGTGCAGTTTACGTAAGCCACAAAGATCTTATTGATAGTGTGGCCAACATTTTCTTTGGAGCAGGGCTGCCTGTTGGTATGACTATAGCTGTTACAAGTGCAACAGTAATTACTATATCTAAGCTTCGGCAGACTATTGTATGGCGCACAGAAACATCATCGTCATTGTCTCCAAAGGAGGTAGCTCTTACCAAAATGTTGATTGGTACTTCTGTTCTGCTCGTCATTTGTATTTCCCCCTCTGGTCTCTTCCGCATTGCCTGCCTGTTTTTACCCGAAATGAACATCGGAAGACGAAATCAAAATTTTTATTTGACATGTCTGTGGATTAGAGAAATATTTCTGTACATCAATTCCAGCTTCAACATCTTCATTTATTATGTGATGGGTACCCGGTACAGAGAGACGTTCTGGAATATGTGTAAGAAGAAGTGGAGTGACAGAAAGAAACAACAAGATGCAAAGCATATAAACGTACTCCCAGTTTATCCTGAATACGCGTGAGATATTCCATAAAGAGGAAAACCCGTCTTGTGCTGGTGTAACCGTTAGTAATGGCTAATCTGGTAAACATCGGCCATCGTCTGTGACCTATAATGAACATACTTACAAATTTTCAGAAAGATCGGCCAAGAACTTTCTGAGATTTTCCATAAAGAAGAAAACCATTATGGGCCGTTAGTAACGGCTATAAAGGTAAACTTAAACATCGAGCATCATCCGTGACCCATAATGAACATACCTACTAATTTTCACAAAGATCGGCCGCATACCTTCTGAGATATTCCATCAAGAAGAAAAACCGTTACAGGCCGTTACAGCCATTAGTAACGGCTATAACGGTAAACTAAAACATCGGGCATCATCCGTAACCCATGATGAACATACCTGCTAATTTTCAGAGAGATCGGCCAAGTACTTTCTGAGATATTCCATAAAGATGAAAAAGCGTTACAGGCCGTTACAGCCGTTAGTAACGGTATAACGGTAAACTAATACATCGGGCATCATCCGTAAGCCATAGTGAACATACCTGTATGTGTTCACAAAGATCGGCCGAGCATTTTCTGAGATATTCCATAAAGAAAAAAAAAACGTTACAGGCCGTTACAGCCGTTAGTAATGGCTATAACGGTAAACTAAAACATTGGGCATCATCCGTGACCCATAATGAACATACCTGCTAATTTTCACAAAGATCGGCCAAGTACTTTCTGAGGTATTCCATGAAGAAAAACAACCGTTACAGGCCGTTACAGCCGTTAGTAACGGTATAACGGTAAACTAAAACATCGGGCATCATCCATGACCCATCATGAACATACCTACAAATTTTCAGAAAGATCGGCCAAGTGCTTTCTGAGAAATTCTATAAAGAAGAAAAACCGTGACAGGCTGTTACAGCCGTTAGTAACGGCTATAACGGGGTAAACTAAAACATCGGGCATCATCCGTGACCCATAATGAACATACCTGCTAATTTTCACAAAGATCAGCCAAGTACTCTCTGAGATATTCCATGAAGAAGAAAAAGCGTTACAGGCCGTTACAGCCGTTACTAACGGCTGTAACGGTAAACTATAACATCGGGCATCATACATGACCCATAATGAACATACCTACACATTTTCAGAAAGATCGGCCAAGTGCTTTCTGTGATATTCTATAAAGAAGAAAAACCGTTACAGGCCGGTGCAGCCGTTAGTGACGGTATAACGGTAAACTAAAACATCGGGCATTATTCGTGACCCATAATGAACATACCTACAAATTTTCAGAAAGATCGGCCAAGTACTTTTTGATATATTCTATAAAGAAGAAAAGCCGTGACAGGCTGTTACAGCCGTTAGTAACGGCTATAACGGGGTAAACTTAAACATCGGGCATCATCCGAGACCCATAATGAACATACCTGCTAATTTTCACAAAGATCGGCCAAGTACTTTCTGAGATATTCCATCAAGAAGAAATAGCGTTACAGGCCGTTACAGCCATTAGTAACTGTATAACGGTAAACTAAAACATCGGGCATCATCCGTGACCCATAATGAACATACCTACAAATTTTCAGAAAGATCGGCCAAGTACTTTTTGATATATTCTATAAAGAAGAAAAACCGTGACAGGCTGTTACAGCCGTTAGTAACGGCTATAACTGGGTGATATAAAACATCGGACATCATCCGTGACCCATAATGAACATACCTGCTAATTTTGACACAAAGATCGACCAAGTACTTTCTGAGATATTCCATAAAGAAGAAAAAGCGTTACAGGCCGTTACAGCCGTTACTAACGGCTGTAATGGTAAACTAAAACATCGGGCATCATCGGTGACCCATAATGAGCATACCTACACATTTTCAAAAAGATCGGCCCAGTAGTTTTGTCTGGAGCGAGTGGAACACATTTTGACCACGGACACACACACACACAGACACACAGACAGACACACAGACAGCATTTCTTCGTTCCCATTCTAAAGTACTCCCTGTTCTTTAAGAACTGGGAGTACAAAAAGAACTAATGTAAACGACAGGCCACAGTTGTGCCACTTCATCGACCACAGAAGATTTGTGCTACAACATAGCTGCTACTGGGCAGACGATGTGTCACTAGAAGAAGGTCGGGTCAAAAGCATGTATCTATGGCCGATCTTGGTCATCTCATCATCTATATTATTGTACTCCCCCCCCCCGTCTCTTCCCTCTCTCTCTCTCTCTCTCTCTCTCTCTCTCTCTCTCTCTCATTTTCGAAATTTTATTACGTGTGCAATCTTTTAGATTTGTTCTATTCACAGTCGCCCTCATATTTACGTTCAAACAACGGAGTATCTTTTTATGCGACCCTGTTTGTCTGTCTGTCTGTCTGTCTGTCTGTCTGTCTGTCTGTCTCTCTCTCTCTCTCTCTCTCTCTCTCTCTCTCTCTCTCCCCTCTGTGCGTGCGTGCGTGCCTGCCTGCGTGCGTGCCTGCGTGTGTACACAAATACCCCTTTCTCCCCTCATCAATCTTTTGAATAGTGGATAAAAGCGTGAATGCGTAGCATTGATTTGATCAATTTGTTTTAAAATTACATCCGAGCAGTATTTCATGAGGAATTTACAAAAATACAAAATGCTGTTTTTCGCAAATTTTGTTTTCACTCACGACATGATTCATAGAACAGAGGTCTACAGTCTCCCTCAAAGTCCATGTGAATCAGAGATGTATTTAAAGGGCTAAGTGGAGAGAATAACTCTACTACCACCACCATCACTACCAGAGCAACAAGAACAAGAACAACAACAAAAAGAACAGCAACAACAACAAGAACAACAATAACAACCACTTTTACGCCTACTACTACTACTACTACTACACTACTACTACTTCTACTACTACTACTACTACTACTACTACTACTACTAGTGTTACTACTATTTCTGCTGCTGCTGCTGCTACCACCACCACTATCACTACCACTGCCACTACTACTACGACTTGTACTGAAAATAATAAAAATAATCGGCAGCTGCTTTGTTGCCCCTGCCACTACAGCTTGAATGCTGGTACCACTACTACTACTATGGTCAGAAAAAAACAACAACAAAAAACCAACAGCTACTGCTACCATTAATCAGTAAAAACAATGCAAAACAAGAGGAACGACGATGATGATAATGATGACGATGTGTGTGTGTGTGTGTGTGTGTGTGTGTGTGTGTGTGTGTGTGTGTGTGTGTGTAGGAAATGCGTTGACATGCGTTGACAAATCTGCAGTGGTAACCAGTTTGTGTGTATTTCATGTCCGGATGAGCAAAGACGAAGGATGTGTGTCATACTTCCCGGAGTCGTGCCACACACGCACGCACCACCGCCAAAGCAAACTCCGCAAACGCGCGCAATCATTCCTTTCACCCAAGGCGCGTCAAGTAAATACACAACACCGAAAAGTTGTTTTTTTTCCTTCCCTTCCTCCTATGGGAGAACAAGTATAATCAGTACATACAGTTCTCAAATTAAGTTATCCACACCTCCTTTCCAATGGGGAGGCAACACAAAATAAACACAAACACACCTCCCGTCCACTAAGGAGGTAACAGCAGGTACTGTTTCCCCTTCAATTGAAACATTCATAAAACTTGGGGGCTATGTCACTATTCCTCATCACCGTATTTGTACTATATACCATTGTCACGACAGTTGAGGTTATATAATAAGGTCATAACATCATGGGGGTATGCGCCAAAAACATTCTTCATCCATATGGGGAAATACGCCAGGGTCATTCTTCATCCATATGGGGAAATACGCCAGGGTCATTCTTCATCAACATGATTCCTCCTCCTTGAGGAAAGGTACTGCAGACGAGGTCCGCCACTTCATTCGCTCCCACGCGTGGCCCGGCGTGAGTCGGGCACCTGTCAACACACTCGGAACCACGTGCAGTTCTACACTAACTAAGGAGACTCACTTCAAAATGAAGATGTAAACAGTAACCTTTTCTTATAAGTTTTTAATTTAAATATTACTTTTCCTTTCTTTTCCCCATTCTTTTATAAAGAAATGTTACAGGTGTAACCACACTGGTTCTTATTCTTTTCTTTCCTTTTGAATACAGATGTTTTCTTCACTTTTTCCCCAAATATTTCACTTCTCTCCAGTTCAACATTAACGACAAAAATACCTCAATGATGCATCAGCCTTGCATCGGTCTTCATTCGTTGTAAACAAACTGACCATGCGACTCCCCCGGCTGGCGTAGAGCAAGTGATTATAAAATTTTCTAGCTAAGGTAAATAACGCGTGCAGCGCTCCCAAGTAGTACTCACCCGGGCCACTATCCAACAAAAAGACGCCGCACAATCACATGATTTTTTTCTCTCAATACCCCAGTACCCCTGACGTTCAATCTTAAAACACAAAACAACATGTGCACACGACACCTTCACACATCCTGTGCACATGACAATGTGCCGACGCAGTATGTTATGCTTCATCAAGGGAAAAATCGGAAACATATCTACCTGAGTTACAGTGCCTCAGTCCTCCAGATCAGTGGTTTGTAGTGCATGATGCTATTATCAAAGGAAACATCCATGCATTAGAGGCTTTCAAGAATGTCAGCGCATTGCTTATGATAGTCTTGTTTATATGCAATCATGTTGGTATATGAGCATTATCTTATGCTATATTAAAGGCGTGACAGTACATAACTTTCTATGTACGTGGGAGTGAACTGCTTTTGTGTTAATGCTTTGAAGATTGTGATGTATGATTACATACACACACAGGCGCGCGCGCGCACGCGCGCGGGCACACACACACACACACACACACACACACACACACACACAACACACACACACACACACACACACACACACACACACACACACACACAAACACACACACACACACACACACACACACACACACACACAAAACACACACACACACACACACACACACACACACACACACACACACACACACACACACACACACACACACACACGCACGCACTGTGTACGCACATAGTAAGCTTGTATTGTACACCGGCAGGAACATGGAACTGAAGACTGGTTTGATCACAGGTAAGGTTGGTTTTTACAAACTAGTAAACGTTCAATTACAACGGTGCCTTTGCTATCTGTTCATAGTCACAGTGTTCTCTCTCTCTCTCTCTCTCTCTCTCTCTCTCTCTCTCTCTCTCTCTCTCTCTCTCTCTCTCTCTCTCACTCACAAATGATTTTCCTTGCCTTTGGTATCGATATTTGGAGCGTCGTGCCTATGAATAACATTGAAATCAATGCAATGAGAGGATTGAATGGGACGAGAGGAAGGAGTGATGAGGGGTAGGAGAAAGGTGACGAAGAGTGCGCAAGAGGGGGGGAGAGAGAGAGAGAGAGAGAGAGAGAGAGAGAGAGAGAGAGAGAGAGAGAGAGAGAGAGAGAGACAGACAGACAGACAGACAGACAGAGAGAAAGACAGAGAGAGAGAGAGAGAGAGACAGAGACAGAGACAGAGAGAGAGACAGAGAGAGAGAATCTAGCCCATTGCTAAGCGATCACAGAGAGTCTGTCGGAGCTGCCACCTTGCTGAAGTCAACTCTCAAAACAAGTTTAATAAAATAAAAAAAAGGTACACACACAACTCATTAAAACAACTTTTCTTCTCAAGCCACTTCAAAATCTCTTTAACGTCTATCTTTCACAAAATCTTACATAACAAAAGACATGCTTATCTCTTTCAGAAAGTCACAAATCAGCAACGACATCTCCGAAAAAGACATTCATAGAATTTGCTGTAAAATGTTTATGTCTGACATCACGTAAAATGCCAAAGCTCTAGAAGAACGGGTTTGACTTGTGAGTGGTGAGGGGTGATAGGAGTGGTGGCTGTGACAGTGAGGTTTCAATAATGTGAATTACCAGCCTCTGGATGGCAGTCAACGAGCTGTCGCTACCAACTGATTAACAACAGCATAGAAGGAAACTGGCGTGCAGGAACTCCGGGTTGGTTTGTAGTTGCACGTGCATCCACGTACATTTTTGCCAGACGAACCTTGACATGAACATTACATTGTGTATTCCTATCATTTTGTTTACATTAGACTGTTCTCAAACCATGGTTCAAGTGCACTTTAATAGCCCCTTGAACACAAGAACTTCGCATCCAATGTATATCTGATATGAACACCATCAACATGTGCCGTCGCCCCTCCTCCCCACCCCCCTACACACACGTATTATCTCCACGGCACCCACAAGCAACCAGTTGAAGAAGTAGTCATCCATTACAGGATCTGATGACGAGTACCATTTGATCTGACACCTAAAAAGACGGGTTTCTCTACAGAAAAATCGACCAGAATCACATACAACGTCATCTTGATCTTGATGAAACAATTGTCTACCTTGACGTCTCATCCTATTATATTTTAATCCACGGTGTCACAATTTTTGTCATTATTCCTACAGTTGATTAATAACGTGGTTTAATCAGCTTTTTTAATGTTATGTTGTCTGAGGTACAATTGCTCAGAGGGAAGAAACGCTCATGTGATGTCAGTCTTGAATTCATCCACAAAAGTGTGTTGGAAATAAAAACAAACAAAATAGAAAATGAACAACAACAACAAAAAACACGCACTTTGACCTCTTGGGAATTGGAAAAGGGGCAATCTTTCACAACATTTCTTGTTGGAAGCGTTCAAGCAAAACAAGTTAAAGTCTTGGAAAACTTGAACACCCAGAAGAAGCCACCATGGTGCTAATCATGCGTTTGAGTTTAATGGTGCAAGCATTGCGTGCTAACTGCAAGCAGTCACTGGACTGTTCTCTAACCAGTGGAACAGTCATTTCTGATTCTCGGTTGTGTCAACACAACGGGCTCCTGGCTGCCTATCAGTGTCAAAGTGCTAATTGCCTACCTTAAAACATTTGACATGGTTTCTTCTTCTTTTTCCCCCCGGTTTCCACTCGGAGTGACGGCACAAAAGCCTTTTCCTCACAAGAGGTAAGAGGAAAATAATAAACAAGTAGGGTAACTCTTGCCCCATAAGAAAACCTAACACAGAGTAAACTTTATTCAAGACTGGCACAGCCTTTTAAACTTGAATAAAGTCAAACAAATACAAAGACAAACAATCTAATAGTGGGAGAAAAAACAAGCGCAGGCCAGCAACCCCCCTGTCATCACAGTAATAACTTGGCAAAGATTTGAACTTAAAGGGGGGGGGGGGGGGGTTGAAGATGAGGAAAAAGGGAACATAAAATTAAGAAAATATATTATAAATATGAAAACTAGCTGCATGAGAGAACCATCGTAATCCCTCTCGAAGACAGATCTATTTGTATTGCCTGCTCCTAGGCTTTTCGTCCGCTGGATCGGACTCATTAGGCAGACACGGCTGATTGTGTCTGTGCTCCTGGCGTCAAATAGAGACACACCACGGTCCATTATACTGTGGTGTTCTCACCACCAAGGGTTCGAAAAAGAATCCAACAGCACCCCCAAAGCAGCCAGCGAAGGGTAGTAAATGAAAAAAACCGAAAGTGTGGGGAGGAACAAATGTTACTGAAAAACTAAAGACATTATGCAGACAGTATAAAATGTAGGGGACAATCTTTGAGCCTACGCCTGAGGATCCACCCAAGGATGCAAGGGAGATCAAAAAGCAAACACAAAGACGGACAGAAAAATACAAATAGCCTCGATTTAATTGAAACGAAGTGGAAAATAAAATGAGGCAGGGAACAGTAAACAATAAATAATAAACAAGTAGGGTAATTCTTGCTCCCATAAGAAAACCTAACACAGAGTAACTTTTATTCAAGACTGGCACAGCCTTTTAAACTTGAATAAAGTCAGACAAATACAAAGACGAACAATCTAACAGTGGGGGAAAAACAAGCGCAGGCCAACAACCCCTCCATCATCACAGTAGGAGCAGGCAGTACAAATAGATCTGCCTTCGAGAGGGATTACGATGGTTCTCTCATGCAGCTAGAGAAGAGTTTTCATATCTATAATATATTCTCTTAATTTTATGTTACCATTTTCTTCATCTTCAACCCCCCCCCCCCCCCCTAAGCTCAAATCTTTGCCAAGTCAGTACTGTGATGACAGACGGGTTGTTGGCCTGGCTTGCTTTTTCCCCCCACTATTAGATTGTTCGTCTTTGTATTTGTCTGACTTTATTCAAGTTTAAAAGGCTGTGCCAGTCTCGAATAAAAGTTACTCTGTGTTAGGTTTTCTAATGGGGCAAGAGTTACCCTACTTGTTTATTGTTTATTGTTTACTGTTCCCTGCCTCATTTTATTTTCAAGGGTAAGAGGGTTATTGTCATCTTTGACCCAATGACCACCTGCCCCCTTTGCTTAAGAACATCAAGAATGAACTGAAGTAAAACCAGGGCTCATCGTAATGATGACTGTGTCAGCTAGGAACGAATCCATGTTAAAGGCAGCGACTGGATGAACTGGGTGCGCACGGCACCTGGACTTTGAGAAAAGCACATTTCACTTCCGGCATTTTTCAATCTTATTGTGAGACACGTAGAGGGGCATTTTGTGCTAACTGCTAGCCTATGTCATCACTTGTGCAGTGTGGTGTTTTGACACTGAAAACCTTGGCAAATTAGTGTTAAGCAGCTTGACCAGCAGTTCAACAGTGGTGATTTGAGGTCCAGGTAGGTGATGATCCATGCACTTTCGTCGAAATCTTGACCCACAGAGTTCTTCCAAGACTCGCTGCTATGGCATGAAATGACCAAAACCGAATCACCCCGTGCTCTTCTTTGATTGGAAAATATCCATTGAAGGTCTGGCTGCCCTGAAGAAAGACCTAAATCAGAAAAGAAAGGTAGGTTAAAATTTCTTCTCACAATCAAGCTGAACCAGGACAGTCTCCAGACCTTGTTCTACAATGTTCGCAGACACGCTGGATGTGTGTACAATCCAACACCTGTTGCATTTTGTGCTGTCTTAAAGCACTATTGTTAGATCAAATCTTCGAATATGGCGATGTGAGTAAACGTCCGGAGGATCACCCCAAACTTCTGTGGACGTGAAATGGAATGAAGTCTATGGAAGACGCTTTGTCAGATGACAGACTTGCTAATCATCCACCCGAATGGCCAGTGTGAATGAGCACTGTATGCCTTCAACACCATTACCACTGTCAAAAGATCCCTTGCTTCACCATGTAGAAAACACTGTCTTGTTGTGTATATTGCCAAGAGCTGAAACTGAAAGTCTGCACATGTTGAGCTTTCATAGTAACAAACCGTGTTTTTTCAAAAGAAAATTGATTTTTCCTTGAAAGAAAAACGGTATGGGCACGATGAAAAAAGAGAGGAAAGGACAAAACATTCCGTGTCTAGAAGTGCTTCAAAGCTATTTACATACTCGAAGGAGTCTTTGTTGTCAAAGCTGACAACATTTTGCTCAATGAAAATATGCTAGCAAGGGCTTATCAAAGTTCGCTCTGTAATGTTTTGAAGGAAAATGCACCGTTAAACAAATTGTCATCATCAAATATGTCAACGTATGGTTGAATTTAGCCCTGAAGGACAGCCATGAGTTGTTTAACAAAAGGTTACAAAGTCAAACATGGAAGCTGTGAAACGTTGTTGTCAGTGAGCAGGCATGCCTTGAGAGTGCAGGACTTCAGGGTGGAGAACCGCCAGCCTTTTGTTGTGAATGAATCGCTAAGTGAAAACACCTCTATAATAAAACCCATTTATCTTCATAGTATCTTTAGATGAAAACATGCGAGATGCTAATGAGGCTAAATGGGTTAGTAAAGTCGCGGCCTATAATGCTGCTGGGATCAGTAGAATGGGCGTTAAATTGAAGTCATGCAGTGCATTGTATTGTTCAGTTTTGGAAAACAGAAATCATAGTGTGGAAAACAATGACAACCAGGACTGTCGGTGATGTTTGGTAAAACACCAGCTCTGTTCAAAGGACACTAGAATGGTCATCAAAACTGATGCCGCCAAAGCATCTGTTTTCTACCATTCTAAAATTATCACACTGACAATTACTCACAGGTTTTTGACTGCATTTCTAAGCAAACGGTCTCATTATTGCACTTAATAGCAGCCTATGCAGTCTGTGAGTCTAGTCTACAATCCAACTTTAATGCTAGTTTTATACGCAAGTTTAATTACATTTATATGGAGAAAAGTATCGTAACGGCTCACCAAACAAAAGGTATTTGTCAGAACACCTTATCAAATAAATGACTTGTTACTTGTTTTGTGTTGCTGTAACATGTTGAATAATGCCCATACTTTTAAACTTGTTCTCGACAGGCAAGGCATACTCAAAATGGAGTGTAAGATTTTGCAAATAAAATCGGTGATATGATATGCTTTATCGACATGTTCATCATAACACATACACGTAAAAAGCTACAGCACAAAGACAACCTGCGTGTCTTTCTTCAGGATTGGGGTAGTGTCAGGCGTTGGTGCCTTTCCTTTTTGTCTTGTTGTTCCCATTTTGGTAAATATCTTCCTTGAATCATACCAATTGGGGTGTGACTCTTTTTGACCCGTAAGAAGGGTTCACTGGGGAACACATCCAGACTGGTGACTGTTAGTTCTAATACAGTTGTTTGTGAGCTGCACGAGAGCCAGGTACCGTACTCCCAGCTGTCACCTGTAACCGATTAAATGGGTTGAGGCTGGTGTTGGTGTATGGAGAATGGCCTGTTGGTATCTGTCTTAACATTTTGCGTCGTTTTGTAATTTTCTGAACAAATTGTCAACATTATTTATCACAAGAAGAAGAAAAATTCTTTTATAATGTTTTTGATCAACCAATCCTGGCCCCTCTTTCTCTCTGACCTTTGGAGAGAGAAAAAAAGAAAACAATGATTATAATGTAATGTCCGATATATCAAAAGCAACTTAGCCCGGCCTTGTTGCCGTCGTGTGGCTGGATATGCCAGAGGTGGCACCTGCTTGTACCTCCCCTCTACTAAGGAGGTTTTCCATTCAACCTCCCCCCTCTCCTGTACGGCCAGCTGGCCTGGAGTGGCCAGTGCTGTAAGTGTGTAGTTCACCTTCACACTATGGTATATGGTGAATGCGTGGGATAAAGAGAGAGCAAGGGAACGCGCATGTGCTGAGTGAACAAGAGGGATGTGAATCAGACTGTAACTCACAATCTTGAAAAGGACATACAGTGGTTCATCTAAGTCTATGAAGCGAAGAGAGACTTCTTCTGTGTGACTCCAGGAGAAAAAGCATCCGTAACTGTATACTTAAACCAGGACTGTGGCCTCTTAGAGTCTGTGCTACATACGTAAAGTTCCCTATTTCTTCTCTCATGAAGCTCTCTTGGACGGCTGGAGTCTGGTCATAAACCCAAGGTTATTCTGTCACAGTAAAAGAATCCTGCGTGGGATTTCGGAAGTTTCCCCCTAGATTAGCAGTCAGCCGTTGATTTCACTTAAAGTCCCACGCTACACCTTTACTTCTAGTAATTCGTGGTGTAGATTTAGCCCTACTGGAACTCCGGTTTAGGCAAAGACATCATATCGTCCCAGTCTATATATGGATTACCAAGTCTTCACTGATGGATTGACTAGCTGGATTGCTAAAACTGATGGACTGAATGGAGAGGATCCGGTGTCTGTCTGATCGTGATGAAACAAAGAATAGCAATGCTGTACGCCCTCAGTATTACGTCCTTGTCAAATTATTTCACACACTCAGCATCTGTGAACAGATAGTTCTGCTTCTTACTAATTGAAGTATGCACAGGATTCCATATACATATGCTCTCTCTCTCTCTCTCTCTCTCTCTCTCTCTCTTCTCTCTCTCTCTCTCTCTCTCCCCCCCCAATGTATATGTGTGTGTGCATATGTAGGTGTTTGGCGCGTGCGTACATACACGTGTGTGCATACACGTGTGCGTACGTGCATGCGTGTGTGTATGTGTGTGTGTGTGTGTGTGTGTGTGTGTGTGTGTGTGTGTGTGTGTGTGTGTGTGTGTAAATAAGCATGC